>OY728129.1:1031860176-1032525176 GCA_963277665.1 Viscum album
GAACTCCATCTTTCGTTTCTTGTCAAAACCATGAGATGGATATGTAACACCAACTTCCATTTCTACCTTGATAGCACAACGCACAATTTCTTCATAGCTACTGAAGTCTCTTATAGCTAATGCCCTTAGAAGACTTGGTTTTAAGCCACTGAAAAATCAATCAACTTTACTTTCAGGTTGGATGATAATTCCAGAAGCATACCTTGCAAGTCTTGTAAAATTTGCTTCATAGGTACCAACAAATTCATCGTCCCTTTGCTTCAGTTCAAGAAACTCTTTCTCCATATTTGTTCGAAGAATACGAGGGAAGTACTTACTGAAAAACAAGTTCTTGAACTCGTCCCATTCCATGGACTCAATTTCATCTCTTGGCCTCGTATTCTTGATAAGATTCCACCATTGATCAGCTTCACCTTCCAAACGATATACTGCTAAGATGACATTATCATGTTCAGAACATTGAAGAACTGAAAATATCTTTTTAGTAGTACTAATCCATTGTTCAGCAACTAATGGATCAGTAGACCCACTGAAAGAAGGTGGACGTTGCCTCATGAAGGACTCAATAGAATATTGTTCCCTTCTCTGCTCATTTGGAAGTCCAGAATGATTCATAGCTTGTGTAAGTATAGAAATAAGATTTTGCACTCCATATCCCATAACATTTGTTTGTTCAGGAGGTAAATCATTGCATTGTCCATTACATTGATCAACACGGTTCATTCGGGTTCCAGCCATCGTCTAAAACCCAAAAAGAATAGTGTGAGAGGCAAAAATCATGCTAGGGAAAACAACATAATAAAGGGGGAGTACCTTCAATATCCAACATCTTAGGTTTAATTCAATGATCGTTAGCGTAATTCTATTACTATAACCTATACGTATACTTATCCCTAGGGACATCCCTAGACATACCTTAGAAATATCTCTAGGGATCTCACTAACGTTTTCGCATCCTAGTTTCCAAAGGTTGACTAAACATTTCCTCTGATACCAACTATAATGACCCTAAGCTTATCGTACATGGACATTACATTACTTTTGCGGAATACTTAGTACATAACAAAAACACACACACAAGGATCGTAATAGTTTAGTGTCTTTGGAAACTCGGAACGTAATCTTCTAAACGTGGTGAAAGATCTTCAATATCTCCCATAATGATCTTCCCCTTTTTTTACCTAAAACCTTTCTTTATATCCTGGGAAAAGAAAAACAAAAAAGGGTGAGCTCAAATGCTCAGTAAGGGTAAACAAAAGAAATAACAATCACATCATATACATAAGAACGTAGCTTTTGGAAATCTTGACCTGCAAAAGAGCTCATAATATCATAACATGGGATAAATCATAGAATTGAAAATGAGATCCCAATAATCCTAACTTAAAACTTGAACTTTGTGGCATGCACACATAATCATGGAAAATCATTTCTTGTTAGTCATGACTCATTGCCAAGACTATCTTAGTGGACAAAGTCCCTTTCTGAACCGAGTTCACTCCTCGTTTCAGTCTTGTATCACTGAACCGAAATAACCTTCCGTTCCAGCCATGTCTATCTCATGAGATATAAAATCTTTACCCAATGCATTGGAGAGAGATGTAGGTCCCACCCATCTTATAATGAATCCTTTCTTATGTGTGCCACATAATCATAAAACATACATCATCGCATAACACATGTAACAAAAATGGGATTCTTGAAACATCATGACATCATAAATCAATTCATATAAGATAAAGGAATTCATAAAAATAATTTCATCACAACATGAACAAATAAATTTAATAATAGGGATAAAAATAGAACCCTTTATTATCTTAGATGGAAAATAATTTTGATAAAACACTTGAACTCCATTCTTGAGAAAATATCCTTTCTTCTTCAAAAATATTTTTCCTTTCATAATATGTCATACAACTTTAAAATAAAAGAAGTTGATTAAAAATAAACTTGAAAACTTGTAAAGGAAGCTTCTTGGAAACAATGTTTTAAAAATCCATTCATGCCGTATAAGTTAAAAAAAACATTCTTCGTACTTTTGTCGGAAAAGTCAAAAAGTACCTCGTACGGAAAAACGACAAAAGATTCCTTTCATATTCTTTACTAAAAACTCACCTAAGGGTAAAATTTGATTTAAACTATTGCAAGTGGATGGAAACAATATTACATATTTAGGGAACATGGATGTGGATGATAAAATACACCCCAGTAAATACTTACGAATAAACAATCTCGGATAAAAATGAGATTGTGATATTTCCCTTACCTTAGGTCCGACTTGCTTTGTAACTGTCCGAACCTCCTGTATAATGATTTAAATCATGTTATTGACTTATTACAGAATCATATTCATTGTTATGATATCATATATGGTTCACTTATGACATTATATTACCCGTTCTTTTGTAAATTCCATGTTAAAGAAGCGTTTTGGGTAAAATCGTTTCATTTATCGTAGGTGTTTTGACTTGTTGTTCTTGACATTATTATTACTTATATCATGATTTACTTACTTCCAAAATATAAAATATGATTTATATATCATATATATTCAGTATATATATATATATAATAGGTAGATAAATAAAATGAAAAACACCGTTCATGGAGACGGTAGTCCGTACGTACGCATGAACGCTGTTTTCCTTTCCTTATTGTCTTGAAATGGAAGTAAGTAGATGACATACATATGTACATATATACATAAATCCAGTAGCTTTATAATGTCATATATTTCATTATTATTTATTATATATACATTATAATCATTCTTAAATGGTTAACATGGAGAATGAATCTCATCGCGTCGTGGAGACGGTAGTCCGTACGTACGCACGAGCGATGATATCATTTCTATAAATATTGAATTGAATTGGAGTGGATTATACAATATATCAGAATCAATATGATGTTGTAATAACTATGTATAGTTATTCTTTACACCATTATACCCATCCATGTAAGGTGGTGGTGGAAAATATATTACACCACGGCGTGGAGACGGTATTCCGTACGTACGCACGCGCGGTGATTTCTTTTTCCGTAGGATGGATAGATGGTGAAATAGGTTTGTTTCATACTTATAATAACATATCAATATATGAGTGATACTGATGTTATTACTTCATAATGAAACAACCTAAGAAGAAGAAGTTGAAGAAGAAATAAAGATGAAAGAATTGGTAACGGTAATTACCTCTTCTTTGAAGTGCCTCTTTGAGACCTCCTCTTAGGGAAATAAAATTGGTCTTTGAGGAAGACCAGAACCTCTAGGATGTTTTTAGGGAAGTTGAGAAGAGATTTTGGCAGGGGTTGGCCGAGATTGAGTGCTCAAATTGGTGTGAGGAGGAGGGAGAGGAGGTGTCCTTTTATAAGGGAGGAGAGGGGCACCTTAGGAATATCTTAAAATATTATTTTATTTTAAAGTCAAAATCGGTTTATAATGGTTCCAAAGGGTCTTATTTCGAAGATAAAGTGGGGATGGGTCGAAATCCTATCAACAAATAGGATTTAGACAAGTTTAGGGTATTATGTTTAACCTTATCAATTAGATTTAACTCTAAGTTAAATAATTTAACTTTTACCGTGTCTTTTTGTTTTCTTTCACTATATGGTTAATAAACTTACTATAACATGCCAAACGAACCCCAAATTGTATATTATTAATACATATATCCTTATCTATGTCATTTGGCCGAACCTTAGATTTTTAGGAATAAAATAACAATTAATAATATAATATTTGATTTAAAAACTATTTTGTGTCAATTTTGACACTATTTGATATATGATTTTTGTGAAAGTCATAACAGAATTATATGTTCGAACCAAGTTTATTAAATCAACACTAATATATCATAGTAACCTAGAAAATTAGTGGAATTCATAAAAAGTCTTAAATTACATTTATTTTGGTATTTATATTATCAATTATGTCAATATTTCATTAATAAGATAATTACTGCATCATCTTTGTGTCATAAATAAATTATATTATTTGATGTCTAAAAATTACAAATAAAATACCATCATGTAGGAAATCTTTTTAGATTTCTAATGAATATTTATAGTCGAATTTATCGTATGTATAACCCCATATTAAAAATGATTTACTTATTAAACTTTGATTTTAACTATTTTAACCCTTCTTTAAATAAATTAATAATAAATGTCCAAATCTAATCCAAGTGGGCCTAAATGGTCATATTTTATTCCTAAGTTTTTTTTTGGTCGAATTACACTTGTCCAATAGAATTAGGACATGTGTTAGGGTAATATTAATATCATATTTACCCTTAGTTACCCTGTTTACTATTAACCGTGGTAAAAAAAAGTAAAAAGTTAATATTAACCAAAAAATTATTTTCATCTCATTGAACCACATTTTAGTCCTTGATATTAACCGTGTCTCTCGGATTTTCGAAATTCCATTCACAGAAGCGGTAAAATTAAGTTTTATTCAAAATTCAGTTTTTAACCTACCACTTAGTAGTTTCACTATTCATCAAAAATTGATGTTTTTTCAGAACAATGCCAAAATTTCATCCCAAGCTATATTTCATATTCCGAATTCAAAAATGAAGTCTATTTTACCAAATTCATAACATAAAAGTTGCATTAATTAATTTTATAATTAAATCCCGCTGTTAAAACAAATAGCGTGTTTTTAAGAAACAATATCTATCAAAAGATTGACATTTGTTTATGTCTAGTTTAAATGTGAAATTACATCCAATGACCAACATTGTATTAAATTGTAAAAATATATTCTAAATATACTTTAAAACCACTCAAATTAATGATTTATCACTATTAATTATTTCGATTAAAAAAGTTGTTTTTAATTATAATTTAGTAATTTTCACTATTCATCAGAATATGAAAGTTATCCGAAAAGTACCAAAATTTCACCTTAGGCTAAATTCGATACTCCGAATCCAAAAATGAAGTCCATTTTGAGAGATAAAATTTCTAAAATTTAAAAAGTGGTTATTACTATTCATAACAGCTAGTTTTAATAATATTTTAATAGCATATCATTGTTTCGTGAAACTCAGGATTACGTACCACACACGCTATCGAGGAAGGTTGCGATTGCGTGTAATGCAAGGAAAGTCAAGGATGCGTGTTGTGCAAGCTCCTTTTGGTGTAGCGTATAACACAAGACATTAGTAAAATAAAAAGAATATTTTTTCATAAAATCTCAGGCTGTTACAGTGAACTTTCTTATTTTTCTCTAATGGATTAATTTTATTAATTGTTGTAATGGTATATCCTCTTAGTATTTTCCTAGTATTACTATCAGGATTCCATTGTGGACCTATTATGGGTTTTCTGTAGAGTTTTTATAATCGGTAAGAACCCCATATGTTTTTTGGAATTATTCCATGATGCGTTTTGGATAACTAATTAATCATATTTGTTATAATTAATTAAATGGTGTTGTTTGGAATATGGTAAGAGATTGGGTGTCTGAGATGATCTCATTTGGATGATGAATAGTCTAAATGAGACTTGTATGAACCTTGGAAAGGCTTACAGACTTTGTGAATGTTATACAAAGATTCATTGATGTGGTATGTGGTCTAAAAGGTTTACCCTTATTTTTTTGAAGTCATTTATAAGTGTATACAAGATGTGATTTTGAGCCCACATGATATGTAATTATATCCTTGGTTCGAGTAAGTGGATTTGGGATTTAAATGGATACTCTAGACCTTCCTTGGAACTCATTTGTTTCAATGTTGTTTTTTAAGACCAACCCTATGGATTTCTTTGGGGTGTTCCATTTCATAAATAATAATAGGTGTGTTATGAGCTCATCAAAATTTAGCTTAATTGATATCTTGATTGAATGGTTAAGTACTACTTGAGGGGTCTTGGGGATCAATGATTTATAATATTTATAAGGGATGATTATGGATGTTTTTATATGACAAGATATTATGGAAGACTAATTAATACATATCCCTTGTGAGGATTATCCCTTCTTGGCCGAAGAGGCCTTGAGATCTTAGAAAAAGGGTTGTGGGATTCGTGAGCTCTAAGAGGCTGGTGTTGAACCGAGATTTAGATGTGACTAAGGATTGAATGAGGTATTCCTCTATTTATGAATTAACCCAAAAGACCAAGTGGGTTACAAATTGATAGACAAACCCTGAGTTGGTGTCTGAGTTTGATAGTAGTGGTCTCAAGTGTATATGTGGGAGAAAATTTGATATAAGAGCTAATAGAGTTTATATGTTTATGAATAATATGGGTTTTAATCCATCATTTTGATATATTTTCTCTTGTTTTTATGGTTAAGACATAGTTTATGCATGTATGGATGTTACGATACGATATGGGATTACATTGGTGAGAGAGTTGTACATTATGATCTATATGATTGGTCCCAAATATCTATTGATGAGAATAATTGACATGGTGAATCATATATGTGGTTGAGATTCTAGACAAACTTCATGGGAATTTGTAGTATACTATATGGACTGGTGAAAAAATATTTCTCTAAATATTGAAAATATACTTTATAGTTTAGTTGATAAACTGATGCTCTAGGCACCATGGTTTGGGGATGGTAGAATAATGATATGCATATGTGTTTTATGTGCATGAATAACTCTCTAGGAACCATGGTTTAGGTATGAAACTGATTCTCTAGGAACCATAGTTTAGGTTCTAGACTAATTCTCTAGAAACCATATATTAAATATGGTTTGGGGATGGTAGACTGATTCTCTACATCCATGGTTTAAGTGCCATCCAAATGCTATAGAAACCATATATTATATATGGTTTGGGGATTGTCGTCTATCACACTCCATATATGATTTATATATGAGATTAATGTGTCGAGGTACCCAATAATAGATAGAGATTAAAGGTGTGAGGTTCGGTTTGGGCAGTCTTGTTTGTGGCACACACATGTTTCTTGGGAGGGATGGTTATCGAGGAATGTTCAGAGGCACCCCAACCCTGGCTGATATAGGTATCCCTGATTGGAGTCACAGGCCTATGGATGGATGATGATTTTATTTTTATTTTTTTCATTTATATTTCTGGTAGGCTAAGACTATTACATGATCATTCACTTATGGTAGCAGGTTATAGGTTCATCATCAGTGGTGACTTACTAAGATTTAATCCTATTCCCCTGTACATGAACCTCAATGTGCTTCCATGCCTTATGTCTACTTCCATGTTGATCATAGATATATGATGGATAAGGTGAAAACCTAGAATTTCATGATTGAGAGAGTTTCTCATGTAGATTCTGATGATTGATCTAGATATTATTGATAGGTTACGTGAGATTTAGTATGTGTTATGGATCAATGTTGTCATTATATCCTGAGGTATTTATTTTTCAGTTGTTAATTTCTATATGAGATCGACCCCATAGGAAATCAGTTTTTTATGTTTGGGGTAGCAATTTAGTGGCTAATGGGATCATATGCTACAGATTCTTTGTAAAGTAGTATGAAAATAAATTTTTTTTGTGGGTGTTCAGACACTTATACAAAGAATTGGGAGAAATCCTACTATATGGTTCATGATATACCCTCCAAAAATATCATTTTACAATTATAACATGACTGATGTTATACACGAGTATTAATAAAAATAATAATAATTATAATAATATTATTCAAGATAATTAAATTTTCTTTAAAATAAATAATATAAAAAACATCTGAAATAAATCATTTTAATGTTATTAATGGTCAATGTGATACCACAAGTAGTGATAACATGATGTAAATTAAATTCTAAAGTTGTCTTAGATTTTAGTGCCCTACATGCTAACATAACCAGATATAGCCTATTGTTGATAGTCCTAATGCATACTGATTTTTATATAGTACATCAATGAAATATGCCTAAAAAATCACATTATAAAAGATATATGGGAGGATAAAGTTTTTTGAAAAATAAAAAAAATCATGATTTTCATAATTTGTCCATGTGAATCCCTAAAGATTCCAAAAATAAACATTACATACATAACCATCCAACACTTCAAAAAACTCTTAAAAAAGATCTGAATATGAAACTGAAACAAATAAATAATATCTGAGAAAATTAAAATAGAATAGTATTTTACCAATATTAGAATGAGATGATATTTATAAAGGTGTTTATTCTATTTTGGGTCACCATCTCATGTCATTTACTAACATTGAAAATGTGGAAATAATTATTATTGGCTTTGGACTGTAAATTTGATATTATTTCATGTAAAATAGATGATAAGGACCGTACGAAAATTAATAAAGACCCTTTAAAATTAAAATAGGAAAGGGGATAAAAATTGGGTATTTAATCAAAAATAGCTTTCAAGAAAAGAAAGAGAAACACCTTTATATTCTACATAGTTACAATATCTTCTACTCATTAATCAATAGAAAAGTCTCAAATAAGCACGATAAAATATTCTTATTTTGTGAAAGAAATAGAATCAAAACAAAAAGAAATGAAAATTACATAGATCGAAACTAAAATAATGGAAGATAATTTTAGATAAGTTCATGGTGGGTGGAAATTAGGAATGGGAGGAGGAATCAGCACTAGTTCTTATATGGTTAACCTAGATGGTTTTCAGAAGAGAACATGGGTGGATTTTGGTTTTAAAATTAACCCATAAAAAACTAGAAAAACTAGTTACCTAGTCTAAAACCAATTCCAAGGGTTTCTAACTTTTTTAATTCCATGAAAGGTTGTGTTTATATATTTATAAACCCATTTAATATGTTTTTATTTTTAACTATATTAATTTTAAATTTATTATCACTCCAATATATTTATTTATATAATCCACCTTCAATATTCTTCCAAAATATTTATTAAACATCATGTCATCTCACATGTTTAAGTTTACACACTTCTACATATTCCCTTAAGACTATAGAACTGATATTTTACTTTAAAATTGCATGTAAGAATTTAAAGTTCACCAAGAGATAAAATCTCATTCATATTAAATAAAAAATCTAAGATGTGAAAAAATAACTAGGATGCATTTTTCTAGTTGTTATTTTTGAAAAATTATGTTTTTAAGTAAAAAAATTATATTTAATCATTCATGAACATAAAGTGATGAACGACCACCAAAATCACCAAAACTACCAAAATTCTAATGTTACAAAACTCTTTAATTAAAAACATCATTGATGTGTAACAAAATTTATCAACCATATTTTGTAAGTTGAAACTATATTGGACATTATTTTTTATATTATTTTCAAAGATTATGAAATATAAAACTGATTTTACTCATTCAACAATAAACTTTCAAAATAAAATAAATATTAAAAAAATAGATAATATAAAAAATATATATATATATTAAAGATATGAATTGGTTTTGTGTCAATAGGAGGGTTGTCTGGAAGTGAACACTGAAACAAGTGATAAAATATCTTGGAATTTGGGAAGAAACAATGAATGTGTTAGAGAGAATAGGTAGGATGTTTGCGATGAACACATAAAACTAAAGTGATAGTAGGCACTGGGAAGTAATTATTAAAATAGGGTAGTGTTTTATAGTCTTCGATTTGGGGTGTTTGGCTAAATGCATCCGACATGGGCTTTGGGATAGGGGAAAGTTTCATGGGTAGTGATGTGAGAGAAAAAGAAGATGAAATCTATAGATGTGGAACAAGGGTAGCCATATATAATGTTTTGGGGGAAATAATATATTGTTAGCTACATTTTGGTCAATCCACATTCAATGAAAAAATGAGGCTATCAGGATTACCTTTAATTCCTTATAATCCCAAAATAAATTCTAGAAAAAATGTTTTTTCTATTAGTTTTAAATCTAAAAACGAGATATAATATTCATATAAATAGATTCTAATAATTATAAATTATAAAATGTAAAAATTTTGGGGTACTAAACTATAGGGTATTGAAAATCAAAACAATTCATGATTGTGGTATTCTATTTTTGTTGGGTAAAGTGGTAACAAAAATTGGTTATCGAGTTCATGAAACCAATGAAATTTATTTAAAAACAAAAGTTACATTACAAGTGTGAGTTGTAAAGAGATTACACCAACATGTGATTAATTGGGGGGGTACAGATGATGATTATAAGTTAATCAGACAAAAATTTAGTGTTACATACAAAAAGAAACTACCAAAAGTGTCAAAGTCATTGAAATGAGAAGTAGTTGAGAAAACATTCCCAACATCGGATTAAGGATAATAGTAGTGGAATAATTATGGAAATTTGAAGACTCCCCATCAATTTTCAATGCACTTCCAGAAGGAAGCCATGAGATAAATAAAATTAAAACAAAGGACTGCATGTAAGAGATGTTTGCAACCAAGGATGTCTGTATATGAGTTGGTCGACCAAGAAAGGCCTTGAATTATTTAATACTAATAAATCCAAAAAGCATCCTCCTTCTTAGATGAACATAAAGATAGATGGAGTCAAAGCTTCATTGAGATGGCACCACACCTGAAAGGTTTATCACCTAATTTTAGAAAAACTTACTCAAATAAAATAGGAACCATCATCATCACAAAAATGAGTCATTTCCATGGAATATATTTGAAATTTGAAGTTTTGATCCTTCTTAAACTCCTCCAACACTTTGATTAACATGTTTTTTTTGATTTTGATGTAAGTATCGACAGACGTATCATTATTTTTTTATTGATGAAAGGTGATAGAATCATTCTCTTTTAATTAAGAGTTACGGTATTAGGAAAAATTGAATTTCCCTTTAATTTGGTAAGAATACCTAAAATAACGATCATTTTTATTTTCAACCCCACAGGTAGAGACTTCTTAGTTAGTTGAATAAGAGTAAGTAGATAAATGTTCAGTAGGCTTCAGATGTTGGAGAATTGTATTTATACCATTCTTAGAGGTGAATAGGGATCATGTGAAAATGTTTATATCAATTTTATAATGATCCAAACATTTTCATGTTTTCCTAGATCTCAGAATGATGAAACCATCATAATAAATCATTGATTTTTTCTTTTTCTAGACCTCGATTTCGAAAAATCATCCTCGAGAAGGGGAGAATTGTCAGAATCATTTTCAATAGATTCTCTAGATCAAGATTGATCATTATATTTCACTCCACGATCAATTTGATGGATATTTATATCTGGGGGTTTATATTTAATATGAAATTCATTATCTATATTAGTAAAAAAGATATTTTTCACCTCCTCTACAAGACCAGAGAGGCTGATAGAGGGATGTGGATTATTAGAAGATCTTGAAGAATTATTTTTGGAAATACTATCAATAGGGTCCCCTTTATGTGAAATAGAGAGTCCTTTTGTGGTTTTATTTTAAACTCATATTGATTTATAATGAGAGGGGGCGTGAAGCAAGCTGTTGATTCTCACATTCTTCTATAGAGTGCCCAATTCTAGCACATCTTCGACAATAGGATGTGACATTTTAAAAAAAATCCTTCCAAATAAAACCCTCATCTATATTTTTAATCCAAAAGAGTGATATAAGTGCTTGTGAAATATCAATTTCAGTAAATATTTGAGCGACTGAAGGTCGTGAAAGATTCGGGGTAGAAAAGTCAATATTAATGGGGTAACAAAAAAGACTAGCAATAGAAATGGGGGAATTCTGCACAATGAAATGAAATTAAATCTAGGGAATCCCAGATAGATGGGGAAAATAGGTGGATATGATTTAGTAAAAAAGTATATGGACCATTTTAATACCTTTATGAAACATCCACAGAAATACCATGACCCTCTTTTACAAAGCCTATAACAGTTGTTTTCAAATGAGAAATGAAAAATAACATGAGATTAATTCATCAAACTATTGTGATAATGTAAATATCCATTGTTTTCTAGGGTCTTGTGAAAGAAGAATAGTGACTGTATTCATTTGATAATATTTCTAATCAATAAAAATGGATATATGAGGAGAGAAATATTACTGATTCTTGGGATATTCTAATAATAGAAGGAAATATTCTATCCAAAAATATTCTATTAAACACAATCTAATAAAATTATATTCAATTAGGAAATAGATAAATTTGTAAAAATGCAGTGGGTTCATGTATATAATAATTTTAAACTATCAATAAAAATAAAAACAAGAGAATACCATGGGGAAAACCTGATAAAAAAATCTATTGATTACAACAAACAGATGTCCAAATTTGAATAAAAATTAAAAGAAATTCAGTAAGATGTTCAAATAAAAAATGTCTAGACAAAACCACATATTATAGGGGTATATATTCAAAAAATAGTGAAATTGAATCAATGAAAACTATCTGAATCATGTCCATAAAAAATCAAAAAAAAAAACTAAATGTTCATCAACTGAAATTTCAAAAATGTGATAAAAGAAATTAGTAATATGAGGACACAATGATTTTTTTCTTTGAATAATTGAACTATATACATAGGGAAATTTATTTAAAAGAATTAACTCTGAAAAATAAAATATTACAAGAAATAATAGAGTTAAATAACTAAAAAGAAAAAAAGAAATATGTATGACAACCAAGATAAAAAAACAATTAGCACAAACCGGATATCAAAAAATGATGAATTGAACCCAAATACAAAAGAGGATACACCCTTACCATAGATAAATCAAAACTTTTTAGATAAATAAAGAAAATATAGTGTATTGAATTCCTCATCATTTAGTTCTATATATTTTCTGGGGTTAACATCAATCTATCACCGTTTCTGGTTCAAGAATGATAACAATACCCCTCATTCCAATATATCTACACATGAATCAAAAAAATAGGGCCTTTTGGAACATATCTCCAGATCCATATAGTTAGGAAGTATCTTGGTAATTTTCTAATTATTCATCATTATCTCTTGAAAAAATCATACAAGATATCTGATTTAAGGATCACCCAATCACACAACACAATTTAGAACTAAAATGTGTCACATAAAAAACTAAAGAGGAACTCAATGGAAGAACCACAATGACTTCCCAACTCATATTACTAGAAAAAAAACATGTTATCACATTTAATATAAAACAATTTCAAATAATTTAAGGTATTTTATATAAAAATATTAGTTACATGTAAAATAAAAGACAAGTATTCAAAAACATTTATCATAATTCGGCATACCCATTACGATGCTTCCACACACGCGTACACACACATATGAATTCCATGTGGCAGTTCCATACTCATGAGATGTATCTTATTTATTCACCAATTAATCACATGGTGATCAATTTATAGTTTCACCAATGGCACACAACCCTTATTCATTATCACATCCAAGAAATGATGTTTCCCCTATGGAACAATACCATTATCCCTGGCCACATAAAAACAATGAACTCACGAAAAAAATGTATCAAAAAGCCCATATCAAATTCCTATTTACATAAAACAAATTTCAACTTGAGAACAGTTCATCAAACAACTTCTGTGCATTCAAATAATTCCATATTATTAAAACTATCATTTTAAAATTACAAACAATGGGGGGTTTCTAAAACCACCCAATTTCAAACAATTTCAAGTCCATAACCGAAAGGGATTCCTTCAATAATCACACATGGTTTTTAGAATAATTTGAAGAAATTACTTTAATCAAAATGAATACATTAATTTAAAATTCACATTGAGATGAGAGAGGATCCACCAACATTTCAACCATGGGTGAAAATGAAGAACGACACTAAGATCTTCTCGATCCATCTGTGGATCTTTTTTCCTTCAAAACATTCCATCATATCTCATCACAGAACAAATATATATCCATACACAACTAGAGAGAAGAATTTTATAGAGAGTATAAGATAATATCTAAGAAGAATGAGAAAGAACAATGACTTACTAGAGAACCCAAATCTCCAGCATGCATTGATTTGAAAAATGATATCTGTATATCACAAGTAATTTCCAAAGGTTCCCTGGGAAAAAATTAAATTCTATATCCTTTGATATTCAACAACTAATGTGGGGTATGGGACTTAATTTATATTTAAAAAATAGGGATTAAAGTGCACGTCGCATGGTTAGGCCTCATAGTTTTTCAAATCATGCACCAATTGTGCATGTGATACTAAAGGAGCCAAGTAGCCACACAATTTAGAAATCCTAGTGGAAAACCTACAGCTTTTCTATCTCATTCCAATACCACACATGGTTGTCTCTCAAAATTAGAAAAAGTATCTGTTAGATGTATTTTCCCCACTTTTTCACTTTGAATAGTTTCCCATGGGCACTCACATTGTTGGGATAAATCGTGCACCAACTATCTTCACACCTAGTGGAATTTAAAATATTATTTATGGTTTCCTAGATATAATCCAGGGATTATATTAACTCTTATCAAACCATTCACCTTAAAAAACACTCACAAAACACTCAAAAAACTATTGGAAACATCCCATACATGACCCAAGTATTTTAGAACATCAAAGTATTTGAAATAAGGTTAAAATAACTAAAACCCAGGGTGATATATTCTCCCCACCACAAGTATTTCCATCCCCCAAAAGTAAAAACCCATTATTATCTCGGAGAAGTTTAGGCAAATATTATAACATGTCCTTATCATGATCCCACATTTATTCATGAATCTAACCCTGATACCACAAAAACTTTACTAAACGACTTCATTTACCATGATAGATATTATCTTTCCTATCCAAAATTAGCACTGGCACATGTATCCACATAGTATCTAGTTTAAGAAAAATGTGGTCCCATCAAATTATATGGCCATGATCTGTCAAGTACTCATTTAATTCAGATACACAGAACATGTTATGCATATAATTATACTTTTTTGGTAAATCCAATCAATATGCCACATCACCCACTCATTCATGTATCTAAAAATGGATTATTTATGATCGATAAAACATTACATGTTTATGAAAATAATGATTCTATATCCTTGGATAGATTATCAAGAAAAAATTATCAATAATTTCAAACAATAGAGGAAAACAAAATTGATATGTATATGATTTATAATGACTCCAAGTCATCCCCATTCTCTTTCGGGACATATAAAATTTATCTATTTTCTCTTGAAGTGAAGTCTCTCCTATTTCCACCATAGAAATTGAATAATGACATGGACAATTATACAATGTTTTGAAAGGAACCATATATACCAAGTCCTGGTAACTATTATTTTATGAAAACATAACTAATGGTATGTTCTCTTCCCATGAGCCTCCAAAATCTATCTTAAAATCTCTAATAATGTCTTACAATGTTTGGATTTTCCATTAGAATCATCCATCCATTTGGGGGGTGATAAGTTTAATTCATGGTAAACTGAGTTCATAGGGATTTTTTCAAGTAAATTGAAAAATAAGATGTAAAGTTGAGGTCATGGCCAGTCATAATTGAGGCTGGAATAATGTGTATATTTATTATTTCATGAGTATATATTTTGGGTAAATCATCCACTAGATTGGATTCCTGAATAGGTATGAAGTGATTTGACATAGCGAGTCGATCCTCAATCACCCATATACCATAATTTTTCCTAACCATTCATGAAAAACATGTTACAAAATCCATGATTATCTTATCTGATTTTTGTATGGGTATTAACAATGATTGTAAGATACCACATGGCCATTGGTGAGTTTCCATGACGTTATGACATGTGAGCCATCTGGAAAAAGACTTTTCCACTTTTCTATTAATTATAGCCTATAATACCTATGTCTCAATGATTTTTACATCTTCTATATTATCAGATGATAAGCCCTTATCAAAAGGTGTAAGGAATTAAGATGTAACACCCCAACCCTAGCTACCCAGAGTCGGTGCATTATTGTGTAACATTGGCATGATCACAAAAGATCAAGTCTCGAAAGGCCGATTAGTTTAGTAGCCTTGGAAACACTAGATACATTCATAAACGTACATTACATCATAAAGTGAAAAAGTACAATAACAAAGTCTCCATAGTCCACACTCATATCCTCTTCTGACTATCCCTGCAGGTCATTCATAAAATACTTCTTCACATCCTTGAAAATATTAAAACATTGAAAGGGGTGAGCTCAGATGCTCAGTAAGGATAACAATATAGCGGAAGCTTTCATCAATAAACATAAACATTTAAGGCAATGTATAACTAAAACAAAAGCCTTTTAAACTTGAACTTCAACATAATATGGAAAAAGTAAAATGAGATAATGCCATTTACTTCTTCACATGGATATTCTACTGGCCGAATAATAACATGCAATATCAATAACCACTTTCATAATGATGGAATGCATAATGCCAGACTATCATAACCACGTAGCCAAGGCCTCGTGCCAAGACCACAAATAAGATTTTGTAAAGGCCTCATGCCAAGACACTAGTTTGTCTCATGAGACCTTCCAATGCATCGAGGAGCTATAGCGGGCTCCACCCGTCACTTATTAAGTCCAATGCATTCCTCATATTAATAGGTTTAAACATATCATAAACTATAACATAATCATATCACATAAAATATGCATAAAGGAAACATAACATTTCCACATTTCAATCACAATATATAAATACAATACATTGATATAATAAAAATACTTTCAAAACCATTTTCAATACCAAAATAAAAGAATATTAAAACTTGATATTTATTTTTCAAAAAAACGTTATGTCTTGTAGAGGAAGTCGAAACCCAAATAATGGCCATGGCAGCGGAGAATTCCTTTTCACCGCATACGTATGACAAGAAAAACATTCCTTTTTGTCATTTAGTAAAACACTTCGTATAAAAATATTCCTTTTGAATAAATGTAAAAGTCAAAGGGGTTTAAACACCGTATAAAAGATGGTTGTGTATAAAACAAAATATGCCTCAATGAAAGGAGATTGAGACGAAGTCCCTTAAAAGATCATTTTTTAAATAAAATAGATATATTATGTGTATTCACTATATGTACACATAAAGAAATTACAAAAACAAGATAACACATAATAATATCATGACATAATTTGAACATAGGAGATTAACCCAAAGAATGGAAATTGGGTTAAGAAGATCCCTTACCTTGCGTCCTGTCTTGACTCGACCGTTCTTTAACCTCCTGAATAATAAACTAGAGTTTATTTATAATTTCTTAAGAACATTTTTCAAGTTTTTTATTCCTTTTATATCACTTATTACCATGTTATGAACATTATGTATTTATTTATGTTAATAATTGTCGTTTTGTAGATCTTTGGTACTTGAGGCAAAAATAAAATTATTATAATTACATGTTGTTCTTGTGGTGAAATTTACATTATATCCAGAATTATATTAATTATATAGATATAATATATCTCATATATATTCAGTATATACATGCATTTATAATATTCCATAACGTTTAGAGGTAAGAAACGAAATGCACCGTTCATGGAGACGGTAAGCCGTACGTACGCATGAACGCTACTTTCATTTCTATTTCGTATTTAATGAAATCATAATGATATAAAGGTATGTTATAATTCCAGTATAATATCATATATAATATCATTTACTCCATCCTTTATACATCCCACATATGGCATTAACGATTCAAATCACTTTGAGGGGGCGGTAGTCCGCACTTCCTAAAATGAAATTATCACGTTCACCCATAATGGAAATCATAAAGTATGCCACAAATTAAAAATACAGAACCTTAAGTAAATAATAAACATATTATTTATATTATATAAATATATTTACATCTTAATTTCCATCTTTGAAGGTGTTATATGAGTGTTGAACAATCATCGTTTCGTGAGGCAGAAATTCTCCATCCACAGAAACAGTATGTTCTTTAACCATTAGATGTAGGTGTGTGTAATTGTAGCTCGAATAATTCTCATAACAACATCCTAGTATATTTATAATACTGGTGTTGTTACAAAAGAAATTAATAAAAAGAGTTTAGGGGGTTGGATAAGCAAAATAAAACAAAATAACATAAGAGAAGACATTACCTTAAAATCGGGTAACTCTTTTGATTTTAGCCAAAGGCTTGCTTGGAAATAATTAATCCCAAAGTGAGGCCTATAGGAGTAAGGGAGGAAAGTTGGGAGAGTATTTGGGCAGAGGTTGGCCGAGCCAAAAGGCTTTGAAAGTGTGAGTAAGGTGGTAGTGGTGGCCTTTTATAAGTGGAGAGGAGGGTTACTCTTGGAAAGTAATGAAATATTACATTATTATACAATTATTTTCGGATTCTAAAGGTCCCACACTTCTATAATTCGAGGCTAAGGTGATAAGGGTTCGAAATAGACCCATCCAATAGGCTTTGTACAAGTGTAATCCTTGGATGTTACATTATCTTTTCATTTTATTTAAATCGTTAATTAATGAGGTAATCGCTGCATCATCATGGTGTCATAAATAATTTAATTTATTTAATCTCTAAAAATTATGAAAAAAATATATCATGATTTATGAAATCTTTTTATCCTTCTAATGAATATTTATAGTCAAAAATATGACTTGTATAACCCCATTTGAAAATTGTTTTAGTAAAACAACTCTTGTTTGCGACCTTTTTATTTTAACATTAAATAAAAAGTTATTTATGTCCTTTTCCTACCAAAGTGGCTCCATGGGGTCCCCAAGTTGACCCATGGATTGTATTGGTCGGCCATGACACATCAAATAGTTTTTGGACAAGTGTAAACGTCATTCCATATTTTTATAATATCATTTTTACCTTAGATTTCACTAATTACCTCTAATCGCGATTAATTAAACTTAAAAGTTACTATTCACCAAAATATTATTTTAATCCCATTGAACCACATTTTACTTCCTAATGGCAACATTGTATGTCGGATTTTTGAAAATCAAATCAGAGAGGTGGTAATATTTCATTTAAACGAAAATTCAGTTATTTAACTACAACTTAGTGGTTTCACTATTCATCAAAAATTGAAGTTTTTCAGAACAATGCCTAAGCTATAATTGATATTCCGAATTCAAAAATGATGCCTATTTTATGAAATTACAAACATATAAATTTCATTAATTAATTTTATAATTAATTGCCGCTGTCACAACAAATAGCGTGTTTTTAAAAAAACAATATATATCAAAAGATTTACAATTGTTTATGTCCAATTTCAAAGTGAAATTAATTCTAATGAACACCTTTGGATAAAATGGTAAAAATATATTCTAATTATACTTTAAAACCACTCAGTAGTATAACTTATCACTATAAATTATATTTATTAAAAAAGTTGTTTTAAGTATTTTTCACTATTCATAAAAAATTGGAAGTTCTCAGAAAATTACAAAAAATTCAACTTTGGATAATTTCGATATTACGAATACAAAAATGAAGTCCATTTTGAAATATAAAATTTCTATAATTTTAAAAAGTGGGTATTACTATTCATAACAGCTACTTTGATTATTTGTGGTGTGTGTTAGAACTCGAAGTTGCGTACAACACACGCTACTGTATTATTCAAAGAGAAGTGTATCGTGGAAGCTTGGGGTGTTACATTCTCCCCTCCTTCAATAAATTGAGTCCTCGCAATTTGAAATTTTTTCTTTGAAAATAAAAGGTTGAAAATAGAAAATACCTTTGTGGAAACCCACATCGGAAATAAGGTTAATAAAAATATAACTTTAAAAGAACGAAAGATAAGTAAAAAGGTCACCCGAGATAGCCCATAATAGGATTCTATGAAAATATGGATATGGAAGAAAAACAAACCATCAAGGTCTGATAGAGAGTTGTAGAGAACTCGATTAGGAGAAAGGTAACCATAAGAAAATCACAAACTTGTGATTGGTTAAACGGTCACTGAATCCCCAGTTGGAAAAGTTAACCGACAACGTTTTTGTTTTAAGTTACCTTTTATAAAGTTGAGAAATTTATTTAAGAGATTTTCCAAGACCGTAAGGAAATATACTTACTTGTCGTGTAGACTTTCATTCCTTAATAAATTTTTACCAAAAACCCATCTTTCACTCCAAATGGTAACAGAACTCAAAAATATTCTATTTATCCTAATTTTATAAGGTTCTAAATATTACCACATACCATTTAGATTAGTAAAACTATTTTTAAATAACCAGGGACTTCCTGTAGGCTAGTGGTAGGTAATAAAGGCATGTCGCACTATGGTTGTGGGTTCGATTCCTGCATCTTTGTCCGACGTGATGGGTTATGCCCCACCCTGCAGGTTGTCCTTTTCTTAAAAATATAGTATTATAGTATTCCAAAAATAATCTTCAGAAATGTTTTAACCTTAAACAATACTATTCAAAGTCTAACTTAATCCATCCCAACATTTATTGTTATCCAAAATACCTCTGTCCAAACTTTCTCTAAAAGGTCTCTTAATTCCAAAATCAATTTATCATATTCCATAAACAAAGTAAAGTTTCTCTTATTGTCACATACTAAAAATATTATTACCTTCATCATATTAAAACCTTACTAAAACAACAAGTACTGCAGTACAATCCTTATATATATATCACATTATTCTAATAACCAGAATATAATCCATGAGTCCAAAAGCACCAATACATTAATTATTCCGCTTCAATTGTAGTAACAACATAAGATTGTCCTTGATCCCTTGGCCTTTTATGAGGTAATATTCTCTGACGATTAGGACATTCATTTGCATAATTCTCCATTTCTCTACAATTGTAGCATTCAACATTGATAGCCTCTTTCTTTCCCTTGCAATCACGTGCCTGGTGACCTTTTTCTCCACATTTATAACAAACTCTCATTTCTTTTAGGTAAGTACCAGGGTGATTCTTCCCACAATTATCACATAATGGAAAATCCTTCTTTCCCTTTTTCCCTTTAACTGTCTCTTGCTCCACAGTTCTCTTCTTCTCTTGCTTTACTTTATTGTCATAATATTTAGAGAATTCCTTTTCTGTCTTGATATCACATGAGACAATGTCTTCATACGAAGAGAAGGTTTGTGAGACTAATGCTCGATGAAGAAATGTATTTAACCCATCAATGAAACGATCAATGTTACTTTTTGGGTTACGTATATAATCTGTTGCATGCCTCGCTAACCTTGTAAAGTTAGCCTCATACTTTGCGACATTCTCATCCTCCTTTTATCTCAGACTCAGAAATTGCCTTTCCATATCTGCTCGATGGTCATGTGGAAATTAATTTTCTAAGAAAAGATCCTTGAACTCTCTCCATTCCATACTTGATACTTCTTCATCTTCCTTTATATTTTTAATCAATGACCACCATTGATCGGCATCTCCAGTGAGATGGTAAACTGCCATGATAACCTTCTCCCTTTCGCTACTCCCCAAGGTGTGGAATATTTTCTCTAAAGAGTTTATCCATTGCTCAGCTACTAATGGATTTGTACCCCCATTAAATGTGGGCGGTTGTTGCCTCATGAAGTGGTCTAACATTGATCCTTCACGTTGCGGATCAGGGTTCTCCATACGAGTAAGGTTATTATTCATAACCTGAGTGAGTTGTCCCAGTATGGTAATAAGTTGATCAGCACCAGTTGTATCTCCAGATCCACAATAATTATCTTGAGCAGGAGGGAAATCCCTACACGGAGTGCGTGCATTGAAACGGTTTCCATTCCTTCCACTAGGCGCCATTTCTAAACAATGGCATAAACTAGATTAGTTTATGAATCAAAATACATAATTCCATACTTGTAAAACACTTAAAACTAATTGAACTATTTATGGATATAATCCATAATCACTAAAAAAAAGTTTTCATTGAGGAAGTATATACTCATAACTCTTCATAGTGGTTTGTAAAGAAAATGAGAATTATCCTAAGCATATCCCCCGGGAGTGTCGTAACCAAGAGTGTAGCAAGGCCCGTTGTCATGCACCAGTTCCCGTTCGAGTCTAAATCAAAGCGGTGTTTTCGGGTTTTACCCCTAGGTACATCTATGCCAGAGCCGCCTCTACCTGCTCGTATCCAGACAGGGATGTATTGCTCGGAAAACTCACAAAATCTCTATAATACCAAAATTCTTGGAAGTTCTTCTATACTAATCCTTAAAGTCTATCTTCGGGATATGTGCTCTAATCAGAGTTTATCTAAATCTAGCTTCCAAGGTTAGTACTAAACTGCCTCTGATACCAACTGTAACGCCCCGACCCCAGCTACCCAGAGTCGGTGCATTATTGCGTAACATTGGCATGATCACAAAAGATCAAGTCTCGAAAGACCGATTAGTTTAGTAGCCTTAGAAACACTAGATACATTCATAAATGTACATTACATCATAAAGTGAAAAACTACAATACCAAAGTCTCCATAGTCCACACTCATATCCTCTTCTGACTATCCCTGCAGGTTATTCATAAAAGACTTCTTCACATCCTGGAAAATATTAAAACATTGAAAGGGGTGAGCTCAGATGCTCAGTAAGGATAACAATATAGCGGAAGCTTTCATCAATAATCATAAACATTTAAGGCAATGTATAACTAAAACAAAAGCCTTTTAAACTTGAACTTCAACATAATATGGAAAAAGTAAAATGAGATAATGCCATTTACTTCTTCACATGGATATTCTACTGGTCTAATAATCACATGCAATATCAATAACCACTTTCATAATGATGGAATGCATAATGCCAGACTATCATAACCACGTAGCCAAGGCCTCGTGCCAAGACCAAAAATAAGATTTTGTCAAGGCCTCGTGCCAAGACACTAGTTTGTCTCATGAGACCTGCCGATTCATCGAGGAGCTATAGCGGGCTCCACCCGTCACTTATTAAGTCCAATGCATTCCTCATATGAATAGGTTTAAACATATCATAAACCATAACATAATTATATCACATAAAATATGCAAAAAGGAAACATAACATTTCCACATTTCAATAACAAGATATAAATACAACACATTGATATAATAAAAAGACTTTAAAAACCATTTTCAATACCAAAATAAATGAAAATTAATACTTGATATTTATTTTTCAAAAAAAAGTTATGGCTTGTAGAGGAAGCCGAAACCCAAATAATGGTCATGGCGGCGGAGAAGTCGTTTTCTCCGCATATGTACGACAAGAAAACCATTCCTTTTTTTCGTTTAGTAAAACACTTCATATAAAAATATTCCTTTTGAATAAACGTAAAAGTCAAAGGGGTTTAAACACCGTATACAATAAGGTTGTGTATAAAACAAAATATGCCTCAATGAAAGGAGATTGAGACGAAGTCCCTTAAAAGATCATTTTTTTTAAATAAAATAGATATATTATGTGTATTCACTATATTTACACATAAATAAAGTACAAAAACAAAATAGTACATAATAATATCATTACATAATTTGAATGTAGGAGATCAACCCAATGAATGGAAATTGGGTTAAGAAGTTCCCTTACCTTGCATCCTATCTTGACTCGACCGTTCGTTAACCTCCTGAATAATAAGCTAGAGTTAATTTATAATTTCTTAAGAACATTTTTCATGTTTTTTATTCCTTTTATATCACTTATTACCATGTTATGAACATTATGTATTCATTTATGTTAATAACGGTCGTTTTGTAGATCTTTGGTACTTGAGTCAAAAATAAACTTCCTATAATTACAAGTTGTTCATGTGGTGAAATGTCCATTATATCCAGAATTATATTAATGATATATATATCATATATCTCATATATATCCAGTATATACATGCATTTATAATATTCCATAACGTTTAGAGGTAAGAAATGAAATGCACCGCTCATGGAGACGGTAAGCCGTACGTACGCATGAACGCTACTTTAATTTCTATTTCGTATTTAATGAAATCATAATGATATAAATGTATATTATAATTCCAGTATAATATCATATATAATATCATTTACTCCATCATTTATACATCCCACATATGGCATTAACGATTCAAATCACTTTGAGGGGGCGGTAGTCCGCACTTCCTAAAATGAAATTATCGTGTTTACCCATAATGGAAATCATAAAGTATGACACAAATGAAAAATACAAGACCTTAAGTAAAACATAAACATATTATGTATCATATATAAATAGAGTGACATCTTAATGTCCACCTTTGAAGGTGTTATATGAGTGTTGAACAATAATCGTTTCGTGAGGCAGAAATTCTCCATCCACAGAAACAGTATGTTCTTTAACCATTAGATGTAGGTGTGTGTAATTTTAGCTAGAATACATCTCATAACAACATCCTAGTATTTTGAGGATACTGTTTTTGTTACAAAAGAAATTAATAAAAAGAGTTTAGGGGGTTGGATAAGCAAAATAAAACAAAATAACATAAGAGAAGACATTACCTTAAAATCGGGTAACTCTTTTGATTTGAGCCAAAGGCTTCCTTGGGAAGAATTATGCCCAAAGTGAGGCTTCTAGGAGTAAGGGAGGGATGTTGGGAGAGTATTTGGGTAGAGTTTCGCTGAGCCAAAAGGCTTTGAAATTGTGAGTAAGATGGTAGTGGTGGGGGCCTTTTATAAGTGGAGAGAAGGAGCACTCTTGGAAAGTAATGAAATATTACTTTATTATAAAATGCTTTTCGGATTATAAAGGTCCCACACTTCTATAATTCGAGGATACAGTGATAAGGGTTCGAAATATACCCATCCAATATGCTTTGGACAAGTTTAATCCTTGGATTTTACATTATCATTTCATTTTATTTAAATCGTTAATTGATGAGGTAAACGCTGCATCATCATGGTGTCATAACTAATTTAATTTATATAATGTCTAAAAATTATAAAAAAATATCATGATGTAGGAAATATTTTTATCTTTCTAATGAATATTTATAGTCACAAATATTACTTGTATAACCCCAATTAAAAATTGTTTTAGTAAAACAACTCTTGTTTGTGACCTTTTTATTTTAACATTAAATAAAAAGTTATTTATGTCCTTTTCCTACCGAAGTGACTCCATGGGGTCCCCAAGTTGACCCATGGATTGTATTGGTCTACCATGACACATCCAATAGTTGTTGGACAAGTGTAAAGGTCATTCCATATTTTTATAATATCATTTTTACCTTAAATTTCACTAATTACCTCTAATCGCGATTAATTAAACTTAAAAGTTACTATTCTCCAAAAAAATTATTTTAATCCCATTGAACCACATTTTACATCCTAATGACAACCATGTATTTCAGATTTTTGAAAATAAAATCACAGAAGTGGTAATATTTCATTTAAACGAAAAATCAGTTATTTAACTACCACTTAGTGGTTTCACTATTCATCAAAAATTGAAGTTTTTCAGAACAATGCCTAATATATAATTGATATTTAGAATTCAAAAATGATTCCTATTTTATGAAATTCCAAAAATATAAATTGCATTAATTAATTTTATAATTAATTCCCACTGTCACAACAAATAGCGTGTTTTTAAGAAACAATATATATCAAAAGATTGACAATTGTTTATGTCCAATTTCAAAGTGAAATTAATTATAATGAACACAAATGGATAAAATAGTAAAATTATATTCTAATTATACATTAAAACCACTCAGTAGTATAACTTATCACTATAAATTATTTTTATTAAAAAAGTTGATTGAAGTATTTTTCTCTATTCATAAAAAATTGGAAGTTCTTAGAAAATTACAAAAAATTCAACTTTGGATAATTTCGATATTACGAATAAAAAAATGAAGTCCATTTTGAAATATAAAATATCTATAATTTTAAAAAGTGGGTATTACTATTCATAATGGCTACATTAATTAGTTGTGGTGTGTGTTAGAACTCGAAGTTGCGTACAACACACGCTACTGTATTATTCAAAGAGAAGTGTATCGTGGAAGCTTGGGGTGTTACATAAGAAGACATTACTTGGAGGTTAAACAAACTATTATGAGATCTCCAAATTGAAATAGAAATTTCATATTTATCTTCCATCCCTCATTGGTCTCCCTACTATTGAGTTTTTAGCTTCTAATAACACATTTAGAAACAAATTTATGAGCCTCTTTCACATTCTCAACAAAATTAGGAATAACCAAAACTTGAAAGAAATTTATAACATTACCTTTCTCTGCACACTTCAGGTGCATATTTTCTATAATATATATCAGTACCACTTATTAAAATCTTCTTTAGCAAATTTCTTATATGAAACCCTACCTAATTCATTAGTAATGGATTTCCATTTACCTAGTTCATTCATAAAGTAGATATAAAATTTTGAAGATATTTCATCCATCTTTATTTCATTAAATTCATATCCCTTTTTGAGAAAATACCTAACAAACCATGCATGATTTACATTAAAATTTCATTTATTTTGTGGAATACTTAACACATGAAACAGGTTGACTCCCAAGACCGTATTAGTTTAGATTCTTTGAAAACATGGAAAATAATATTTGAACTTGGTGAAAGATCTTCAATATCTCTTAGAAAGATCATCCCCTTTTTTTCCTACCTAAAAACTTTCTTTATATCATGGGGAAAAGAAAACATTAAAAGGGTGAGTTGAAATGATCAGTAAGGGTAAACATGGAGAATATAAAGCGAACCATAAACATAAGATTATAAAAACATGAACATAAATTTCAAATATCAAAATCATGTGTCATGAAATAAATCTTGGAAATTGGTAAGGTAGAGATCATAAAGGAACATTAATCATGGTAAAATGGCATTGGTATAAAATATGGAATTGTGGAAAACCATTAAGCGCATAACATTATTTCCATTGTAGTGAAGGAATTACTGTCAAGACCATCATAGTTCATGAAGTCCATTACTGAAAAGGGTTTACTTGTCGTTCTAGCCATGTATTACTAAACTAGATCTAATTTTTGTTCCAATCATGTATATATCATGAGATATAAATATTTACCCAATGCATTGTAAGGAGATATAGTTCCACCCATCTCACAATGAAATCATTCTTACATGTTCGAAAAAAACATAAACCATTCATAATAGCATAACCCATGGAACAAAGAAAATTTGTTTCTTAAACATCGTTATATCATAACATTATCCATATAAGATAAATGGATTTCATAAAAATAAATCCATCATAAATACAATAAAATCAATATAATAATAGGGATATAAACATAACCCTATGTTATCTTAGATGGAAAATAATTTTCATAAAACAATTGAGCTTAATTATTGAGAAAAATATCCTTTCTTTAAAAACATTTTCTATTCTCAAAATGTCAAGAAATTTTAAAAGATAACAATTTAGTTGAAAATAAACATGAATTCCTGTAGATGAAGATTCATTGAAATAAGTAATTATTAATATGAAATAAAATCCATTCATTCTATATAAGTTTCAAAAAAATTCTCCTCATACATTGTCCAAAAAATTCAAAAAGTCCATCATATAGTAAATAAAAGAAAGATTCATTCCATACCATTTAATAAAACTTTACCAATGAATAAAATTGACATTAAAAAATTGTATAAGAACAAAAATAATATTTTATATTTATGAAACATGGATGCGATTGATAAATATACCCCAGTAAATTCTTATGAAAAAACATTCATGGATAATACTGAGGTTTCAAAATTATCCCTCACCTTGTACTTTTTGTTAGTCAAGGGTGTGGTCACCTCCTCTTCTTCATTGTACTTACTTTGGATCTCTTCTTAGGAAAACAAGGGATGGACTTTTTTGAAAACTAGGACCTCCAAAATTTATTTAAGAATGTTTATAAGATAATTGGGCAGTGGTTGGTTGAGATATAAGGCTTAAGGAGGTGTGAGGAAATGTGGAAGGAGAATCCTTTTGATAAGAGAGGAGAGGGGAACTTTAGGAAACTCTCATAATATTAAAATATAATAAGACTATTCTTGATCTAAATAATTATAATAGCCTATAAATGAAATTTATAATACATTTTCGACTATATATTATCCACTTGTGATTATTTAACATTTTTGTGATTTTTAAATAATTTAATAATAAATTAAATTTTACTATTTATAAATTTAATACTATTCATTTAATTTGACTTAAAATACAATAAGACAAAGTGGGAATTCGAATATAACGCTTTCACACATCTATAATATATCTTATATATCTTATAATTTTGTTATAAAAATTAAATAATACAAAATATATCAGAATTAATATTATTAAAATCATTTAATATTTTTTTATGTTAATTGAATAAATATTATTTTAGAATTGAACGGTATTTTAAGGTAATTATATAACTTATAAAAATTCCAAATGAAATTTAAATAATTAAAATGGTTTCATTTATTTCAAAATAGACTTTTAGATTCGATCATAACTTAATTTTTTCCCTATGTGGACACATAAAAGATATTAAAATACAAGATAATGATATTTTATAACTATCTTTGATTTAAATAATATATAATTTTTTTTCATGTAAAAGTGTCCATTAAACAACTCAATATAGATAATATTGTGATAAGTATTGAATCGTATCCAATAAATAATTTTTTGGACATATGTTGGTTTTATTTTAAACCTTATAATTTGGATATACCCTGAATTAATTCCTTTAAGTCTTACCAAGGAAACATGTCTTTTTATTTACTAAGGGTTAATATAGTCACTCTTTATTGACCAACGAGTGATAAATGGACCATTTGTGTCATGACCCGTCCTCGGGGCCCGTGTCGTGACTACCCCAAGCCCGCCTTCCATAGGCCAGGGGCTGGCGACTAGCACCAAGGCGTAAATCCCGGTAAAAAGGGAAGGCATTGCCTTTGTAAAGTAAACAAGAACCTCAGAGTAAACAAGCGGAAAAGTAAACACTAAGTAAAAAAGCTGATACAACAGTAAGTGCGGAAAAGTAAATGGGCCAGTATACAAACCCAAATTGAAAGTAAAGTACAAATCGAAAGGGAAAACAACAACTGAAAAGTAAAAGCTGCTACGCCGAGCTGTCCACTAGAAATCCCACCTGAAGGGTGGGTACAGATAGCTCCACTGCTCCTCGGGTTCCGCCGTCCGCTCCGAGTATGTCCCGCCCAGTGGTCCACCTCCAGGTATCGTCCTACTCTGCAAGCCTCAACCACGATCAACGTTGTCCATCATCTGCAACCAACACAACGTAGTGCGGGCATAACCCGTGCAGGGGTGAGTATAAGCTACTCAGTAGGGACCCCGAGACCCCCGAAGGTCTCCCAAAATCCACAAAGGATAAACCACAAAGGAAAGATACAATCACGAAGTAACAACCGACACTGCTTAGGTATATACCCATACATATACCTAAGTCATCAATTTCAATACGCTCCAACCTCCGAGCCCAAGTACAACTCAGTCCACACAGGAAAGTATACGTATTCCACACAGGAAAGCAAACGTAATCCACACAGAATAGCACAACACAATCCACACAGGAAATCAAACAAGATTCAGCTCACACAGGTATACTTCTTCGGAAGACAATAGAGATGATCACTGATCCATCTAAGTCGTCGGACCCACAAAGGATCGATAGGTACTGACCCCCACAAAGACCCACACAGGATCGGACCCACACAGGATCTGTAGGCACTGGCTCACACAGAACCGCTGAGCGCTGACCCACACAGGATCGGCAGCACTGATCCACACAGGATTGCTGAGTGATGTAGTCGTCGTCGTCGAATCCACTGAGGATCTCTACACAGTCGTCGTCGTAGTAATAGTAGCAGTCGCAGCCAGCTCTAGGGTTCCCGCACACAGCAAGCTCATTCGGGAGGGTCCTCTCCGCGAGCCGAGAGGCTGATACATCAACTGTCACAAAGTCCAGAGTTTATGTATCCAAAAGTTCCGTATCGTCAACAGGAACTCAACGTCGCAGACGGCTCGTCGATCGGACGCCCAGTCTGAGAGTTATTGGCTTTTTCATCCCAGGGGCCCAGTTGGTTTTTAAGGAAAAACCAACCCGACCGTACTCCACCTGCATCCAAACCTTGGTCGTAGTATGCCAAAAGATCCGTCTCACTAATAGGAACTCAACAAAGTTGACGGCACATCAATCGGACGTCCGTAGCCCAAGATATGAGTGTTCCCGCTCCGAGGGCCCGGTTGGTTTCATGTACGAACCAACCTGGCCGAACTCAAAATATTCTGAAACATTGAGTGCGATATACCGAAACGACCGTCTCGATCCAAGGATCACATCGCCACTGACGACGTGTCGTTTGGAGGTCCGTAGCCCGAGTTATGGGCATTTGAACCCAAACAGTCCGATAACGGGGGTTTCGGGCCCGGACCGACCCGACCCGAGACCCCCCGGTCGGCCCGATCCGGGGCGACCCGCCCCGGGTCCGGGTCGAGCCGGCGTGACCCGGCCTAGCTGACCGGCTGGGCACAGCGCGCCCAGCGCGCTGCCGGCTCGGCTCGTGGCCGAGCCCTTTCGGGAAAAGGGGGGGCGCCTGCCCCCTGTGTAACCGCGCCCCCCCACCCTCATTTATGGGGGGGCCGTTGAAGCTGGCCATGGGAATTTAATTCCCCTGACTTTCCCCTTTCCGGCCGGCCCGACCTGGCTGGCTGGATCCTTCTCAACGGGACCGGCCGTGGCCGGTCCCCTTCCGGCTCCGACACCGGCGGCCCGGCTGGCCGCCGGTCACCATGCTCCGCGGCGGCCCGGAACCAGCCGCGACCCTTGTCGTCTGGCGCGGTGCGACGACACCGCGCCCCTCCGCCGCAGCTCTGCTCCGGCCGCCGCGCCTTCGACTTCCTTCGACGCGGCGTGCTGGCGTCGCGTTTTTGTTCGACTTCTCGGCGTGGCGCGACGGCGTCACGTAATACTTGCCAAGTGATTCTCGCATGGTGCGACGACACCACGCCATCCCGTTCCATTCACAAAGAATCAATCATGAACATAAGAGGGGGTTAGGCCGTGTTTGTGTGGTCCGACCCCCTCTCATTAAACGATAACATTTAGTCGATTAACCACAAAGTTCGACATGCTAGAATCAAGAACAGAATTAATTTAATAAAATAACATTAATCCCCTACCTCGGTTCAGGAACGGTGTTCATCAACGACCCGCGGAAGACGAGTGTCGCGGAGGTCGGGTGTCGCGGGGAAAGAACGTCGACGTCGCGAAGCGAGGATTCAAAGTCGTTGATGGCGATTTCTTCATGGAAAACCGCCGTGGAAGAGACGACGCGGAAGAAGAATGTCGCATCGCGGATACGGCATCGGGGAAGAACCGTGTTCTTCGGCAGAGAAGTTCTTCGTTGAAGAATGGTGTTCTTCACGTTCTTCGTCGAGGAAGAAGGTGTTCCTTAGATTTTTCTCCAGAAAGCTCTCAAACAACCCAACACCAACCCCTAACAAAATAAGTTCTAAACTTATTTTATTAACACAACAAAGCATTTGAAATTCAATTGTTTGAATTTCAAAACTTACATGTAACTCACCAAATTAATTACAACATGTTGTCAACTATTAAAGAAGGTGAGTTAATGGGGAGTTATGAATGTGAGGGGTTAAGAGGGGTTAGGGAGTTAGGGAAAAATTGAAAAGGTGGGGGGTTTGTGTGGGCCCCACCCTTTTAATTATCCACACATGGGAAGTTGGGTGGATGTGGGCCCCACCACCAACTTCCCATGGGAGAAACTAACAACCTTGAAAAAGAAATAAAATTGATTTAACAATTTTATTTACTTTTTAATTAAACCCCATTAATTAACTTCTTCTCCCGCACAAACGCAACTATGGTAAAGGTTCCCTTAAGCGATTACCGGCGTTGCGAGTTCATCGGTGCCCTCGGATATCAATTCCGAGCACCGGTTCAAAATATAGGAAAACCCGCTCGTTCGTTCACTGAACGTACCCAAGCCAAACATCTGAAATTGATTCCGGGCACACCGGACCTCGGAATCAGGTGCCGTCAGAAACCACGTTCTTGTAAAATTCTATAGAAAATTAAGAAAAAAATTCCCTTGAAATTTTACGGGTCTTTACATTACTCTCTCCTCAGGGCTTTACATCCCCGTAAAGATACATCAAAACTAGGGAAACAAATGAGGGTAATGAGCATGCATCTGAGCCTCCCGCTCCCAAGTGCTCTCCTGGAGGTTCCCGTGCTGCCATCTGATGCGCTCTAGAGGAATCAACCGTCCACGTAGGACCCACTCCTGTCGATCCTTGATCTCCACCGGGACCTCCGTAAAAGTCGCCCCATCGTCAACGTCATGCTCCCCATGGTCAATGATGTGCGTCGGTTCGTGCATGTATCTCCTCAGCTGAGATACGTGGAAGATGTCGTGTACCCAGTGCAACTGAGGTGGTAGAGCCAGGCGATAATCCACCTCGCCAATCCTGCTGAGGACCTAGAAGGGTCCGATGTAGTGAGGAGATAACTTTCCACCTCGGCCAAATCTCCATAATCCACGTTGAGGTGAGACACGCAAAAAGATGTGGTCGCCATCCTCTAACTCTAGTGGCCTCCGCCTCCTGTCAGCGTATGAATTCTGCCGGCTCTGAGCTGTCCTCATCCACTCCTAGGTGACCTGGACCTTCTCTGTCTTGGCCTGGACCATCTCCGGCCCCAAAAGTGATGACTCCCCATGGTCTGTCCAGCACAAAGGAGATCTGCAAGGTCGGTCGTACAACGCCTCGTATGGTGCCATTCCGATGGTGGAGTGGTAGCTGTTGTTGTACGCGAACTCCACCAAGGGTAGGTTGTCCTCCCAGCTATGACCAAATTCGAGGACACATGCACAGAGCATGTTCTAGAGAGTTTGAATGGTCCTCTCCATCTGACCATCCGTTTGAGAGTGAAAGGCTCTGCTCAGACGTAGCTGCGTCCCGAATGCCTCCTGCAATCCCTTCCATAGCCGGGAAGTAAAATTAGTATCTCGATCGGAGATGATAGATGATGGAACACCGTGAAGCCGAAAAATCTCCTGAACGTAAAGACGTCCCAAGCTCTCCACTGAGCCCTGCTCTCTGATGGGTAAGAAGTGTGCCGACTCGGTGAGTCGGTCGACAATCACCCAAATGGAGTCGTGACCTCTGGAAGTACGTGGAAGTCCAATCACAAAGTCCATATATATGTCATCCCACTTCCACTCCAGAACCTTCAAGGGTTGTACCAAGCCTGCTTATACCTGGTGCTCAGCCTTCACCTGCTGGACGGGTGAGGCATCGAGAAACGAACTCTGCCATAGCCTTCTTCATGTCTGGACACCAGTGTTGTCGTCTGAGATCCTGGTACATCTTCACCACTCCGGGATGAACCGCCAAAGGAGAAGTGTGAAACTCTCTCAGCACCTCCTCCCATAAAGCAACTGGTACCAAGGTACGTCCTCTGAAAAGGATGTCGTGCTCTGCTCCAAAGGAGAAACCATCAGGTGCCTGTCCTAAGGATATCTGTGCATGCCGCGTCTCACAGTCAGCGTCCCCACGCTATGCCTCTTTGACCTACTGTAGTAGTGGAGGGGTGACTGTGAGAGACTGAACGAAGGCTGCCCCATCTCTATCCACAAAGGATAATTGCATTGTGGCTAGCTGCTTTGTCACCTCCTCAAGTAGCTGAATGCCCGTCCTCCTGCTGAGGGCATCGGCTACTACGTTCCCCTTCCCAGGAGTATAGACTATCTCAAAGTCATAGTCCTAGAGAAACTCGAGTCATCGCCGCTATCTCAGATTCATATCCTTCTGAGATAAGATGTACCTGAGACTCTGGTGGTCAGAAAAGACTGTAAAGCGCTCTCCCATCAGATAGTTTCGCCACGTCTTTAGGGCGAAGACCACTGCTGATAACTCCAGGTCATGGGTAGCGTAGTTCTGCTCATGCGGCCTCAAATGACGTGATCCATAGGCGATCACCACCCGCTCCTACATTAGGACACAACTGAGTCCCGTCCCTGATGCATCGCAATAGACTACGTACACTACTCCCTCCTCAGGCAACCTCAAGATAGGTGTGCTGGTCAATCTTTATCTCAGCTCCGGGATGTTCTGCTAACATCTATCTGACCACACGAAGGGTTTCCACTTCTTAATCAATGCTGAGAGTGGTGCCGCAACTCTAGAGAAGTCTGGGACGAATCTTCGGTAGTATCCAGCTAGTCCCAATAAACTCCGCACCTCTATCACGCTCCTGGGTGGCTCCCAAGCTAACACTGCCTCGATCTTCACAGGATCCACTGCAACTCCTGCCTCAGAGATGACGTGACCCAAGAAGTGGACCTCACGTATCCAGAATTGGCACTTCGAGAGCTTACCATAAAGCTGGTGCTCTCGGAGCGTGTCTAGTACAACCCGCAAGTGGTAGGCGTGCTCCTCATCAGTCGTCAAGTAAATCAAAATGTCGTCGATGAAGACCATGAAAAATCGATCGAGGTATGGCTGAAAGATCCTGTTCATGAGGTCCATGAACACTGCTGGAGCATTGGTTACGCCGAAGGGCCTAACCATGAACTCATAGTGGCCATACCGACATCTGAAGGCCATCTTCTGCACTTCCTCGTCTCGAACTCTGAGCTGGTGATAGCCTGACATGAGGTCTATCTTCGAGAACCACCATGCTCCCTTGAGCTGATCGAAGAGGTCATCAATCCTCGGTAGCGGATACTTGTTCCTCACTGTCACCTAGTTCAGGCGACGATAGTCGACACACAGTCGCAAGCTCCCGTCCGCCTTATTGGCGAACAATATCGGGGAAGCCCAGGGTGAAACACTGGGTCGGATGAACCCCTTTCCCTGCAAGTCCTCCAACTATACCTGTAGCTCTCGAAGCTCGGCGGGGGCCATCTGATATGCTGGAGTCGATATCGGAGTTGTACCAGGGTACATGTCAATATAAAAGTCTACCACTCTGTGAGGAGGTAACCCCGAGACGTCGTCAGGAAAAACATCTGCAAACCGATCCACCACTGCAGGAAACCAGGACTCTGCACGTCAACTGCTCCTAGGATGAGGCTAGCCAACTGATGAGTGATGGGTTATCCTCTCCTCTGCGGAAGTCCATCCTGTGCTGCAAAGGCTCCCTTCTCGCCGGTGAAGGTGAACCTGCTCCCGTCAGTGCGTACACATCGCACCTTGCGCCTAAAATAGTCAATATGTGCATGGACCGTAGACAACCAATCCATGCCCAAGATGACGTCGTAAGGCCTCGACGCTGCTACAAGAAGATCCCAGCCGAAGCTCTTGCCTCCTAGAGTAAGCTCACACTGCCGGCACCAGTGCGTAATCGTCGAGTCTGCTCCCGTAGGAGTCTCTAGCCGTAAGGATCGAGCAAACAGCTCTGTCAGAATCTCCGAGCTCCAAACAAGGGTAGCAGCTATGAAAGAGTGACTTACTCTTGTGTCTATAAGTACTGCAGCAAGGGTGGAATAGACACAGATAGTACCTAGAATAATCTCGGGCGCGCCGTGGTTGTAGGCCTCCGCTGCCTCGAGTTGTGCCTATCTCTGCCCGCCAGCTCCCTGTGGTCAGGGTGGACCTCCTGGTGGTGGTGGTGGTAGATCCTCAAAGCGTCGCCCACCACCTGCTGCCCGGCCAGCTCCTCTGCCTCATCCGCCTCCTCCCTGCGGACCGCCACGATCGACCCTCTGCCTCTGCCTCGGTGGTCCCTCAACCGTCTGCTGCTCCTCGGCACGGCTAGTAGGGCAGTCACGAGCCATGTGGCCCTGCCCGCCGCACGAGTAGCACTGTCTGCCTCTCGAAAGACTGGCTCCGCGCTGTGTGCCCCGCACTGCTGAGCCAGTGTCCTGAGGTCGTCTGCCTGAGGGTCTGGTCTGCCTGGACCCCTAAGTCATTCGTCGACTGCCTGCTGCAGAAGACTCTGCTACGTGCCGCCCTGCGGTGGGTCTCAGCGCTGGTGTAGACTCAGCAAGAAAGCTCTCGATCAAAAGGGCTCGCTCCAGTACTCCTGTCTGAGTCGGAATGCTGAGGGAGATCAGCGGTGCCCTGATCTCGTGTCTCAATCCCTGCTCAAAGGTCTGGGCCTAGATGAATGGGTCCCGTACCATGTCGGTCGAGTAGCACGAGAGATCAACAAATCTCGCCGAGTACTGAGCGACCGTCATGCTGCCCTGACGCAGTTGAAGAAGATCCTGAATGCGCACCACACGGAGGGTGGCTGGGACAAACTCTGAGTGGAAAAGCGTCTCAAAGTCTGAACAAAGTAGAGATGCCTTATCGTGCACCTGGAGCATCAAGCTCCACCATCGGCCCGCTGCTGCGTGCAGTAGGCTCGCCGCGAGGATCACCATGAGGTCTGCTGGTGTCCTCACTAGCCTGAAAACTCGAAAGACTGCCTCCAGCCAGTCCTCGGCTTCCTGGGGGTCCATCTCCCCACGGAACATGGGCGGTCGTTGGCGCTAGAACTGATGCAGTGTACTGAGGCGACGTGCCTCGTCAGCGGCTGGTGCTGGATGTATCGGGGGCTTAGAGGGTAGAGATACCTCAGTGCCACTACTGACAAAGGGCCATGCACCGAGGCCTTGTCGCTCGGTGGCCTGTCGTCACGCTCGACTCTCGGAACCCTAGCTGGCTGCCGTCATGGGGCCATCCTAAAAAGGAAACAGGTGCGCCATGGTCAGAACAGTATACCTGGTGATATAATATAAAGTAACCACAAAGAAAACTTTGAAACACACATGCAATCAATGTTTTCGTGCATTAAGTTGGAAATCAGAAGTCAGGGTCCTGGTGTACGGATACGTCGGCCGCCGCACCAACACTGGACTCCCTGGACTGATAACCACACTCAATACAGTAAACACTAATGATTCAAATAGAAAAGATCAGAGTTCGCGGTAGAACTGAACTCCTCTGATACCAATTTGTCACGACCCGTCCTCGGGGCCCGTGCCGTGACTACCCCAAGCCCGCCTTCCATAGGCCAGGGGCTGGCGAATAGCACCAAGGCATAAATCCCGGTAAAAAGGGAAGGCATTGCCTTTGTAAAGTAAACAAGCACCTCAGAGTAAACAAGCGGAAAAGTAAACACTAAGTAAAAAACTGATACAACAGTAAGTGAGGAAAAGTAAATGGGCTAGTATACAAACCCAAACTGAAAGTAAAGTACAACTCGAAAGGGAAAACAACAACTGAAAAGTAAAAGCTGCTACGCCGAGCAGTCCACTGGAAATCCCACCTGAAGGGTGGGTACAGATAGATCCACAGCTCCTCGGGTTCTACCGTCCGCTCCGAGTACGTCCTGCCCAGTGGTCAACCTCCAGGTACCGTCCTTCTCTGCAAGCCTTAACCACGATCAACGCTGCCCATCGTCTGCAACCAACACAACGTAGTGCGGGAACAGCCCGTGCAGGGGTGAGTATAAGCTACTCAGTAGGGACCCTGAGACCCCTGAAGGTCTCCCAAAATTCACAAAGGATAAACCACAAAGGAAAGATACAATCACGAAGTAAAAACTGACACTGCTTAGGTATATGCCCATACATATACCTAAGTCATCAATTTCAATACGCTCCAACCTCCGAGCCCAAGTACAACTCATTCCACACAGGAAAGTATACGTATTCCACACAGGAAAGCAAACGTAATCCACACAGGATAGCACAACACATTCCATACAGGAAAGAAAACAGGATTCAGCTCACATGGGTATACTTCTTCGGAAGACGATAGAGATGATCACTGATCCATCTAAGTCGTCGGACCCACAAAGGATCGATAGGTACTAACCCCTGCAAAGACCCACACAGGATCGAACCCACACAGGATCTATAGGTGCTGGCTCACACAGAACCGATGAGCGCTGACCCACACAGGATCGAACCCACACAGGATCGGTAGCACTGATCCACACAGGATCGCTGAGTGCTGTAGTCACCGTCGTCGAATCCATTGAGGATCTCTGCACAGTCGTCGTCATAGTAACAGTAGCAGTCGAAGCCAGCTCTAGGGTTCCCGCACACAGCAAGCTCGTTTGGGAGGGTCCGCTCCATGAGCCGAGAGGCTGATACATCAACTGTCACAAAGTCCAGAGTTCATGTATACAAAAGTTCCGTATCGTCAACAGGAACTCAACGTCGCAGACGGCACGTTGATCGGACGCCCGGTCTGAGAGTTATTGGCTTTTTCATCCGAGGGGCCCGGTTGGTTTTTAAGCCAAAACCAACCCGACTATACTCCACCTGCATCCAAAGCTCGGGCGGAGTATGCCAAAAGATCCGTCTCACTAAGAGGAACTCAACAAAGTCGACGGCACGTCAATCGGACATCCGTAGCTCAAGATATGAGTGTTCCCGCTCCGAGGGCCCGGTTGGTTTCGTGTACGAACCAACCCGGCCGAACTCAAATTATTCCAAAACCTTGAGTGCGATATACCGGAACGGCCGTTTTGATCCAAGGATCACATCGCCGCTAACAGCACGTCGTTTGGAGGTCCGTAGCCCGAGTTATGAGCATTTGAACCCAAACAGTCCGATAATGGGGGTGTCGGGCCCGGACCGACCCGGCACGAGACCCCCCGGTCGGCCCGAACCGATTCGACCCACCCCGGGTCCGGGTCGGCCCGGTCCAGCACGGCCCGGCCCGGCTGGGTGCAGCCCAGTCCGGCGCGGCCCGGCCTGGAGGACCGGCTGGGCACAGCGCGCCCAGCGCGCTGCCGGCTCGGCTCGTGGCCGAGCCGTTTCGGCAAAGGAGGGGGGGGGGGGGCGCCTGCCCCCCTGTGTAACTGCCCCCCCCCCCCCCTCATTTATGGGGGGCCGTTGAAGCTGGCAGGGGGAATTTAATTCCCCCGTCTTTCCCCTTTCCGGCCAGCCCGACCTAGCTGGCCGGATCCTTCTCAACAGGACCGGCGGTGGCCGGTCCCCTTCCGGCTCCAAGACCGGTGGCCCGGCTGGCCGCCAGTCACCATGCTCTGCCACGGCCTGGAACCGGCCGCGGCCCTTGTCGTCCGGCGTGGTGAAACAGCACCGCGCCCCTCCGCCGTGGCTCCACTCCGGCCACCGCGCCTTTGACTTCCTTTGATGCAGCGCGACGGCGTCGCGTTTTTGTTCGACTTCTCGGCATGGCGCGACGGCGTCGCGTAATACTTACCGAGCAATTCTCGCATGGTGCGACAGCACCACGCCATCCCGTTCCATTCACAAAGAAATAATCATGAACATAGGAGGGGGTTTGGCCGTGTTTGTGCGGTCCATCCCCCTCTCATTAAACGATAACATTTAGTCGATTAACCATGAAGTTCGACATGCTAGAATCAAGAACGGAATTAATTTAATAAAATAACAATAATCCCCTACCTCGGTTCAGGAACGGTATTCGTCAACGACCCGCAGAAGACGAGCGTCGCGGAGGTCGGGCGTCGTGGGGAAAGAACGTCGACGTCGCGGAGCGAGGATTCGAAGTCATTGACGGCGATTTCGTCACGGAAAACCGTCACAGAAGAGACGACGCAGAATAAGAACTTCGAGTCGCGGATACGGCGTCACGGAAGAACCGTGTTCTTCGGAGGAGAAGTTCTTCGTTGAAGAACGGTGTTCATCGCGTTCTTCGTCGAGGACGAAGGTGTTCCTTAGCTTTTTCTCCAGAAAGCTCTCAAATAACCCAACACCAACCCCTAACAAAATAAGTTCTAAACTTATTTTATTAACACAACAAAGCATTTGAAATTCAATTGTTTCAATTTAAAAACTTACATGTAACTCACCAAATTAATTACAACAAGTTGTCAAATATTAAAGAAGGTGAGTTAATGGGGAGTTAGGAATATGAGGGGTTAAGAGGGGTTAGGGAGTTAGGGAAAAATTGAAAAGGTGGGGGGTTCGTGTGGGCCCCACCCTTTTAATTATCCACACATGGGATGTTGGGTGGATGTGGGACCCACCACCAACTTCCCATGGGAGAAACTAACCACCTTGAAAAAGAAATAAAATTGATTTAACAATTTTATTTACTTTTTAATTAAACCCCATTAATTAACTTCTTCTCCCGCACAAACGAAACTACGGTAAAGGTTCCCTTAAGCAATTACCGGTGTAGCGAGTTCATCGGTGCCATCGGATTTCAATTCCGAGCACAGGTTCAAAAGATAGGAAAACCCGCTCGTTCGTTCACTGAGCGTACCCGAGCCAAACTTCAGAAATTGATTCCGGGCACACCGGACCTCAGAATCAGGTGCCGTCAGAAACCGCTTTCATGTAAAATTCCAAAGAAAATTAAGAAGAAAATTAACTTGAAATTTTACGGGTCTTTACATTACTCCCACCTTAGGGCTTTACATCCCCGTAAAGATACATCAAAACTAGGGAAACAAATGAGGGTACTGAGCACGCATCTGAGCCTCCTACTCCCATGTGCTCTCCTAGAGGTTCCCATGCTGCCATCTGATGCGCACTAGAGGAATCGACCGTCTATGTAGGACCTTCTCCTGTCGATCTTCGATCTCCACCGAGACCTCCGTAAAAGTCACCTCATTGTCAATGTCAAGCTCCCCATGGTCAATGATGTGCGTCGGGTCGTGCACGTATCTCCTCAGCTAAGATACATGGAAGACGTCGTGCACCCGGTGCAACTGAGGTGGTAGAGCCAGGCGATAAGCCGCCTCGCCAATCCTGCTGAGGACCTGGAAGGGTCTGATGAAGCGCGGAGATAACTTGCCGCCTCGGCCAAATCTCCGTAATCCACGTCGAGGTGAGACACGCAAAAAGACTTGGTCGCCATCCTCGAACTCTAGTGGTCTCCGCCTCCTGTCAGCGTATGACTTCTGCTGGCTCTGAGCTGTCCTCATCCGCTCCTGGATGACCTGGACCTTATCTGTCATGGCCTGGACCATCTCCGGCCCCACAAGTGCTGACTCCCCAGGGTCTGTCCAGCACAAAGGTGATCTTCAAGGTCGGCCGTACAACGCCTTGTACGGTGCCATTCCGATGGTGGAGTGGTAGCTGTTGTTGTACGCGAACTCCACCAAGGGTAGGTGGTCCTCCCAGCTACGACCAAAGTTGAGGACACATGCGCGGAGCATGTCCTCGAGAGTCTGAATGGTCCTCTCCGTCTGACCATCCGTCTGAGGGTGAAAGGCTGTGCTCAGACGTAGCTGCGTCCCGAATGCCTCCTGCAATCCCTTCCATAGCCGGGATGTAAAATGAGTATCTCGATCGGGGATGATAGATGATGGAACACAGTGAAGCCGAACAATCTCCTAAACGTAAAGACGTCCCAAGCTCTCCACTGAGCCCTGCTCTCTGATGGGTAAGAAGTGTGCCGACTTGGTGAGTCGGTCGACAATAACCCAAATGGAGTCGTGACCTCTGGAAGTACGTGGAAGTCCAGTCACGAAGTCCATAGATATGTCGTCCCACTTACACTCCGGAACCTCCAAGGGTTGTACCAAGCCTGCTGGTACCTGGTGCTCAGCCTTCACTTGCTGGAAGGTGAGGCATTGAGAAACGAACTCTGCCACAGCCTTCTTCATGCCTAGCCACCATTGCTGTCGTCTGAGATCCTGGTACATCTTCGCCACTCCGGGATGTACCACCAAAGGAGAAGTGTGAAAATCTCTCAGCACCACCTCCCGTAAAGCAACTGGTACCATGTTACGTCCTCTGAAAAGGTTGTCGTGCTCTGCTCCAAAGAAGAAACCATCAGGTGCCTGTCCTGAGGATATTTGTGCACGCCGCTTCTCACAGTCAGCGTCCCCATGCTGTTCCTCTCTGACCTGCTGTAGTAGTGGAGGGGTGACTGTGAGAGACTGAAGGAAGGCTACCCCATCTCTATCCACAAAGGATAACTTCAAAGATGCTAGCTACTCTGTCGCCTCCTCAAGTAGCTGAATGCTCGTCCTCCTGCTGAGGGCATCGGCTACTACGTTCCCCTTCCCAGGAGTATAGACTATCTCAAAGTCATAGTCCTGGAGGAACTCGAGCCATCGTTGCTGTCTCAGATTTAGATCCTTCTGAGAGAAGATGTACCTGAGACTCTGGGGGTCAGAAAAGACTGTAAAGCGCTCGCCCAGCAGATAGTGTCGCCACATCTTCAGGGCGAAGACCACTGCTGCTAACTCCAGGTCATGGGTAGCGTAGTTCTGCTCATGCGGCCTCAACTAACGTGATCCATAGGTGATCACCACCCGCTCCTGCATCAGGGAACAACAGAGTCCAGTACCTGATGCATCGCAATAGACTACGTACCCTACTCCCTCCTCAGGCAACCTCAAGATAGGTGCGCTGGTCAATCTCTGTCTCAGCTCCTGGAAGCTCTGTTGACATCTGTCTGACCACACGAAGGGTTTCCCCATCTTCTTCAATGCTTAGAGTGGTGCTGCAACTCTAGAGAAGTCTGGCACGAATCTCTGGTAGTATATAGCTTGTCCCAAGAAACTCCGCACCTCTGTCACGCTCCTAGGTGGCTCCCAAGCTAACACTGCCTCGATCTTCGCAGGATCCACTGCAACTCCCGCCTCAGAGATGACGTGCCCCAAGAAGTGGACCTCTCGTATCCAGAACTGGCACTTCGAGAGCTTACCATAAAGATAGTGCTCTCGGAGCATGTCTAGTACAACCCGTAAGTGGTAGGTGTGCTCCTCCTCAGTCTTCGAGTAAATCAAAATGTCGTCGATGAAGACCATGACAAATCGATCGAGGTATGGCTGAAAGATCCTGTTCAGGAGGGCCATAAACACTGCTGGAGAATTGGTTATGCCGAAGGGCATAACCAAGAACTCTTAGTGGCCATACCGACATCTGAAGGCTGTCTTCTGCACGTCCTCGTCTCGAACTCTGAGCTGGTGATAGCCTGACCTGAGGTCTATCTTCGAGAACCACCGTGCTCCCTTGATCTGATCGAAGAGGTCATGAATCCTTGGTAGCGGATACTTGTTCCTCACTGTCACCTGGTTCAGGCAACGATAGTCGACACACAGTCGCAAGCTCCCGTCCGCCTTCTTGGATAACAAAATCGGGGAAGCCCAGGGTGAAACACTGGGTCGGATGAACCCCTTTCCCTGCAAGTCCTCCAACTGTACCCGTATCTATCGAAGCTCGGCGGGGGCCATCCGATATGCTGCAGTCGATATCGGAGATGTCCCGGGGTACAGGTCAATATAAAAGTCTACCTCTCTGGGAGGAGGTAACCCTGGGACGTCGTCAGGAAAAAAGTCCGCAAACTGATCCACCACTGCAGGAAAACCAGGACTCTGCACGTCAACTGCTCCTAGGATGAGGCTAGCCAACTGATGAGTGATGGGTTATCCTCTCCTCTTCGGAAGTCCATCTTGTGCTTCAAAGGCTCCCTTCTCACCGGTGAAGGTGAACATGCTCCCGTCGGTGCGTACACATCGCACCTTGTGCCTAAAACAGTTAATCTATGCATGGACTGTAGACAACCAATCTATGCCCAAGATGACGTTGTAAGGCCTCAACGCCGCAACAAAAAGATCTCAATCGAAGCTTTTGCCTCCTAGAGTAAGCTCACACTGCCGACACCAGTGCGTAATCGTCGAGTCTACTCTCGTAGGAGTCTCTAGCCATAAGGATCGAGCCAACAGCTCTGTCGGAATCTCCAAGCTCCAAATAAGGACAGCATCTATGAAAGAGAGACTCGCTCATGTGTCTATAAGTACTGCAGCAAGGGTGGAATAGACACAGATAGTTCCTCGAATCATATCGGGCGCACCGTGGTCGTAGGCCTCCGCTGCCTGGAGCTGTGCATGTCTCTGCCCGCCAGCTCCCTGTGGTCGGGGTGGACCTTCTGGTGGTGGTAGTGGTAGAGCCTCAAAGCGTCACCCACAACCTGCTGCTCAGCCAGCTCCTCTGCCTCATCCACCTCCTCCCTGCAGACCGCCACGGTCGACCCTCTACCTCTACCTCGGTGGTCCCTCAACCGTCTGCTACTCCTCGGCCCGGCAAGTCGGGCAGTCACGAGCCATGTGGCCCTGCCCGCCGCACGAGTAGCATTGTCTGCCTCTTGAAAGACTGGCTCCGCGCTGTGTGCCCCGCACTACTGAGCCAGTGTCCTGAGGTCGTCTTCCTGAGGGTCTGGTCTGCCTGGACCCCTAAGTCATCCGTCGACTGCCTGCTGCATAAGACTCTACTACGTGTCGCCCTGTGGTGGGTCTCGGCGCTCGTGTAGACTCAGCAAGAAAGCTCTCGATCAAAAGGTCTCGCTCCAGTACTCCTGTCTGAGTCGGAATGCTGAGGGAGATCAGCGGTGCCCTGATCTCGTGTCTCAATCCCTGCTCAAAGGTCCGGGCCCAGAAGAATGGGTCCCGTACCATGTCGGTCAAGTAGCGCGAGAGATCAGTAAATCTCGCCAAGTACTGAGTGACCGTCATGCTGCCCTGTTGCAGCTGAAGAAGCTCCTGAATGCGCACCGCACAGAGGGTGGCTGGGAAAAACTCTGAGCGGAAAAGGGTCTCAAAGTCTGACCAAAGCAGAGATGCCTCATTGTGCACCTGGAGCATCAAGATCCACCATCGGCCCGCTGCTGCGTGCAGTAGGCTCGCCGCGAGGATCACCATGAGGTCTGCTGGTGTCCTCACTAGCCTGAAAACTCAAAACGACTGCCTCCAGCCAGTCCTTGGCTGCCTGTGGGTCCGTCTCCCCGTGGAACCTGGGCGGTCGCTGGCGCTGGAACTCATGCAGTGCGCTGAGGCGATGTTCATCGTCATTGGCTGGTGCTGGAAGTATCAGGGGTTCGGCGGGTAGAGCTACCACCGGTGCCACTACTGACAAAGGGCCCAGCACCGAGGCCTCATCGTTCGGTGGGTTGTCGTCACGCTCGACTCTCAGAACCCTAGCTGGCTGCCATCGTGGGGCCATCCTGAAAAGGAAATAGGTGCGCCACGGTCAGAACAGTATACCTGGTGAGCTGATATAGAGTAATCACAAAGAAAACATTGAAACACACATGCAATCAATGTTTTCATGCATTAAGTCGAAAATCAGAAGTTAGGGTCCTGGTGTACTGATACGTCGGCCGCCGCACCAACACTGGACTCCCTGGACTGATAACCACACTCAATACAGTAAACACTAATGCTTCACATAGAAAAGATCAGAGTTCGCGGTAGAACCGAACTCCTCTGATACCAATTTGTCATGACCCATCCTCGGGGCCTGTGCCGTGACTACCCCAAGCCCGCCTTCCATAGGCCAGGGGCTGGCGACTAGCACCAAGGCGTAAATCCCGGTAAAAAGGGAAGGCATTGCCTTTGTAATGTAAACAAGCACCTCAGAGTAAACAAGCAGAAAAGTAAACACTAAGTAAAAAAGATGATACAACAGTAAGTGCGAAAAAGTAAATGGGCCAGTATACAAACCCAAACTGAAAGTAAAGTACAACTCGAAAAGGAAAACAGCAACTGAAAAGTAAAATCTGGTACGCTGAGCTGTCCACTAGAAATCCCACCTGAAGGGTGGGTACAGATAGCTCCACTGCTCCTCGGGTTCTGTTGTCCGCTCCGAGTACGTCCCGACCAGTGGTCCACCTCTAGGTACCGTCCTGATCTGCAAGCCTCAACCACGATCAACACTGTCCGTCGTCTGCAACCAACACAACGTAGTGCGGTCATAGCCCGTGTAGGGGTGAGTATAAGCTACTCAGTAGGGACCCCGAGACCCCCGAAGGTCTACCAAAATCCACAAAGTATAAACCACAAAGGAAAGATACAATCACGAAGTAAAAACCGACACTGCTTAGGTATATGCCCATACATATACCTAAGTCAACAATTTCAATACGCTCCAACCTCCGAGCCCAAGTACAACTCAGTTCACACAGGAAAGTTATTCATATTCCACACAGGAAAGCAAACGTAATCCACACAGGATAGCAGAACACAATCCACACAGGAAAGCAAACAGGATTCAGCTCACACAGGTATACTTCTTCGGAAGACGATAGAGATGATCACTGATCCATCTAAATCGTCGGACCCACAAAGGATCGATAGGTACTAACCCCCGCAAAGACCCACACAGGATCAGACCCACATAGGATCTGTAGGCATTGGCTCACACAGAACCGATGAGCGCTGACCCACACAGGATCGGACCCACACAGGATCGGTAGCACTGATCCACACAGGATCGCTGAGTGATGTATTCGTCGTCATCGAATCCACTGAGGATCTCTGTATAGTTGTCGTCGCAGTAACAGTAGCAGTCGCAGCCAGCTCTAGGGTTCCCACACACAGTAAGCTCGTTCGGAAGGGTCCGCTCCACGAGCCGAGAGTCTGATACATCAACTGTCACAAAGTCTAGAGTTGATGTATCCAAAAGTTCCGTATCGTCAACAGGAACTCAACGTCGCAGACGGCGCGTCGATCGGACGCCCGGTCTGAGAGTTATTGGCTTTTTCATCCCAGGGGCCCAGTTGGTTTTTAAGGCAAAACCAACCCGACCGTACTCCACCTGCGTCCAAACCTCGGGCGGAGTATGCCAAAAGATCCGTCTCACTAATAGCAACTCAACAAAGTCGACGACACATCAATCGGACGTCCGTAGCTCAAGATATGAGCGTTCCCGCTCCGAGGGCCCGGTTGGTTTCGTGTACGAACCAACCCAGCCGAACTCAAAGTATTCCGAAACCTTAAGTGCGATATACCGAAATGACCGTCTCGATCCAAGGATCGCATTGCCACTGACGGCGTGTCGTTTGGAGGTCCGTATTCCTAGTTATGGGAATTTGAACCCAAACAGTCTGATAATGGGGGTTTCGGGCCCGGACCGACCCGGCCCGAGACCCCCCGGTCGGCCCGAACCGTGCGACATGCCCCGGGTCCGGGTCGGCCCGGCCCGGAACCACCCAGCCCGGCTGGGCGTGACCCAGCCCGGCGCGGCCCGGCCTGGCGGACCGGCTGTGCTTCGCGCGCCCAGCGCGCTTCAGGCTCGGCTCGTGGCCGAGCCGTTTCGGCAAAGGGGGGGGGGCGCCTGCCCCCTGTGTAACCCCCCCCCCCCCCCCCCTCATTTATGGGGGGCCGTTGAAGCTGGATGGGGGAATTTAATCCCCCCGGATTTCCCCTTTCCGGCCGGCCCGACCTGGCCGGCCGGCTCCTTCTCAACGGGACCGGCGATGGCCGGTCCCCTTCCGGCTCCGACACCTGCGGCCCGGCTGGCCGCCGGTCACCATGCTCCGCCGCGGCCCGGAACCGGCCACGGCCTTTGTCGTCCGGCACGGTGCGATGACACCGCGCCCCTCCGCCGCGGCTCCGCTCCGGTCGCCGCGCCTTCGACTTCCTTCGACGCGGCGTGACGGCGTCGTGTTTTTGTTCGACTTCTCGGCGTGGTGCGACGGTGTCGCGTAATACTTGTCGAGCGATTCTTGGGTGGTGCGACGGCACCACGCCATCCCGTTCCATTCACAAAGAAACAATCATGAATATAGGAGGGGGTTAGGCCGTGTTTGTGCGGTCCGGCCCCCTCTCGTTAAACGATAACATTTAGTCGATTAACCACGAAGTTCGACGTGCTAGAATCAAGAACGGAATTAATTTAATAAAATAACAATAATCCCCTACCTCGGTTCAGGAACGGTGTTCATCAATGACCTGTGTAAGACGAGCGTCGCGGAGGTCGGGTGTTGCGGGGAAAGAACATCGACGTCGCGAAGCGAGGATTCGAAGTCGTTGACGGCGATTTCGTTGCGGAAAATCATCGCGGAAGAGACGACGCAGAAGAAGAACATCGCGTCGCGGATACGGCGTCGCGGAAGAACCGTGTTCTTCGGCGGAGAAGTACTTCGTTGAAGAACGGTGTTCTTCGCGTTCTTCGTCGAGGAAGAAGGTGTTCCTTAGCTTTTTATCCAGAAATCTCTGAAACAACCCAACACCAACCCCTAACAAAATAAGTTCTAAAATTATTTTATTAACACAACAAAGCATTTAAAATTCAATTGTTTTGATTTTTAAAACTTACATGTAACTCACCAAATTAGTTACAACAAGTTGTCAAATATTAAAGAAGGTGAGTTAATGGGGAGTTAGGAATGTGGGGGGTTAAGAGGGGTTAGGGAGTTAGGGAAAAGTTGAAAAGGTGGGGGTTCGGGTGGGACCCACCCTTTTAATTATCCACACATGGGAAGTTGGGTGGATGTGGGCCCCACCACCAACTTCCCATGGGAGAAACTAACCACCTTGAAAAAGAAATAAAATTTATTTAACAATTTTATTTACTTTTTAATTAAACCCCATTAATTAACTTCTTCTCCCCCACAAACGAAACTACGGTAAAGATTCCCTTAAGAGATTACCGGCGTTGCGAGTTTATCAATGCCATTGGATTTCAATTCCGAGCACCGGTTCAAAAGATAGGAAAACCCGCTCGTTCGTTCACTGAACGTACCCGAGCCAAACTTCGGGAATTGATTCTAGGCACACCGGACCCCGGAATCAGGTGCCGTTAGAAACTGTGTTCTTGTAAAATTCCAAAGAAAAATAAGAAAAAAATTCCCTTGAAATTTTACGGGTCTTTACAATTTGTGACATATTTAACTTCATACAAATTAGTTGGCTGAAGCTTAAATTTTAATGATTTTTATATAAATTAATAAAAAATTATTTATTTAAAATAACAATAGTGTCAATTGTGACAATATTTGTTAGTTGTATTATTAGAAATATCATAACATAGAGATGCGTTCAAAAAAATCCTTTTAACCATTAATAACAGGTCAAAGTGGTCCATAAAATTTGTTTATGACATTAATTCTCTCAAATTATATTTATTTTAATATTTATATTAATAAAATAATTTCCACATCACTATTGAGTCATAATTAATGGTAATTATTTATTCTCTAAATACTGTAAATAAATTTCTATGATGTAGGTAATTCTATTATATTTTCCGAGACTACCTATAGTCGATTTTATTACCCAGTAATCCTGAAATTAAAATTAATATACTTATATAAAATGGGAGTGACATTTTTTTAAATACATTATTTTTTTATATTCATGTCATATTCATGGTAAATTGTCTATTAGGTGATTCCATTTCGAACAATATAAGATAAGGGTCAAATTTATTCATCCAATAGGATTTTGACAGATGTTATAGTAATTTAATAATATTATTTTTACCTTTATTACCTGATTTGCCTTTATCAATGGTGATAAAAATAATGGCTAAAGTTACTATTCATGATGACAAAAAAACGTAACATATTAACATAATTTGGACCAAGTGATTCCAAATATGAAATTCATTTTACATAATTCAAAATACAGAATTGGATGAAATTAATTTAAAATTAATTCCCATTTTTAAAACCAAAATGAATATTTTTATGAAGTATAAACATTTCAAAATATTTTCATGTGTTTATGTCCAATTTAAATGTGAAATTACTTCAAATGACCAAAATTTGATTAAATGATAAAGGAATAAACCAATTACACTTTAAAACCAATTAAAAATCATATATATATATATATATATTAAATGAAAATTTAGTTTTGAATTAAAATGTAATATTTTTCACTATTTATCAAAATATGAATTTTATCAAAAAAATACCAAAAATTCAAAAAAAGAAAATTTTTATGTTCTGCTTCAAAATAATAATTATATTTTGTCAATTAGAATATATAAAAGAGTAAAAAAACTAAATTTAAATTTTTTTGCCATCAAAAGGTGTCAAAATTGAATTTAAAAAAAAAATACTTATTTTTCTGAAAAATTTAATTTTTTCTTATATCAAGTATAGAAAAAACATAAGTTTAATTTTTGTAACGACCCGATGTTTTATCAAATGAAACTTCCTCTTGATCTAATTAAATGTATTAATATGGGAAATGGTTATATTACATATTCACTTCTTTTGTTTTATGTTTTTGGAATTTAAAATACCATTAATAATTGTGACCATTGCTAATATAGTCGTTGAACATTGATCACTTGATTAATATAAATATTATGATTTGACAAAACCAATTTACCTAGACGAAGGAAGCGATGGCCTCATCCAGTAGAATTTCCTCATACAAAGCCCATTTGTCAGAGCTCGGAAAGGAGGTGGAGTCATTGGGCTTCTCTCTTAACGAAACCCAACCTAAGCTTGAACACCTTAAGCTTGAGTAGAACTGACTACGAGATAAATAGAAGTTAATAAAGATTACCACCTACGCGATGTTATTCGAGCCACCCCAATAGTCTATCACCATCGCAAGCCTTACCCTTCAGTCTTATGTGGGTGTTATAATGGGGTATGTTACAAGACCCTAGCACTACTACTATATACATTATTTTTGTATAAATAATATACATTCATTTTATTATTGTTACTTTGTAAATATTTTTTAAATCACAAATATTATTTTTAGTTAATATTCAACTAAGAAATAAATTTTTATGAATTAATATATTTTCTAATTAAATAAAAATTTAATAAAATAATATTATTAAATTACTTTTTTATAAATATAAATGATCATATAATTTATATGAATACAATTGTAATTTTTATTAATTTTTGAAAGCTGTTTTTGTCAAAACCCATGATTTTTCTTTAAATGTTAGTTTTTATTTTAAAAGTTTAAATTCACATATTTATATATAAATTTAGTTAAAATGAATATTATTTTTTTGAATCAAGATTTTGAAATAATCCAATGGTGAATTTTTCATAATTTTCTGAGACGGTTTAATTTTTGGGTAAAAAATTAAATACTGTTTAAATATATAACATGTTTTATGACATCATAATGACCAAATAATGATGTAAAAAAAATTCTATAAACATTATGTTCGGCCAATATGTGGTTTACCATTAAAATAATATGATTTTAGAATTGTTTTATTTATTTTACAAAGCCTTAGTGGACCCTCCAAAACTTGTAAAACATTTTATCTTTTTGAATTGTTTTCCTTGAGAGTGTGACTCACCTGAACATAATCAACCCTATTATTTTAAGACATTCAGACATTGGAATTATGAAATATTGTTTTCCACTACCCTTTGGAAAAAACCATGGGAATGAACCATGGGATGATTTTTGGTTTTGATTAGTTTAATGTGTGGTTTCCCAAACCTAAATAATAATGAATTCCCTCTCATTTCCTAAATAAACCCACCGAAGCTCCAACATCCTCTTCACTAAAATCATTTAGATCTCGTCCAACCTATGCTATAATCTCTATATTATCCTCCCAAGGTTCCCCAAACTCCCAATAAGCCTCTCTCAAGAACCTCCCAAGCCTTGGGATCACACTTCCATGTAAGGGATTCCGTTCTTTCTCATTTTATCCAAGTTTATTAATAATGTTATGTCCTTTTATTTTAAACTATTAATGTTGATGTATGATTTCCAACCTCCCCCATACATCCCTATTTATTTTTGAGTGATGATAGACCACTTATTCTTTCTTTAATTCCTCCTATGTACACCCGATACAATGCCGAAATTCCGTAAGGAATTTCTCTCTCTTCATTTACATTCAAGCCATTCTTTTGTATTATAAGATAAAATTTCATTAAACATTTTGGGACATGTATATATATTAACCCCTTACTATCCATTTCAAGTAAATATGAATAGATGCCCCATTCTCTCTCATTAACCCTGTTTATGAATTCTTATGTCACGTCGTTAAGCGGTAGAAATTGCACCACGATTTTCAAAGCCAAAGTCATTGTGTAGTGAATACCATGCCCATTTCTCTATCAAGGGTATTCACTTTTATGCACAATTAATTACTATTTAAATAGTTGCATGTATGTTTTCCAAATTCCTTTATCATGGAATAAATGATGATGTTGAATGATTCCATGTTGTATGATCTATGTGGCACACGTACGAATGAAATGAAATGTTTAAGAAGGGTGTGCCCTAATAGCGCTCCAATGCATTGGGTAAACAATGGTATCATGATACATAAAGTGATATAAGGGTTTAATCATTATAATTCAAGTTAAATGATTTTTTACGCACTATCCATGTTCGATGAGCCTTAGCTCATGCTAATACCATGTTATGTGTTGTTGCAACATTTCCATGTTAGGATAATCTTGCTATATCACGATTTTATGTTCATGTCTCTATTGCAGTCCATTGATATAGATATTTCATAAAATGTATTGTAATATTCATGTTATACCTTGTTTACTCTTTTACTGGGCTTTATAGCTCACCCTTTTCTTATGCATGTCCTTAGGTTATCCAATGAAATTCTAAGTATGAAGTGGTCATGTGAAGAATGTTTTCAATAAAGATATTGTGTTTTATGTTCTAAGTTGTTATTTAATGTTCTTAAGACCCAAAGACACTAGAAATATCAATCTTATATATTGTATCATGTGACTGTTTTTAGGTAAGAAATCATGTTTAATCATGTAATAAATAGTAGGGTTGTTATAATTTTAATGTTATATAAAATTCAAAATGTGGTTAATACTATTCATAATGACTAGTTTATATCCCATTAAATAATAATACATTAATAATATATAATTGTTTAGAGAAACTCGATATTGCATACAACACAAGCTATCAAGGAAGGTCACTCTTGAATGTAACTAAAGCAAAGAATAGTGTTTCATATACTGAAAGCTAATACAATATTACGTATAACACAATTTAATACTGGTGTATCTTACAACACAAGACATAAAATAAATTAAAAAGAATCTATCTCATAAAATCTATTGTTATCAAATTCTACCCCCCCATAAAATGAATATCTACCTATAAATTCATCAGGGTTATAAATTATTTACAACATTAATGTTTTTTTTTCAGGAAAACCCACATCATAAAAAGGAATAATAAAACATAATTTTAAAAAGGAAATATAGAAACATAATAGTTACCCAAATTAACTCAGTATTGGGTTTCCTCATAGGAGAAAATATGCAAGAAGTGAAAACATTGATATGGAAGAGAAATCTAACCATAATGGTCTGACAGATAGTGATTGATAATATGTTTTAGATAATATTAACTACCAGAAATCCATAAATCTATGATGAATTAAGGAACCATCTGATTCATCAGATAAGAAGGTACGTGGATAAATTTTTTTGGTTTTCAAGATCTTTTTCCTAATGTTGAATAATGTTTCATGAGGATAAATACATAGTTGATTTTGGTACAATCTCATAATTTTTCATTCCTTGAACAATTTCTAATACATCTCTTATTTAATGAAATGAACTTGAATTTTTCATTTTTCAAGTGATAGAAAATCATGAAATAGAATGATAGCTCATTCCATCTGTCTCAAAACAAATGTTAGAAAATTTAATCAATTATTTATAAGGCCAACTATAGTGATATAATAAATAAATCTAACAAACATCAACTAGAATATAACTTATACTATCCATAAATGGATTACATTTCAATCCATCAAAAAACTAAAAATATAAATCTTTAGAAAGAGGTGAATTAAATAAACTTAAAATTTTTCTCCCATATCTCATTTGGAATTCCATGGTTTTCACATTACAAACATGTGAATAACTTAATCATGTATTCTATTAAAACATTATAACAACTAGAATTACAATATAACCTTAGTGAAAACATGAATTTTGTCAAAATTAAATCATTCCACACACCGTAAATACCAAAAATTATATATTCTCAAACAACAATATCACTTTGTTCTTATATCAATCATGAGCTCATTAGTACTGTCAAACATCTCATTATATCTTTATCCATTCATTATGCGCATATCATGTCCATTCCAAAAATATTTCAAGCACTTTTTAGAGTTATTGATGCAATATAATTATGGAAAACTACAATGGAACAATACATTGATATTACCATATTCCACAATAATATAAATTAGATTCCACAAAACTATTTTGGAATCCCATTATATAAACACTTAATATTTCCACCACTTCGCTATCATAATCAACATCCCCAATAGTGATCGCATGTGACTTCACTTTTTCTTTTGTCTTAAGTGGTTGCAGACATTGATCATTATTATCTCTTGGATTAGGGCATTGGTTATCATAATGAAAAATGTCCTTAAACATGTAGAATTGAAGTGTGGGTGATGCATTATATGTATTCCTTCCTCTATTCATATCATTTTCAACCCATTTTTCATTACATAGTCACTCGACTACTCGATGAACTTCGTTTACACCCTTGAATCAATTTTTGGTCCTATAATACAATCTACCTTATGATTCTTTCCACACGTTGAGAATAAGGAAACATTAATCTTATTTTCACAAATAGTTTTGATATTTTTTGAACTCAATCTTTCATTTCCTGTCTGAACCATTAGATTGACATGTAACATTAAATTCTAGTTATACATTGATAGCACAATGTGCAATCTATTCATAGCCACTGAAGTCTCTTACAGATAATGCCCTTAGAATAATTGGTTTAAAGGCCGTGAAGAATCAATCAACTTTACATTTAGGTAGGATGATAAAGCCAAAAACATACCTTGTAAGCCGTGTAAAATTTTCCTCGTATATACCAACGGATTCATCATCCTTTTTTAAGCTCAAGGAACTCATTTTCAATCATTGTTCGAAGAATACAAGGGAATTATTTATTGAAAAACAATTCCTTGAACTCATCCCATTCCATGGATTCAATTTCATCTTTCCACCTTGTATTCTTAATTAAATTCCACCACTACTTTACTTAAGATTCTATATGATAAACAACCAAAATGACTTTTTCATGTTCCAAACATAAAAGGATGGAAAATATCTTTTCAATAGTGCTGATCCATTGTTCAGTAACAGGTGGATCAAATGAACCAGTAAAAGATGGTGGACATTTCCTCATGAAGGACTCAATAGAATGTTGTTCGCGTATCTTCTCATTTAGAAGTCCAGAAAGATTCATAGCTTGTGTAAGTATAGAAATAATATTTTTCATTCCATATCCTCTAAAATTTGGTTGTTCAGGAGGACTATCATTGAATTTCCTAGTGCATTAATCATTAACATAGTTCCTTTAGGTTCCATCCATTGTCTAAAACCCCGAAAGAATAGTATGAGAGGCTAAACCCTTACTTGGAAAATAATATAATCAAGAGAGAGCACCTTCAATCTATAACATATAAGGTTTAATCATAGGTAATTCATGATCATTACCATTATTATAGGAATGTAACCTATATTTATACTTACCCCTTGGGGAAATCCCTAAACATACCTTAGAAATACCTCTAGGGATCTCACTAATGTTTCACAACCTAGTTTCCAATGGTTAACTCATCCATCACTCTAACAACAACTCTAATGACCCAATTATGTTGTACATTAACATTAAATTTATTTTTTGGAATACTTAATTCATGGCACAAACCAACTCCCATGACCGTATTAGCTTAGTTTCTTCGGAAACTTGGAACATAATATTCTATCTTGGTGAAAGATCTTCAACATATCCCATAAAGATAATATCCAGTTTTCCCACCTAAAACCTTTCTTTATATCTTAGGGAAAATAAAACATAAATAGGGTGACATTAAATGATAATTAAGGGTAAACATGGAGATCATAAAACACACCATAAATATAAGGTTGTAAAAATAATAACTTAATGTTTAAATTGGAAAATCATGCGTCTTAAAATAAATCATACCAGTTGGTAAGGAATAGATAATAATGGACCATGAGTCAGGATAAAATAGCATTGATATAAGACAAGGAATTTTGTAAAACCATTAAAAACATAATATGATTTCCATAGTATCTAAGGAATTTCTTCAAAGACCTTCATTGTGGATGTTTTCCCTTACTAAACCAGGTTTACTTTCCCTTCTAGCCATGTATTACTAAACTAGATTTACTTGTTGTTCCAGTCATGTATATCTCATGAGATATAAATCTTTACCCAATTCATAGGAGGGAGATATGGTCCCACCCATATCATAATGAAATCATTCTTACATGTGCCACAAAAACATAAACCATTCATCATAGAATAACGCAAGGAACAAAATAATGGATTTCATAATCGTTCAATCATAACATAATCCATATAAGATATATGGATTTCCTAAAAAACAATTCCATTATAAACAAAATCAAATAAATGTAATAATAGAGATATAAAAATAACCCTATGTCATCCTAGATGGAAAATAATTTTGATAAAACACTTGAGCTTAATTCCTAATGAAAATATAATTTCTTCCTTAAAAATGTTTTATATTCTCAAAATTCCATTCAATTTTTATTGAAAATAATTTAGTTAAAAACCAACATGGAAATTAAAGGGGAAGATTCATGGAAATAAGGTATTATGGAGACGTAAAAAATCCATTAATTCCATATAATATAGAAAAAATATTTTCCTCATACTTTTTCTAGAAAAGTAAAAAAGTACCACATATAGAAAATGAAATAAAGATTCCTTCAATACCATTTAATAAAACATTAGTAGTGGGTAAAATTGAGTTCAATCAATAGTAGAAGAATAAAAATAGTATTATATATTTAGAAATCATAGACATGTATGATAAATATACCCATGTAAATACTTATGAATAAACAATCTTGGATAATAATGAGATTGAAAAATTAGCCCTTACCTTGTACTTTTCGTTAGTCGAGGGTGTGGTCGCCTCCTCTTCTTCGTTGGAATTCATTTAGAACTATTCTTTAGGACACTAGGGATGGTCTTTTTGGAAACCCAGGACCTCCAGAATTTTACTAAGAATTTTTATAGGTGAATTGGGAAGGTGTTGGTCGAGATATAAGGCTTAAGGAGGTGTGAGGAAATATGTAAGGAGATTCCTTTTTAAAAGAGATGAGAGGTAAAGTTTAGGAAACTCTCAAAATATTAAAATATAATAACACCATTCTAGATCTAAATAATTTAAAATGGCCCATAAATGAAAATTATAATAAATTTTAGACCATATCTTATCCCCTTGTAATTATTCAACATTTCTATGATTTTTAAATAATTTAATAATAAATTAATTCAATAATACATTATTATGGACAAATTTAATACCATTCATTTAATTTGACTTAAAATACAATAAGAAAAACTATTAATTATAATATAATGATTTCAAAAATCTATAATATATTTTATAGATATTGTAAATTTTTTATACACATTAAATAATCCAAAATATAACTAAATTAATACTATTAAAATCATTTATTGAATTTTTATATTAATTGAATAAATACTATTTTAGAATTGAAGTGAATTTTAAGGTAATTATATAACTTCTTTAAAATTAAAAAAGAATTTAAAAATGAAAATGGATTCATTTATATTAAAATAGACATTTATATTCATTCATATCTTGATTTTGGCCCTATGTGGACACATAAAATATATTTAAATACAAGATAGTGATATTTTGCAACTATCTTTGATTTAAATAATATATAATTTATTTTCATGAAAAAGTGTCCATTAAAAATCTCATAATAGATCATATTGTGATATGTATTGAATTTTATTCATACAATGCTTTTTTGGACATGTGTTTGTTTTATTTTAAACCTTATATTTTTGATTTACCCTTAATTAATTTCTGTAACACTTACCATGGCATAATGTCTTTTTATTTTCCAAAGGATAATATAGTCTCTATAAAAATACCTAAGGATCCATAAATGGACCATTGGTGACATATGTAACTTTATCCCAATTATTATATATAATTTTATAATTTTATGAATTTTATATAATTTAATAAAATATAATTTATTTAGAATATCAATTGTGTCAATTTTGACACTATTTATTAGTGGACTATTTAGAAATATCATAACTTTGAGATATGTTCGAAAAAAATCTTTTAAACCATTAATAACATGTAAAAGGAATCCATAGAAAAATTGGATCTATTAATTCAGTCAAACTATATTTATTTTAATATTTTTAATATCCTTAAATTGATATTTAAATTAATAAAATAATTACCTCATCACTATTGAGTCATCATTAATGATAATTATTTAATATATAAGATTTATAAATAAATTTATATGATGGAGGTAATTATATTATATTTTTAGATACAACTTATTGTTGATTTTTTTCCCTGGTAATCCCTAACAAAAACTTAATATACTTATATAAAATGAGAGTGTGACATTTTATCACATTCCATAGATTTTTTATATTCATGTCATGTTCCTAGGAAAGTGTCCATTAACTGATTCATTTTTGAATCATATATTATAAGGGTCGAATTTATTCATCCAATTGGACTTTTATATGCGTTAAGGTAATTTTATAATATTATTGTTACCTTTAATTACACTATTTACCTTTAACAATGTTAATAAAAATAATTACCAAAGATACTATTCATAATGCCCAAAAATAAAAGTAAACTATTTACATAATTTGGATCCACTAATTAAAAATATTGAATCCATTTTTCATAATTCAAAACATTGAATCGGCAGAAATTAATATTAAATTTATTCCCATTGTTAAAACAAAAAAGTTGGTTTTTAAGAATTAAAAACTTATCAAAATATTGTCATGTGTTTATGTCCAATTTAAATGTGAAATTACATCCAATGACCAAAATTGAATTAAATGATAAAAAAATAATCCAACTAAAAATAAAAACAAATTTTAAAGATAGTCTAACTATATAATTAAATTAGATAAAAAGACAGTTTGGAATTAAAATGCAGTATTTTTTTAATATTAATTAAAATATGAATTTTATCAAAAAATCCCTATAATTAAAGAAAAATAAATTTTTATGTTTCAGTTATAAATATTAATATTATTTTTTTCCAAAAAAATATATAAAAGTGTTAAAAAAATTTAAAATGGGTGAGCCATTAAAAGGAGGGGAAACTACATTTTTTGAAGAATACTTATTTTATCCAAAAAATAGAATTTGTTCTTATGTCATGTCTAGAAAACCCATAAGATGAATGTTAATGATATTTTAAATTCAAAATGTGGTTAATACTATAGATAATTTCTACTTTATATCCCATTAAATAATATTATTTTAATAATATATCGTTGTTTAGTGAAACTCGGTATGGCGTCCAATGCAATCTATCGATTAAGGTATCTCTTACTTTAATGAAAACCATGAATAGAGATGCTTATATTTCAAGATATTACAGTGTTTCATATAGTGAAAGATAATATTGGTGTAGTGTACAACACAAGACATCAATGAAATTAAAAGAAATATATCTCATAAAATCTCAAGTTGTCACAAAATATGTTTAAAACTATTGTGATCTTTAAACAATGAAAATTTATAAGTAAAAGGAAAATGAATCCAAGTATTAAAATCATGGATTATGACAGAAAAATCCATATCATGTTTTGGGTAGTATATCTCATACACTCTTCTCTATTGTGAGCCATAAGTGACCACAATGTCACCTCTCATGAGAAAAAATCCAACCCAAATCTCAATGCATCATAATAAACCATACAACCCTATCTACGCCCAAGAAACGTAAGGATATGTGATGTTTCTAGTAAAACCTTTATCTCCTTTAAAGATTTATTACATTTAGAATTCCATTGTAATGGAATTTCATACCTTTTCAAAGCTTTTTTTGGTGAGTTAAGACATGAAAAATCATGAACAAAGTGTCTGTAGTATCCCTATATTCCAATGAAAAATCATATCTTAGAGTCATACTTTTATAGTTTACAAGAGATAACATCTTCTATGTTTTATGGATCCATTGATACACCTTTTTTTGAAATTAAATAATGATGCAAACATACATCATGTATCTAATAATTTAATTTTGAAAAATTAACATAAAGGTGATGCTCCAATAATATATCCAAAACAAAAACCATGAGTTCCTCATGAACTTCTTTTTTCGATAATAAAAAATAACACCATTGATGAAAAACACTAATAAAGAATCAAAATACCTCTAAAATATCTGATTCATTAGTTCCATGAAAACTATTGGTTATTTAATAAGTCCAAAGGGCATTACCATGTACACATAATGGACATAATTACCTCCAAAAGTTACCTTCAGAATACACTCTTTTCAGACATGTAGTTACTGATATCCAGATCATAAGACAATTCTAGAGAACCAGTGTGCTCCCATAAATTGTTTAAACAATTCATAAATTCATGTAAGTGGACACAGATTCATTATAATAATTTTTTAATCTTATGATAATCCACACAAAGTGTAAGAGTTCTATATGTCTTATTTATATATAGAAATTGTGTTTCCCATGTGGACGTGCTCATTCAAATGTACCCCTTTCATTCCAATTCATCAAACTTGACTTTTAATTAAATCAGTTCTATCATTATCATACTATAAGTTGTAAGGAAAATATGATTGGTCCTTGGTAGGAGACCAATCGTAAAATAATCATCCCTTTTGGGTGGAAAACCCAAGAAATTATTTAGAATCACATTAGTAAACTAGTCAAATATGGTTGGAAAATATCTGTTTCAAATCTCATCCACAACTAGAAACATTACCATTTCTAACTGATTTGAAATAGTTCCAAGCATCGGTGCCCATGGACCATCTCTACATACATCAAATAGCCAATTTCCTGTAAAGATATGTTAAAAACTATATGAGGATATGAAAATAACTTTTCAATCATAACAGTCATTATGATATTTGGATTTTATAAACTAGTCCATTCTCAAAACCAAGTAACAGATGACCATTTTAAGGATAAAGAAGTCCTATTCTAAATCTTCCCCATCGATAGTCATCATACATGGTGCACACTTTAATTCTCAACAATATCATTGTCTATGAAGAGTTTATATTTTTAATATTGAAGGCATCATTTTAATACAAAAACCCATAAGATCCATAATGCGAGAAGAAATAAAATAGTGGAATTTTCAAATATCAATCAAATGGATATATAATTTTATAATTCCCAAGAATCAAACCTCAAAATTTCAAAGGAGAATATTTATTTTTCATGATCACCTTCTCAACACCCCACAATTACTTTATCACTATCCATTTCTCTTTGTTTTCTTGCTGGGATTACCTTTATTTAGGAGTTGTGTTGTTCTTAGAATCACCATGACTCACTTGGATATGAGGGAGGGATCCTTCTGTATAGATCTCACTATTGAAGCATAATATATCTGAGAGACATGAGATGTATTTCCATCACCATGATTTAGAGTGCTATGAAATTAATGATAGAGATGTCCTATCTATTTATAGTTCTGACATGTTTTAGGTGGTTTCATAAAATATCACTTGATATGATCAAAAGAACTAAACATGAATCATATGGAATTACTTTTCATATGAGGAAGAATATTTACTCATCCCTTGGTTGGATTGTGCGATATCTGACCACTTTGAAATTATGTCTCCTAATTCCATTTATATATATAATTTTAGTTCCCATTTTTTCCCATGGGGATAAATATTATCCATCCAACCATATTTCTTAAGATATAATTTTCATCAACATTATATCTATTTACCATCTCTATATAGTCATAAATATGTGGGTTTAGTGTATTTGAATGAAAATATGATCATATCCTAAACTAAAAAATGCATGCCTCCAAGGATGAACTTGACGCTACTTCTAGTGTAAAGAAAACTATGTTCACAAACATGGATACAAATTATGTCACTAAGATATTCTCTTGATTTAGGTTGAATAAATATATAGTTCTAAAAATTTTAATGGTTTTAGGATAGAATTTTTCAATAAAAAACTATTCAAAATACTCCCAGGTAATTCCTTGTTGAATTTATCTTTGACAGCTAAATACCACCATTTGTGTTCAAGATCCCCAAGCATGTAGGTTTTTATCTTAACATTCAACTCAGGGGTTGTTCTATGGAAATTAAATATTTGATTAATCATATTAAATAACACCTCTATTTTATCTAGTTCCTAATCCCATTAAAAATAGGCAGATCATTCTTTTGAAAATGAATCTATTGATCCACTTATCAAGTCACCTCATTATGATTACCCTTATCCAAAACATGAAAATCATGAATTTTTCATTGGAACAACTCTTTGTTAACTCGTGTCTCAAGGGAGACCACATTTCCTACCAAGTCTTTAGATTGAATCTTGCAATGTCGATTCAATTCCATTTTCAATGAATATAAAAAAACTCCATTAATCTCATATACTGGAAACTAAAGATAAAGAAATAGCAATTTTCCATATCGTAATTTCCCACAACCATTCTTTTCGAAATCCAATGATTTTAAAAAATCTAATTTTTTTTTATAAATTATAAAACCATATCAGACCAATGTAGTCCTAGTTGGAAAAATTATCACCAATATATGATATAGAATTTTCAACTGGAAAACCCACAACAATGAGATGATAACTCACCTAGAATGTTATTAAAACACATTTTTACCCAAACCAACCTAGTAACATGAATCTTAGTTTAAAAAGGTTAGATATGTCCTTTTTACTCTATACATTTCATGTTTATATGATTCTATATCCTTGTTAACAAAAAATATATATATAGACTAAACAATAATGATAATATTTTCAACATAAGGAATTAAAAAAATAGATACAATAGCCAACTCAAGGAAAAATAATGGATAATCATTGTAATATCCAGAACATCCTCATTTTTGTTAGAATTGACGATGGTTCTACTAGATTTAGGTTAAATCTCAAATACCGGTAATAAATGAAAATGGAATCATAGTACATTCGGTGGTTTCTATTTAAGAAATAAAAAACTTTTTTTATCCTAAATAACAACCATATCAAGTATATGAATCATGAAAAAAAAATTACAACCAAAGAAATACCCAAAATTAAACGACAACAGCACTGTACCAATGGAAACAAAAACATAATCAATAGGAAAAATAAGTCAAAAAACATAATGAAACCAATATTTAATCATTCCAATCCTCTACTATACTATTTACAAGCTCTAACATAAATTTACATGCCCATATTATAAAATTACATCACTAGAGAAATAAGATACCTTCCTTTTACCTGTATCATGGTAGATGAAATCTATAAATGAAACAAAGTAACAAAGAATGGGTGATTATAAACTCAGTAGGGTTTCCTTAAATCATTTTCAAATCACTTCAATATGGTAAAACATATTATCAAATTTTATATAAAATAGCTTCAAAGAAGCTAAAGTAGTTTATATCAAAACCAAAATTAGTTCCTTGGAGAATAATAAAAATTTCTTTAAAACAATTTATTATAATTTTTCATACTCATTACCGTGATTCCACACACAAACAAACATTCATGCCAAGTGATAGTTCTATACTCCAGAGTGGTCTCACATTGATTCACCAAGTTTTCACATGGTGACCAATGTCTAGGTTCCCTAATAGAACAGACCCCTTTTATATGGTCATTTAAATAAAATAAAGGTTCCCTGATGAAACACACCGCTTTTCCCTGGTCATGTCAAGACAATGAACTCAGGAAAACCATGTATCCCAAACCCCATGTAAAATTCCATTTTATATAAAACTTATTAATTTAAAAGAACATTTCACCAAAAAAATCTGCATTAAAACTATTCCATAATTTTAAAACTATTATTTTAAAATTACAAACAAAGGTGGTTTTGGAAAAACCATAAAATATCCCAAAATTCCAATTCCATAACCAAAAAGGATTTCCATTAACAATAAAACATGATTTGCACAAAAATTTCAAAAAAAAAATTAATAAAAACTCAAAATTTAAGTTCAAAGTCATATAGAGATGAGAAAGAGGCCACTTAATTCTTGATAATGGGTGAAAATGAATAAATACAACAAGATCTTTTAGATACAACATTGGATATTCCTTCCTTAAAAACATTATATCATATCTCATCAATATTCTTATTATATGACATAGATATATCCATAATAGACTTGAATTGTGGTTCTTGGAGACAGGAAAATAGTATATCTAAGAATAATGAGAAGGAATAAGGACTTACTAATTAATCAATATTTGAAATGAGATATGATTTGACAAAATATGACTCTAGATCAAAATGAATTTATAAAAGATATTTTAGGGAAAAAGGGAACTTGATATCCTTGGTGATTAGGTGTATAGTGAGGTTTTTGATCATTTATTCAGATTGAAACCACTATTTTTGTGGAATTAAATGAAAATAACATGGTTCGAACACATAGTTTTTCAAACAATGTGCCAACCATTTATGTGCTATTAGACAATGTAAGTAGCCACATAGTTTTGGTAGTACTATTTGGGCCCACAGTTTATCCATCTCTATTCCAACCATGTGATGCTACTATCTGAATCTAACCCCTCATATGGTAGGATCACGTTATTAGGAAGTCCTTGTGATAACTGTGTATTACCATCTATTTCAATTTTCATGGTTTCCCCCAAGAACTCATATAGTTAGAAAAAACCGTGTGCCTACCCAGTGACTCCTAGAAAAAGTTTCAGGATTTCCAGGAGACGCTGCATGGTTTCTACTAATCATGATCAAAATATGCAAATATAAAAATACTCTAAAACCTCTTGAAGAGTTCCCAAACATGAACCAACACTTCTACAAGATTAAATTATATAAAATATTGGTAAATTACAGAAAACCATGGGTGGTATAATATAAATACTAGTCACATAAAAAACAAGGGTTGAAAGGATAAGATATAAAATTCCATAAAATATCATTAAACTATGGAAGCTAACTAATGTCCAAGAGAAATAGAACTTAATATACCATATAACTAAATATATGTACCAATCAACATCACTAGAGAGATACTAATATAACTTTAATGAATTATAATTTCCAAATAACTTATTCACCTTTTACTACCACTCTAAACACTTCCCCAACAAAATCAACCCCCACAATGCTACAAAAAAACATGGAGATAATGGACAAACTTAGTGATAAAATAGTGGAACAAACCGAGCTAAATAGTACATCACTCATAGTAAAATTATGTAGAAATAAGATAAAAGCATATGAAATTATGGCCCTACTACCATACCCCACTATTAACAAACTCTCTATCCAAAGACAATGTCACTAGCCAGTCCCACCTCAAAACCCAAGGAGTAACCTTGATATACCTATCCAAAGCCCTCTAAAAATCTCAAATAGACCATTAAAGTATAGTAATATAAAAAAAATTCCAACAGTGAATATATAGAGGAAAAATAATTAAATTATAGACAAAGGGAGAAATAAACATATTTTATAAGATTATCAAATAATGTTTTAATATAAAATAAATAAAAATCATAATAAAAATAAAATCTTTTTGATTTAGAATTTTGAAAACACAAAATTATTACCACTTTTTCTTGATACCAATTAATGTGGGCAGTGTTGTTGGGAAGTCCACTTTCAATGACTAAATAATTATTTTGGGTTTATTCTTGGTTCTATAAAATCCAAAATAAACATCCCTAATATATGTTTATTCTAGAAAATAATTAACCAATATACATTAAATAATATATCTATAAACATATTCTATAAATATGTAATAATCAAATAAATAATCTAGTGTACTATACACTGTGGTAGTGGAAATTAAAAGAATTCAATCTTTAAAATTTATCAAAATAAAATACAAAAATATACCTATTAATATAAAAATAAAAATAATAAACAATATTAGAATTAAATTGGAAATATATACATTTCTAGAAATGAAATAGGTTCTTATATATAACTAGTCTAAACCAGTAAGTAAGATCAAAATTCGTAGAATACAATGAAAAAAAAGTTGAAAAAAATATATTGATTATAAAAAGCACAAGTATTGATTGAAAAAACTTGGAAAAATATTTAGAAGGATGTTCAATGAAAAAAATAAGACCTTTCTAGTTCATTACAAACATATAGACTCAAAATTGGTTAAAACTAGGTCATTAAAATTGACCTGAATCAACCCAATAAAAAATATAAGAGAAAATTCATTAATTTAAGTGTCTGAAAGTGATAAAATAATGATGTAAAATGAAGGAATTTGGATTTTAGTGATTTTGAAATATTTTATTGGTTTAGGGGGAAGGATAATCACATGCTTTCATATTGGAAATAAAAAAGTATAATAACATTGAGTGACAAAAAAATGACACAGAAACATACATGCCACTCAAGATGAAAAAAATATGCACACAATAGACTTCAATAATTGAAAATGGGAAAAAACATGGGACTGAGAACCCCAAAACAGGGCTCAATCTCACCTTTTTTGTGATGAAAAGGGTATGTGAAAATCACTCAATACATCATCATTGAGTTATCTATATTTTTTTAGGTTGTTTTTAAATTTTACCACCTTATATTTGACATGGGGAAGATATATATAAAATATTTTTTCAAATAAATAGGGGTTTTGTTTATGAAATAACTTAAAGGAACTTCCAGATTTCAAAGAAGATTTGGTATTTGATGTGGGTTCTAAAGGAAGTGTGCATTTATAAATGATTTCCTAATAGATTTTAAAATTTTACCTTTACAACTATGATTTAAAAAATTATTATTATAGCTTGGAATACCAATAAAATATTCATAGGACCAATTATCTCTTTCTAAGAAATTAATTTAAGTTTATGTTTTGTGATGCCCTCAAAACTGAGCGCCCTTATTTGAGATGCCTTGTGTAGGATTTTCCTCTATTAAGGGATGCAGTTTGATTATTATTATTATTATTATACTCTGATTGGTTCTTATAAATGTATGTGAAATGGGATTATACATATGAGGATGTTAATTGTGAGTTGAGATTTATTGATGCAAATGTTTTCCCATTCGTGATTATTTCTCAGATCTGCTTATTGATTGAATAGGAACTCTACAAAAAAGGATATTTGTCAATAAATATGTAATAATAGTTGGTACACACACTAATAGTGTCACCTAGTTGTGAGATAGGCTAGGGATACAGGGGACGTGTTATTTCGATGTTGTTGGTGTGGGATAGTTTGGAGTTTTGTGTTATTTTTGGTACAATGTAGGCTAAAAGTGGGACTCAAATCACGATATTGAATTAGAAAATATCATTTTAGGACCTAGTGATTTTCATATTCTCATTGATCATCACTAATGATTCTATATAGGGGGTCATACATTATATTCATTGTATAACCTTGTTTACTTGATTCTATTATCATTGTACTATTATTTTTATTCTTTCTTCATAATTACGTGTTTCAATATTCTTTTTTATCTTCCATTTCCTTTGGTGTGGTCATGTTAAAAAAGTATTTACATAAAAGGATGGTTTATCTTTTGAGAAAGTTTCTATGAAGGGTAAATGGTGTTTAATGAAAATGCATGGTTTTATAAACTTTTTTACCTTCTATATATTATAGGTGTTATTTTTTATAGTAATTTTTTTAATTTTCAAATGAAAGTGAATTTAAAGAAGGTATTTTAAAAATAGAGATGATGCGTTACTTGTCTTCTGTTACACACATAGAAGTAAAATTCAATTTTATAATTGTAGTTCAATTGAAATTTATTGAAATGCCTTTTAAAAAAAATTAATAAAAATAAGTATATTTTTATTCTTGAATATTATTACCATAAAATACATTACTATTATAAAATATATTTCAACACACACAAAATAATTTTAAATATGTTTTATGTGATTAATGTTTTAAAATTGACATGTATGAAAATTATTATTTTTCATAAAATTAGTTTTTAGTAATTTATTAAAAAGATAAATGTCATTAAATAAATATTACATAACCGCATTTATTAAAGAAATAAAATTAATTTAAATACTCAATTTATCACTTCTTTAAATTCAGACCATAAATTATGTAGTATGTTTCCCTTCAATAGCCTCCCATTTGACTTGTCGATGTCATTCATTCTCTAAATTTTTATGAAAAAATGAAATTGTTTAATTTCATGTAAAAATTAAATGAACTAGCTTGTGATGAACTTTTTTGAAGAAAAAATGTGTGAAATTTATATCATTATTTCACAATTGTTTGGTTTGAATGTTGTGTAAATACCTCTACTATACATATCATTCAAATATTAAAATAAATTGGAAGTCATTATAAAAGTGATGAACACCTTATAAATAGTAGTTATCAAGGAGTGAATTTAATGTTGTTATTTCTAAAAAAATTGTTATTTTGAAAGGAATATAACTCTTTACACTTGATTATTACTTGTTACACTCCATATTTGATCTTGAATAAGGGAACATGAACCATTATGATAAATGGTTTTTTGTTTTTGAAATATATATTGGAAAAACACCTTTAAAATTATCATTTTAGGTACAAGTATCATTTTAAGTGTACAAAGATGTTTTTCTTCTAGATATTATTGTAAAATATACAATCCACATAAAACTTTTCCAACATAAATGGTTGGATATTGAATTTTTTAAATATAAATTTACCACAAATAATTTAATTACAAGTGGATTCTTTCTTCCTTTTATAAATACATTATTTTTCTATTTTTTTTAAATAATATTGTTTTAATTTGGTGTGTGGAATGCATCAATGTTTTTTTCTTAACAACTGAATTAATCTCATTTTATGTGGTCTGTAAATTAATTTTATTAATTTTATTATATTTATCAACTAATCTATAATTAAATTTGATATTGAGATTCTGTACTTCTATGATATTTTACAATGCATGCCTTGTGGTCAAAGATTTAATTATATGAACTATGGAAAAATTTATATCTATATATAATGTAATTTATATTTTTAATGAAGAAATGGTATTATTATTTTATTATAAATTAGAAGTGTTTGATGAGAAATGTTAGGTTTCATATTTTCATCAACATATTAATGATGTACTTACTAGAAGTGTTGTATGAAATTTTGAAGAAATGTATAGATCACCATTAGGGTGTTCATAAACAACTTATATGTGATTTACTTCATTTTTATGGTAATTACCAATTATGTTCATTTGATGAGCATGGAATCATTGTAGCTATAGAGAATCACTTCCAAATGCATTTGATCAAGTGAGATGGTAGAACCTCCTAAATTGTATCATCTTATTCCCATAATCATTATTTTCAATTATAATTCTTTTTTGTAATATGAAATTATTTCAACTTTTTAATATTAAGTATCATATTCAATATTTAATAGGATACTCCCTTATTTAAAATATATGGTTTCAATACGAAATTAATATTCAATATGTATTCAATATACCAGTTGATACAATTTAGTTTCCATATAAATTCAATTAAAACCATTGTAATGTAAGTATTTTATCCCTGGGAATTTAAATATTTGTGGGATAAACTTCCCAATCCATTGGTATCTTCCTTACTGGTTGATTTTATGCATACAATATTTTTCATTTTGATAATATTTTGACATTTTAATTCAATATAGTAACATTATTATGTTTTATTCTTTTTAGTTTAATTCAACACACTTCATTAGCATATTAAATATTTTATTAATCTGGTACATGTGAAATATTCATATATCCATTTCAATAAAAGTACTTTTTAGATTTTTATTTGCATCACTGACTTTATGTTTTCTATTCATCTTATCTATATGTAATGTGAATGTACACATTTCCTACTATATATAATATAAAAATGAAGTTTCTAAATTTTTAATTCTATAAATTATTTTTCTATTCCTTTAATTGATAGATTTGTTTAAAATATAAATAATTATTGAACAATACAAACATGGAATAGTTATAATAGTAGGATTAAAGTAGTGTTACAATATGAATGGTTATATTAGACATAATTTATTATTATTTTATATTTACATTGACTTTTATTTATATATATGATTTAGTTCATATACGATATTATTCCTATTAAGGTGTATATATGATTAGTTTAAATTTTTATCAACCTTCATTTAGTTGCATATATTTGATATACATTCTATTTCTCTTTCAACAGATTCATCCCTTTCCTACCCCTTCATCTATTACTGAGAGGTAATTTTTAATTTAATGATTATTTTCTTCAACAACCATAAAATAATTGATAAAAGAAACGAGAAATTTATTTTTTGTTAAAAATTAAATGGATTGGGTTTTTATGAACATCGTTTAAGGGGAGAAATATGGAAAATGTGTCATGGTTTCCCAGTCCATTTTACATATATATCCGCCACATTGGGGATTCATTGTCCCAAGTAATGAAAATTAAGGGATGAATTTAATATATTCATTACAAATATCTTGACCTCTTTGAAAATAACTCAACTCCTTACATTTTAGAATAATTTTTTTTCAAACCAAATTTTTTTTGAACAATATTAAAGGTTACATACCAATTAATGAGTACTTATATGATTTAAAAATTTACTAGACACTTTTGTAAGTCTCATTCTTGGTATGAATGAAATTTTAATGAAACTAAAATATATATTTTCAATATATTTTATTAAAATAAACAATTCAATTGGAAATTATACAAATTTAATCAGTGGTAATTGATTATTTTACACATGAATACACCCCTAGTCATTTTATTAGAAGGGGCTTAAACCTTTTAAATATTATTTAGTTATTTTTTATTTGGTTATGATTCATTATTTAATATGACATTTGGAATGTATTGATATTTCATTTTCTCTTAATTAATTTATAATCCTTGTTGTTTGATATTTTAAAATAATTATCATTTAGTGTATAATTGAACATGATATTCATTATTTTTACTTATATGAATTTTTCACATTTTATTCTCTGCGTTAAAATGTTTATGTTTTATATCTGTGTATAAAATTTCATATCTAAAATAATTTTTTTATATTATGAAGATCAAGATGATATATTTACCCTTATGATGTTTTACATTAATAGATAATGAAAAAGAAGAGAATCTTGGTGTACCAGCCTCTATTAAAGTTCAAAATGGGTATTCCTCAAACATCAAGGGAGAAATTATTGATGAAAAAAAATTGGTTTGAAAAACACTGAGAACTATGTTATATTACAACATTTACTACAATTGTTTATAAAGAAAATGTAAAATATGGTGGCGATTACTTTCTTGATTGAGTTGATTAATAGTTTTTTAAGATTTTTACTCAAATTTTGAAACAACCATGGATTTTTAGAGGTAATAAAATTTTACTTTTATCATACTTTTTAAATTGGTAAAAATACTCTCAATTTCCAATATTGACTTTATATTACACTTATTTTTTCATTTTCCACATGATTTTATGATTTTTAGATATTTTTATTATATGTATATGAATCTAATTTAAAAGTAAGAACATATGTTTTGAATTAAAAATTTTGTAAAAATTTTATTAACTTATTTTTATTCAATGATTTATGGTTTTTAATGAGATGGAAAATTTATATTTGTAATCAATGAAATCTAAAAGGATCAGTTGTTGAAGGATATATTTTTGGAGAATTTATTAAATATTGTTCAAGATATTAACATGGTAATAAATCAAGTGAAAATAAATTTATAATTATTAATGATGTTGAAGGTAATGAAACACTTTAAGAACTATACATATTTTCTAAAAAATCCATGCAATGTTTAAAAAGAAAGGCATCAAACCAGGTGTTTCATTGATATTACAAGAACATAGTTATATTTCGAAAAATTGTGATGATGTTTAACTATATGTACAATATGTTACATAAATATGATCTTTTTTATATAATGATGTTTATAAAATGAAAACATGGTATTTTATGCATGGATGACTATGATTTAATCCATAACAAATATCAACACACACTAGAACTAACTTACTCAATCCATGGAAAGAAGAGAGGAATTGATAAAACTCATGTGTCTGAAATACTGATATTATATTTTGGGGAGTAATATGATTTGTATAAGACTTATTAGGGTGAAATCACCCATGTTAATGTATAGGACATCTGTTCAATTCTTTAAAACATTCACACATAGCCTATACATGCCTATACATCATGGTATATTACATGTGACATATAGCATGTCACATGGTCATGGTTTATACCAGCCTATATATAATGGACTATCACATGGACTATAAGATCTTATATATCATTGTATTTTATGGATTTACAAGTGTTCAATTTCATATAGTCCATATTTTTAACAAATTAAGGCTTATAAACATGTCCTATACAATTGTATACAATTTTTCACAATCCCTTACAGCATGGAATATAAATTCCATGTGTTTAATATTTGTGTAAAATTATTGACTCATACAAGTTTCAATGTATTCATCTTCATATTTTACTAGATACAAATTACTGTAAATTAATATACATTTATTTCAAGGAATTAAAAATATAGTTGGATGAGTAATTCTATCCAAATATCTTTAATTTTAGTCCTTCTATGCTTGGTCAAACTGTGTATAAGACCCATATTTCTATAATGACGATAGTGTCCTCTGGATACTATTCACTTGATTATGAATGAGCTGATGTTTTTTTATACCAAATAATATTTTAACAACTTTGGTGTTATGTTCTTTGAGATTTTTTATAGAATGAAGGTTATTTGTACAACTAGGCCCATAGATGAGTAGAATCATAAATTATCTATACCCTATAAAAGTTAGTATATCTAACTAAAATCCAATTACACATTTTTTTATAAATAAAAGGTTATATATGAATTTTAATTTCTTTATTTCATAGGTATTACGTCTATTGAATGACAAAAGGGGATTAACCTTGATTATTGAATGTTTATTTCCCTATTATGTAGGAACTATGTTTTTCAAAATTAAAAATGAATTTCATCATTAGGGACAATCCATATCTTGAAATGATGTATCAAATAAATGGTTTTACTAATCTATTAATGTTTAAATATGGGTCTTAATGAGGAAGAAAAAATTACATCATATGATTCGTGATGTCCTTAATAAAATAGAATACTTAGATATGAATGAAAAACCAAGAAGTGACATTATATTTAAGTTATTCTCTACTATTTTTTAATACATTATTACATTGATGGGTCCAAATTATTAAATGTAATGAAAGGTATATATTTTTTTATTATATATTTATTTTTATTGAGTTATTATGTCGTGAAATTCAACGTTGTTCTATTGATTGAACTGGTGAGGTTTTTATATATCCCAAGTCCCTAAATGAGATAGTACAAGGTTGAGAATATTTTGGGATATATAGGATGATATCTAGGATGGAAGTAGTGTTTTAATATCATATTACATAGGATTTAATCCACAATTATATATTCAATTATTATGATTTTTTTTGTTATGTGTTGTCATTTCAAACAATTTTTTAATTTACTACACTTTGGTAGGATCCACCTTGACTGTTTTTTGATTTTTCCCATTTTTTATTTATAATCAGGAGTGTTTCAATAAGGATATATTTTTAATTCTTTGTGTTTTGATTTTGGAAGATTATTACCAAATGAATTGTGGAAAACACCATCCCCCCAAGTAAAAATTTGCTCTTTTAATTCAGTTAAAATTGTTTTTGGAAAACACCTTTATCACAGTTAAAATAAATCATAATTGTTTTTAAAATAAATAGTGGAAAATAAATTTTGATTCAAATTTTATTTGATATTTTGGATTTGGATTCGAGTAGAGTTTAATTTTTTCATATATTTGAATGTTCTATGGAAAAAACCTTCCACACAAGTGAAATATTTTTATCCTTTAGAAGCTTAGTAACCCCCTTAATATATCCATTACAACTCAAGATATCACTATATGGGGAAATAATAATCCTAATTTTAATGTACAAGTGCTTTATTTCTTCCTTTGAAAAATTATAAATGGTTGTACCAACGATAGTTTGTCCATTATTATTCTCATAATAGGTAATGTGTGAAGTGATATGTTATTAGAGAATATTTTGTAATGAATGAACATCATATGTTATCTAAAGTTCTTAGAGAACTCTTCAAATTGACCAAGTGAAGTCATGGATGTTTAGGCCTATAGGTTATGAATTTTTTTTCCTATAAGTTATTAGATCTTGAGGTAACTTTATACATCATATAACACATGTATATCTAAAAGTAATATTTTTTATATTTAATTTATAATATTTTAGGAAGGCAGTGTTATTAGTGTTCCTGTGTAGGTTTTATGGTGGGATTTAAAAGATTTTTCTACTGCTCCTGATGATGAAAACTAACAGCTTTCATATGCACATTTTCTTGAGTCACACATAGACTTATTTTTTACTTTTGTGATATTACAAAAATAAATCTACGTAATAATATCATCCACATGAAAATTATAACACAATGATCATATATTCATTACAATGTATATCATTGTAGAATATTCATTCATAAACTATAGTTAAATTTGCCAAGATATATGATTAGTGACTCTACATCTATTATAAAAATATATATATATATTGGTATTACACACACAAACTATAATATTATTAATCTCTTATAGTTTTTGTGTGACTCTACTATAGTAACAGAGACTGTAATATAATTTTATCCACATATTATTCATGGTGCTAGTGTATGATTGGGATGAACTGATTCCATTTAGAAGTGAATAAAAGGGGGCATGCTAACATGAGTGGGGATGATCAACTACTTCTATACATCAACATTTGAAATTAGGGACACCCATGTATGTGTAATAAGGAATAATGGGAATAACAAGAGGGTATGCAGGGCATCTTTAAAATGAATAAATGGTCGACTTTCTTCCCAACTACTCCAACCTACACTATATAGAATGAAATTATTGACTGAGAGTATTGATGTAACCCAACACTGAATGTTGTGTTTTATCCATAATTAACCGCTTTATCCTACCTATGTGAGCCAACTACAGGTGATCACTTCCTTTTTGTACAAGTCATGACTGAGTGGGTGAACTGCAAGCATTGACCCCATTGCTTGTGTAAACCACAGTGGTGATAGCTGATGTGTGATAGACAGATAGTAGATGAATATTGATGGAGTTTCATGTGAATTTTCTCAGGGTTATATAATGTTTAAACTTGTTTGTAGCATGTTTCATGGAGCATCATTCCAATTCATAGAGTTAGAACAAGATTTTGTTTTATTTTTAAACATGTTTTTTGAATAAATCCTTAGTTTGTTATAGTTTCATTCAAGCTAATTTTATAATTATTATGTTAAAAATATAAAAAATATAAAAAATATTTAAATTAAAAACTATGATATAAAATTTTAACAAAAAAAATTGAAATACCAACATTTAATATTTTATTTAAAATATAATTTACATATAGATATTAGTCGTTGGTATTTCTTATAAATTTTGAGAGTAATATTATCTATAGATAAATATTTCATATTAATATGTTGTTGAATATTTGACCAACACATATATTATTTATTGGTATTATTATAATTTTAATATAATTATTTTATCTATATCAATAAAATTTAGTGAAAATATTTTTACCTACAATTTAGTGACAACTATTGGTAAAATTATTTACTAATAAATAACATAAATTACCAATTTTTATACACATTTTGAAAAATCATAAATATTTTATAATGAGGCCACCTTGACCCAATTTATTTGTATAACTTTAAGAATACTATTTTTCTTGTTTTTCATGAACAATTCATCATTTATATATATGAGATGAGCTTCAATTATTATCTTTATTATGCCACTCTTGGTTTAATATTTATTTTTTAAATGGATATTTCATATGTGTGGTAGCCTAATGTATAGATGTGTTATGTCGGATTCTCAGCTAGTTTCGGTGGGTTATTTATTCATATCTTTGAAAAGAATTTATTACAGGTAATTTGAGAGTCGTAATCAAATGAGGATAAAGAAACATACATGTCAAACAATTTGAAAAATTTAGGTGAATTCATCAGACCTCAAAAAACAAAAAAATAAAAACAAATTCATAGTTGTAACCCCCTTACCGACACTCAATCTCAGATTTTCTTATGAAGAAGGTTTGTGATAATCACTAAAGTCATTATTTTCATGTTCTCAAGATTTTACCAGGTTCATGTTCATTTTTTTCTCCCTCACTACTACAGATCACGCATTACACAATTTCGGACTTTATCAACACTAAACCTAAAGAAATGATAAAATGGTATACTTTATTAGTGAAAGCTAAAAGTGTTGTGAATGATGTACACATTATCATCACTTTTTTCAATGCTGATAAAGGTGGATCTTTATTAGTGTTGTTCTTAGAAAAAATAATTTTTTTATAAGAAATATTATTAATATATATAAAATTACCATATTTATATACAAAAAATAATGTTTATTAATATACATTAATTAAAGAATTCCTTCATATAATGAATAAAAATATGATATGTTAATATATATTTCTTTAATAATTAAAATATATTTATATATTTATTCTATTAAAAAATGTATATGTAAAATTATAAATAAATATATATATATATATAGAATTAATTTTACAATTATAATAAATATTTTTATTATGTTTAAGATTATATAAATTTATATATAAATATATAAATATATATAATTCTATAAATATACTTATAATTATATAAAAATATTTATAAAAATATTCATTTATAATTAGAATTATTAATAAAAAAATGTATTTTTCAATAATTATAAAATTATAAAAAAAATAACTATTATTAATATTTTTTCAGTTTATAAATTACATAAAAATATTTAAAATATATTTATTTAAAACTATATACATTAGGTGTTTAGGGGTATAATTATATTAAAGACACACCCCACACACACAGGCTGGAAAGGCTGGTCATAACCGCCTTTATTTAAATTTATAACTGTAAATAAATAAATAATTATATAATTATAATATATATATTTAAATAATAATTTTTTATTATATTTATAATTATATATAAATACATATTAATAAATATTTACAATTATCCAAAATAGAGTGAATCATGGGTTTAAGACCCATGGAAATTAAAATTTATTTATGAAAAGAAACAAGAAACACAAAGGATGTAACAAGAAGCACAAACATACACTCCCTCAAAATACAGAGCGAAAATAGTACCATCCAGCCTCCAAAATACACTACAATGCACAAGAAATAAAAATACAGTAAGAAAGAACTGTTGATATCTATTTGAAATATTCTATGCATTGTTACAGCCCTGAGGATGGCATCTCATCCTCCATGTAGGAGTTACCTATGGGACACCTCAGTCTTTTAGGATATTTCAAGATTCTTCCATAACCCTACATGACAATTGATCAAAAGAGGAAATTCTATCTGGTTCAACATTATTTAAATCCACAAGATTTCCCCGAGGGATTCTAGCCTCTGAACATACCTCTAATTCACTACTGACTGCTTTTTGATCATGATTAGGTTTACCTCCACCATCAGGTTCCTACCCTGTGCCCTATCCAAAACTCTACACTTCAACTGAGATATTCTAGATATTAATGGGAAGGCCCTCATCATCCTTAGGCACCTTCACAGACTCATAAACATTGTAAGTGTCTAGATTTCCTTTAGATGAAGTAGTTCTTTTATTTGGCACACTGAGTTTTTCTAGGACATCATGAAAGAGTTGATCAAATTAGAAACTTTTACTGGACTCAAGAATATAAAAGAAGTTACCTTTCCTTTCTAAAGGACCACCGGTGGATAATTTGTCCACTAATTTTACAATACCAAAAAAATCATCTTTAAAAACTCCCGCTTTTAAAGCCTTTCTGAAATCATCAATATGATTTAATTGAATTACAGTAAGATACATTTTTATATTTTAGATTTTAGTGAAACCCTCCTTGTGATGACATGGAGGAGCAAGAGTAGATGAAGGTAAATGATACATCAACCAAACATTAATAGTAAAAGAACCCAATAGAACATGCGATCATTTATAAAACATTTGAGTTTTAAATCAAAGTGATGTATTCTCATTTTTATTACTAGAAATCATAAAATCATCTACAATAACAATAGAAGAGTCCATCCAATCCTCAGAATCATATAACACACACAATTTATGTGAGTCATGGGAATCAACAACATCATCCTTCGGTATGCTGTTAGAACTACTCAAAAATAGATGAGGGACCTTATCATATTCCTTAACATCAACACCTTTACGAGATAAATCATTGAACTCAGAAGAATCATAGAAAAACCTAGCACATACATCCAAACCATTTCCAACTACCATTTCAACAAACAAAATTGAGTATTGAACTAGAAGATGTATTCTCTACCACATCATAGTGTAAGTCCAAGTAACCTTTTCATGATTCAATAGAGAAGAAAAAATTCTCATTCATTTCACCTCACCATGCACATCATACTTCCCATCTAGGGGCACTGAGTCAACTAACTATTTTTTACCATTAGCTGTGGGAAACATTAACTTGAAGCAATCAACACAATTTTCATATTTCTTAAAATTCATGAATCTCATACCACTACGGTTGTTATATTTAATATTTTAAATACATAGGAATTTGAAAAACCCAATGCATGTTCATACACTATAACAAATTTGAATTTAAAATTATTAGCAACCAAGTAAACTATTTTAAAATCATTGAACTTTGATCAAATTCAACTAAAATTTTGGCATAATTCCCTTACCTAGTCATTTCAGTCTCTTTATAAAAGTTTATTAGGGTTCAAATAGATAGGGAAACATCCCAATGTATACCCAGACTAAAAAACCGATTTATCCCATTAACATGAATACAAGACTGTGTGATTCTGTTTTTCGATTGAAACAGTTCAAACCAAGGGTCCTAGTAATAAAATCAATGGACCCATGGATTCAAGTTGACAAATACACTACTCTATGAATTTATTTTCAATCCTTGAGAAGGGAAATTTGTATAAAAATATCCCAAATCAATCTACAACATGTGAGAATGATCATAACCCCATACCTAGACTTGTCTCTTCTTCAAATCTTAAATATTCTAGACATCATTGTTCAATTGTGAGGTAAGATGTGTTGTGACGAAGTGCTTACAATCATCAATAATATCATCAAAGAACATCATAGTTTCTTAAAAAACACAAGAGAAGCATTCCTTGAGATTTGAATGTGATAAACTATTGAGTTTCCTGGATGGCCAGGAAAAATATTTCCTCAGTAGCAACACGTTCCTATAGTGTAATCACAAAATTTGGAGCATCACACTCCACCATATCCATAGGTTTTAAAAAGCTAGAAATAGGGCTAGCCCTTCCTAGGTTTTGAATGGCTCTTGATAAGGGTAAAAGTGTGCTATCCAAGCCAGAATTCTCACCACCCTTCTTTGAGGGACCAATGAATGAATCCATCAGATTGGAGTATGGGTCAAAGATCGGCATCTTCAAAAGGTATTTCACTAATCGCAGTGGTCGATATGTACATATATACTAAATATATTAATATTTTATTTATACAATAATATATTATATAAATGAATATATATATATATAGATACATACACATATTGTTATTGAATAATTGAAAATATATGTACGTATATACTAACATGTATATATGTGTATGTGGGGATATATATGGGTGTAAGTATGTGTGTGTTTTTGTGTAGATATGTATGTGTACACATGTATGTCTGTAATTTATGCAAATGTTATGAATACATTTTTTAATAATTTTTAAATATAATTAATTTAATTTATAAATTTTTTATAATATATTCATTAATAATTTTAAAAATATATATTATCATTTAGTAATATTTATTTATACATATATTTTTTTTGATACATGTATTATTTTTAATATGTTGTTTTGTTATGTTATAAATTTTAAAATATGTTTTAAATCTATATAATTAATCAATATAAATGACTCTTTTATTGATTTTGTAAATTAAACTTTTAAATATAATATTTTAAATAAGGATAATTTTCTAAACAAGTATTTATAAAATTATAGATAAGAATATATATTTAAATAATTATATAATAATAATAATAAATATATATAGATAATAAATATATTTATGATATTTATAATTATATATTAATAAATATATACTTATAATTATATAGAAATATTTTTTAAATATATTTATTTTTAATTATAAACCAAAAATAAAGAAATACAGATTTAAATAATTATGAACATATAATAAATATATTTAGATAATAAATAAATTTATTATATTTATATGTATATATTTATAGTCACATATAAATACTTTTAAAACATATTTATATATAATTGTATTTATAAATAAATAAATATTTATTTATTTAAATAAATATAAATTATAATAAATATAGTTAATTTATTTATAATTATATATATATATTTATTGATATAAATATATAAAAATACATAAAAATAAAAAATTATATTGATATATTTATTTATGATTATAATTAGAAATAAATAAATATAAATTTAAATGATTATAATATTAAAATAAATATATTTAAATAATAAATACATTTATTATAATTTTATAAATAAATAAATATATATATTATTTATAAAGATCTTGGTGATCTTGGTGCTCCTGATGACTCCATGGCGATCGTGAGGTAACCTCGGGGTAATTGACATCAGTAATTGTGATTGATGTTGATTCAAGGCTAAAATGGTACTATGCTTATCTTTTGAATGATCCCCCAACACCAAGGAACTCAATGTAAAGGGTTTGGTTCTTCTCTAGTGATGAGAAGATATTTAGGGTTTCTTCTGTGCAAGATATGGTGCTGATATCTGATCCAAAGCTACCAGATCCTACTACTCATTCGAAAATATCTTGTACTCAATGTGACCTGACTGTTGATCCAAGCTCAAGGAATATAGAAGTTATCTGATAGGTGGATCAAACATTGGTGAAGTTGAATCCCATAACTCCCTCTTATGAACCAACTTATCTTGTCGACTCAGAGGCTCATAATGTTGTGTTAGAAGATACTAGTATTTGTGATTAATATTTTCCTAGCCTTCGGGGTGATTCCAATACCTCGCATAATCATTTATCATGAAATGGTAACTTCGTTGACATTGAAGATAGCCCTAAATTTTTATTAGATCACCTGGAAGCTTATAAGCATTTGATCATTTCTTGACTAGCCTAACAATTGAGAAATGATCACAAATATTCTTTATTATTAGAAGAAGAGGATGCTCAAAATTTAGGGATTTTATTACTTACACTTGGGGTTGATTGGTATGGGTTTCTTCAAATTAATTCCCCTTAAAAATATCTTATGTTGAAGGCTTGGAGTTGCGGTTTCATCAATCTCAAAATAAAGATCCTAAGATTTCAAGAATGGGATTCTTGGTTTTATATATTTCAAGAAAAGTACTATGTTGTATAGTCTTGGATTCACATTAAAGGAAGGAATTGGTTTTTTTGGAACCCAACCATTTCATGGGAAGTTTCACTATTTTTTTCTCCAATTAAATTTGATAAAGAGACCGAGATTTCTAGGTATGAAAACTATGCTCGAATAATGGTTAAGTTTGATATTTTTTCCTCTTCATGAAACATTATACTTGGTTACTGGGGATTTTAATTTTTGTCTCCCAATTGAATATGAATATGTCCCTAATTTTTTGTTCCAAGTTACCATATATTGGACATGTAAAAGATAACTATCGAAGGGGTTTAATGTGTTATAATTGCAAGAGATATAGACATTGTGTGGAAAATTATAGGATCAAGTTACATTTTATTAATGGTAAGAAAAATTTAGTTGAAAAGGAAGTCGTGGTTATAAGCGGGAGGAAAAATGTATACGGATCATCTCATATGAAAGAAGGTAAAAATTGATTTTAAGGAGGGTAGGGAATGGGGGAGGAGGATTCCCCACTTCTCGAGAGATACAAATATGTGGGTGATAACCAGGCCCAACCATCTATTTCATTTTTCGAGGTGATTAATGGCTTCAAATCTAGTCATGTATCAACCATGGATCCATCTGATGATAAAAATATAGGTGTTGATTCCTTTGACCATGTGGACCATTATAGGGGCTCTCACTATGATGTGAGTGGAAATGAGGCTACTATTATACTGCACAAGGCTTTGGCTGCACGATGTGGAGGATCTCATGACTCTTGTCAAGTGTGTCCATCTAACTCTAAGGATGGGGTTGATTTTTTAGATGTCTTAGGGGATGAATATCTCAATGTTGGTATTAAAAAATGGAAATCAATCACGTTAGTCGAATCTCAGAAGGGTAATATTGTACAAAAGGTTCCTTTGGCCCATAGAAAACCAATTCTTCCAATAAAACTATGTTCACTGAGTGTGTGACAATTATTCATATTGTGGGGGAAATAGTAGATGCTGTTAATAATCCTATAAATTTTCATAAACAAGTTGACCTCGGCTTGGAAGAAGAATTTATTGTTGACATTGTTTCTTCTATGATTGATATGTCTCTATCTAAAATATAGATAAAGTGGTTTTTTTGTCATATTAATATTTTAGATAGAACTAATAGTAAGAAGGTCTCCCAGGAGAAATTTGGTTACACACATGGTTTTTCTGAGTTCAGGTAAAACCATCTTGAACTGAGGTGATCAAGGCATGGATTATTTTTTATTTGGAGGATTTAGAGGGTTCAAGCCCGCCACTAAGGTAGGAGCCTTTGAATCTTGAGGATACCACCCCACCAGATGACACCTTTGACTATCAAGCTATAGATTAGAAGTCTAGGAAACAACATTAATCAAGGAGGGGTCATTATCTAAGAGGAATGGATGGCGGACGATCTCAGTTAATAAGAGGAATCTTCTCTTTCCTGACAGTTTCTGTTTTCTTTACTTTTCAGTTGTGGGTTTTGAAAACTTTCATCTTTCCATTTTGTAATTTATGTTTCGTAAATTTATAATAAATTTTAGAACCATGGGTAATAAGCCATGGTTCACATCGATTTGAGTATATTAATATACTAATAAATATATTAAAAATTATTTAAAAATATTACTAAAAAATTCATTTATAATTAGAATTATAAAAAATATATATTTAAATATTTGTAAAATAATAATAAATATAATTAAATAATAAATATATTTATTATATTTATAATTTTATAATTATATATAATAATATAAACATACATAATTATGTAAATTTATTTTAAATGTATAAAAATATTTATTAATATATAAAAATATTTTTAAATAAGTTCATTAATAATTATAATTATAAATAACTATACATATATTATCAAAATTAGATATCTATTAGTGCTAAATGAACTGATAAATAGTAGTTTTACATGGGCTTACTATTTTAACGCTAATAAAACTACACTTTACTAGTTCTTTTTCTGAAAACCCTCATAAAATCCTTAATCGATATTATAAAAATAACCCTAATAGTCACTCCTCTCTCGTGCCATCAAGCTCTTATGAAACCCTACTAATGCTGACGCTATGGATCTTCATTGTATTTATTGACAAATTGATCCTCCAAAAATCTAAGGTATGTGCATGTTTATTTTGTTAGCACCTTAAGATACACTTCTTACCACTTATTCCTTGTTCAACCATAGTCCACAATTGTTCACTTCTCATGTTCCCTGACAGCACAATGTATTGATGGAGTTTCCTCGTGTTTTTTTGCACCGTGTATCCAGGTAATACACCCATGAACTACATCACAGCACTCATCATGGATTCAACAACAACTGGTTAAATGAATTATATGTCATTTCAAAAATCTCAATTTTTTCCATTACTTGTTTTCAGAAATATCAATAATATTAATATTGATAAAATATTATGTTTTCCTTCATGGTATAGCCATCAATCCAAGGTTTGGATGACTATTTACCTCAAACAGTAAATGAAATGAACTTATACACCACCTTTGAGACATATGTATCACCTCTTGTCAGTGTAAATCGATTTTACAGATCACTAGATTAAATTTATGTAAACTCTCGATTTACACTAACATATCCCATCTTGGACACAAACTTGACTAAACTTTCATCAATTTAAAATATTAATTTTACATACCCAAAGAAGGTTTTTCCTTTTCTGCATCTCACTACTTCTTAAAGGCTATTATTTTTATGTATACAAATAGATAATCGTGAGTAATTTACCATTTTTCTCAGTCTTCTTAGTAGTAGTTACTTTTTCATATACATGGTGATTATATTTTGTCATTTTATAAATTTTTATATTCTGAAAGAACTAGTGATATAATTATTTTTAGTATCATTTTTTATATTTTAATGTTAGATTTTCAGCTGATTTATATATGAATGAGATTATATGAATATTTTATCATTTATTATATAAAACAACAAAAATAAATTTATTTTGACAAACATATAAGGTTTACAAAAAATATTATTTTTGTGAAATGACATGAAATGTTGTCAAACATTTCTTTTAACATCAGTTATTTTGAGACCCGGCATCAAAAATAACATTTTTTTAAAAGGTTGGGGTCGAAGCCTCAAATTATTATTTAAAGAAAAGTCCTCTTTAGTGTGGGTAGAGGGAAACCCATTACATAGACCGAAGGCTCAAGGCCAAGTGGATGGAATATAAGGCTTGAAAGCCCATTTTTTGGCCCAAATGACCCCTCGGTGAACAGTACTGCTACAGTACCCACGCTGCTACAATACCTACTACAGTACTAAGAACCATTACAGTACCCTGCCAAAGTGCCTCCGCCACTACTGTGTGACCGCCGCTACAGTAATTCTACAGTACTACTACAGTACCTGGAAATCCTTCCCTGCGCAAAATAAAAATAACCAATTCAAAATGTTATATATATATTTTTAAAAACATTTCAATACACATAACTCACTTAGAATAAAAAACATGATGAAAGGACTATAAAATTACAAAAACAAAAAAAACCCAATGTTGTGGTTTCTTTTCATTAATAGTGGTGGTTTCCTCTAAATCTAAATATTATTTTTTAATATTCATTGTCTTTTAAAGGAAGAATTCATGCACCATTTTGTACATATTTTAATAAATCTCATGCAGAAGGTTTAATATTTCAACTCGATCAGAGGAATATATCTTCTTAGAAATATATATATATATATATATATATATATATATATATATAAAGAAATTAAATCAGAAAATAAAAAAAATAATGATAAAATATTATAAATACCATGGTAATGTGATGAAATAAATAATCTATGGAATGAAGAATCATTAAAATGATTAAGGAGGTGTAAATATAGAATAAAAAATGTGCTAGAAGGGAAAGTTATATATGTTATTTTAGAATTCATGATCATGAAATGATAAATTTATAGGGATAAATATAAATAAAATGTGTGTGTTGTAAAGAAATTGAAACATTACAAATACTTTATTTAAAATTTTACTTCAAATGTTACTTATTTATATAATTGATATTAAATCATTGAATATTAACAATATATATATGTTAACAATTGTTAAACTCTTTTTACTATTTTTTATTATATGAGAAAGGGAAAAGACACCCTGAAAAAGTTCTCTGTGAAAAATGAAATTTGTGGAATAAAAAATATAGTTAATGATTATTTATATAAATAAGTGAGATTAAAATCATTTTTTATGTTAATTATATATTAATTGACATTAAATGTGACATTTAACATTAATTTTCTAATAATTGATATCAAAACCCAAACCAAAAGTATATTATCACTCATCATTTAAATAACTAATGTTAAAACACATCGATAAGTTGGTTTAATATCGATTATTAATATAATTGATATCAAAACCATGTTGGGAATTCAATTTTTTCTACAAGTGTTGATTTATTCTCTTACATGGAATTACCATAAGATTATCGCTACTGTGTATATAGAATGATTCATTAGAACTTTTGCAAACTATGTTTATTATATAACTCTTATGTTATTTTTTGTGATGCATGTTTTTTAATTTTTTAAATATACGTTTATAATGGAAAGGGATTGGTTTTTTAAATAGTGATGGTGTTTTCTAAGGAAGTTTGAAAATCGATTTGGTGTCTTATTTTTTCATTTTTTTAATGGGTATTTGTTTTGGTAAAAAATATTAAAATAAATGGTGACACATTTTTTAAGAGTGAAATAATTTTTAAAAACTAATAAAAAGTGTCGCGATGATTTATTAGGACAAACTTCTTTAGATGTTTTATAAAGAATATTTGAGTTTAAGGGAAAATAAATATTTTTTAAGTTAATAAAATTGATTTATATGATGTTCTAGAATGAGGATTATATTTTGGAATTCAATTCTAATCTTAGAAAAGGATCCTATAAATTTCACATTGAATTTAAAATGATGTTTTGTGATTTGAAATTATACTGTATAGATTCATTTTTATAATACAGTAGGTTCTATCCTCAATTTTCGGGCCATCTCAAATAAAATTATATTATTATGTTCAATTTTTTATATGGTATATGGTAAATTAATATGATGGTGAATAACATGATTCTCAAAATAATCGAAAACTTATACCTTACAAATTTCATACCAGTATATATCCAGATCGTATATAAGGAGAAATTTGAATCCTTCTCTTCTTTTCTTCCAGGAAATTTAAAAATATTTAGATCATATGATTTATGCCTCACAAAGAAAATAGACTTAATTTAGGAAAAATAATCAATAACATAAATACAATAATTATCTTCTATTTATTAACACTTCTTCATAATATATAAATTATTTAAATAAATGATATTTTATTATATTGTAGATTGTATCTCTATATTACTCTGTGAGGAGTTAATAATTTTTCCCTTTATGAATGATGGAAACATCAATATTCCATTCCGTTTTTAGTATTAGAAGGAAATGAACACCCTCTTCTTAAATGTTCAAAGTCATGTTTTTTAGCTATGATGATCAAGATGTCTATTAAATAAGTGGATTCTATGTTAATACATAAGTTGAATGAATTTCTCACATCCCCCACTTGAATTAGATTTTCACTTTGGTCAATGACCTCTTATCGAAATACATCTATAAAAGTAGGCATTAGTTTGTATTTTATATGACTTATAGAACTAAAAAATTGATCAATTTTTTTACATCAGTATCTTTTAGGAAAACCATCTTGTCCAACCAATTCTTAAGAACATTGAAGGATCAAAAAAGATTTAACGGATTAATACTAGATTTGAATGCTTTGGGATACTGTAAAATAGTAAAATTTGAATAATAATATTATAGGAGAGAATATAGTATTACATTTATAAGGAATATCCCTTATTTAATATTATATGGAAATGGTAATTTTTCAATGGGAAGGGGAGATAAATAAGTGATTCAATTTTTTTACTACAATTACACTTTTAAAAATTACCTATGTTATTAATTAATTACTTGATTCACTCAATTACTAATTTATTTTTCCTTTTAAAACACTCCATAAAATTTGTGTAATTATTTTGGGTGGTATATATATATAAATGAAATGGTTTGATTGGTATCTGTATTTACAAATATATAATTGTGTAATAAAAAATGTTGGTATCTATATTTATAAGATCATATTAATATTTAGAGACCTTATATATACATAGAATATTACCTTATACATATTATAGATTGATAATAAAACCATATAAAGGGATTTTTTCTAACTCCATCCAACCCATTGGATATCTATCATGACCCCAATCCATAATTGTGGCCTCATTGGAAGCTAGGATCTACTAGAATTGATTCCTTAGATAAATTCTTTTTCTTTTTTTCTTAAAGTAATTAAAGCCTTGATTTAAATGTTGGAACTCATATGGTTGTATGAGTATGTGTGTGTGTAAGAACATCCCACAATCCTTATCCTCATCACACCAATCAGGGAGCCACTTGCAGGGATCAAACTTCCACTTCTTCTTTTTTCAACATTAGATAAGAAACTAAGAAATCTGTTTAGTGACTCACTAACTCCCCAGCCTATAAATATTTATATTTAAGGTGAAAATGATCATCCTCATCATCTTCATCTCTCAAATAGTTTTTAGTTCCCTTTTCCCATGACACTCATCCCCCATTTCCTCATGACATGAACCTATGTTCCTTGAACTAACCTGACTAATATTAATCCCATACAAATTATCAATGATAATTATGGATGAATTCAGAGTATAACACCTACCACCAATGGAGTAATTATTTTCTTAAGTTCAATTATCCATTTCCATCAAATCACACTAAAATTATTTAGAACATTCAAAATCTAGAATACCATATTTGAAAGGCCCCTTTTTATTTAATTATTTATTTTTTAAAATATTAATATTATTTTATTAAATAGGATGGATATAAATCAAAAATGGATGGATTCCATTCATATGAAAATTGAGTATGAATATGGGTTAAAAAATGTCATTAAGTATGAGATAGATCATGCATTTCATACATAAATAAAATTATTTTCATGTTTATTTTGTTATTTTTTAAGACTAATTATTCTAGAGGGGTTTGAAGAACACTTGATCTTTCACAAAATAGATCGAAGTTATAAATTCTGGAATCAAAATGGTGAAAACTGTATCTTGATAGTGACATGGGTAACACTACATTTTAGGGATAGTCTAATATGATTACAAGTGTGAAGAATTAAGAAGAGCATACTAATGATGTTATTACAGGTGTGAATGATGATGAATGTTTTATTTAGGAAATGGAAATTAAAGTTAAATATTAACTTCATGATTGTCCTTCTGTCTAAATTAGAGTTATGAAAAGATTCTATTTTTTGATAGTTTTACTAAATATATTGCATCATCAGCCTTTTTGAATCTATATAATTTAAAAGATGGAAATAGATGGAGTGATTCAAATTTTTATAAACTATTTTCTCCACGGAATGATATTCTCTCTGATGATAATGAACTTTATAACCAAATATATGACTCTAAATGAATGATACTTTCAATGGGTATGATCTCCGCAAGAATATATGCATGTCTAAATGACAATATACTACTTTCTAAGGACCAGAAATCACTCAAATAATTCCCAAAGAGTGGTTCTTCTCGATACAAGAAAGATGAATCAGGTCCTCTGAATGTTTTATGGTAGGTTCCACCCATTCCATGGTTTAGAACCCCATATGAAAGTGATGGGACTAGAAGGAAATTGACAAGAAATATAGATAAAATAAATAAACCTGGGAAACATAATCCCTTGATAGACTATCCTTGGCGAAAGAGAATTATTCATGAGTATCCTGAATTTTTAAATGAGTCGTGAAACCTTCGACTTGTGTTATCTACAGATAGAGTGAATCCTTTTTGTTATCAAATCAGTACTCAAAGAACATACATAGTTATGTTGAAAATTTATAACATGTCATTACAGTTATGCATGAAATAAAAATATAATATGTTTTCTATACTTATATGAGGACCAAAAAAATTGGGTAATGGTATGGATATTTATTTGCATCCAATGATCAAGGATTTAAAAGTATTATAGGATTCAGGTGTTACATTGTTGATGCTTACAAAATGAATATTTTACAATGATATCCATGTTTTACGGGGTGATAAAAGACTTTTTTCTAATCCCAATATTTTTGTATATAGAATTAAAGTAACTATATGGTGACCCATTTAGGAATTAGGTACATATTTAATTATGTTGAAAAATGCATTTAATAATTTATTTCTAGGACATCACATATTTCTATCTCTTCATAATTAAAACTGATATTGGATGAAATAATTCTATGGGATTTGAAAAGAACGTACACCATTATCTCTACAAATAGGCGATCAATTATTTTTTTCAAGAGTAAGTTATGTGAAATGATGTTGGTAAACCTTTTTTGAAAAACCATATGAAAACTGATTGAAAAACGACATCAGTTTTTTAAGTAACCACACTAGAATTGTTTGTACATCAGTTATTTTTTTTATGATAAACATGTGGAAAAATATTTATGTGATAATGTCATTGGAACATCACTAAATGCACTCAAAAAAACGAAGTATGAAATTTAGTCTAGGTTAGACATGATTACAATGGGAATAAGGGAAGAGTTGGCACTATTGAAGGGTGAAAAATAGAATATTCATCACCTAGTTTTTTACACTATTTCAAGGCACACTACCACAGATCTGGGAAAGGGATGTGCCATATTTTATGAGTGAAAACAAGCAAGCACTGATAAAAGGGGGGGCCTTTATCAACACTTTTTTAGCACAGATAAATGGTATATTTATTATCACTATTATTAGTGATGATAAAAGTTTTTATGAAATAATATTATTAATTTAGATAAAATTATAATATTTATATTAAAAACTAATGTTTATTTGTATACATTAAATAAAAAATGTGTCTTTATAATTAATATATATTTTTAAATAATTAAAAAAAATATTATGTTTGAAAAAATGATTTATAAGATTATAATTAAATAAATATATATTTAAATAATTATAAGATAAAATATATTTCATTAAATAATATATATATTTATTATATTTATTGTATTTATAAATATATATTTATAATTATTATAAATAATTTCTAAATATATATTTATAATAATAATTATAAATAAAAAAATAAATATTTAAATAAATAAATGTTTCTAAGGAATTTCGTAAATAAATATATTGATTTGTGAATATCATTTATATTCATATGTTAGGTATTTATCATTAATATTCATCTACACATTACACCCTCATTACTATTCTTTTTATCCATATAAATGTCATGACTCATTTCTAATGATATATACTTTATTAGATATATTTATATATATATTTATATTTACAAACTTATATTTATAAAGATATTAATAATTATAAATAAATAAATAAATAAATGTTTGTATAATTATAAAATATTAATAAATATATTTGTTATACTTATAAGGTTAGAAATACATAGAATAAAAAAATATATGTTTTTTATTACTTTTATTAAAGAAAGTATCCGCATTTCCTCTTTGAAAAGTGTTTAATCACTAATTAGACTTTTCAATGATTTTCTCTAAATAAATATAGATATATTTAAATAATTATAAAATTATAATCAACATATTAATTATATATAATTTTAAATATAATAAATAATTTTATTATAAATTTATAATTATAAAAATATATTTATTTAGTGAATATATAATTATAAATAAATATATATTTATTTATAGTTATAATTATAAATAAATAAATATATATGTGTGTGTTTAAATAATTATAATATTATAATAAATAATCTTTTATGCATACAAAGTTACAAATATATATAATCAAATTAATATATTTAGAGATATATAAAAATATTTATAAATGAATAAAAATATTTATAATTAGAAATCTAAATAATAAAGATACATTTAAATAATTGTTAAATTATAAGAAATATATTAATTATATATATTTATAAAATTATAAATGTGATAAATATATTTCTTATAATTTTATAATTATTTAAATAAATAAATAAATATATTTATAATTATAACTATAAATAAATATATATAAAATTATCATCATAAGAAATTATAAAATAATAATAAATATATAAAAATATTTACAATTATAATTCTATATTAATATAGATACATTTAAATAATTATAATATTATAATAAATATATTAATTATATATAATTATAAACATATCAAATCGGGACTAGCCAGAAGACAAGGCTCCTGACTATTTATTAAAATTGTTGAAAATATAACAATTACATAAGGATGAAATGGAAGAAAATAAGGGCATGCCCACAGAAATAATAAAAAAACACAAAAAAACATCTCTATAATCATTATCTAACTCATGATCAGATTCTTTAGCACCAACAGATTTCCAATCTGAATATGTGATCTTCTAGATGAAAAGAATAGAATACTTCTCCCTAATCGCAAACTTCTCCAATGTGAGCCTGGAAGATTTAAAAGAACTACCTCATCCATGCCCTCAAGTAACATCCTCTCGAACAAATCTGTGGGCATGACTCTTTGGGTACCTACCCCATTTTTAAGTATGCTGATGCATTTTCACATTGTGATAACCCTTTTAATCACAAACGATATCCATAGAGCCATGAATTACATCATCATTATGAAAAGAAAGAACCTTGAAATTGTCGAGCTCAATGTTAATTTCCCGATCAATTTCCTATTCAACAACTTTGGGTGATTTATATAGAGAACCAGTTTTCCATGAAATCATTTGAAACCCTTCATTATAATTATTATTAAAAATTAATCAATACTTATTTATTATATGTATAATTATATAAATATATATATTAAAATATAAATAATGTATTATAATTATAGTTTTAGCAGTGAATTTTTATCATTGATAACGGCATGTTTTATTAGCACATTCAATTTTATCACTCATAAAACATACCTTTATCAATGCTTTTTAGATATCATTGATAAAAGGTTAACTCGATTTTATAAATTAACCCTAATAGTCTTCTCCCACTCTCCCATGCCTCAAGATCTCATGGAAGACAAACCCTAAAATTAACTCTTCCTCCTCCACCTCTGCTGTTGACTCCTCCCCCTCCTCCTCCACTTCCGAAAATCCATCCTCTGCCACTGCAAATCCTGCTTCCTCCATCATGAATCACTCCTCTACCGTGAACGTCACCTCCACCGCTGAACCCCATCAATGGTGAACCTCACCTCCACCGTGCACTGAACCCCACATCCTTCCTAACCCCTTCCTTTTCCTTGAGACCACCACCTCCGCATACCCCACCTCTACTGCCAAACCCCACTTCAATTGTGAATCCATTCTCTTCTACAAAACCACCTCCTCCATGAACCCCACTTCTCTGGTGCTACCACTATGAATATTGTTGTAATTCTATTAGTATTTCATTTTTATTTTATCAATGTACAATTTTCCAGGATCAATTACATGTATGTAAATTTTCTATTTCTACAAAAGGATAATGATGATATTCTAGGGATAGAATATGTATTCTCCAAATCACCATGTTTGAAGAACTTCTAGTATAGAGTTTTCAATAATCATCATATTGAAGTGGGTCTTCATGCATTAGAAACCAATTTCCTTTAATCAGATAATAATCAATGAATATCCAGGATTAGAACATGATAACTTGCAATAGTTGTATTGTACATGCTATTTTTGGTGTGGATCTAGGATACCAAGGATCAACTCTATAGATACTCTAAATAAATTGTGTAAAATAAACATGTTCTTTTGATTGAAATTAGATTGGTAACAAATATCTTTTTAAAATCTTTTGGATTCTAATTCTTGACTTCTTAAATTTTCTTTGCATTGCCTATTTATTTCCAAAATGTCATTATTTATATCAGGTAGAGCATATCATTTGATAGATTTTTTTCCATTGAAAATGAATGACATAAGAAATTTTTTGATTGATTTAATTATTCTAATAAAAAATTATAATAACTAATAAATAATAAATTTGAGTGACATCAAAACTACGAGAATATAATCTAACTACAATTAAAACCCCAATGTAGTGATGTATCAACTATATCATCTGATTTCATTGATGGGTGGAATTATACTTTTCGAGAGTGATAGTTATGTCTATATTGGAGAGTTGGATATGAAAACTAGTAATGTAAGACCTATATTTCAATTGTTGGGTAGAATCATAGACCATTTTTCTAGTGTAATTTTGGATGATAGAGAGAAACATTAGTTAGTATGTCCTACTTTCATTGAAAAGCCCCTAGATTTATATCATAAAGACTTCTATATGTTACCACACAAGGTATAGGTTGATTTTATGGTTTTGTTCTTACTAGGTGTGGAGCATATATCTATTCCACCATATAAGATGTATCCTATAGAGCTATGAGAGAAGAGGGATCAATTGAACTACTTCAAGGTGAATGGGTTCATATGAATGTTGATTTCCCCTTGGGATGCCTTAGTTTTTTTGATAATTATTCAAATAGATTATTGAGAATAAGCGTGGACTATTAGAGATTATTATTATTGATAGAAATGGACTTCTACCCATTTATTTGTATTTATGGAATTTTTGATTAACGTAGATGTGCTTAATTGTTCTCTAAGATCGATTTGATATCAATTTATCATCACATTATGGTGAGGTATTTTTATATACCATATACTATATTTAGGCATACATATGTATTGTATGGGTATATAGTGATGTAATTTAGTTTAAAAAATATAATGGCAGTGTTCATAGCTTAGTAGAATTGGGTCTTCCATACTTATTTATAAAAACTTTTTGTGATATTTTTCAAACATATCATCATGTATTCCCAGTTTAGGGAGGAACATGATCGATATCTAGAGATAATTTTGAGAAAACATAGGGAGTATCAACTATATTCCATGATATCAAAGTGTATGTTTTGGATTGATAATGAACACTTCCTGGGGAAAATGAAATTAGTGGATAATTTATTTTTAGAACTTAAGAAGCTCGATGATATAGTTTTTTTTAATGATGCCAAATATTTTTTTGAGATCCACATATTTTTCAGAATTTTCAGTAATTACCAGAGGGTAAACAAGGATTTTTCCTACTGGGAAGCACTAAGAATGCTTTAACCAAGAATGTGGTATGGTTACTTTTCATATATTTTCATGAGATATCTTTCTAAGATCTTAATGAGAGATTGATGAAAACACCAATATTAACCATAAATGATATGGATAATGAGTTATGCTTATATTTTTATGTATTAGGAGTTAATATTTGAACATTTCCAATCCATGATACTCATGTGGTCTCTTATGGGTCTAGAAACTTATGAAAATATAAGAGAAACATCTAAAATCCTTTATTATTCTTGGAAATAATGGTGATTTCCATGAGGTGTTATTGGTATTATCTTTAGGGTGAGATATTTTTGGAATACACTAAAAAAATTTGAAGTATATTTAATCACAAAGTGAAATGAACCATTGATAGTAGAGAAGGTTTGTATACTTATAGTCCTTTAACATTTACCTAATGTATTCCTTTAAGAAGGGGAACATTTGGTATAATTTACAATATTGGAAGGATCAATAATAAGTAGTACATGATTCAAGCATCAAGCAGAATACGGTTTCCCACTTTGAAGAGATGTGACATTATGTTCAAAACTATCATGGGCAGCTGACACTTATGTCCCTATCCATCACTGGTTCAATACTAAATAGTATTACAGCAGTGAAATATAGGATTCATACCATTTATTCATGATATACATGATAAACCTTTTATAGATTTATATTTTATAAAATGTTTTTATTTTTTATTTATGTATCCTTTAAAAAGTGCCTATATTAGGATTTCTGTATTTGTGAAAATGACTAAGTAGATATTCTAAAACGATTCAAGGGGTTTGAAATGATTCATAAAAAATTAAATGTGTTCAACATACCATTTTTGGGTTTTAAATAGCCTTAAAATGATTTACACACTTGGGATGAACATAGGTTTCATGCCAAGTGTTTTTTAATCCCACTCGATTTACTTTTATAATGGGATGTGAATTTTTTTGAAAGCGTATTTAATACTAGTTTCATTTTTAAAAAGGGTTTGTTATTTTAAAGAGTAAATTTTTAAATGTTTGGATCTTTTAGGGGGGATTTTAACTATGATTTTAAAAATAGTTTTCAAAAGAATTTGTTCTTAGATTAAAAGGGGATGGGTGCTTGTCCAAAAATTAAATAATAACAATCAATAAACTGTTGAGTTCCCTTTATTTTAAAGACCCATTTTGTGTATTTTTTTTGTTTATTATTAATATTACCAAATCAAATAGAATGGATATGAATAATTAGTGGATAGATGAAAATCTTCTGATAGAAGAGTATAAAGATTGAGTGAAAGGGATCATGAAGTTTTCAAAAGGTCATGAATATGACCCTTCTCAAATCCTTTTTCAGTGTTTATGCTATTTTTATTCAATAAAAGTTAGTCTAGAGGAGTTGGAAGAACACTTGATTTTTCGTGAAATAGATCGATGTTATAAATGTTGGAATTAACATGGGGAAAATGAGAATGTAGCTAGTGGATTGAATTGCATAATGTTTTATGGATATTCTAATATGATTAAATGTGTGGACAATAAAGAAGACCGTATCGAGGACATAATTATAGATTTGAATGATGATAAAGATCGTATTGAGGAAATGATAAGGGTAGTTGATGAGGAACATTGTGATTACCGGATTTTTTTTGAGCTATTAAATAGTTTTGCAAAGTCACTATTTTATGCTTGTTACACTAAATATATAGCACTTTTATCCATACAGAGGAAATATAAATTGAATATAGGAAATATATGGAGTGAAACAAGTTTTACAGAACTATGATATATCTTTAATGACATGATCTCAAAAGATAATGAGCTCTCGAGCCAAAAATACAACACCAAATGAATGCTATGCTCGATGGGTTTGTTATATAAAAGACTACTCACTTTCCCAAATGACTATATACTATTTAGAAATGACTAAAAATCAATTACAAAATTTACAAAGTGTGAAGCATTTCAATAGAATAAAAATTAATATGGTTCTATGAATGTTTTATGGAACATTACAATCATTCCATGGTTTAGGAACATATATAGTAGCGATGAGACTGTGGGGAAATTTACATGGCATGCATATACAATAAATAAAGATGTGAAGCTACATCACCTAGCATAATCTCCTCAGTGGAAGAGAATTTATAATGAGTATCATGAATTTGGAAACAAGTCAAGAAACATTCGACTTATGTAATATACAGATGGAGTGAATCCATTTTGGTTTCAACGTTACACTCATAGTACATAGATGGTTATGTTGGTAAACAATAACTTTCCACCATGGAAAAAAATGAATCAAAAATAAATCATGGTATCTATTATTATATTGGGAACAAAACAAATGGGTAGTGATATTTATGTTTTTTTGGATCCATTGATTCAGGATATGAAATTATTGTGGTATTTAGGTGTTACATTGTTTGATGCTCACATAAAGGAATCTTTCACGTTGAGAGACAAGTTGTATGGGACTAGAAATGAAATTATTTCTTTTGGAAAATTGTTAGGATATAACATTAATGGAACTAAAGGGTGTCCCATCTCAAACAAGCCACATAGTCAATTAGGTAAAATAATTCCTCAAAAACTATGTTTCAAGGACATCAATGATTTTTACCCCAATGAACTAAGTTCTAATCTTGGATTATATAATTCAATAAATGTTTTAAATAATGTAAAACACCATATATAATAAAAGGAGATCAACTATTTTAGAAACTAAAAGATACAGTCACTACTTTTGGTAAAATTATTTCAAAAAACCTTAGGAAAACCATTTGGAAAAGATATATTTTTTTGAATTACCATAATGGATTTGTTTGTATGTCATAAATTTTATTGATGTTATTCATGTTAGAAATAATGTATGTGATAGTGTCATCATCACATTGCTAAATGAACCTAGAAAAGGAAATAACAAAATTAAGGCTAGGTTGGACATGGTTTACATGGTAATGCAAGAAGTGTTGGGGCCAATTAAGGGTTGAACATGATATAATGATTTTAAAAGGGTATGTAATAAATCAATGTTGGAAAAATGGTTGTATTATAGAGATAGATATATTGTTGAAGAAGATATTGAATTATATACTGAATACCTAGCCGTTGTGGAATGCATTTGTATACCAAAATATTTCCACACATGGTGGCTTGTAGTTGAAGACATTTCTAGAAGAAATGTTGTAACAATCAATATTACAGATTAGGATAATTCCCACCATTATGCTTTTAATAATAGGTTGGTGGTTTTCCCATTTGATGAAACCCGATAATAAATTCCTAGGCATTTGAATACATTAGGGGATGAATGGTGTATATCAGATACACATAATAAAAAATTTATAAGATGGTTTCAAGGAAATATTTTTAAAGAGTTAGATGAAAATCTAGATTCAATTTTATAACTAAATCGATGGATATTTAGAGATAATATTGTGTATATATTATCTTACAATGGTTTTTTAATTAATTGTTATACAATCTGTTAAAATGAGCAGTAATAAGATAGTACCATGAAAAATTGTGGAACTACACTTGTGGCTGAAGCTAAGTGTGTTTGTAGTACTAAGGAAAAAAATAAAATTTGTGAGAATATGTCATACTTTGGAATAATCATAAAAATATTGGATTTGGATTATAAAATACTCCATGTGCTAATTTTTCAATGCAAGTGGGTTGATAACAAGTGTGCTATTAAAATAGATTAATTTGTATTCATGAAATTTTATTTCAGTAAGGAAGGGCACAAAGACAATCCATTTATAATGGCATCACATGTAATTAATGTATTTTATTTTTAGGATCCTACAAACTAAACGTTTTCAATTATTCTGTTATTCACCAAAAAGACAGAATGGTTCGATAAAAATTCAACTAAGGATGACTCTTTCATTGAGACATTCCAATCATTTCTCTACAGTCCCAATGTAGACATCATTTTTTATGTATAAGGATACAATAATTAATGTATTTGGTCAGTTGATAAAGGGGTCAAATCCCTTCATCCTTAAATAAAAGAAAATTCAATAATCAGTTTACATTTTTTTATAATATACATCATGTTATTTTATGTTATTATCTATTTATTAATGCATTTATGTACTCTAAATTAATTGTTAAGACAATTTTTTAGATAATGACTTTTTCACATGCTAGTGCTCCCAATCCCAAGGAACAATAGGTTTATCAAACTTTTGTTTCTTGTAGTGCAGAGGAACAACGTACTTCTGCACATATTGGTTGTAACAGCACAAGATTTTATAAAAAATATTCTTTTTAATTTTATTAATGTCTTGTGTTGTACGCTACACCAAAAGGAGCTTGCACAACACGCATCCTTGTCTTGCCTTGCATTACACGCAATCGCGACCTTCCTCGATAGCGTGTGTAATACGCAATACCGAGTTTCACTAAACAACGATGTGCTATTAATATATTATTAAAACTAGCCGTTATGAATAGTAATAACCACTTTTTAAAATTCTGTAAATCTTATTTTTCAAAATGAACTTCATTCATGGATTCGGAGTATCGAATTTAGCCTAAGGTGAAATTTTGGTACTTTTCGGATAACTTTCATATTCTGATGAATAGTGAAAATTACTAAATTATAATTAAAAACAACTTTTTTAATCGAAATAATTAATAGTGATAAATTATTAATTTGAGTGGTTTTAAAGTATATTTAGAATATATTTTTACAAGTTAATACAATGTTGGTCATTGGTTGTAATTTCACATTTAAACCAGACATAATCAAGTGTCAATCTTTTGATATATATTGTTTCCTAAAAACACGCTATTTATTTTAACAGCAGGATTTAATTATAAAATTAATTAATGAAACTTATATGTTATGAATTTGGTAAAATAGATTTCATTTTTGAATTCGGAATATGAAATATAGCTTAGGATGAAATTTTGGCATTGTTCTGAAAAACATCAATTTTTGATGAATAGTGAAACTACTAAGTGGTAGTTAAAAAAACTGAATTTTTCATAAAACTTAATTTTGCCGCTTCTGTGAATGGAATTTCGAAAATCCGAGAGACACGGTTAATATCAAGGACTAAAATATGGTTCAATGAGATGAAAATAATTTTTTGGTGAATAGTAACTTTTTACTTTTTTTACCGCGGTTAATAGTAAATAGGGTAACTAAGGGTAAATATGATATTACTATTATCCTAACACATGTCCTAATTCTATTGGACAAGTGTAATTCGACCAAAAACAAACTTAGGAATAAAATATGACCATTTAGGCCCACTTGGATTAGATTAGGACATTTATTATTAATTTATTTAAAGAAAGGTTAAAATAGTTAAAATCAAAGTTTAATAAGTAAATCATTTTTAATATGGGGTTATACATAAGATAAATTCGATTGTAAATATTCCTTAGAAAGCTAAGAATATTTCCTACATGATGGTATTTTATTTGTAATTTTTAGACATAAAATAATTTAATTTATTTATGACACAACGATGATGCAGTAATTATCTTATTAATGAAATATTGACATAATTGATGTTATAAACACCAAAATAAATGTAATTTGAAATTTTTTATGAATTACACTAATTTTCTAGGTTACTATGATATATTAATGTTGATTTAATCAACTTTGTTCGAACATTTAATTCTGTTATGACTTTCACAAAAATCATATATCAAATAGTGTCAAAATTGACACAAAATAGTTTTTAAATCAAATATTATATTATTAATTGTTATTGTATTCCTAAAAATCTAAGGTTCGGCAAAATGACTTAGATAAGGATATATATATTAATAATAAACAATTTGGGGTTAGTTTGGCATGTTATAGTAAGTTTATTAACCATATAGTGAAAGAAAACAAAAAGACATGGTAAAAGTTAAATTATTTAACTTAGAGTTAAATCTAATTGATAAGGTTAAAATATTATCCTAAACTTGTCTAAATTCTATTGGTTGATAGGATTTCGACCCATACCCACTTTATCTTTGAAATAAGACCCTTTGGAACCATTATAAACCGATTTTGACTTTAATATAAAATAATATTTTGAGATATTCCTAAGGTGCCCCTCTCCTCCCCTATAAAAGGACACCTCCTCCCCCTCCTCCTCACACCAATTTGAGCACTCAAGCTCGTCCAACCCCTGCCAAAATCTCTTCTCCACTTCTCTAGCAACATCCTAGAGGTTCTTGTCTTCCTCAAAGACCAATTCTAGTGCCCTAAGAGGAGGTCTCAAAGAGGCACTTCAAAGAAGAGGTAATTACCGTTACCAATTCTTTCATCTTTATTTCTTCTTCCACTTCTTCTTCTTAGGTTGTTTCATTATGAAGTAATAACATCAGTATCACTCATATACTGATATGTTATTATAAGTATGAAACAACCCTATTTCACCATCTATCCATCCTACGGAAAAAGAAATCACCGCGCGTGCGTACGTACGGAATACCGTCTCCACGACGCGATGAGATTCATTCTCCATGTTAACCATTTAAGAATGATTATAATGTATATATAAGAAATAATAATTAAATATATGACATTATAAATCTACTGGATTTATGTATATATATACATATGTATGTCATCTACTTACTTCCATTTCAAGACAATAAGGAAAGAAAAACAGCGTTCATGCGTACGTACGGACTACCGTCTCCATGAACGGTGTTTTTCATTTTATTTATCTATCTATTATATATATATATACTGAATATATATGATATATAAATAATATTCTATATTCTGTAAGTAAGTAAATCATGATATAAGTAATAATGATGTCAAGAACAACAAGTCAAAACACCTACGATAAATGAAACGATTTTACCCAAAACGCTTCTTTAACATGGAATTTACAAAAGAACGGGTAATATAATGTCATAAGTGAACCATATATGATATCATAACAATGAATATGATTCTGTAATAAGTCAATGACATTATTTAAATCATTATACAGGAGGTTCAGACACATACGAAGCAAATTGGACCTAAGGTAAGGGAAATATCACAATCTCATTTTTATCCGAGATTGTTTATTCGTAAGTATTTACTGGGGTGTATTTTATCATCCACATCCATGTTCCCTCAATATGTAATATTGTTTCCATCCACTTGAAATAGTTTAAATCCAATTTTACCCTTAGGTGAGTTTTTAGTAAAGAATATGAAAGGAATCTTTTGTCGTTTTTCCGTACGAGGTACTTTTTGACTTTTCCGACAAAAGTACGAAGAATGTTTTTTTTAACTTATACGGCATGAATGGATTTTTAAAACATTACTTCAAAGAAGCTTCCTTTACAAGTTTTCAAGTTTATTTTTAAGCAACTTCTTTTATTTTAAAGTTGTATGACATGTTATGAAAGGAAAAATGTTTTTTAAGAAGAAAGGATATTTTCCTCAAGAATTCAATTCAAGTGTTTTATCAAAATTATTTTCCATCTAAGATAATAAAGGGTTCTGTTTCTATCCATATTTTTACATTGATTTTACTATGTTGTGATGGAATTATGTTTATGAATTCCTTTATCTTATATGAATTGATTTATGATGTCATGATGTTTCAAGAATCCCATTTTTGTTACATGTGTTATGCGATGATGTATGTTTTATGATTATGTGGCACACATAAGAAAGGATTCATTATAAGATGGGTGGGACCTATATCTCCCTCCAATGCATTGGGTAATGATTTTATATCTCATGAGATAGACATGGCTGAAATGGTAGGTTATACCGGTTCAGTGAAACAGGACTGAAACGAGGGTTACTCGATTCAGAAAGGGACTTTGTCCACTAAGATAGTCTTGGCAATTAGTCATGACTAACAAGAAATGATTTTCCATGATTATGTGTGCATTCCACAAAGTTTCAAGTTTCATGTTATGATTATGGTGATCTCATTTTCACTTCTATGATTTGTTCCATGTTAAGATATTATGATCTCTTTTGCAGGTTATGATTTTCAAAAAGATATGATATGATTTTTATTTCTTTTGTATACCCTTACTGAGCATTTGAGCTCACCCTTTTATGTTTTCTTTTCCCCAGGATATAAATAAAGGATGTAGGTAAAAAAAAGGAAGATCTTTATGGGAGATATAGAAGATCTTTCACCACGATTAGAAGATTACGTTCCGAGTTTCCAAAGACACTAAACTATTACGATCCTTTAGTGTGTGTTTTTGTTATGTACTAAGTATTCCGCAAAAGTAATGTAATGTCCATGTATGTCAGGCTTCGGGTCTTTACAGTTGGTATCAGAGGAAAGGTTTAGTCAACCTTTGGAAACTAGGATGCGAAAACGTTAGTGAGATCCCTAGAGATATTTCTAAGGTATGTCTAGGGATGTCCCTAGGGATAAGTATACGTATAGGTTATAGTAATAGAATTACGCTAACGATCATAGAATTAAACCTAAGATGTTGGATATTGAAGGTAATCCCCCTTTATTATGTTGTTTTCCCTAGCATGATTTTTGCCTCTCACACTATTCTTTTTGGGTTTTAGATGATGGTTGGAACCCGAAAGAACCGTGTTGATCAATGCAATGGACAATGCAATGATTGCCCTCCTGAACAAACAAATGTTATGGGAGATGGAGTGAAAAATCTTATTGCTATACTTACACAAGCTATGAATCATTCTGGACTTCCAAATGAGCAGAGAAGGGAACAATATTCTATTGAGTCCTTCATGAGGCAACGTCCACCTTCTTTCAGTGGGACTTCTGATCCACTTGTTGCTGAACAATGGATCAGTACCACTGAAAAGATATTTTCAGTTCTTCAATGTTCTGAACATGATAAAGTCATCTTAGCAGTATATCGTTTGGAAGGTGAAGCTGCTCAATGGTGGAATCTTATCAAGAATACGAGGCCAAGGGATGAAATTGAGTCCATGGAATGGGACGAGTTCAAGAACTTGTTTTTCAGTAAGTACTTCCCTCGTATTCTTCGAACAAAGATGGAAAAGGAGTTTATTGAGCTGAAGCAGAAGGATGATGAATCTGTTGGTATATACGAAGCGAATTTTACAAGACTTGCAAGGTATGCATCTGGCATTATCATCCAACCTGAAAGTAAAGTTGATCGATTTTTCAGTGGCTTAAAACCAAGTCTTCGAAGGGCATTAGCTATAAGAGACTTCAGTAGCTATGAAGAAATTGTGCGTTGTGCTATCAAGGTAGAAATGGAAGTTGGTGTTACATATCCATCTCATGGTTTTGACAAGAAACGAAAGATGGAGTTCAAGGAGAAATCTCATAATAATGGTGAAAAGAAGATGAATGTTTCCTTATGCACAAAGTGTGGAAAGAAGCATGGTGGAGATTGTCTTAAAGGAACTAGAAAATGTTTTAAGTGTGGAAAAGAAGGTCATCGAGCAGCTGAGTGTCGAAGTAATGGAAAAAGGGTTTCTAATGATGTGAATAAAGCAAACACTGCAGAGAACGCACCACCAACACTTCAATGCTTCAAGTGCAAGGAAATGGGGCATTATGCTAATAATTGCCCTAATCCAAGGGTTAGTGATGATCAACATGAGCAACCACTGAAGGCAAAGGAGAAAGGGAAGTCACATGCGATCACTATTGGCGATGTTGAATATGATAACGATGTGGTGGAATGATTAAGCGTTTATGTAATGGGATTCCAAAATAATGTTGTATCATTGAGTATTGCAATATTTATTGATGTGGTATTCAAAGTGATTGAGATATTTTTTTTGGAAATAAGATGATATGCGCATAATGAAGACGAGAAAATGAAATGTTTAATAGTATTCATGAGCTCATGATTGATATAAGGACTAAGTGATATCATGGATTGAGTATATAGAATTTTGAGGATTTTGGTATGTGGAAAGTGTTAACTTTTAACTGCATTCATGTTTTCACTAAGGTATTCAAGAGAATACATGATTAAGGACTTTGAATGTTTAGAATGTGACCAACAAAACATATCTTATGATATATGGGGATCAACGATGGTATTAAATCTCTGGTAATCGTTTTCACTATGTTATGAGAGTGGACTGCAGTATTATGGATAAGCCTAAAGATTGAAATGGATTATGTTGGACATAAGTGATTATTGTTTAAGGATAGAAGTTTTTTTTTCGATATTATTGATGGGATGTTATAGTAATGTAGTTTTAGAAAAAAGGACAACCTGCAGGACGGGCGACAGCCCATCGCTTCGGACAAGGCTGTAGGAATCGAACCCACAACCGAAGTGCGACTGGCCTTTATCGCTTACCACTGACCTACAGGAAGTCCCTGTTTAGTAGAAACTAGTTTTATTATATTAAGCAGTATGATATATGAAGTATAAGTCCATTTTAGGAACCATATATGATTAATCTCACTATAGATCGATTTATGCATATAATTTTTGCTAACCTTTTGTTTGAGACAGATGGAATGACCCGTCATTCTATCACATGATCTGCTAACACTTCACGAAGAACAAATTCAACTTCATTTATTTAAGAGATGAAGTGGAAATTGTTCAAGGCACGAACAACAGTAAGATTGTACCAAAATAAAGTAAGTATTTATTCTAATTCAAATTTTCAACTTTAGGGGAAATGATCTTGAAAACCAAAAATGTTGTCCTAGTGATCTTATACCTGATGAATCAGATGGTACCTTATATCATCACAAATCTATGGATTTGTGATTACTGACTTTTCCATAGCCATGTTCTCTACCACTCTCCATCAGAACATGATGGTTAGATTTCTCTTCCATATCCATATTTTCACCTATGTGGAAACCCAATGATTAGTTTATTTGGGTAACCGTTACGTTTCATACTTTTGTTTTTAAAGATTGGTTTTGATATTCCTTTTTACGATGTGGGTTTCTATTAAAGAAACTTTCGAATAGTAAACCATTTATAACCCCGACGAATTTCGAGGGCGAAATTCATTTTAAGGGGGGTAAAATGTAACAGCCCAAGATTTTATAAAAAATATTCTTTTTAATTTTATTAATGTCTTGTGTTGTACGCTACACCAAAAGGAGCTTGCACAACACGCATCCTTGTCTTGCCTTGCATTACACGCAATCGCGACCTTCCTCGATAGCGTGTGTAATACGCAATACCGAGTTTCACTAAACAACGATGTGCTATTAATATATTATTAAAACTAGCCGTTATGAATAGTAATAACCACTTTTTAAAATTCTGTAAATCTTATTTTTCAAAATGAACTTCATTCATGGATTCGGAGTATCGAATTTAGCCTAAGGTGAAATTTTGGTACTTTTCGGATAACTTTCATATTCTAATGAATAGTGAAAATTACTAAATTATAATTAAAAACAACTTTTTTAATCGAAATAATTAATAGTGATAAATTATTAATTTGAGTGGTTTTAAAGTATATTTAGAATATATTTTTAAAATTTAATACAATGTTGGTCATTGGTTGTAATTTCACATTTAAACCAGACATAATCAAGTGTCAATCTTTTGATATATATTGTTTCCTAAAAACACGCTATTTATTTTAACAGCAGGATTTAATTATAAAATTAATTAATGAAACTTCTATGTTATGAATTTGGTAAAATAGATTTCATTTTTGAATTCGGAATATGAAATATAGCTTAGGATGAAATTTTGGCATTGTTCTGAAAAACATCAATTTTTGATGAATAGTGAAACTACTAAGTGGTAGTTAAAAAAACTGAATTTTTCATAAAACTTAATTTTGCCGCTTCTGTGAATGGAATTTCGAAAATCCGAGAGACACGGTTAATATCAAGGACTAAAATATGGTTCAATGAGATGAAAATAATTTTTTGGTGAATAGTAACTTTTTACTTTTTTTACCGCGGTTAATAGTAAATAGGGTAACTAAGGGTAAATATGATATTACTATTACCCTAACACATGTCCTAATTCTATTGGACAAGTGTAATTCGACCAAAAACAAACTTAGGAATAAAATATGACCATTTAGGCCCACTTGGATTAGATTAGGACATTTATTATTAATTTATTTAAAGAAAGGTTAAAATAGTTAAAATCAAAGTTTAATAAGTAAATCATTTTTAATATGGGGTTATACATAAGATAAATTCGATTGTAAATATTCCTTAGAAAGCTAAGAATATTTCCTACATGATGGTATTTTATTTGTAATTTTTAGACATAAAATAATTTAATTTATTTATGACACAACGATGATGCAGTAATTATCTTATTAATGAAATATTGACATAATTGATGTTATAAACCCCAAAATAAATGTAATTTGAAATTTTTTATGAATTCCACTAATTTTCTAGGTTACTATGATATATTAATGTTGATTTAATCAACTTTGTTCGAACATTTAATTCTGTTATGACTTTCACAAAAATCATATATCAAATAGTGTCAAAATTGACACAAAATAGTTTTTAAATCAAATATTATATTATTAATTGTTATTGTATTCCTAAAAATCTAAGGTTCGGCCAAATGACTTAGATAAGGATATATATATTAATAATAAACAATATGGGGTTCGTTTGGCATGTTATAGTAAGTTTATTAACCATATAGTGAAAGAAAACTAAAAGACATGGTAAAAGTTAAATTATTTAACTTAGAGTTAAATCTAATTGATAAGGTTAAAATAATATCCTAAACTTGTCTAAATTATATTGGTTGATAGGATTTCGACCCATCCCCACTTTAGCTTCGAAATAAGACCCTTTGGAACCATTATAAACCGATTTTGACTTTAATATAAAATAATATTTTGAGATATTCCTAAGGTGCCCCTCTCCTCCCCTATAAAAGGACACCTCCTCCCCCTCCTCCTCACACCAATTTGAGCACTCAAGCTCGTCCAACCCCTGCCAAAATCTCTTCTCCACTTCCCTAGAAACATCCTAGAGGTTCTTGTCTTCCTCAAAGACCAATTATAGTGCCCTAAGAGGAGGTCTCAAAGAGGCACTTCAAAGAAGAGGTAATTACCGTTACCAATTCTTTCATCTTTATTTCTTCTTCCACTTCTTCTTCTTAGGTTGTTTCATTATGAAGTAATAACATCAGTATCACTCATATACTGATATTTTATTATAAGTATGAAACAACCCTATTTCACCATCTATCCATCCTACGGAAAAAGAAATCACCGCGCGTGCGTACGTACGGAATACCGTCTCCACGACGCGATGAGATTCATTCTCCATGTTAACCATTTAAGAATGATTATAATGTATATATAAGAAATAATAATGAAATATATGACATTATAAAGCTACTGGATTTATGTATATATATACATATGTATTTCATCTACTTACTTCCATTTCAAGACAATAAGGAAAGAAAAACAGCGTTCATGCATACGTACGGACTACCGTCTCCATGAACGGTGTTTTTCATTTTATTTATCTATCTATTATATATATATATATATACTGAATATATATGATATATAAATCATATTCTATATTCTGGAAGTAAGTAAATCATGATATAAGTAATAATGATGTCAAGAACAACAAGTCAAAACACCTACGATAAATGAAACGATTTTACCCAAAACGCTTCTTTAACATGGAATTTACAAAAGAACGGGTAATATAATGTCATAAGTGAACCATATATGATATCATAACAATGAATATGATTCTGTAATAAGTCAATGACATTATTTAAATCATTATACAGGAGGTTCGGACACATACGAAGCAAATTGGACCTAAGGTAAGGGAAATATCACAATCTCATTTTTATCCGAGATTGTTTATTCGTAAGTATTTACTGGGGTGTATTTTATCATCCACATCCATGTTCCCTCAATATGTAATATTGTTTCCATCCACTTGAAATAGTTTAAATCCAATTTTACCCTTAGGGGAGTTTTTAGTAAAGAATATGAAAGGAATCTTTTGTCGTTTTTCCGTACGAGGTACTTTTTGACTTTTCCGACAAAAGTACGAAGAATGTTTTTTTTTAACTTATACGGCATGAATGGATTTTTAAAACATTACTTCAAAGAAGCTTCCTTTACAAGTTTTCAAGTTTATTTTTAATCAACTTCTTTTATTTTAAAGTTGTATGACATGTTATGAAAGGAAAAATGTTTTTTAAGAAGAAAGGATGTTTTCCTCAAGAATTCAATTCAAGTGTTTTATCAAAATTATTTTCCATCTAAGATAATAAAGGGTTCTGTTTCTATCCATATTTTTACATTGATTTTACTATGTTGTGATGGAATTATGTTTATGAATTCCTTTATCTTATATGAATTGATTTATGATGTCATGATGTTTCAAGAATCCCATTTTTGTTACATGTGTTATGCGATGATGTATGTTTTATGATTATGTGGCACACATAAGAAAGGATTCATTATAAGATGGGTGGGACCTATATCTCCCTCCAATGCATTGGGTAAAGATTTAATATCTCATGAGATAGACATGGCTGAAATGGTAGGTTATACCGGTTCAGTGAAACAGGACTGAAACGAGGGTTACTCGATTCAGAAAGGGACATTGTCCACTAAGATAGTCTTGGCAATGAGTCATGACTAACAAGAAATGATTTTCCATGATTATGTGTGCATGCCACAAAGTTTCAAGTTTCATGTTATGATTATGGTGATCTCATTTTCACTTCTATGATTTGTTCCATGTTAAGATATTATGATCTCTTTTGCAGGTTATGATTTTCAAAAAGATATGATATGATTTTTATTTCTTTTGTATACCCTTACTAAGCATCTGATCTCACCCTTTTATGTTTTCTTTTCCCCAGGATATAAATAAAGGTTGTAGGTAAAAAAAAAGGAAGATCTTTATGGGAGATATAGAAGATCTTTCACCACGATTAGAAGATTACGTTCCGAGTTTCCAAAGACACTAAACTATTACGATCCTTTAGTGTGTGTTTTTGTTATGTACTAAGTATTCCGCAAAAGTAATGTAATGTCCATGTATGTCAGGCTTCGGGTCTTTACATTGGTGCTCCCAATCTGGAGGTAGAATAGGTATCTAAACCCACTGCTGCTTCTATTGTAGATGAATGACCATTTTCTTGTAGTAGTTCTATAATTCTTGAGAAAAAATAGGTTTATCAACCTATTTCTACTCTCAATGGAGAGGTACAACATCCATCTTCACTTGCCGATGCTACCTCTTGATAGGAATATATTAATGATGTTGATTCTGGGGAAGTGGTAGGTGATAAAGGAATGACGATGTAGAAAAAATAGAAGTTTCATAGTTTGAAAGAGTTTGCAAAAATCCTTAAAGAAAAAGTCATAAGAATCAAATATGATGTTAGATGGAATGCACATGGCCAACATGTTAAACCCAACAAGGCCATCTTTAGTTGTTACATTAGAATTTTCACTTGGATACACATACCGATTAATCTAGATTCATGACACCATGTTGTGCCTTGCCTTAAGGTAATGATCTATGTAGAGATTACTGTAACATTATCATATCAATTCTTTATTTTTCATAAAAATAAAATAATAAAACATTGAGTTAGTCTTCATCATCCATTGCATAGTGCATTTATAGTATATTAACCCCACAAGAAATATGTTTTAATTCTTTATAGAAGGATTCAAAAAGTATTTTCACAATTCTAACAAGGCATTATCTCAAGGATGTTGAAGGGAATATAAATCTACACCCACTGCTAATCTATGCACATTGATAACACAATAATCATGGGATGTGTTTACTGGTCATTGTACTGATGTGCCCTTTCAGGTACATTGTGGATAATAATATTTTGTTGGATGATATGTGTATTCATCACTTTTGTTGATAATGTTTAATTTATGAATCAAAAACAAAGTTCTAGAAATAAGGAATGAGAATGAAAATTAGCATATCCCTATCGTAAAGCAAGGATGGGGTATGATTCAATTAAAAAAATGGTATGTATTTTAAATCTATCATAATACATATATGTGACGTGAAACCACATCATTCTTATGTTCCTTAGTTTATATGTATATTGATGACTCCAAATCCAAATCCACTTCCATCTCATGCCATCTGTCATGGAAAAAGGAACATGTAAATAAAGATAGGATACTAAAAGATGAAAACACACAAAATTCATGTGAAACTTCTGTATGTATTACATAATAGAAAATTTATTTCCTTAAATTGATATTACATATCAATGATAACTTATTTTTCTATATTTTCAATTTGATATAGTCAAGACAATAAATAACGATTGTAATATATGAATATATACTATCGGTGGCCAAGAAGTGTCCGGAACTATATGGCCTCAGCAGAGGTGTCAGTTTTCGGTTGACACCTCGAGCATATTTTGAGGAAAAAACCCAGAGGATGATAAACATGAATTAATAAAACAGATTAGAGAAAGAATAGATAACCATGAATAATAATTCCAACATTAGAGAGAGATGATGGAACCTTTTATTGGTGGGGGAGGCAAAGAGAATAATCAACTCAAGAACAATCATTGCGTGGAGATCCCACCCCACCCCACCAGCTAAGAGGTGATCCATTCCCATAAAAGAGATTTCTTAGCCAAGGTAATCAATATTTAATGAAATGTTTCTATTAAATTTGAATCAGATAGATACTAATACCTTTCTTGTTGTGATATCCGTCAAAAAGATAATGACTATGATTTAAATCTATCAACACCCACCCAACACTTTATAGAGAGGGCTATGATATTCAATATTCAATATGACATAATACACAACAAACCACTTCCAACTGGTCATGTGCGAGTGTCGGTTAGTGTATCCCATGATCAGAGAACCAACCTACCTATATTAATTCATGAGGAAGATATTCATATGGCCGAAAAAGCTATTGGAATATTCATTGCATGGATATCCCATCTTGTAAAATAATCTGTTGATAAAAATTTATTCATTTCTAATTTATTTTTCATGCTAAACCATTAACAATTAATGAAGAATGACTGAACTGAATCCATGAATATTATAATAGATCGATAATGGGAAGGGGATGAAACAAAATACAGACTAAAAACCATCTGAAGGATCGACCAACCAATCATACAGATCTACTGAAATCACTATTACCCTACCCGTTCTATATCAGCATTTACTATCATTGAATGTTCATGTGGTTGAAAAGTTAAAATATGGTTTTAATCACATTGTTGATTTTGAAGAAAATATATATGGAGAGAAATATGAAGACATCATTTTTGTTGAGAGTGTAATTGAAATCCTCGACTATGATTGGCTCGGAGGCTCACTTGTAAATGTATACATTGGGTATGTTTTCTGGATTTGATTTTCCAAAAGCTTATATACTGTGTCAATTAGGACTAAATACATTTCATATTTATAGAAGGATTATACATGAAAAATAATTTATGGGATTTTCCCATGAATTCTTCTAGACTCATTAGTCCTCACATCTCTTCTACAGAACAATTAAAAATAGATACCAATAAAAATGATGGAATAGTGGTAGGTCTTATCTAATCATTTGAAAGATAAATATCAGATGATAGACTCTATTTAATAACAACAATGCATGGGTAAAACTCTATAATTTAATCATATCAAAAAAATAATCATTTCATTCATTAATTATTCATTTTGGTGTATTTAGGAAACATTACATGCTCATTGTGGTAAATTTGGATACTATAAAGATTTAATTCCTAGATTCAATGCATGGATATCCAAAAAACCATCCACACAAGATAGTGTTTTTCAATTTTCAACACACTAAATCCAAATTTTTGTAACTAAAAATCAACTTATATAATTTATATTATCTTCTAATTGGGATTATATTATGATAGGGTGGTGCATCAAAATAGTGAAAAATAAGGAATGAGGTCCTAGGATAAAAACAAGAAAGAAGAAAAGTTCATTGACTGGAAAAGTATTAGGGTATATATAATAATATTTCACTATCCAAACACAAATCAAAACAAATTACATAATCTCCTCAATATCTGTACAGTGTCCAAAACAATCTATTGGAAAAGATTATGGTTATTATATTTGTGAATTTATGAGAGAGATCATAATACATTAACAATCTATCATCCATAAAGAGTGATTTTTGAAGATTATTACCATTTTCTTAAAATATTTATTAATCCATTTTGTATTTATATTTTTCTATTTCTACTATGATTGTCAAAAATACTCATATTCACAGGATGATGTAGATGTGCTCTGAAATGAATGGGAAGCATACCTGATAGAATATTGTATTGAAATATCCAAAATTTGTTTCTTCCATATAAATAGTGGTTTATTTCTCATTTATTTTTAATTTAATTCTTTTTAGTATTACACACATGAGAATTTTTTTCTTATATTATTTGATAACATTGTTTGATTTGGGGTAGTTTTTTCAAAAGTAATCAAACTCATGAGAGATTGGACTTTGAGGATGAATCATAGAATTCAATTAGAAAGTATTATTTTATTAATATACTATTTTTTCATAATAATATTATCTTTTCTCAATGGAATTAACATAATCTAAAATAATGTTTTGACTACTCATGCAAACAATGACTTCTACTGACTTATTCTCCCTCAAAACCTAGTCACCCTTACATTGTCAGCATTTATCACTGTACTTAAAAGGTAGTGGAAGGAACATAAAGAAAATTGATAAATGACAACAATATATTGTTTCCATTTCGAAAATGAATGAAAATGGAAAGAATGGTTAGGCATGATGTGGTTGGTGTGACTCAATGTGTCTATTTTTATATAGTTAATTATTATTTTTCATCATTTTATCTACTATTTTTAAGTTATATTCCTTTTCATTTGTATCTAATACTTCATTATTTTATTATATAGTTTTTTTGATAAATATTATCTTCCCAAAAATTATCAAAAAAAATCCAGAAAACAGAGAACATTTTTTTTCAGGTGGAAGAGGAAACACTATGTCCCATGAAAGCCAAGAAAATGCATTGTGTGACCGGTAAGACTAAAAGTGTATGTTTTCAGTTTAAAATTGAAATTTATTTCAAAATGTGTCACTCAATAAAAACACATAAAACACACTCTTATTGTCTTTATAATTTAGGACAACAATTTATAATTCATTTTTAGGTGTATGAAGTTGTCTCATGTCAAACTGATGCACGATGCTTTGGGTATGACTCATAATGGGTGTTTCATATTTAAAATGAAATTTTAGTAAAAGACACAAGTGAAATATTGAAGACAAATCAAATATATTTATATTGTTTTAATGCTCTAGTAAAATAATCTATATGTTATTTGTTACATGTAGAAATTATTAAAATCTCAATACGACACATGGTGTGTTCTCCATCACTAAAAGTGTATGTTTTTATTTAAAATTTACATCAATTTAAGTAAAAACCATAAGTGACAAACTGGATACATACCAAACACATTCTAATTGTTTTGATATTTTAGGAAATGGTCCATGAGTCATTAGTGGTCTGTAATAGTTAATTGAACCTCGATATGATTCATGATGTGACTAGTGTGACACTAAGTGTGACTTTTTATTTAAAATTGACATTAATTTAAGTAAAAAGAACAAGTGACATGATTAAAACTGTGAAAAAGCATTTGGATTGTTTTTATAATTTGATAAAATGATCCATGAGTCATTTTTGACCTCTAGAAATCAACCATACCTCAATATGACACATGGTGTGACCCGTATGAATAAAAGTGTTTGTTATGATTTTAAAATTCAAATTTTTTTTCAAAATGTGTCACTCAATGAAACCCATGAAATCATGGGAAGAGTTTTCTTTTTAATCTAGTAAAATGAATCATAAGTCATTTTTGACATCTATGAACACTACTGAAAATTACAGCTTACCCAATAGTTTGAAACCGCTGGGATAGACCTTGAAACCACTAGGATAGGATATCTCAATAGTTTCACAAAACATTGGCATGATGGTCATTTTTATAGCCCTATACCAATACTTCTATAGAAACCATTGGTATAAAGTGTCTGAAGTTAATATAAACCAATGGTTTCAATGAAATATTTGGGATATATATACATATATATACCAACGGTTTAAGAACCTTTGGTATACATGCTGTCCAATATATAATCTATTCCAATAGTTTCATATAAACTGTTGGGATATATGTATACCAATAGTTCAATAACCATTGGAAAACGCTCTCCAGTATATAATATATTGAAATGGTTTATGAAACCATTGGAATTGTTATATACCAATGGTTTAATAATCATTGGTATATTCTCTTCACCTAGAAACAAGAAAGGTACCCTCTTACCATGCAACCGGGAGAGCACCCATCATCCTCTTGACTTCCAGAACCTGTACACGTGACTTACAAAACTTGTACACATGATAGTTCTCATCCAATCTTCCAGAAACTATAAACAAGAATGAACATGAAAACATGATAGCTTTCAATTCGAACATTTAAGGGGTATGTGTTTTGTGAATAAAACCAACCATTTAATGGAAATTCCTATAGGAAGTAGGGATGTTCATGAATGATGCTTTTTTTGTTCATCCATGTATGGAATTCAGAAACAATTATGGGTTTATCCATTTAACCGATGTTTATTTATTAAATTCCTTATTGATTTTATTTACTAATTTATGAAAATGCAAAGGGAAGCAGATGTCCATGGGGGTGGGGGTGTCTGGGGGGGCTCTGTCCAAGGGGCTAGGGGTATTCAGTGGGTGGCAGTTGTACAGTGGGTTTAAGGGTTGTACAAGGGGGTAGGGGATGTCTTGTAGTTGGGTGGGGGGTTTCCAAGAGGAGGGTTGGTGTCTAGGGGGGTGTCCTGGGGGTTGGGGTGTTGTCTAGGGGGTAGGGGTGTCCATGGGGGTGGGAGGTGTCGGGGGGGTGTCCAGGGGGTGGGGTGTTGTCCAGGGGGTGTGGTGTGGTTATCCTGGGGTGGGGGTGTCTAGGGGGTGGGGTGGTATCCTGGGGGTGGGGGGGGGGGCTGTCCATGGGGGTAGTGGGTGTCCTGGAATGGGGGTGTCTAGGGGGTTGGGGGTGTCTGGGGGGCTGTCCCGGGGGTGGGGGCTGTCTAGGTGGTATGGGGGTCCATGGGGTGGTGGTGTTCAAGGGGTGGGGGGTGTCCAATGGGGTAGCATTTTCCGGGGTGGTGGGGGGGGGGGGGTGTTCAGTGGGTTGGGGTGGAGTGGGGGGGGTATAGTGCATTTGGGGGGATATCTTAGTGAGAAGGGGGTGTCCAGGGGGTTGGGTGTCTAGTGTGTGTGTGGGGGGGGGGTGTCCAGGGGTGGGGGCTGTACAAGGGGGTATGGGGTTTCCAGGGGTGGGGGCTGTCCAAGGGGGTAGGGGTGTCCAGGGGTGGGGGTGTCCGTGGGTGGGGTGGTGTCCAGAGGGTGGGGGGATGTCCAGGTCATTGGGGGTGGGGGGTGATGCCCAAGGGGGTCAGGGGGGGGGGGGTGAGCGGTCCAGGGGGTTGGTGGGGGGGGGGGGGCTATCCAAGGGGGTAGGGTTGTTAGGGGGCGTCCAGGGGTGTGGGGCTGACCATGGGGTTGGAGGTTTCCAGGGTGTTGGGGGTGGGGTGGTGTGTAGGGGGTGTGGGGCTGTCCAGGGGGGGGGGGGTTGTCCAAGGGGTAGGGGGTGTCGTGGGGGGTAGGTGGGGGTGTGCATGGGGTGTTTTGGTGTCCGAGGTGGGGGTGTCCAGGGGGGTTGTCCTTGGGGGTGGGGGTGTCCAGGGGGTTGGGGGGCTTTCCAGGGGTTGGGTGGCTGTACAAGGGGGTTGGGGGTTTATAGAAGGTTGGTGGATGTCAATGGGGGGGGTGTCCATGGGGTTGGGTGTGTCCAGGGGGTAGGGTGTGTGTGTCCAAGGGGTGGGGGGTGTTTAGTGGGTGGGGGGGGGGATTTCCAGGGGGTTTGGGGGTGGGAGGGATGTTCAAGGGGGTAGGGGGTTTCCATGGGATGGGGGTGTCCAGGGGGTGGGAGGGCTGTACTGGGGGGTGTAGGGGCTGTCCAACAGGGTGGGGGTGTCATGGGGGGTGGGGTGTGTCTCTGGGAGGGGTGAATTAGTCAAAACAAATAATCAAGTCACATTTTATTATTTATAGATTATGGAATAAAGATAATTCGACCTACCTAATCACACGTATATTTAGTCATAAAAATCATCAAACATCAAATGTCAGTAACATCAGTCATAAATGTAACGAATCAATATGTCCCTAATCACCATCACTATCATCACCATCATCATTATCCTCACCCCATCCTCATCGTCATCCCCATCATCATACTCACCCTCCTCAACGCCCTCCTCCCCACCCTCATACTTCACCTTAACCTCCTCCTCACCTTCCTACTCTGCCTCAGCCTCCTTATCACCATCGTCTCAACCACCACTAGAACTACCACCTGGTGCACCATATATATAAGGCATGGATGATATATATTCATCACAAGTTGTTCTAGCCTCTGGTGTATGTGTTGGATGTAAAACTTCCATCAGTTTCATAAATGTATTGTTTTCACTAGAAAACATTTTTTTCAATCTCGATGGCCCCTTTTATAGCCTATCTTGCATGTGTTTTAACTTACTGGAACATAGTGGCACTAAAACTCATACCTGAGGAGGGATAATACCACATTAGGGCTATACACTTCCCAGGTTGATAGCATAATCTTCCAGAGTGCTTATCTCCCAACACCTGATGTAAGGGATCATTTGGCCCAAAATTATTAGGTTCCTGGGCATTAAGGGCCACTAAAGAATCTAGTTACAAATATAAAAATATTATATGTTATAAAATAGATATTGGAATTTTAAGTCAACAAATTAAATCTTATAATCTCCTGCTGAGTCAATTCATTAACTACACTTCCATCTTTTTTCCTTCGACTTGAGAAAAACAATTTTCCTCGAGGTGCCCATCCTTCAATATTTAATTTTTTCTCTACAATGACATTTAATGTAGGAAAACATAACTCAAAATATGTTACCAATAATTAATTTTATATCTAAAATTATATAACAACTTTAGAAATCGAATAAATTATGGAGGGAACAGTATAAAGTGCAAGTCGTAAAGAAATATCACAAACAACTGTCATACCTGCTTTCTCTCATGAAATGGAATCATAGTACGTCCAAATGTATAGAGGTATTTTTTAGCATCAATTTTTTTAATTTCTTTCAGATGATTCCTAAATAAAATTAAATAATAAATAAGATATTATTAATGAAAAACATGAAAATTTTCATTTAAATACCTCAAATGTGATTAATACCTTAATCTAGTTAGTCATCCAATGAGTAATCATATGTCAAAACTGTTCTATCGGGAAATCATGAATGCCATGGACTACCTCTAACTCTATTCCAACTCTATCATTCCAGCCAATATACAACCCTTTCATATGGGCTCTCTAAAGCTCACATAAATCCTTTAGACGTTCTGACCGTGCACCCTCGCCATTGGTAAAATTAAACCAAAGCATAAACCAAAATATTAAATCATCTAAATACAAAAAAATAACATATTACATTAAATAAAACAAGGTTTTTACCCATATCTCTTCCTGAGCATTATCCTTGAATTCATTTGGAATCTATCTCTATGAGAGCGGGATGACAAGAGTGATGTAAGAGTATTTGGCATGCGTTGCCAAAAGAATCTATCATTGTTGCCCTATTTTTTCAATCATTTGACTATCTTCATTGTAGTCCACCATCAAATGCGTGCAAGAATTCCACACTACACACATGTCTATAAGCCCCCGCCCCCACCTCCTAGTAGTTTATATTTCTGTTATGAAAGAAAAACAAATATTTTATCAATAAATGTTACCATGAAAATAATTAATTGTATAATTTTTTTTAGGGTTCTATAAATATACCTATGACATTCTGATCAATGGGAACCACTAGATCCATAGAAACTGAAGGAACACCTAGTACAGGTGGAGTGGGTCCCAACTTATGCTCCATAGGGATAGAATCTGGCAGAGAAAGAGTCAAAGTATATTGAATATATAAGCTGTGAGAGAAGGAAGTAGATGTAAAAGAAGATGGAACAGATGGCTGGACAAATGCTAGATGGGGAGTGGGAATCATCATCAAATAGGGTAAAGATGGGTGAGGAGACTCAGAAGTAAAGGGTGGTGAAAATATGGGAGGCCTAAATATCATGTGGGTCCCTAACGACACACTAGGATAATAATATGGGATAGATGGTATGTTAGTGGGAGTGGCTTGGTCTAATCGTGTAAGCCGACTAGATCACCTAGCTCTTATACAACCCCCTCGTACGAACACCCTGAGTACCGGGACCACTACTACACAGCTCATCAAATCATTATTGCCAAAAAGGTGGATCCTGCAAAAATGTTTAAAACAAAATTAATCACATGAAATTATATATTATTTAAATATATATATTTTAAATAAAATACTCACTATAGGTACTAGAGGTGGAACACCCATCTCATCCATGTGATGATTATTTTCCATCACGTTTTCATGTCGCCTCTCTTAAAATGGTTGCATTTCCTGAATTTGAAAGAAAATATGGAAGTAATTAGAAAAGGATAACTAATGTGTAGCCCAAAAAACAAAATAAATTATAGGGAATTGGGGGATTCATGGATAATTTAACTGTCCATTGTTTTTGGTGAGCTTGAAAAGATTTATAATGAATTCAATAAATCATACAAGATGTAATAATGAAATTTAATTTTTGTAGGTTGGTTATTTACCTAGTGTCATAAGTCTATTAAAATCATGGAACATTGATTCTATTTATTTATATCACTCAACAACTAATAGAGACTGAGGATACTAAATTATGCATCTAGAAAATTCATTAAGGTATATATTATGAATGATTAACCCATTAAGATAGTTGGAAATGCTAATATAAACTTACGAACAAGGATATGATATCTACCAGATTCCTAAGGGGTGAATAACTTGTCGAAATTAAGGAAATTTAAATTTCTTTAGCCTAGGTAGATGACACAGGTTTCCATACATGTTTTGCAGAAGAAGACAAACCATCATGTTCATTATCTGGCAAAATGTTAAAGGGAGGTCTTAGAGTTATAATAATTTTATACATGGTCAATAATGCATTGAAATGTTCAACATGTTAGAAATTTGGGTTTTATAGGTTTGGAAACAGTTCAATTCCAAATTAGAAAATACAATTCAAATAAAATTACAGACAATATATATTGAAAATTCACATAAAGTTCAATTCAGAAACAACATATTTGTAATCAATATTAAATAAATTTGAATAGTACAAACCTTAACAACCAAAGTCAAGCTAAAATAAAATAATTAAAAACATGGATGGATGAATTTATATTTTTCACACCATAACTTCTGGTTCAGAGTCAACTCTGACAATTGAGCTATTTGAGTCATCAAAAGTAAAAATTGGATCATTTCCAATGGTTGTAGGAATGGTGTCAATTCCATCGTCACCATCGTAAAATGTATGTCTTGGAATTACTTCAATAATGACACCAAATTCAGGTAGAAGATGTTCTTCAAAAAAAAACTTCCTTCATCATTGATGCCAATACATATGGTTCATCTGTAGCAAGAGTGAAAGTCATTTCAATTACTTAAAATCCACAATCATCAACAAATGTTCCATTTCTCTACATATAATCAAACCACGGAAATTTCATCATCGTGACTCATTGATGAGAATAATAGTCCATTATAATTATTTTATCAACGAATCTATAATAAAATACATTTTTAAATTGCGGTCTACTATCTGATGTACTAGCATAATAGCCTATTGTGGTAGTAACCATAACACCATCATGTTATGTTCTCATGTTTTTTTCTCGTTCAGTGTTAATAAATCTGTACCCATTAATAACAATTGATTAATAGTTATAAACTTTAGTATTGGGACCAAAATCCAAAGCTCCAATTTCCTTATAGACAGAGTAAGTAAGAAAATCAATACCTGAAATATAAATTAATATTAAACTTAATTAAATATTTTTTTAATTATTATGAACAGTTATATTTTTACCTTCAATTTTAGCTATGCAGAAAACTCTTTGCTATGGAACGTCTCCATCCTTCTCAAGGATAAAGAATGATGTTTTCTCTTTATTATTTCTTTATGTTACCTATAGATAAAAGTAGGAATAATTTAACAAATATATAATTAATATAGACATATATTCAATTTACTTACCTGATGATGTCATCAAACAAATCACAGATGATCCAAATTGTCAGATGTGCCTTATACCACTCTATAAGGCTTAATGTCGTCAATGAATATGATCCAGGAATTCCTCCTCTTTTTGAAAATGATGGGAAACTAGGTTCAATTTTCTTATACAATTGTTCTTCATTTCCCATTGGTCTATTTATTTTTATAGTAAGACCGGTAAAATACATAGAGCAGAAATCCATATGTTCTTGATCCAATTAACCGTTCATAATAGAACATTCATGATGATTCTTGTTTAGGATGTAAGAATTTAATGTATATATATTTATTATAGTTGGACACATCCAATGAAAAGAATTAGGTCCTATAAGAAATATTTCAGTTTGAATATGGACAGTCAGACGTAGCATGCAAGTGAAAAATGATGGAGGATATATTTTCTCTAACTCACAGAAAATTAATGGGGCATCTGCTAACAATTTTTTCAAGAAATATTTGGAAATCTTCATAGAACAATGATCTCTAAACAAATGGAACATCTGAATAACACATACCCTTACATTATTGGATAAAAGATGGCAGGTTTCTATTGGAATCAACTCATGTAGAATGATGTGATAATCATGTGTCTTAAAATAATTTATCTGTAACTATCTTCAGTAGACCCGTTTCGATATATTGATTGAATAGACATCAAGAACATTAATAGCCTCTAGTATGTCCATAAATTTATTTCTTTTTTCTATAGGTGTCATCACATAAGAATCACATGGAATTTTCCATTTATTTTAAATGATACACACAGGATGAAATTCTGGTCTGATGCCCCAATACACCAAGTCATGTTGAGACCGTAAATCATCTTTTGTTTTTACATTATCATTTATAAGAATTGAAAGAAAAATTTCACATAAATGTTTTTCAATATGAATTATGTCTATGTAATGAAGTAACACATTGGTTGAAAAATAAGGAAAATCAAAGAAGTTACTTCTCTTCTTTCAATTAAAATAGGTTCTAGGGGAAACATTGATTCCATTTCCAAATATCATTTGATCCTTCCCAAATAAAAAATTGACATATTTCAATTCATTAAGAACATCCATTCCACACATATGCTGAGGTGGATCATCGGTCTCCTTGGTATTGTCAAATATTTGACTATTATTTCTACATGGACGGTCCATTGTCAAGAATCGTTGATATCCCCTAAAACTAAAACTACAAAAATGCATCAGGTTTTTGGATCATATAGTCTTCATACAATGATGAGATGATAATTTTTCCCTTCATACTCTATCCAGACATCATTGCATACGCAGGAAAATCATTGATCATCCACATAAGCATAGAATTCTTCTGAAATATGTCTTTCGAACATGTATCGTATGTGATCACACCCACATCCCACAGAAGATTCAACCATTTTGTTAGAGGTTTCATGTATACCTCTATATCATTACTTAGACCAGAATGGATAGATATGAGTATACTCATGATGCTGAAATGTTTTTTCAAACACAACCATGGGTAACAGTTATAAATGTGCATAAAAACCAGCCATGTGTTGTGTGAAGCATCTTCCCAAAAAAATTATAACTATCACATGAAAGATCTAGCCTCACATTACACACATCAACTGAAAAATCAGGATATCAGGCATCAATTGAAAGTGCCTCATTACTTTCAATGGAACATGGGATAGTGTTCCATCAGCTTTTGGATTCCAATGGGATGTGACACATTTTATACTATCATTTCTTACAATAGTTTCCTCTCTAAATAAACTGCAATATTTCGATCAAGAATGGATTTTTTTCTTGAAAATTCTGGTTCCTCGACTAAATTTCATGCGATATAGAGGTTTAAGGGAATATCTACATAATCTAGAAGTACGTCCTTCCAGAAGGTTATAATGTTATTGAGGGAAGTATTTGAAATCCCATACATAGGTTTCCCATGAAAGAATCAGATTAAAAATCCCTGATTTTTCATTTTACTACATTATTGATATACTAGAGTTGTGGAAGCATCATTCAATTTATTCACCCTAAAAACATAATAATTTTAATTATACGCAACATGTGTGCTCATATCGAAGAATTCTTGGGTCAGAATCTTTTCTTTTTCGTAACGACGAATAAACAGAAACCAATCTTATAACAAATTCTCTAATCCACTCCTCTCATCTGTGTCATCAAAAATTTGAGATTTTATTTTCTCCCAATTGTGATACCACACATAATAGTTTTCATAAAAACCATATTCGGTTATGTGGTATAAGACTTCTTCATGGATCAACTAAGGCCTTCCAACAAAACTGTAATGCAGGAAGTGTTTGTGACCACTATTTGAAGCATTGTGAAATGAATTATCTAAAAAGATCTCCAAATTGTTTTGAAAATATCTTAAGATACAATCGTTTTCATAAATACAACTTCTATCCATTCTATAAAAAAAGTTGTTGTAAGTAATTTCGTCAAAATAAATTATATAAGATTGAAGTTTCATAAAAAATATATTTAAGTAAACGAAAATTTTTCACATTATAAAAACCACAACTAACACACTAATCTATATAAGAATAATAATATAAAAGAAAAAAATAATATATTTGTAACAAAATATCTTTGAATTATAATACAAGAGTGTACAGTATTATGTACACTTGTGGAGGATGACTATTTAGAAGTTGAGTAAATTGTAGATAGAATAAATTTTATATTTTAATAGATTATTTGAGTGATCACATACCCTACCCAAGGGGATGGGGGATGTCTTGGTGGGTGGGGGTGTCCAGGGGGTGGGGGGCTATCTCGGGGGTGCGAGGATATCCAAGGGTGGGGTGGTGTCCAGTGGGGTTGTCCAAGGTCGTGGGGGTGTCGAGGGGGTGGGGGATGTCCAGGGGTAGGGGTGTCCAAGGGGGTGGGGCTATCTAGGGGGTGTGGGGGTTGTCCAAGGGGTGGGGCTGTCCAGGGGGTGGGGTTTTGTCCAGGGGGTGTCTAGGGGGTAGGGGCTATATAACGGGGGTGGTGTTGTTTAGTGGGGGTGTCTAGGGGGGTTAGGGGTTGGGTTGGTGTCCAGGGGGCTGTCTTTGGGGGGGTGTATTCAGCTGGGGTGGGGGGTGTCCAGGGGTGGGGGTGTTCAGTGGGTGGGGTGGTGTCTAGGGGGGATGTCCTTATGGGTGGGTGGGTGGGGGTGTCCAAGGGGTGGGGGTGTCTACGGGGGTTGGAGAGTCCACCCCGAAACTAGGGTCATAGAATCCAACCACTATCCTATTGTAGCATGACTTCAAGCTTATTATAGATGACCAGACGACTGTTGGTGTAAACCATGAATATCATACATATCAATCACAACACACATAATTGTAAACACACCTCCAAATATCATACATGGATTGTATTTTATCTTACACTGCAAATATCATACTTGAATTCTAAAAAAACACAAAAAATTGTAAACACACTTCTAAATTTTGAGCTAGTTACATGGCTTAATGATGCCTTGAGTGTATAATGAAGATCTAATTCCTAGTTGTGATACATAGAGTAAATAGAGTATTTTATATTTTTACAAAATTTTATGTGTGTGTCTAATATGATCATATATGTTGTTTTGGAATATGATCCACATTTCGATGGGGCAACCCCCTACCCACCTTCATCCCCCCTAGATACCCACCCCCTATATGGACAACCCCCTCCCCACCTAGATAGCCCCCACCCCCACTTGGACAGGCCACCCCCACCCCACCTAGACATTCCACCCCACCCCCACCTGCACAGCCCCCTCCACCCCACCTGGACATCCCACCCCCACCTGGATAGCCCACACCCCCACCAACCCCACCTAGATAACCCCCACCCCCACCTAGACATCCTCCCTCATCTGTACATCCCACCCCTCCTTGGACAGCCCACACCCCTTCCCACTCCTGGACACCCCACCCCCACCCCCTAGACAACCCACACCCCTCCCCCACCTGGACAGCCCACCCCACCCCCTAGATAGCCCACCCCCTAGACAGCCCACACCCCTCACCCACCTGGAAAACCCACCCTACCCCCTGGATAGCCCACACATCCCCTTGGACAACCCACACCCCTCCCCCACACCCATGCAGCCCCTACCCCCTGCAGCCCCTCATATGGTAATTTTATTTTAAACAATTTTATTAATTAAGAAAGTAAAACCATCATGCATTGCTCATTTCATTCAAAACAACCCATTAAAATTATCAACACATGAAAAATTCAATTTATAAGGCTCTATGTGTCACTTAGTAAATGTCAATGTGGAAAGCGGAAATAACCTAGATGGTTAATTCTAATTTCAAAATTGGCCCAAGCACATTGGTGTTGGGGTGGTCTTGAGGAGGTGGGTTGGTGTCCAGGAGGTGGGGTGATGTTCAGGGGGGGCGGGCTTTCTAAGGGGGGTCCAAGGGTGTGGAGGGTGTCTTGGGGGTGGGGTGTCCAAGGGGTGGGGGTGTCCGCGAGGCGGGGGGTGTTGTCCATGGGGCATAAGGGTTATCCAAGGGGGTCGGGGTGTCGACGTGGTTGGGGGGGCTGTCCAAGGGGGAGGGGGTGTCCAGGGGGTGGGGGTTGTCCAAAGGAGTGAGGGTGTTCATGGGGGCTATCATGGGGGTGTGGGGTGTCTAGGGGGTGGGGTGTCTAGGGGGTAGTGGGATGTCCATAGGGGGTGAGGGTGTCTAGGGGGTGGGGGGTTGTCTAAGGGGGTGGGTTGTTCAGGTGGTGGGGGCTGTCTAGGGGGGTAAGGGGGTTGTCCAATGGGGGGGGTGTCCATGGGGGGTAAGGGTGGGTGGTGTTCATGGGAGGTAATTCCGATATAATACCTGAAAAATTACTTATACCTAATCCAACCAATATCGCAATTCCAATCCATCACCCAACCAACTGCCAATTCATCCTAAATATCACTACCCTTCCCATTATTCCTTGATGAAAAAATATAAATAAAAATTGAAAATCCAATTTTCAACTAAACTAAAGTCTATAGAAACTACTATATCACCCCAATAAAAAATGGAAAACCACATACACCACTTCCCCAACCATCCTCAATCCATTCACATTGACCATCCTTATATCCATTACCCACCCTGAGACCATATGACTAAACAAACCCATTACCATATTTGATTGAGGATACATCTCACCAGTACCCTTTTGTTCATATGGTTCACGAACTCTACATAGAATGAGTGTCTATTAAGACTTTAAATAAAAATTATTCACACAATAATGACACTTGAAGTGTAGAATAAAAACAGAAAACAAATCACATTATTTGGTATACCGTGCCATAGACCGCACCAAACACTGGTTTAGGCCAAATAAAAATAGAAAACAAAAAAATATATGTAGATTAATAAAAATAAGGTAACAGTTACTAATTTGAACAGTAGAAAGAAAAACATTTCTTGATTGAATGTGGATCAATCAGGTGGAAGGATTTTAGCAGCCAGGTGTAAAGAGAGAGTTTTAGGAGAGCTTTGGATTAGGGTTGCACCCACATCGATGTGGGAGTTGGCCGATGTGTATTTGGTTGAAAATTTTCCCAACAGTTTTAAACAACCATTTGAAAAAATGTTATTTACCAATGGATTTAAAAAACCATTGGTATACATTAATAAAATTAAATATTTCCCAACTGTTTAATCAAAACATTGGGAAAGCTTGATTCTAATAGAATAATACCAATAGTTTGTTCAAACCGTTGGTAAAGGTTGATCCAGGAATAGTATATTGACGGTTTGAACAAACCATTGTAATAAAAATGTTGTCAAAGCCTCAATTTCCACCAGTGGAAGTAGTGCCCTATTAAATTGATGCATGATGCGACCAGTATGACTCATAATGCGTGTTTCCAGATTGAAATTTCATTTTAGAAAAAAAACAAAATTGGCATACTGAGGATCAATAAAATTAATTTATATTTTTTTAATACATTAGGACAATGATATATAAGTAATTTTTTATGTTTAATAATTAGTTTCAACTCAATATAATGCATTATGTGTCCGATATCACTGAAGATGTCCATTTTTTTAAATGGAAATCAATTTATGTAAACACAAGAAGTCACATACAAGAAAATTCAGGAAACAAATTTATATTGTATTGATATTTTATTAAAATGATATATATTCCATTTTTAATGTGTAGGAATTATTTTAACCTCAATGTGACACATGGTGTGTCCGATATCACTCATGGTGTCTCTTTTTATTTAAAATTTACATCTATTTAAGTAAAAAAGGGAAAGTGACATACTTAAAACCAAGAAAACAAATTCACATTGTTTTTATATTTTAGGAAAATGATCCATGAGTAATTTGTGATATGTAGGAATCAACCCCACCTCAATACGAAGCATGGTGTTCCAATATAACTCCAAATGTGTCTTTATAGTTCAAATTGATATTAATTTATGTAAAAAAGTACAAGTGTCATATTGAGAACCGAACAAACACAATTTGATTGTTCTGATACTTTATAAAAAATATCCACCAATAATATTTGACATATAGGAATTATCCACACCTCATTTCGACACATAGTGTGACTGGTATGACTAAAAGTGTCTATTATTAGTTTAAATTTGGCATTTTAGATCAAAATGTGTTAGTCACTAAAAACCAAACAAACATGCTCTGATAGGATTAATAATTTAGTAGAATGATTAATAAGTTATATGTGACATATATAAAGTAGTATCATATCAATCCAATGCATGATTCTACCGAAAAGACTCAAAATGGGTGTTTTCGATTTGAAATGACATTTTAGTAAAAACCACAACTCACACACTGAAAATAGATAAAATGAATTTAGATTGTTTTGATTCTTTAGGAAAATGTTTTATTTGTCATTTGAAACATTTATTAATCAGAATAATCTAAATAATATGCACGGTGTGGATGGTATATCTCAATGTGTCTCTTTTTATTTAAAATTGACATTAATTTATGTAAAAAAAGTGATACATTGAAAAAAGACCAAATGCATTCAAGTTATTTTAATATTTTAGGAAAATGATCTATAATTTTTTTCATGTGTAGGAATCCGAATTACCAAAATTTGAGACACTGTATGGCCATTATCACTCAAAGTGTCTCCGTTTATTTAAAATTGACATTAATTGAAGTGAAAACAACAAGTGACATTCTGAAAACTAAAAAATTCATTTTTAATTTTTTGATACTATATTAAACCATTACATGAGTAGTATATGACATTTATGAATAAAACAAACCTTAATATGATGAATGGTGTGACTGTTATAACTAAAAGTGTCTATTATCAGATTAAAATTGATATTTTAGATCAAAACACGTCCCACAATGAAAACCAAGAAAATGCACTCTGATTACCTTGATAATTTAGGAAAATGATTCATAATTTGTCTTTAACATGTATAATGTATGTCCACATCATACTAACACATGATGAAATATGTATGACTCATAATGTAAGATTCTATATTGAAATGAAATTTTATAAAAAAACACAACAAACATACTAAAATCTGAGAATACACATTCTGATTTTATTAATACTCTAGAAAAACAATCAACATGTAATTTGGAATTTATTGGAATTATTATGAACTCAAAATGATGCATAGTTTGGCTGGTATAACTCTAACTTTGTCATTATTTAAAATTGACATTAATTTTATTAAAAAAACAAGTGACATAATCAAAACTGAGAAAACATAATTGGATTGTTTTGATATTTTCGGAAAACAATCCCTAACACATTTGTGATTTGTAGAAATTGACCCCACCTCAATAGGATTCACAGTGTGACGCGTGTAACTCAAAATCTGTTTTTTATTCAATATTGACGTTTTTTTAATTAATTATTTCATATTAATTAATTATTTATTTATTTACAGTATTATAAACATTATATTTGTTTTCTTATATAGGAAAAATCTTTTTCATTATTTGAGTTGAATTATTTGAGAATCGATACCTGGGGTAGAAATTTTTGAGAGGGGATCACATACATAAAATGGTGAAACATAATTGTTTTTAAATTTTAATTTGAAAATTTTATTTTTAATTATATAAAACATTTTTTGAAACGTATAAAGTGGTGTTTTTTATAGACCATGAGTTTAATTTTTTGTATTACAGGTTTCAAATTAAATGTATTTATAATTTTCTAATATTTTAGGTTTTTCCAGGTTTTTTCTGGGTGTGTTGTTATATTAACAACACATTTCATAAAGCAAGACCTTTATGAGTTCTATTTTGAGAACTAATAAATGGGACCCCCTTTTATCATAACATTGATTAACAATGATTTTCAGCACTATTAAAATACTTTTTTCATGATATTAAAAGGAATATGTGTGGTAGTGGTAGGATATATATCTGTTTTTCAACTTCTTTAATGATGTAATTCTTTTAATGGTGTATACATCGAATATCAATAATATCACCTCAATGAATGATTTAATGTTTAAGGGTCTAAAATAACATGACTATCATGTTTTTGTAATATAAATATTGTTACCTCATATTATTATCTGTTAACTACTGAATTTATATAATATAAATTAAATGATCAACCAAATCAATAGATAATGATTTATTCACATGTAGATACTCCTAATTCTGAGGAATAATAGGTTTCCTAAACTACTGGTGATCCCAATGTAGAGGAACACCAACCATATACAATTTCCAATTATAACAATCTATACGAACAAGATATTGATGATTTTATACCTAAGTTAATGTTATACAGTGAACAAATGATGTCCTAGAAAAAATAAGAGCATCCTAGTGTAGTGACTTTAGAAAAAACTGTTAATGTGAGAAATGAATGAATTAAATTCTAGGTTAGATGGAATAAATGTGGCTAGTATGTTAACCCCAACATAGTTGTGTTTAGTAATTTTATTGGTATGACCACTCAATATATCATGATGATTGAAATGGATTCACAGCACAATGTTGTTCACAGGATAAAGACAGTGATTTGAGAAAATATTAGGGTAAAATTATGGTATACATTCTGTAATTTACAATAAAATAATAATGATACATTAAATTACTCTTCATTATCCCTTTATGAGTAAATTTATAGTAGATCTATCTAGAAATAAATTTATTAAAACTTTCTAGAATGGCTCATAGAGGTGTTCTCCCTATTCTTATTAATTTTCATCTCAAATATGTAGAAGGAACAAAATAACTCGCAACCACTACAGATCTATGCTATAAGGACCCAACCTTTTACATTAAAAAATCTAATAAATTCATCAAGAATTAAATTTCTTAAATTCCCAACGATATTTTCAGTTCAAAGAATTAGATAATGATGTCATAATTCATACATTACAACAAAAATTCATACAATGTGGGTGCTACTAAAAAGTGTATATTTTATCCATAATAAAATTTTGGTAATAAATCATGAATTATTTTCATGGAACATCTTCTCAAAATTCATCTTGACTATTCTATTCTATTACACATATGTAAACCCTTTGAAAAACATTTTAAAAACCTGGGATGAGAACAATATTCTTAGTAAGGTACATAAAAATAAGGAATTAAATTGTTATTCCATTAATACCTATAAACTCATGAAATAATTTTCCCAAATATATAATTCTAATCCTAAATATATCATATAATTACTTTATGAAAACATAATATTTCCATAAAACATAAAAAACATAAATAATCGATTTAAGTAACTTGAGGAAGTACTTACTCAAGATTAAACCCCTTGTGGATACTATATGATTTGTAACCCTCATGACTACCTTAAAATGTAACCCTCATGGTTACCTTAAGATGCAAGCCTCATGGATTGCATATGGTGTAACCATCACAATTACATTTGGAATAACCATTGTGGTAAACTTAAATATAAACACACCCAATGAATTATAGGGAGATATAGGTCCCACCTATCATCATAAACAATTCCCAATAACAAAAACATAATTATAAAACATGAACACTAGTATCATAAAATATTCCTTGAGACACCCCAATTAATTAAAAGGAATGTTGCGCACATACAATGAAAAAAAATTCCCTTGACAATAATCACATAATACTATAAATCAAGATTCAAAACTATAAGATTTATTGAAATCAGAAAAATATGATCATGTTTTATAATTATAAAACATTATTTTTTTAATTTTGTAAAAAAATACAATTAAGGGGATTGTAGAAGAAAAATCCCTTACATCAGGATTGTCTTACTTAAAATGTGTTAAAACCACATGTATAATGGTTTAAAGAGTGTTATTAATATATTAATATCTACAATACCTTATAAGATATTTTTAAAATAACTATCCAACATTTTTTAATAATAATTCTTGTATTTCCATTGTTTTAGGTGAATTTATTTCATGGTTTCTATGGTTTATTCAATATGGAATTTCTTGTAAAATGGAAGAAAAACACCAGAAGAGGAATAAAATGATATAAAAATGTTTAATATTTTTAAATGATACCATATATAATTTTTTATATGATTTTTAAAAATTAGATAAGAAGTGAATGAAAATGATTTAATTTATTTTAACAATTTTTACGACCATCATGAACATTAATCATTTAATTTAATATCATGTTTAAATGTTGGTTATAGAACAATATATAACTTATAATATGTATAATAAACTCTTATTTAAAAATATTAATTCTTTTATAATCATCCTTAGTGGTGGAAATGGAAAATGAAAATTCATATTCCACGAAGGTGGTAATTCTATATCCCACAACCGATGTATTCATTTTATATAATAAGAAGAGAAGAGAAGAGGTTTGATGAATGATATTCCATTAACAAAAATAAAATTATAGTATACATAATATATTAGTGTTACCACGTCACTTAGACAAGGGTAGTTTAGGAGAGAATAATAAATGAAGATAAATTGAGAAGAAATTGAAAAGAAATTGAAAAGAAAATAAAATGAAAAACAAGAGGATTTTACCTCTTGAATTACTCCCCATGAGAATCTCCTTAGGGAAAATGTATTTGGTATTTTATTCAAGAAAGAAGCCTCCTAGAAACGGGGGATAGGATTGGGAATAAGATTGGGTAAAAATTTAAAAATATTAAGGGTTTTGACGTTCAAGGAGAAGAGGTGGTGAGGGGTGGTATTTATATTGGAGTAGAGGGGTGTTTGTTTAGATTATTTTAATAAATTAATTTATTATTTTGGATCCAGACATGAGTAATTTTGATTAAAATGACTGAAAAATGTAAATGTTGAAGGATAGTTCATGTTTATGGGCTTACATTAGCTTTATATTAGCCATGACTCAAAAATTCATGTATTTAGATTATATCGTAAATTACTGTATATCACTATTCATTAAAAATATAAATATTTTGGATAAATAATAAATATTAACTCTAACAATTTTTTAACTTGTAGAATTAAAAAATGGAATCCATTTTATAAAAATAATTTTCTAAATTATAGAAATATAATTTTTAATTAAAATCATCATTTATTCGAAAAATTCCGTTTTTTGAAATTATAACTAATTTTATGAAACATAATAAAATTAAATAAGGTCTTATAAAATTATCTTATAATCATTAGAAAACAAAATATTAATTTATTATATTATATTATGAAAATAAGTTATCATTTAAATCATCATATAACTTACATAATTTTAAATATACATTTCTCTTTCTAAAAAATACCGATAATTAAATTATCATTTTTAAACAATTTATTTACTTTTTCTGTGACATAAATATATCATATTTTCAAATATAAGATACATAAATTTTTTATTATAATTTCATAGGTTAGGTTACTATTAAATTTGTATAAATTTCTTGATCTCTAAAAATGCCACTTAATTCATTATACATTTACAATGAAATATACAATTTAATTCCAGAATGAAAACAAATTATTTTATAAGTACTTGGGTTGTTACATCCCCCCTTCTAGAAATTGTGTCCTCGCAATTTTCATTCACCTATTATACAATTTTGGATACCATACCCACATATCATTTTCATTTACCCATGTTTCTTCTTCAACCATGTGGTTTCTCCAAAATACCTTGGCTTGGTGAATTACCCTATTTTGCAATACATGCTCTCTATGATCAAGAATATTAATAGGTTTCAGTTTATAAGAAATGTTATCTTCTAGATGAACTAATTCTAGTCTCAAAAGATGAGATGAATCTTTTACATACTTTCATAACATTGAAACATGAAAAATATAGTGTACTTGAGATAAAATTGAAGGAAAAGCTTCTCAGAAGAAAACTGGTCCAACATTACCTAGGATTTCCAAAGTTCCAATGAACTATGGACTGATATTTCCATTCACACAAAAACAAAAAAAACACTATTTCATGGAGATATTTGATGTAAAACACGATCTACAACCTCAAAAAAAATTTCATTCCTCATGTTATCTACATAATGATTCTGCCTACTCTGAGGTGTCCTCATATATTGCTGGATTTCCATTACTCTCTCATCCAGTTTATCAAATAAATTATGGTCTCATCAACTTGCATACCCCAAATTCATCCCCAAATGGTGTTGTTTGAAACTTATTTCAATATAATTCCTCAAATGGTTCCATAATTATAATGGAATGTAAATTATTATAATAAGAAAAATCAACTAAAGAAACATACTGATCCCAAACTCCCTGGTAATCCATTGAATAGGCTAAAAGAATATCCTCAAATGTCTGAATTGTTTACTTTGACTATCCATAAGATCGAGGATAAAAAGTAGTGAAAAAATTTAATTCAGTTCCCAAGGACTTCTGAAGGCCTTTCAAAATTTTATACGTGAACCTAGGATCCTGATCAAATATACTTGATAGAGGAAATCCATGTAAGTTGAAAATATCTTTTAGGTATAGTTGAAAAAGGTGATCTATAGGAAGAGTATATTTTCTAGGAATAAAATTTGTAGATTCAGTCCTTCGATCAAAAATAACCCAAATCACATTGTTATATTGATAATTATTTGGTAGTCCCACCATGAAATATAGGGATATATTTTCCCATCTCCACCCTAGAACTAAAAATAGTTTAATCACCCCTTGGTAGTCTTCACTCATATTTAACTAATTAACATGTCAGACATATGAAGGTAAAATATGTAATACATATTTTTATTTAATCCAACTAGTAATACTCTCGACAGTCTCTATACAACTTCATGCTTCCAGGATGAACTAAAAATGGTGAACTATGAGCTTCACATAACAATTGTTTCTTTAGGTTGAAATAACATGGAACACATAATTTATTTCCAAATATCAAGAAACATTCATTACCATTATTAAATTTAGGAATCTTACCATTCATAACAAAATATACTTTTTTCCATAATCACTGTATTCCTTATATGCTTGATTAATTCTATATGAGAGAGATGACTACACTAACACTTAAAAACATAGGAATTTCCTACACCAACAACTTCCAAGAAAAAATTCATCTTATCATTAACCATGAGGTTAGGATCCAAATGCAATGTAGTTAATGTAGCATGATATTTTCAAGTTACGGATTCTGCCACTTTTCTTATTTTTCTAGAATGATATTTCATTGTGCAATAATAATCCTTTATTCATTCAAGTCATCTTCTTTTCCTAATTTTGAGTTAATTTTGAGTAACGATATAAAACAAATTTTTATTGTTAGTATATATTTCACATTTTTATCCAAATAAATAATGCCACCAAATTTTTAAAGTGAATAACACAGCTTCTAATTACAAATATTTTTTGGGATAATTTAACTCCAGAGGTTTTAGTTATCTTGAAGCATAATAAATTATATAACTATTATGTATCTAAACACCAAAATGGCCATTCAATAAAGCATAACTGCAGATTATAAAATAATCATTTCTCAAGGGCAAAAAAAAACTGGAGAATTCTCTAATGTTCTTTTCAGTTCTTGAAAATAAACAACACATTCTTCTATCTAAATACACTTTATCCATTTTTGTGTTAACATACTTAGCTGGATATATAGACATGAAAATTTTCTCACAAACCATCGGAAATAGCCTACTAATCCATGAAAAATAATAATCTCAATAACATTTATAGGTCTTGGTAATTCATCAAAAACGTTTTTTGGAGGGACTAACTATTATGAAATCTCTATTGACAATGTTCTGAAGGTAAAAAATATTATGTAGCCAAAAATTACATTTTATAAATCTTCTATATAACTTCTTTTCTTTGAGAATTCGTAGGACAACCCATAAATGATTTTCATGATCATTATAAGTTTTTAAAAAAAACAATAGTATTATCAATAATAACAAAAAAAATATATCCAAATATTCATGGAATATTCTATTCATAAGATCCATAAATATAGAAGGATCATTTGAAAAACCAAATGGAAAAACAATAAACTCATAATGTCCATATATAGTAGGAAATGCTATTTTTTGAATGTAATCCTCATTCACCATTAGCTGATGGTGCCTGGATCTTAATTCAATATTGGAAAAATTCATAGCTCCCTAGATTTCATCAACAAAGTCATCAATATGAGGTAATGGATACTTATTCATAATATTAATCTTATTCAAATCACTATTATCAATGAAAATTATCAAGTAACTATCATTTTTTTAATGATAAAAATAGGATATATTCATAGTTAAGTGATAGGAAGAATGAAACTTTTATCAAGAAACTCATGTAACTACTTTTTTCATTTCAATAATTTCCACTTCAATTATTAAATAAAGTGGAGTGGAAATTGTATTAGCCTAATTAACTATTTCAATGGTCAATTTGACTTCTTGATGAGCTATAACAATGAGAAAATCATCATGAAAAAATTCAGATATTCATTTATTGTCCGAAAATATTTATTCTGGAAAGTTCACTTGTTTTCAACAATACGTGCCAGATAAATTTCATTTCTATCTTTTAATACTTTATAATCTTCTTGATAAGTTATCAATAGTATAGGTTCATTATAGTATACAAACTGAAAGTATTTATAAAAAACAACTTCATTATCTATACAATTAATTTTTTCATGGTAAAAATAATTCCAATCCATACTCATGGCTTGCAGGTAATTTCTTTCCATAAAAAACAGCCAGATGATTCTTATAATTTATTTTTTTCTTTAATATTTCCACATAGTGTTTTTACCATAAGTTCTATTTTCATTTATTGATGTGATATTTTCAATTTACTCGAAAATTCATTTGAAATAAAGTAAGGTGTAGACCTCATATCAAAGAAAGCATTAGAAAAGTAGGAGTAAATAGAAAATGTACATAATAAAAATTCATTGAATAGCCCAAAATCTATTGAAGTTATCTCCATGTATTTCACTACACCTTTCTGCTTATAGTCTGGCTACTTCCCATCATTCAGATCCTTCATTGGGAAGGTATTTTCATAATGCCCCATCTCACAACATTTGAAACACATCAAAAATTTCTTATCAGAATTATATATACCGAGACGAAGATATTTTTAATTGAAATATCTGAACATATTTCTAAACATACAACATTGAAATAATTTATTTTTTTTTAACGAATTACCATGGTGTTTTTACGAAATTTCCCACAAAATATAAACTGAATTTTATTACCTTCATATTTCTATGATTGACTCTTACCCATTACTTTCAATCTAGACCTCTTCTTCTATATTTTATCTAAGTACACATGATCATAAGAAAACTTCATTTCCATCCTCTCATCACATCAAAAATGTTTCTCATAACTTTTGAATTCACTAGAGGAAACTGTTTTTTGATATCTTGGCTTCAATCTTGAGTAAAAATGATTGATTTTACTATCAAGATCCTGAATAAGATTTGGAGTGTACCTTACCAATCTAGTGATGTTTTCATCAAACACAACCACTGAATCTTCATCATTTTTGTAAATTACAGGAATTTCTTTTCCATCCTATGTGAAACCAGCTTAGGAAAACATTTTCCAAGAAAAATATTCTTATATTCATCCCATTCGAAGGCATAGAACTATTATAATTCCATGATATTATTGACCATGAACCACTAAAAGTATATTTAATTATAAAAATGATAAATATATTTACTAAAATTATGATTATCTAATTAAAAACCTGAAATAGACTATATTTTTAAAGGATTTAATTCACCCTTCTGTTACCACTGGGTCAGGAGATCCACTAAAAGAAGGACGGTGTTGCCTTATAAAATGTCCCACAATCATCATCTTTCGTCATGGTAGCACAGGCTGTTATCTTTTATAGATTAAACCACCATTTATGTCCAATTTCAACTAATCCATTACTATAAAAAACAATATGTTTTGAATTACCACCATTCGTGGTTACTGATTTAGAAGGATATCATCCTATAATTTCTTTCCAAATATACATTCCATATTTCTTCAGTGAAAATCCATTATAAATAGACATATCATTGATAATGAAACAAGTTAATCTTAAAATTATACATCATTTCAACTTAAAAATATGGTAAATATTATTTATGGTATTCTATTAATATCATCCTGACCCCTAAAATATTTTAAACTGTGCTTTGTTACCTATTATAAAGGCCCGACCTTAAATAATACACAATCTAGTTAATTCAATTAGAAAAATATTTAGTATATTCATAAAGGTATTCTTGGTTTAGAGTTTTAGACAATATGTTCATAATTCATAAATGAAAACTCCCAATCATACAAATTAGATGCTACTAAAATTGTATCCATTTTTTCCATAATACAACATTTTTAATAAAACATGATTTTTTTTGGAAACAACTTCATAATATTAATATTGGGTTATTTGTTTTTCATACCCATCATCAAACCCTATAGAAAAAATTTTAGAAACTTTGGATGAGCACAAAAATCTCAATAAGGGATGTAAAAATATAGAAACAACCCATTAGTCCATGAATACTTATAAAAATATGAAATCATTTTAAAAAAGATATACTTCTCAACCTTAAAGTATCATATACATACTTTGTGAAAACATAACATTTCTATAATACTTGTAAAACAAAAATAAACCATTTATATAACATGGGGAATTACTTACTAAATATTGTATCCCTCATGGCTACCATATGATTTTTAATAGTCATGAGAACCATATAATGTAACCCTCATGGCTACCTTATAATGCAACCCTCACAGCTACCTTATGGTGAAACAATCAAATTTACTCTTGGAATAACCATTATGGTAAATTAACAACATAAATATACCCAATTAAAAATAGGTAGATATCATTGACACATGTAGTCATAAAATTTTCCCAAGAACCATAACATAATTGTAAAACATGGCCACTTCTGTCATAAAAACATTCCATAAGAAAAATAACCTTATTCAAAGAAATATTTTGCACATAAGAATGAAATCATTTTTATTTTAAATAATTTTGTAATATTGTAAATAATACTTTACATCAACATGGTGTCATGAAAGAGTTAAAATATTTTAATTTGTATAAGTAAAAAAACATTCTTTCTTATTTTCATAAAAAAGTCATTAAAGGGGATTTTAAAAGAATAATCCATTACCTCGGGTTTATCTTACTTCGAATATGTTCAAAAATCTTGTATAATGGTTTAAATAGTTTTATTAGTATATTATATGTAGAGACCCGTATCCTGACGTACATGGACTTTACATTACTTTTGCGGAATACTTAGTACATAACAAAAACACACACACAAGGATCGTAATAGTTTAGTGTCTTTGGAAACTCGGAATAAAATCTTCTAATCGTGGTGAAAGATCTTCAACATCTCCCCTAAAGATCTTCCTTTTTTTACCTAAAACCTTTCTTTATATCCTGGGGAAAAGAAAACATAAAAGGGTGAGCTCAAATGCTCAGTAAGGGTAAACAAAAGAAATATCAATCACATCGTATTCATAAGAACATAACATTTTGGAAATCATAACCTGCAAAAGAGAGCATAATTTCATAACATGGGATAAATCATAGTAGTGAAATGTAATCACAATAATCATAACTTAAAACATGAAACTTTGTGGCATTCACACATAATCATAGAGAATCATTTCTTGTTAGTCAAGACTCATTGCCAAGACTATCTTAGTGGACAAAGTCCCTTTCTGAATCGAGTAACCCTCGTTTCAGTCCTGTTTCACTGAACCGGTATAACCTACCATTCCAGCCATGTCTATATCATGAGATATAAAATCTTTACCCAATGCATTGGAGGGATATATAGGTCCCACCCATCTTATAATGAATCCTTTCTTATGTGTGCCACATAATCATAAATCATAAATCATAGTGTAACCCATGTAATAAAAATGGGATTCTTAAACAACATGAAATCATAAAACAATTCATATAAGATAAAGTAATTCATAAAAATAATTCCATCTCAACATAATCAAATCAATGTAATAATAGGGATAAAAACAGAACCCTTTATTATCTTAGATGGAAAATAATTTTGATAAAACACTTGAACTTTATTCTTGAGGAAAATATCCTTTCTACTTCAAAAATACTTTTCCTTTCTTAACATGTCATACCGTTTTAAACTAAAAGAAGTTGATTAAAAATAAACATGAATACTTGTAAAGGAATATTCTTGGAAATATTGTTTTAAAAATCCATTCATGCCGTATAAGTTAAAAAAACATTCTTCGTACTTTTTTCGGAAAAGTCAAAAAGTACCTCGTACGAAAAAAAACGACAAAAGATTCTTTTCATATATTTTACAAAAAACTAATCGAAGGGTAAAATTGGTTATAAACTATTGTAGAAGGATGGAAATAATATTACATATTGAGGGAACATGGATGTGGATGATAAAATACACCCCAGTAAATACCAAAGTATAAACAATCTCGGATAAAAATGAGATTGTGATATTTCCCTTACCTTAGATCCGATTTGCTTCGTATGTGTCCGAAACTCCTGTATAATGATTTAAATAAGGTCATTAAATTATTACAGAATCATATTCATTGTTATGATATCATATATGGTTCACTTATGACTTTATATTACCCGTTCTTTTGTAAATTCCATGTTAAAGAAACGTTTTGGGTAAAATCGTTTCATTTATCGTAGGTGTTTTGACTTGTTGTTCTTGAAATTATTATTACTTATATCATGATTTACTTACTTCCAGAATATAAAATATGATTTATATATCATATATATTAAGTATATATATATATAATAGATAGATAAATGAAATGAAAAACACCGTTCATGGAGACGGTAGTCCGTATGTACACATGAACGTTGTTTTCCTTTCCTTATTGTCTTCAATGGAAGTAAGTAGATGACATACATATATACATAAATCCAGTAGCTTTATAATTTCATATATTTCATTATTATTTCTTATATATACTTTTTAATCATTCTTAAATGGTTAACACGGAGAATGAATCTCATCGCGTCGTGGAGACGGTAGTCCGTACGTACGCACGAGCGATGATATCGTTCCCATGGTCGTGGAATTGTGTTTAAGTGTATGTATAATTTTTAAGTATCAATATAACTTTATAATAATCATATATAGTTACTAATTACACCTTTATACCCATCCAATTAAGGTGGTGGCGGAAAATAGATTACACCACGACGTGGAGACGGTATTCCGTACGTACGCACGCGCGGTGATTTCCTTTTTCCGTAGGATGGATAGAAAGTTAATTAGAGTTGTTTCATATTTATAATAACATATCAGTATATAAGAAATACTTATGTTATTACTTTATCATGAAACAACTAAAGAAGAAGAAGTTGAAGAAGAAAGAAATTGAAAAAGATCGGTAATGGATATTACCTCTTTTTGACGCGCCTTTTCTTAGCCTCCACTTAAAGAACTAAGGATGGTCTTTGAAGAAGACCAGGACCTCTATGGTGATACTAGGGAACTGGAGAAGGGATTTTGGCAGGGGTTGGCCGAGATTGAAGGCTCAAAGTTGTGTGAGGAAGAGAGGGAGGAGGTGCCCTTTTATAAGGGAGGAGAGGGGCACCTTAGGAATATCTCAAAATATTATTTTATATTAAAGACAAAATCAGTTTATAATGGCTCCAAAGGGTCTTATTTCGAAGCTAAAGTGGGGATGGGTCGAAATCCTATCATCCAATAGGATTTAGACAAGTTTAGGGTATTATTTTAACCTTATCAATTAGATTTAACTCAAAGTTAAATAATTTAACTTTTACCGTGTCTTTTTGTTTCCTTACACTATATGGTTAATACACTTACTATAACATGCCAAAAGAACCCCAAATTGTTTATTATTAATATATATATCCTTATCTAAGTCCTTTGGCCGAACCTTAGATTTTTAGGAATAAAATAACAATTAGTAATATAATATTAGATTTAAAAACTATTTTGTGTCAATTTTGACACTATTTGATATATGATTTTTGTTAAAGTCATAACAGAATTATATGTTCAAAACAAGTTGATTAAAGCAACATTAATATATCATAGTAACCTAGAAAATTATTGGAATTCATAAAAAGTCTCAAATTAGATTTATTTTGGTGTTTATAACATCAATTATGTCAATATTTCCTTAAAAGGGTAATTACTGCATCATCGTTGTGTCATAAATAAATTAATTTATTTAAAGTCTAAAAATTATAAATAAACTATAATTATGTAGGAAATCGTTTTAGATTTCTAATTAATATTTATAGTCGAATTTATCTTATGTATAACCCCATATTAAAAATGATTTACTTATTAAACTTTGATTTTAACTATTTTAACCCTTCTTTAAATAAATTAATAATAAATGTCCTAATCTAACCCAAGTGGGCCTAAATGATAATATTTTACACTTAAGGTTGTTTTTGGTCGAGATACACTTGTCCAATAGGATTAGGACATGTGTTAGGGTAATATTAATATCATTTTTACCCTTAATTACCCTATTTATTTTTAACCGTGGTAAAAAAGTAAAAAGTTACTATTCGCCAAAAATTATTTTCATATCATTGAACCAAATTTTACTTACTGACATCAACCGTGTCTCTCGGATTTTTGAAATTCCATTCACAGAAGTGGTAAAATTAAGTTTTATGAAAAATTCAGTTTTTTTACTACCACAGTAGTTTCACTATTCATCAAAAATTGATGTTTTTCAGAAAAATGCCAAAATTTCATCCTAATCTATATTTCATATTCAGAATTAAAAAAATGAAGTCTATTTTACCAAATTCATAACATAGAAGTTGTATTAATTAATTTTATAATTAAATCCCGCTGTTAAAACAAATAGCGTGTTTTTAAGAAACAATATCTATCAAAAGATTGACACTTGATTATGTCTGGTTTAAATGTGAAATTACATTCAATGACCAACATTGTATTAAATTGTAAAAATATATTCTAAATATAATTTAAAACCACTCAAATTAATAATTTATCACTATTAATTATTTCGATTAAAAATGTTGTTTTTAATTATAATTTAGTAATTTTCACTATTCATCAGAATATGAAAGTTATCCGGAAAGTACCAAAATTTCACCTTAGGCTAAATTCGATACTCCGAATCCAAAAATGAAGTCCATTTTGAGAGCTAAAATTTCTAAAATTGAAAAAGTGGTTATTACTATTCATAACGGCTAGTTTTAATAATATTTTAATAGCATATCATTGTTTCGTGAAACTCAGTATTGCATACTACACACGCTTTCGAGGAAGGTTTCGATTGCGTGTAATGCAAGGCAAGTCAAAGATGCGTGTTGTGAAAGATCCTTTTGGTGTAGCGTTCAACACAAGACATTAATAAAATTAAAAAGAATATTTTTCATAAAATCTCGGGCTGTTACATTCTACCCCCCTTAAAATGAATTTCGCCCTCGAAATTCATCGGGGTTATAAATGGTTTACTATTCGAAAGGTTATTTAATAGAAACCCACATCGTAAAAAGGAATATCAAAACCAATCTTTAAAAACAAAAGTATGAAACGTAACAGTTACCCAAATAAACTAATCATTGGGTTTCCACATAGGTGAAAATATGGATATGGAAGAGAAATCTAACCATCATGTTCTGATGGAGAGTGTTAGAGAACATGACTATTGAAAAGCCAGTAATCACAAAGCCATAAATTTGTGACGATCTAAGGTACCATCTGATTCATCAGATATAAGATCACTAGGACAACATTTTTGGTTTTCAAGATCGTTTCCCTAAAGTTAAAGAATTTGAATTAGAATAAATACTTACTTTATGTTGGTACAACCTCACTGCTGTTCGTGCCTTTAACAATTTCCACTTCATCTCTTAAATAAATGAAGTTGAATTTGTTATTCATGAAGTGTTAGCAGATCATGTGATAGAATGACGGGTCATTCCATCTGTCTCAAAAGGTTAGCAAAATTTATATACATAAGTCAATCTATAGTGAGATTAATCATATATGGTTCCTAAAATGGACTTATACTTTATATATCATACTGCTTAATATAATAAAACTAGTTTCTACTAAACAGGGACTTCCTGTAGGTCAGTGGTAGGCGATAAAGGCCAGTCGCACTTCGGTTGTGGGTTCGATTCCTACAGCCTTGTCCGACGTGATGGGCTGTCGCCCGTCCTGCAGGTTGTCCTTTTTCTAAAACTACATTACTATAACATCCCATCAATAATATCTAAAATCTTCTATCCTTAAACAATACTAACTTATGTCCAACATAATCCATTCTAATCTTTAGGCTTATCCATAATACTGCAGTCCACTCTCACAACATAGTGAAAACGATTACCAGAGATTTAACACCATCGTCGATCCCCATATATCATATGATATGTTTTGTTGGTCACATTCCAAACATTCAAAGTCCTTAATCATGTATTCTCTTGAAAACCATAGTGAAAACATGAATGCAGTTAAAATTTAACACTTTCCACATACCAAAATCCAAAAATTCTATATACTCAAACCATGATATAACCTTCTCCTTATATCAGTCATGAGCTCATGAATACTATCAAACATTTAATTTTCTCCTTATCCCTTCATTATGCGCATATCATCTACATTCCAAAAATATCTGAATAACCTTTCATGGATACTGGTAACATTAATCAGACAATAGTGTAACAATCCTTACATGTCTCTTTATTCCATAGTACCATGAGATTATTTATACAACATTACACATGATAAACATGTAATCATTCCACTACATTCTTAAACCATTGACCGAGCTTCAACAATTATTTCATCTCACATATCATTTGTAGTCTCTTCATCATCATCCACATAAATACTTCCCATACGACCATACTGATTATCTTCATGAGACTTTCCCTTAGGGCATTGGTTTGCATAATTCCCGCACATTCCACATTTAAAATATTTAACCATTGTTGATGTCGTAGCAATACCATTATCCTCATCCATGTTGTTAACTGAACCTTTTCCTTTGCATTTACTTGCTTTGTGCCCTTCTTTTCCACACCCAAAGCATCTTCCAGTTCCTTTGAAACATTCTCCTTGATGCCTCTTCCCACATGATTTACATAGGGGAAATTGAACTTTCTTTCCTCTATGATGATCATGAAACTCCATCTTTCTCTTATTAGCCGAGTCAGGAAACTTACCAAATTTTACTTTATTGATCATATTATGAGATTGCTGATTCGGCATAATAATGATGTTTGGACTTCCAAATCCCATTTAATTATGAATAATATCATTCCATTGTCCATCATATCCTCCATTATCGTGAATCATCTTGTTTCCAGCCATTTTCTAAAACCCAAAAAAGAATAGTGTGAGAGGCAAAAATCATGATAGGGAAAAGAACATAATAAAGGGGGAGTACCCTCAATATCTAACATCTTATGTTAAATTCTATGATCGTTACCGTAGTTCTAGGACTGTATCCTATATGTATACTTATTCTTAGGGGCATCCCTAGACATACCTTATAAATATCTCTAGGGATCTCACTAAAGTTCTCGCATCCTAGTTTCCAAAGGTTGACTAAACCTTTCCTATGATACCAACTGTAGAGACCCGTATCCTGACGTACATGGACTTTACATTACTTTTGCGGAATACTTAGTACATAACAAAAACACACACACAAGGATCGTAATAGTTTAGTGTCTTTGGAAACTCGGAATAAAATCTTCTAATCGTGGTGAAAGATCTTCAACATCTCCCATAAAGATCTTCCTTTTTTTTACCTAAAACCTTTCTTTATATCCTGGGGAAAAGAAAACATAAAAGGGTGAGCTCAAATGCTCAGTAAGGGTAAACAAAAGAAATATCAATCACATCATATTCATAAGAACATAACATTTTGGAAATCATAACCTGCAAAAGAGAGCATAATTTCATAACATGGGATAAATCATGGTAGTGAAATGTAATCACAATAATCATAACTTAAAACATGAAACTTTGTGGAATTCACACATAATCATAGATAATCATTTCTTGTTAGTCAAGACTCATTTCCAAGACTATCTTAGTGGACAAAGTCCCTTTCTGAATCGAGTAACCCTCGTTTCAGTCCTGTTTCATTGAACCGGTATAACCTACCATTCCAGCCATGTCTATCTCATGAGATATAAAATCTTTACCCAATGCATTGGAGGGAGATATAGGTCCCACCCATCTTATAATGAATCCTTTCTTATGTGTGCCACATAATCATAAATCATAAATCAAGGCGTAACCCATGTAATAAAAATGGGATTCTTAAACAACATGACATCATAAAACAATTCATATAAGATAAAGGAATTAATAAAAATAATTCCATCTCAACATAATCAAATCAATGTAATAATAGGGATAAAAAAATAACCCTTTATTATCTTAGATGGAAAATAATTTTGATAAAACACTTGAACTTTATTCTTGAGGAAAATATCCTTTCTACTTCAAAAATACTTTTCCTTTCTTAACATGTCATACCGTTTTAAACTAAAAGAAGTTGATTAAAAATAAACATGAAAACTTGTAAAGGAAGATTCTTGAAAATATTGTTTTAAAAATCCATTCATGCCGTATAAGTTAAAAAAAACATTCTTCGTACTTTTTTCGGAAAAGTCAAAAAGTACCTCGTACGAAAAAAACGACAAAAGATTCCTTTCATATCTTTTACAAAAAAAACTCATCGAAGGGTAAAATTGGTTATAAACTATTGTAGAAGGATGGAAATAATATTACATATTGAGGGAACATGGATGTGGATGATAAAATACACCCCAGAAAATAAAAAAGTATAAACAATCTCGGATAAAAATGAGATTGTGATATTTCCCTTACCTTAGGTCCGATTTGCTTCGTATGTGTCCGAACCTCCTGTATAATGATTTAAATAATGTCATTGACTTATTACAGAATCATATTCATTGTTATGATGTCATATATGGTTCACTTATGACTTTATATTACCCGTTCTTTTGTAAATTCCATGTTAAAGAAGCGTTTTGGGTAAAATCGTTTCATTTATCGTAGGTGTTTTGACTTGTTGTTCTTGACATTATTATTACTTATATCATGATTTACTTACTTCCAGAATATAAAATATGATTTATATATCATATATATTCAGTATATATATATATATATAATAGATAGATAAATGAAATGAAAAACACCGTTCATGGAGACGGTAGTCCGTACGTACGCATGAACGCTGTTTTCCTTTCCTTATTGTCTTGAATGGAAGTAAGTAGATGACATACATATATACATAAATCCAGTAGCTTTATAATGTCATATATTTCATTATTATTTCTTATATATACTTTTTAATAATTCTTAAATGGTTATCATGGAGAATGAATCTCATCGCGTCGTGGAGACGGTAGTCCGTACGTACGCACGAGCGATGATATCGTTCCCATGGTCGTGGAATTATGTTAAAGTGTATGTATAATATTTAAGTATCAATATAACTTTATAATAATCATATATAGTTACTAATTACACCTTTATACCCATCCAATTAAGGTGGTGGCGGAAAATAGATTACACCACGACGTGGAGACGGTATTCTGTACGTACGCACGCGTGGTGATTTTCTTTTTCCGTAGGATGGATAGAAGGTTAATTAGAGTTGTTTCATATTTATAATAACATATAAGTATATAATAAATACTGATGTTATTACTTTATCATGAAACAACTAAATAAGAAGAAGTTGAAGAAGAAAGAAATTGAAAAAGATCGGTAATGGATATTACCTCTTTTTGACGCGCCTTTTCTTAACCTCCACTTAAAGAACTAAGGATGGTCTTTGAAGAAGACCAGGACCTCTATGATGATACTAGGGAAGTGGAGAAGAGATTTTTTCAGGGGTTGGCCTAGCTTGAAGGCTCAATGTTGTGTGAGGAAGAGAGGGAGGAGGTGCCCTTTTATAAGGGAGGAGAGGGGCACCTTAGGAATATCTCAAAATATTATTTTATATTAAAGTCAAAATCAGTTTCTAATGGCTCCAAAGGGTCTTATTTCTAAGCTAAAGTGGGGATGGGTAGAAATACTATCATCCAATAGGATTTAGACAAGTTTAGGGTATTATTTTAACCTTATCAATTAGATTTAACTCTAAGTTAAATAATTTAACTTTTACCGTGTCTTTTTGTTTTCTTACACTATATGGTTAATACACTTACTATAACATGCCAAAAGAACCCCAAATTGTTTATTATTAATATATATATCCTTATCTAAGTCATTTGGCCGAACCTTAGATTTTTAGGAATAAAATAACAATTAGTAATATAATATTTGATTTAAAAACTATTTTGTGTCAATTTTGACACTATTTGATATATGATTTTTGTGAAAGTAATAACAGAATTATATGTTCGAACCAAGTTTATTAAATCAACAATAATATATCATAGTGACCTATAAAATTATTGGAATTCATAACAAGTCTCAAATTACATTTATTTTGGTGTTTATAACATCAATTATGTCAATATTTCCTTAAAAGGGTAATTACTGCATCATCTTTGTGTCTTAAATAAATTAATTTATTTAAAGTATAAAAATTATAAATAAAATATAATTATGTAGGAAATCGTTTTAGATTTCTAATTAATATTTATAGTCAAATTTATCTTATGTATAACCCCATATTAAAAATGATTTACTTATTAAACTTTGATTTTAACTATTTTAACCCTTCTTTAAATAAATTAATAATAAATGTCCTAATCTAACCCAAGTGGGCCTAAATGATAATATTTTACACTTAAGGTTGTTTTTGGTCGAGATAAACTTGTCCAATAGGATTAGGACATGTGTTAGGGTAATATTAATATCATTTTTACCCTTAATTACCCTATTTATTTTTAACCGTGGTAAAAAAGTAAAAAATTACTATTCACCAAAAATTATTTTCATCTCATTGAACCACATTTTACTTACTGACATCAACTGTGTCTCTCGCATTTTTGAAATTCCATTCACAGAAGCGGTAAAATTAAGTTTTATGAAAAATTCAGTTTTTTAACTACCACTTAGTAGTTTCACTATTCATCAAAAATTGATGTTTTTCAGAAAAATGCCAAAATTTCATCCTAAGCTATATTTCATATTCTGAATTCAAAAAATGAAGTCTATTTTACCAAATTCATAACATAGAAGTTGCATTAATTAATTTTATAATTAAATCCCGCTGTTAAAACAAATAGCGTGTTTTTAAGAAACAATATCTATAAAAAGATTGACACTTGATTATGTCTGGTTTAAATGTGAAATTACATTCAATGACCAACATTGTATTAAATTGTAAAAATATATTCTAAATATTCTTTAAAACCACTCAAATTAATAATTTTTCACTATTAATTATTTCGATTAAAAAAGTTGTTTTTAATTATAATTTAGTAATTTTCACTATTCATCAGAATATGAAAGTTATCCGAAAAGTACCAAAATTTCACCTTAGGCTAAATTCGATACTCCGAATCCAAAAATGAAGTCCATTTTGAGAGCTAAAATTTCTAAAATTTAAAAAGTGGTTATAACTATTCATAACGGCTAGTTTTAATAATATTTTAATAGCATATCGTTGTTTCGTGAAACTCAGTATTGCGTACTACACACGCTATCAAGGAAGGTTGCGATTGCGTGTAATGCAAGGCAAGTCAAAGATGTGTGTTGTGAAAGATCCTTTTGGTGTAGCGTTCAACACAAGACATTAATAAAATTAAAAAGAATATTTTTCATAAAATCTCAGGCTGTTACATTATAAAAATATATTAATATTTATAAAACTATATATGATAATTTTATAAAAACTATCCACCCATTTATTGATAATATTTTTTTATTTCCATTATTTAAGGTGAATTTATTTGGTGGTTTTCATGGTCGGTTCATTGTATATTTTCTTGTTAAGTGGTAGAAATATGAAATAAGTGGAATGAAACGGAGCTAATATGTTTCCAAAATTTTAAATTAAACCATATATCATTTTTTTCTAATCTGAGTATGATTGATTAGATAAAACATTGATGAAAATGATTTATTTTTTGGCGCTTTTTACGACCATTGAAATCTTATATCATTTTATTTAATATCATGATTATATATTGGTTCTAGAACATTATATAAATTTTAATATTTATAATAAATACTTATTTAAGCATAATAATTGTCTTGAAACCATACTTGAAGGTTTCAATGAAAAATTAAACCTCGTCATCCCCAAAGGTAGTGAATCAACACGTCACAGACGATGTTTTCATTTTCTAGAATAAGAAGAAAAAATGATATCTTTTACGATGGATATTAAATTAACATAATAAAATTAAATTTATATTTTAAATACTTCAGTTATCATTTCACTTGGATGGTAGGAGGTGAGGTGATAATAATAAAAGGAAAAAAATTTGAATGAAAATAAAAGAAACTTTGTTGAGGATTTTACCTCTTGAATTCTTATTTTTGAGAACCTTTGTAGGGAAATTGTATTTGGTATTTTTTTGAGAAAAAATGATCTGGGACATGGGTCATATATTATGGATGAATATTAGGATGAAAATAAAAAATCTACAAGGATTTGAGGTTTGAGGAGAAGAGGTGTTATTTGTAGTGGAAGAGAGGGGGGTTTTTTGATTATTTTATTCATTAGTTTATTATTTTGCCTCAAGAATATGAATATTTTTTATTCCCATGATTAAAAATAGTAAATGGGGATGTATATTTAGATATTATGGCCTTAAATCAGTAATATGTAACCCATGAATCAATAATTCATCTACGTAGTTTATACCATAAATTATTGTATTTCACTATTCGCAAAAAATTCAATTATTCTAGAAAAATCACCAAAAATCAGCAAAACCATTTTTTGAAAATTAGAATTGAAAAATGGGCTCCATTTTATCAGAATAATTCTATAAATTTGATAAATTGCATTTTTAATTAAAATCAAAATTTATTAAAAAAATATCAATTTCTAAAATTATAACTGATTTTACAACAATTTGAAAATTTAATAAATGTCTAATAATTTTATCCTATAATAATAAGACAACAGAATATTAATTTATGATTCCATTTTATGATTTGTTTTCAAATCTTCATAATAATTATAAAATTGTAAATATATATTTTGGCTTCACAAAAATACCAATACTTCATTTATCATTTTAAAACATTTATTTACCTATTCCGTGATATAAATATATAATATTTCACTTATAAGATAAATAAATTTTATGAATTCTTTCCTAGGTGAGGTTATTATAATATTTCTATAATATCATTAATATCTTTAAATACCACTAATTTCATATATATTTATAATGAATTTAACTATTTAATTCCATAATTAAAATATAATATTTTATAAGTATCTGGGATATTATAAATGCATTCCTAACAAGTCAAATGTGTGGGATGTGTTTACTAGACATTGTGAGGAGAAGTATTTCTAGGTACTATATGAATAGTAATGCATTTATTTAATATCACAGCTATTAATAACTCTGATAAATAATTTTTAATTTAGGAAATAACAACTGAGTGCTGAAATTAAACATTGAATAGTAAAACCAATGTACTCCAACAATAATGAAATGATAGGGTATGCTTCAGTTGAAAAAAAATTGATAAGTATTTTAAATATACCATAATAAGTTTGCATGACATGAATCTAAAACATAATGATGTTCCTTTTCTTATATGTAGATTGATGTATCCAAATCAAAAGCCACTTCTATCCCACATCATGTGCTACAGAATGGGGAACATGTAAATTTGAGATACTTATAGATGAAAATGAAAAAAATATGGGAATCATGTGAAAGTATGAAATAATAAAAAAATTCATTAAATTAGTATTGTAACATCCCAGGTAGATAAAGAATAAAACATTTTCATATTTATTAATATTTACGAATTAAATATTAATTTTACTTTGAAGGGGTTGCTATGTTCGATAGAGTACCAGATACTCAACAAAGAGTTTCTTTGAAATCTTACATTGCACACTAGTAATAAAATAATATTATTTTAAATGGTAGTTAACACGTAGCCATTGTATTGGCGAGAATGAATAGAAATAACTAAAATATGATTACATATGTTTGTGAAATGTTTTTACATTTATCCAATAAAGGATAAAGGCTTAAAATACGAAAAGATTTCAATTTTAGGCATATATACTCTAATTTTCAATAAAGGACCACTTAGCACCTTTTGATGGCGAACCATCATTAAATACAGTTTTGGTTACTCTTATACATTATATTGGACCAAATAAAATTCCTCTTTAGAATTGGGACATCCAAATTTACTTTGTGTAAATTTTTGGTATTTTTTCGATAAAGTTCATTTTTTTAATGAATAGTGAAAAATGCTATATTTTAATTCAAAACACTTTTTAATCTAAATTTTTTATATGATTATATTATATTTTTAATTTGTTTTAAAGTGAAATTAGAAAATATTTTTACCATTTAATCCAATATTTGTCATTGGAATTAATTTCACTTTGAAATTGGACTTAAACTACTGTCAATCTTTTGATATATATTGTTTCATAAAAACACACTATTTGTTCTGACAGCGGGAATTAATTGTTAAATTAATTAATGTAACTTATATGTTTTGAATTTTGAAAATATACATCATTTTTTAATTCGGAATATCAAATATATCTTAGGGTGATGTTTTTATATTTTTATGAAAAACATCAATTTTTGATGAATAGTGAAACCACTAAGTGGTACTTAAAAAACTGATTTTTCGTTTAAATGAAATTTTACCACATCTGTGTTTTGAATTTAACAAATCCTACATACATGGTTGTCATTAAGAAGTAAAATGTGGTTCAATTAGATAAAAATAATTTTTTGTGAACAGTAAATTTTAAGTTTTTAATCGGGATTAGAGGTAATTAGTATGATTTAAGGTAAAAATAATGTTTTAATAATATGAAATGACCCTGACACATGTCCTACACTTATTGGATATGTCATGGCCGAGAAAGAAAATCCATGGGTCAGCTTGAGGACCCCATTGAGCCACTTTGGTAGGAAAATTTCATTAATAACTTTTTATTTAATGTTAAAATAAAAATTTCACAAACATGTGTTGTTTTACTAAAACAATTTTTAAATGGGGTTATAGAAGTCATAATTTTGACTATAAATATTCATTGGAAATTTAAAAATATTTCCTACATCATGATAGTTTTTTTATAATTTTTAGACATTAAATAAATTAAATTATTTATGACACCATGATAATGCAGCGATTACCTCATTATTTAACAATTTAAATAAAATGAAAAGATAATGTAAAATCTAAGAACTACACTTGTAAAAAACATATTGGATGGGTGGATTTCGAACTTGTATCACCTTATCCTCGAAATATATATTTTTTGGACCTTTAAAATCCGAAAAGCATTTTATAATAAAGTAACCTTTTATAACTTTCCAAGAGTGCCCCTCCTCTCCTCTTATAAAAGGCCCCCACCTCTACCACCATACCCACACCTCTCAAGCCTTTGGCTCGTCCAACCCCTGCCCATTTTGTCTCTCCACACCCATATCTTACTCTTAGAAGCCTCACTTTGGGCAGAAGTCGTTCCAAGGAAGCCTTTGAGCTCAAATCAAAAAGAGTTACCTGTTTTAAAGGTAGTGTCTTCTCTTGTGTTCTTATGTTTTATTTTGCTTCTCCAACCCACTAAACTATTTTTATTCCTTCCTTTTTTAAAACACCAGTATCTTCAATATACTAGGATGTTTTTATGAGTATTATTAGAGCTAAACTTACACATACCTTCATCTAATGATTAAAGAGCATACTGTTTCTGTGGATGGCGAATTTCTGCCTCACGAAACGATGATTGTTCAATATTCTTCTAACACCTTCAAAGGTGGACATTAAGATGACACTAAATTTATATGTGATATATAATATGTTTATGTTTTTCTTAAGATTCTTTATTTTTCATTTATGTCATACTGTTACGGCTTCCATTATGGGTATACGCGATATCTTCATTTTAGGAAGTGCAGACTACCGCCCCCTCAAAGTGATTTGATTCGTTAATGCCATATATGGGACATATAAAGGATGGAGTGAATGATATTATATAAAAAATTATACTGGAATTATAATATACCTTTATTTCATTATTATTACATTCCATAAAATACAAAATAGAAATGAAAGTAATGTTCATGCGTACGTACGGCTTACCATCTCCATGAACGGTGCATTTCATTTCTTACCTCTAAATGTTATTTAATATTTTAAATGCATGTATATACTGGATATATATGATATATACGATATCTAAATAATGAATATAACTCTGGATATAAAAGATACAAGATCAAATTGTAATTATAAAGAGTTTATTTTTGACTCAAGTACCAATGATCGTTAAAACAACCGTTATTAAATTAAATAATTACATAGTGTTTATGACATAGTAATAAGTGATATAGAAGGAATAATGAACTTGAAAAAGGTTCTTAAGCAAGTAGAAATTAACTAAAGTTTATTATTTAGGAGATTAATGAGCAATTGAGTCACGTCAGACATGAGGTAAGGGACATCGTCCCAATCTCCTTTCATTGAGGCATATTTTGTTTTATACACAACTTTCTTTTATACGGTGTATAAACCCCTTTGAATTTTATGCTTATTCAAAAGGAATATTTTTTTATACGAAGCATTTTACTAAATGACAAAAGGAATGTTTCATTGTCATACGTATGTGGTGACAACGACTTCTCCGCCGCAGTGACCATTATTTTAGTTTCGGCTTCCTCTACAATCCATAACTTTTTTTCATGAAAAATAAATACCATGTTTTACTTTTTATTTATTTTGGTATTGAAAATGGTTTTGATAATTTTTTAATTATATCAATGTGTTATTGATATCTTGTGTTTGAAATGTGGAAATTTATGTTTCCATAAGCATGTTATATGTGATACGATTATGTTATGGTTCTTGGGTATTGTTTTGAAGATGGGTGGTTCTGTAATAAACTAAGGTCGGGTGAGCTCGATATAGCTCTCCAATGCATTGGGTAACCCAAAGGAGTTAAATTTTAAGGTTTCTCTGAAGATATTTTAGGGAATATACTGTGATGGGCATTCCAAATGTAACCATGAGGGTTACTCCCTACGTAAGAACGTTATGAATGCCTCAAGTTACCTTTATGTCATATGATTTCTATGATTTATTAATGATTTGATGAGGTATGTTAATGTTCTTATGTTTTACGAGTAAATTATGATTTAAATGATTCTTATGAATACATGTACTCATGTTTCCTTACCATATTTTTATATCCCTTACTGAGCTTTTTATGCTCATCCCAAGTTTTTGAAATGTTTTTCACAGGTCAAGGGAAAGGTACAAGATATGATGATAGTGTCAAGGAAGTGTCAAGAAGGAATCCATGTTTTATTTTAAATATGATTATGTTGATGGGAAAAATGAATACTATCTTTTATATAACCACTTTTTTTAAAGGTGGAATGTAATGCATGATTTATATCCTAATTCTCTAAAACTCTAAACCTTAAAAGATCCTCAATGTGAATTTTTCATTTAATTCAATATTAAGTAAGGTTTAAGGCTGGGGCCTTATAGTTGGCATCAGAGGTCGGTTTAGATAACTTTAGGGTCAGAATTAAATTAAATGATTATCCAAAAATATTTATTTTTTACGTTCAAATTGGAATGATATAGCATTTGATGATTACCATGTTGCTTCATCTAAGACATGTTTGTTCAGAATGGCTTTCTGTAGAGGAAACAGGGAAGCAGTGCTAGTAAGGCATACATAAGGAAATAACCTTCCGAATCAGCATCCTGAGATAGTTGGAATTGGAACTGAACAGTTTGTTACAGAAATGGCACAGTTTACTCAAGTGATAAATGGTGGCGATATCCATGGATGAGATCATCCAGATCAACGGCAGAGGAACATGTCGGTGGTGGATCATTTCATGAGGCAACATCCCCCATCATTCGGAGGATCATCTGACCATGTGCTAGTTGAAGGGTAAATTAAAGCATTGTAAAAGATTTTTGATGTCATGGGGTGTTCAGATAATCAAAAGGTTAGTCTTTCTATTTACCGTTTGGAGGGTGAAGCAGACCAGTGGTAGTCGATGGTTAAAAATATCAGGGACGCTGATGAGATTGATGCTGTCGACTGGGATGAATTCAAAGGTATATTTCTTGAGAAGTATTTTCCTAAGGCTGTTCGACTTAGTATGGAAAAACAATTCTTGGAATTGAGGAAAGAGGAAGACTCAGTGGATACCTATGAAGAAAGGTTCACTCGATTGGAAAGGTATGCTCCAAATTTTATCCGAGACCATGATAGTAAAATCAATCGTTTTTACTCAGGATTAAAGCAAAAATATCAAAGGGATTTAGCTTATCGTGAGTTCAAAAGTTATGAAAATCTTGTTTGATGTGCTGAGAAGGTGTAAATGGAGTTTTCTGATGATCAAGTGTTCTACAACAACCAGCATAAGAAGAGACCGAGGTGGCAGGAGAAAGGAAATAATTCTTCAAAAAGGTCTGATGGTAATAAAACTAAGTTTCCAGTTTGTGATAAATGTGGTAAAAGGCATGCTGGGGAATTTCTTCTGAATTCTGGAAAGTGCTACCGATGTGGTAAGATGGGACATAAGGCTTGTGATTGCACTGAAAAAGATCATGGTGATGGTAAGTCCAAATTTTATTTACAGTTAGTGAAATGTTTTAAGTGCAATGAGATGGGTCACTATGAAAACGAGTGTCCGACAAAGAGCTTGAGTGATGGGGAGCAGTTAGACTACAAGAAGAAAGGTGTGGTGAAATCCTTTGCAACTATTTCAATAGATGTCGGGCCATCAAATGAAGTTGTATCAGGTACCTTGTTTGTTTTTTCAGAGTATGCCAGTGTGTTGTTTGATTTTGGTTCTACACATTCTTTCGTCTCTAGAAATTTCTCTAGTAAAATTGGAATACCATCTCAAGAAATGACTCCTAAACTTGTGGTAAAAAAACTGGGGGAAATGTTGAGGCAAAAAGGATTTATAAGAATATTCCTATCCTTATCCGTGGAAAGAACCTAATTGCAAACCTTATTGTTTTACCTCCAGTAGAGTTTGATGTTATCCTGGGTATGTATTGGCTCTCTATTTACCATGATAAGATTGATTGTAGAGCTAAAGAAGTGTTTTTTCAGAAAGACTTCTAGTTTGTGTATAATAATGAACCCTTACTGTTGATAACATATCATGTGGCCGAGAAACTTGTAAAATATGGAAATGAATGTTACCTTGCACATATTGTTGAAAGCAAGGGAACTGTTCATAATAATGATGTGCCAGTGGTAAATGAGTATCCTGATGTTTTTCCTGATGAGTTTCCTGTAATAATACCAGATCGGGAAGTTGGATTTACAGTTGACTTAGTTCCTGATGCTAATCCAATTTCAAAACCCCCTTATCGAATGGCTCAAACTAAACTTTTAGAGTTGAAGGAGCAATTGCAAGATTTATTAGAGAAAGGTTTCATTCGACCTAGAACATCACCATGGGGGGCTTCTATTTTATTTCTTAAAAAGAAATATGGTTCAATGAGACTTTTCATTGATTATAGATCCTTGAATAACATCACTGTTAAGAACATATATCCTTTGCCTCATATCGATGATTTGTTTAATCAGCTCCAGGGAGCTCAGTTTTTTCAAAGATTGTCCTGAGACTGGGGTACCATCAGTTGAAGGTAAATAAAGCAGATATTCTGAAGACCGCGTTTCGTACAAGATATAGCCATTATAAATTTGTAGTAATGCCTTTTGGGCTAACCAATGCATCTGCTGTATTCATAGACCTTATGAATAGAATTTTCCATGAGTTCTTGGATAAGTTTGTGGTTGTTTTCATTGATGATATTTTGTATTTTATAAAAGTAAAGAGGAGCATGAAAGACATTTAACGGTTATTTTGAAAACCTTAAAAGAAAATAAATTGTATGGGAAATTCACCATGTGTGAGTTTTGGTTGCAACAAATTTCTTTCCTTGGTCATATTGTTTTTAAAGATGGAATAACTGTAGATCCTGAAAAAACAAGAGTTGTTGAAGAATGGCCAAGACCCACAAATGTAACAGAGATCCGTAGTTTTCTTGGTTTGGCAGGTTACTACCAATGGTTTGTTGAAACTTTTTCCTACTTATCTAGTCCAATGACTAGGCTTACTTGGAAGGGTGTTAAGTTTATCTGGACAAAAGAATGTGATGATTGTTTTCAAGAGTTGTAAAGAAGATTGGTGAATGCTCCAGTTTTGGCACTACCATCCAGGAATGGGGAGTTTGTTATCTATAGTGATGCTTCATTGAAAGGGATTGGTTGCATCTGAATGCAAAATGATCAGGTAATTTCTTATACTTCACGTCAGTTGAAAAATCATGAGGTAAATTAACCTACACATGATTTGGAATTAGCTGCTGTTGTTTTCGCTTTAAAAATATGGAGGCATCATTTGTATGGATGAAAGTGTGAAATATATACCGATCACAAAAGTTTGAAGTATATATTCACTCCAAAAGAATTGAACATGAGACAGATGAGGTGGCTAGAATTAATAAAGGATTATGATTGTACAATTAATTACCATTCGGGAAAAGAAAATAAAGTGGCTAATGCTTTGAGTCAAAAAATTAATGCTTCATTAACAATGTTGTGTTTGGAATGTGATCCTTTGGTTAAGGATTTGATAAACTATGGCATAAAAGTTGTTGGTTCAGGATTTCCTTCTGTTTTGTTTCAGGTATTAGTGAAATCTTCTCTATCAGACAGAATCAAGCAAGCACAGAAGCAAGATAGTGAGTTGCAGAAAAAGGTAGAGTTGATTCAGAAGGGTAAGTTACCTGATTTCAACATTGATAATGACTGTGTTTTGAGATTTGGGAAGAGATTGTGTGTGCCTTGTGACTCACAGTTGAAGAGAGATTTGTTATGTGAAGCTTACATTTTTTCATTTTCAGTTCATCCAGGCAGTACTAAGATGTACAGAGATCTGCGAAAGTATTACTGGTGGGATGAAATGAAAAGGGATATTGGTGATTTTACTATAAAGTGTTTGACTTGTTAGCAGGTTAAAGCAGAGTGGCAGTTACCGAATGGGATTCTTCAGCCTTTACCAGTTCCAGAGTGGAAATGGGAAAATATATCCATGGACTTTGTTGAGGGGTTATAGAAGACATCTCAAGGTAATAATGAAATCTGAGTTATTATTGATCGCTTGAGTAAATCTGCTCATTTGATTCCTATTTGAGATACTTTCTCTCTAGATCAACTTTCTCGATTGTATCTTAAAGAGATAGTCAGGTTGCATGGAGTTCCCCTATCCATTGTATCTGATCGTGATCCCAAGATCACTTATAACTTTTTGAAAGGCCTTCAGAAGTCGTTGGGTACTGAATTAAATTTTTGTACATATTTCCATCGTCAATCAGATGGGCAGTCAGAACGGACAATTCATACTTTGGAGGATATGCTATGTTCTTGATCGATGGGTTATCAGGGAAGTTGGTACCAACGTCTTTCTTTGGTTGAATTTTCATAAAATAACAGTTTTCATTCCAATATACAGATGGCACTATTTGAGGTATTATATGGGAAGCGGTGTCGAACTCCAGCTTTTTGGAATGAAGTGGGTGAAAGGAAGCTGATGGGACCAGAATTGGTGGAAGAGATGGCAGAAAATGTTCAGTTGATTCAGAAATACATGAGAACGGATCAGAGAAGACAGAAATGTTATGCAGAAAATAGGAGGAAGGATCTATCTTTCGAGGTAGGTGATCGTGTTTTTCTCAAAGTATCACCATGGAAAAGTGTGATGCGATTTGGTAAGAAAGGAAAGCTGAGTCCAAGGTTCATTGGACCATATGGAATTCTAGAGAGAGTTGAATCAGTTGCATACCGAGTGGCTTTACCTCCGATTTTATCCCAGGTACACAATGTTTTTCATGTTTTGATGTTGAGAGATTATATGCCAGATCAATCTCATGTTTTGAGCCCAGAGGTAGTTCAGTTGGAGGAGAATATCTCTTATGAAGAACAACCAGTCCAGATTCTTGAATGAAGATAGAAAGTGTTGAAAAATAAGGTAATTCACCAGGTAAAGGTTTTGTGGAAAAACCATAAGGTTGAAGAGGCATCGTGGGAATCTGAAAATGTTATGAGGGATAAATACCCCCACTTATTTTGATAAGTGAATAAAATTGTGAGGAGACAATTCCCAAAAGGGGGGAAGGATGTAACATCCCAGGTAAATAAAGAATAAAACATTTTCATATTTATTAATATTTAGGAATTAAATATTAATTTTACTTTAAATGGGTTTCTATGTTTGATAGTGTACCTGATACGCAACAAAGAGTTTCATTGAAATCTTACGTTGCACACTAGTAATAAAATAATATTATTTTAAATAGTAGTTAACACGTAGCCATTGTAATGGTGGGAAGGAATATAAATATCTAAAATAAGATTATATATGTTTGTTAAATGTTTTTACATTTATCTAATAAAAGATAAAGGTATAAAATACGAAAAGAATTCAATTTTAGGCATATATACTCTAATTTTCACTAAAGGTCCACTTAGCACCTTTTGATGGAGAACTGATATTAAATATAGCTTTGATTACACTTATACATTCTATTGGACCAAATAAAATTCTTCTTTAGAATCGGGACATCCAAATTTACTTTGTGTAAATTTTTGGTATTTTTTTCGATAAAGTTCTTTTTTTAATGAATAGTGAAAAATGTTGTCTTTTAATTCAAAACCTTTTTTAAATATAATTAGTCTATATTATTAGATTATATTTTTAATTGGTTTTAAAGTGAAATTAGAAAATATTTTTACCATTTAATCCAATAGTGGTCGTTGGAATTAATTTCACTTTGAAATTGGACTTAAACCAGTGTCAATCTTTTGATATATATTGGTTCATAAAAACACGCTATTTGTTCTGACAGCAAGAATTAATTATTAAATTAATTAATGTAAATTATATGTTTTGAATTTTGTAAAATATACAAAAAAATTTGTATTCGTAATATCAAATATATCTTGGGGTGATGTTTTGGTATTTTTCTGAAAAACATCAATTTTTGATGAATAGAGAAACCACTAAGTAGTACTTAAAAAACAGATTTTTCATTTAAATGAAATTTTACCACCTCTGTTTTTTGAATTTCAAAAATCTCACATACATGTTAATCATTAAGAAGTAAAATTTTGTTCAATGGGATTAAAATAATTTTGGTGAATAGTAACTTTTAAGTTTTCAATCGCGATTCGAGGTAATTAGTATGATTTAAGGTAAAAATAATGTTTTAATAATATTGAATGACCTTGACACATGTCCTACTCTTATTGGATGTGTCATGGAAGACCAAGAAAATCCATGGGTCAACTTGAGGACCCCATGGAGCCACTTTGGTAGGAAAATGTCATTAATAACTTTTTATTTAATGTTAAAATAAAAATGTCACAAACATGTGTTGTTTTACTAAAACAATTTTTAAATGGGGTTATAAAAGTCATTATTTTGAATATAAATATTCATTATAAAGATAAAAAGATTTCCTACATCATGATATTTGTTTTTTAATTTTTATACATTAAAAAAATTAAATTCATTATGACACCATGATGATGCAGCGATTACCTCATTATTTAACGATTTAAATAAAATAAAACGATAATGTAAAATCTAAGACCTACACCTATCAAAAACCTATTGGATGGGTGTATTTAGAACTCTTATAACCTTGTCCTAGAAATATGTAATTTTGGGACCTTTAAAATCCGAAAATCATTTTATAATAAAGCAACCTTTTATAACTTTCCAAGAGTCCCCCTCCTCTCCTCTTATAAAAGGCCCCCACCTCTACCACCTTACCCACACCTCTCAAGCCTTTGGCTCGGCCAAAACCTGCCCATTTTGTCTCTAAACATCCCTCTATTACTTCTAGAATCCTCACATTGAGCAGAAATCTTTCCAAAGAAGCCTTTGAGCTCAAATCAAAAGGAGTTACCGTTTTAAAGGTAGTGTCTTCTCTTGTGTTCTTATGTTTTATTTTACTTCTCCAACCCCCTAAACTCTTTTAATTCCTTCCTTTTGTAACCAAACCAGTGTCTTAAATATACTAGGATCTTGTTATGATAATTATTAGAGCTACACTTTCACACACCTTCATCTAATGGTTAAAGAGTATACTGTTTCCATGGATGGAGAATTTCTGCCTCACGAAACGATGATTTTTCAATATTCTTATAACACCTTCGAAGGTGGCCATTAAGAAGAAACTACATTTATATATTATATATAATATTTTTATGTCTTCCTTAAGCTTCTGTATTTTTCATTTATGGCATACCTTTATGGCTTCCATTATGGGTATACGCGATATCTTCATTTTAGGAAGTGCGGACTACCGCCCCCTCAAAATGATTTGATTCATTAATGCCATACGTGGAACGTATAAAGTATGGATTTAATGATATTATATATGAAATTATACTGTAATTATAATATACATTTATTTCATTATGATTTCATTCCATAAAATACGAAATAGAAATGAAAGTAGCATTCATGCGTACGTACGGCTTACCGTGGCCATGAACGGTGCATTTCATTTCATACCTCTAAATATTATGTAATATTATAAATGCATGTATATACTGGATATATATGATATATATGATATATACATAATGAATTTAACTCTGGATATAATGGATACACGAACAAATTGTAATTATAAAGAGTTTATTTTTGACTCAAGTACCAATGATCGTTAAAATGACCGTTATTAACTTAAATAATTACATAGTGTTCATGACATGGTAATAAGTGATATAGAAGGAATAATGAACTTGAAAAAGGGTTTTAATCATGTAGAAATTAACTCAAGTTTATAATTCAGGAGATTAAAGAGCAATCGAGTCATGTAAGACATGAGGTAAGGGACTTCATCTCAATCTCCGTTTATTGAGGCATATTTTGTTTTATACACAACTTTATTTTATACGGTATATAAGCCCCTTTGAATTTTACGCTTATTCAAAAGGAATAATTTTTTTATACAAAGCGTTTTACTAAACGACAAAAGGAATGTTTATTTCTAGTACGTATGTGGTGACAATGACTTCTCTACCGCCGTGACCATTATTTGAGTTTCGGCTTCCTGTACAAGCCATAACTTTTTTTTAATGAAAATTAAATACCATGTTTTACTTTTCATTTATTTTGGTATTGAAAATGGTTTTGAAAATTTTTTTATTATATCAATGTGTTATTGATATCTAGTGATTGAAATTTTGAAATGTTATGTTTCCATTATGCATGTTTCATGTGATACTATTTTGTTATGGTTCATGGGCATTGTTATGAAGACAGGTGGTTCCTTGATAATCTAAGGGCAGGTGAGCCCGATATAGCTCTCCAAGGCATTGGGTTACACGAAGGAGTTAAACGTTAAGGTTTATTTGAAGAGATTTTAGGGAATATACTATGATGGGTATTCCAAACGTAACCATGAGGGTTACTCCCTACGTAAGAATGTTTTGAATGCCTCAAGTTACCTTTATGTCTTATGATTTCAATGATTTATTCATGATAGGATGAGGTATGTTAAAGTGCTTATGTTTTATGAGTAAAGTATGATTTCATTGATTCTTATGTATACATGTACTCATGTTTCCTTACCATATTTTTATATCCCTTACTGATCTTTTTATGCTCATCCCATGTTTTTGAAATGTTTTTCACAGGTCAAGGGAACGGTACATGATATGATGATAGTGTCAATGAAGTGTCAAGAAGGAATCCATGTTTTATTTTAAATATGATTCCGTTGATGGGAAAAATGAATACTATCTTTTGTGTAACCACTTTGTTTAAAGGTTTATAGTAATGCATGATTTATATCCTAATTCTCTAAAACTCTAAACCTGAAAAGATCCTCAATGTGAATTATTCATTTAATTCAATATTAAGTAAGGTTTAAGGCAGGGGCCTTATAGTTGGTATCAGAGGTCGGTTTAGAAAACCTTAGGACTTATAATTCTATTAAATTATTATCCAAAAATATTTATTTTTTATGGTCAAATTGGAATGATATAGCATTTGAAGATTACCATGTTGCTTCATCTAAGACATGTTTGTTCAGAATGGCTTTCTACAGAGGAAACAAGGAAGCAGTGCTAAGAAAGCATATAGAAGGAAATAACCTTCTGAATCAGCATCCTGAGATGGTCAGAATTGGAACTAATCAGTTTGTTGCAGTAGTGGCATAGTTGACTCAAGCGATAAATGGTTGCGGTATCCCGGCACGAGATCAGCCAGATCAACCGTAGAGGAACATGTCAGTGGTGGAACATTTAATGAGGCCACATCCCCCATCATTCAGAGGATCATCTGACCATGTACTAGCTAAAGGGTGTATTAAATCACTGGAGAAGATTTTCGATGTCATGGGGTGTTCAAAAAATCAAAATTTTAGTCGTGCTATTTACCGTTTGGAGGGTGAAGCAGATCAGTGGTGGTCAATGGTTAAAAATATCAGGGACGCTGATGAGATTGATGCTCTCTACTGGGATAAATTCAAAGTTATGTTTCTTGAGAAGTATTTTCCTAAGGCTGTTCGACTTAGTATGGAAAAACAATTCCTGGAATTGAGGCAAGAGGAAGACTCATTGGCTTCCTACGAAGAAAGGTTCACTCGATTGTCAAGGTATTCTCCAAATTTTATTCGAGACCATGATAGTAAAATCAATCATTTTTACTCAAGATTAAATCCAAAATATCGAAGGGCTTTAGATTCTCGTGAGTTCAGATGTTATGAAAAGCGTGTTCGATGTGCTGAGAAGGTGGAAATGGAGTTTTCCGATGATCAATTGTACTATAATAACCAGCAGAAGAAGAGACCGAGGTGGCAGGAGAAATGAAAGAATTCTTCAAAAAGGTCTAATGGTAAGAAAACTAAGTTTCTAGTTTGTGATAAATGTGGTAAAGGGATTGCTGGGGAATGTCTTCTGAATTCTGGAAAGTGCTATCGATTTTGTAAGATGGGACATAAGGCTCGTGATTGCACTGAAAAAGATCAAGGTGATGGTAAGTCCAAACTTTATTTACAATTAGTGAAATTTTTTAAGTGCAATGAGATGGGTCACTATGCAAACGAGTGTCTGAAAAAGAGCTTGAGTGATGGGAAGAAGTTAGACTAAAAGCAGAAAGGCCTGGGGAAATCCTTTATAACTACTTCAGCAGATGTCAGGCCATCAAATGAAGTTTTATCAGGTTCATTGTTTGTTTTTTCAGATTATGCCAGTGTGTTGTTTGATTCGGGGTCTACACATTCTTTCGTCTCTGAAAACTTTTCTAGTAAAATGGGAATACCATCTCAAGAAATGACTCCTGAACTTGTGGTAAAAACACCTGGGGGAAATGTTGAGGCAAAAAGAATTTATATGAATCTTCTTATCCTTATTCGTGGAAAGAACCTACTTTCAAACCTTATTGTTTTATCTCTAGTAGAGTTTGAGGTTCTCCTGGGTATGGATTGACAATCTATTTACCAAGCTAATATTGACTGTAGAGATAAAGAAGTTTCTTTTCAGAAAGACTTTCAGTTTGTGTACAAGAATGATCCCTTACTATTGATAACATATCAAGAGGCCGAGAAACTTGTAAAATATGAAAATGAATGTTACCTTGCACATATCGTTGAATGTAAGGGAACTGTTCAGATTAATGATGTGCCAGTGGTAAATGAGTATCCTGATGTTTTTCCTGATGATTTTCCTGGAATTATACTAGATCAGGAAGTTGAATTTACTGTTGACTTAGTTCCTGATGCTAAGCCAATTTCAAAACCCCCTTATCGAATGGCTCAAACTAAACTTTTAGAGTTGAAGGAGCAATTGCAAGATTTATTAGAGAACGGTTTCATTCGACCTATCACATCACCATGGGGTGCTCCTGTTTTATTTTTTCAAAAGAAAGATGGTTCAATGAGACTTTTAGTTGATTATAGATCTTTGAAAAACATCACTGTTAAGAACAAATATCCTTTGCCTCATATCGATGATTTGTTTGATCAGCTCCACGGAGCTCAGTTTTTCTCAAAGATTGACCTGAGATCAGGGTACCATCAGTTGAAGGTAAAGGAATAAGATATTCTGATGACTACGTTTCATACAAGATATGGCTATTATGAATTTGTAGTAATGCCTTTTGGGCTAACCAATGCACCTGTTGTATTTATGGACCTTATGAATAGAATTTTCCATGAGTTCTTGGATATGTTTCTGGTTGTTTTCATTGATGATATTTTTGTGTTTTCTAAAAGTAAAGAGGAGCATGAAAGACATTTAAGGGTAATTTTTTAAAAATTAAAAGAAAAGAAATTGTATGGGAAATTCAGCAAGTGTGAGTTTTGGTTGCAACAAATTTCTTTCCTTGGTCATATTTTTTCTAAACATGGAATAACTGTGGATACTGCCAAAACAAGAGTTGTTGAAGAATGGCCAAGACCCACAAATGTAATCGAGATCTATAGTTTTCTTGGTTAGGAAGTTTACTACTGAAGGTTTGCTGAAACTTTTTCACGATTATCTAGTCCAATGACTAAGCTAACTCGGAAGGGTGTTATGTTTATCTGGACAAAATAATGTGATGATTGTTTTCGGGAGTTGAATAAAAGATTGGTGAATGCTCGAGTTTTGGCACTACCATCCAGGAATGGAAAGTTTGTTATCTACAGTGATGATTCATTGAAAGGGTTTCATTGCATCATAATGCAGAATGATCAGGTAATTGCTTATGCTTCACGTTAGTTGAAAACTCATGAGGTAAATTGCCCTACACATGATTTGGAATTAGCTGCTATTGTTTTCGCTTTAAAATTTGAGGCATCATTTGTATGGAGTAAAGTGTGAAATATATACCGATCACAAATGTTTAAAGTATATATTCACTCGGAAATAATTGAACATGAGACAGAGGAGGTGGCTAGAATTAATCAAATATTATGATTGTACAATTAATTACCATCTGGGAAAGCAAATAATGTGGCTAATGCATTGAGTTGAAAAAGTAATGCTTCATTAACAATGTTGTGTTTGGAACGTGATACTTTGGTTAAGGATTTGATGAAATTTGGCTTAAAAGTTGTTGGTGAAGGATTTCCTTCTATTTTGTTTCAGGTATCAGTGAAATCTTCTCTATCAGACAGAATCATGCAAGCACAGAAGCAAGATAGTGAGTTGTAGAAAAAGGTAGAGCTGGTTCAGAAGGGTAAGTTGCCTTTATTCAACATTGATAATGATTGTGTTTTGAGATTTGGGAAGAGATTGTGTGTGCCTTGTGACTCACAGTTGAAGAGATATTTGTTATGTGAAGCTCATAGTTCTTCATTTTCAGTTCATCCTGGCAATACTAAGATGTACAGAGATCTGCGGGAGTATTACTGGTGGGACGGAATGAAAAGGGATATTGCTAATTTTACTGTGAAGTGTTTGACTTTTCAGCTTGTTAAAGTAGATCTGAAGTTACCAAAAGGGATGCTTCAGCCTTTACCAGTGCCAGAGTGGAAATGGGAAAATATATCCATGGACTTTGTTGTGGGATTACCGAAGACATCTCGAGGTAATAATGCAACCTAGGTTATTATTGATCGCTTGACTAAATCTTCTCATGTTTTTCCTATTCGAGATACTTTCTCTCTAGATCAACTTTCTCAATTGTATCTTAAAGAGACAGTCAGGTTTCATAGAGTTCCCCTATCCATTTTATCTGATTGTGATCCCAGGATTACTTCTAACTTTTTGAAAGGCCTTCATAAGTCGTTGGGTATTGAATTAAATTTTAGTATAGCTTTTCATCCTCAATCATATGGGCAGTCAGAACGAAAAATTCAGACTTTTGAGGATATGCTACATGCTTGTTCGATGGATTATCAGGGCAGTTGGGACCAACATCTTTCTTTGGTTGAATTTTAATATAATAACAGTTTTCATTCCAGTATACAGATGGCACCGTTTTAGGCATTATATGGGAAGAGGTGTCAAACTCCAGCTTTTTGGGATGAAGTGGGTGAAAGGAAGCTGATGGGACCAGAATTGGTAGAAGAGATGGCAGAAAAAGTTCAGTTGATTCAGAAACACATGAGAACAGCTCAGAGCAGACAAAAAAATTATGTAGACAATAAGAGGAAGGATCTATCTTTAGAGGTAGGAGATCATGTTTTTCTCAAAGTATAACCATGGAAAAGTGTGATGAGATTTGTTAAGAAAGGAAAGATGAGTCCAAGGTTCATTGGACCATATGAAATTCTAGAGAGATTTGGATCAGTTGCATACCGAGTGGATTTACCTCCGATTTTATCTCAGGTACACAATGTTTTTCATGTTTCGATGTTAAAAAAGTATATGCCAGGTCTATCTCATGTTTTGAGCCCAGAGGTAGTTCAGTTGGAGGAGAATCTCTCTTATGAAGAACAACCAGTCCAGATTCTTGACTGAAGAGAGCAAGTGTTGTGAAATAATGTAATTCACCAGGTAATGGTTTTGTGGAAAAATCATATGGTTGAAGAGGCAAAGCGGGATTCTGAAAATGCTATGAGGGATAAATACACCCACTTATTTTGATAAGTGAATAAAATTGTGAAGACGCAATTCCCAAAAGGGGGGAAGGATGTAACATCCCAGGTAAATAAAGAATAAAACATTTTCATATTTATTAATATTTACGAATTAAATATTAATTTTACTTTAAAGGGGTTTCTATGTTCGATAGCCTACCCGATAGGCAACAAAGAGTTTCTTTGAAATCTTACATTGCACACTAGTAATAAAATAATATTATTTTAAATGGTAGTTAACACGTAGCCATTGTATTGGCGGGAATGAATAGAAATAACTAAAATATGATTATATATTTTTGTTAAATGTTTTTACATTTATCCAATAAAGAATAAAGGCTTAAAATACGAAAAGAATTCAATTTTAGGCATATATACTCTAATTTTCACTAATGGTCCACTTAGCCCCTTTTGATTGTGAACCGTCATTAAATATAGTTTTGGTAACTCTTATACATTCTATTGGACCAAATAAAATTCTTCTTTAGAATCGGGACAGCCAAATTTAATTTATGTATATTTTTGGTATTTTTTTCGATAAAGTTCTTTTTTTAATGAATAGTGTAAAATGTTGTATTTTAATTCAAAACCTCCTTTTAATCTAATTTTTTTATATAATTAGATTATAATTTGAATTTGTTTTAAAGTTCAATTAGAAAACATTTTTACCATTTAATCCAATAGTGGTTGTTGGAATTAATTTCACTTTGAAATTGGACTTAAACTATTGTCAATCTTTTGATATATATTGTTTCATAAAAACACGCTATTTGTTCTAAAAGCGGGAATTAATTATTAGATTAATTAATATAACTTATATTTTTTGAATTTTTTAATATATACATCATTTTTTAATTCGGAATATCAAATATAGCTTAGGGTGATGTTTTGGTATTTTTCTGAAAAACTTCAATATTTGATGAATAGTGAAACCACTAAGTGGTACTTAAAAAACTGATTTTTCATTTTAATGAAATTTTACCACCCCTGTGTTTTGAATTTCAAAAATCCGACATACATGGTTGTCATTATGAAGTAAAATTTGGTTCAATAGGATTAAAATAATTTTTGGTGAATAGTAACTTTTCAGTTTTTAATCGTCATTAGAGATAATTAGTATGATTTAAGGTAAAAATAATGTTTTAATAATATGAAATGACCTTGACACATGTCCTAACCTTATTGTATGTGTCATGGATGACCACGAAAATCCATGGGTCAGCTGGAGGACCCCATGGATCCACTTTGGTATGAAAATGCCATTAATAACTTTTTATTTAATGTTAAAATAAAAATGTCACAAACATGTGTTGTTTTACTAAAACAATTTTTAAATGGGGTTATACAAGTCATAAATTTAACTATAAATATTCATTATAAAGCTAAAACGTTTTCCTATATCATGATATCTTTTTTATAATTTTTAAACATTAACTAAATTATATTATTTATGACACCATGATGATGCAGTGATTACCTCATTGTTTAACGATTTAAATAAAATGAAAAGATAATGTAAAATATAAGACCTAAACTTGTCAAAAACCTATTGGATGGGTGGATTTCGAACTATTATCACCTTATCCTAGAAATTTATAATTTTGGGGCCTTTAAAAACCGAAAATCATTTTATAATAAAGTAACCTTTTATAACTTTCCAAGAGTGCCCCTCCTCTCCTATTATAAAAGGCCCCCACCTCTACCACCTTACCCACACCTCTCAAGCCTTTGGCTCGGCCAAAACCTTCCCATTTTGTCTCTCCACATCCCTCTATTACTCCTAGAAGCCTCAATTTGGCAGAAGTCTTTCCAATAAAGCCTTTGAGCTCAAATCAAAAAAAGTTACCTGTTTTAAAGGTAGTGTTTTCTCTTGTGTTCTTATGTTTTATTTTGCTTCTCCAAACCCCTAAACTCTTTTTATTCCTTCCTTTTGTAACAAAAAAAATATCTTTAATATAATAGGATGTTTTTCTGAGAATTATTAGATCTAAACTTACACACACCTTCATCTAATGGTTCAAGAGCATACTGTTTCCGTGGATGGTGAATTTCTGCCTCACAAAACGATGATTGTTCAATATTATTCTAACACCTTAAAATGTGGCCATTAAGATGACACTAAATTTATATATGATATATAATATGTTTATTGTTTCCTTAATCTTATATATTTTTCATTTATGTCATTCCTTTATGGCTTCCATTATGGGTATACGCGATATCTTCATTTTAGGAAGTGTGAACTACCACCCCCTCAAAGTGATTTGATTCGTTAATGCCATATGTGGGACGTATAAAGGATGGTGTTAATGATATTATATATTATATTATACTGGAATTATAATATACCTTTATTTCATTATGATTACATTCCATAAAATATGAAATAGAAATGAAAGTAGCGTTCATGCGTACGTACGGCTTACCGTCTCCATGAACGGTGCATTTCATTTCTTAACTCTAAATGTTATGTAATATTATAAATGCATGTATATACTGGATATATATGATATATATGATATATACATAATGAATATAACTTTGGATATAATATATACATGATCAACTTGTAATTATAAGGTGTTTATTTTTGACTCAAGTACCAATGATCGTTAAAACGACCGTTATTAACTTAAATAATTAAATAGTGTTCGTGACATGGTAATAAGTGATATAGAAGGAATAATGAATTTGAAAAAGGTTCTTAAGCTATTAAAAATTAACTCAAGTTTATTATTCATGATATTTAAGAGCAATCGATTCGCGTCAGACATGAGGTATGGGACTTCGTCTCAATCTCCGTTCATTGAGGCATATTTTTTTTATACACAACATTCTTTTATACAGTGTATAAACCCCTTTTAATTTTACGCTCATTCAAAAGGAATAATTTTTTTATACGAATCATTTTACTAAACGAAAAAAGGAATGTTTCTTTGTCGTACGTATGCGGCGACAACGATTTCTCTGCCACCGTGACCATTATTTGAGTTTCAGCTTCCTCTACAAGCCATAACTTTTTTTAATGAAAAATAAATACCATGTTTTACTTTTCTATTATTTTGGTATTGAAAATGGTTTTGATAATGTTATTATTATATCAATGTGTTATAGATATCTTGTGATTGGAATGTGAAAATGTTATGTTTCTTTCATGCATGTTTTATGTGATACGATTATGTTATAGTTCTTGGGCATTGTTATGAAGACGGGTGGTTCCGTGATAAACTAAGGGCGGGTGAGACCGATATAGCTCTCCAGTGCATTGTGTAACACAAAGTTAAATATTAATGTTTCTCCGAATAGATTTTAGGTAATATACAGTGATGGGTATTCCAAACGTAACCATGATGGTTACTCCCTACGTAAGAATGTTATGAATGCCTCAAGTTACCTTAATGTCTTACGATTTCTATGATTTATTAATGATTTGATGAGTTATGTTAATGTTCTTATGTTTTATGAGTAAAGTATGATTTCATTGATTCTTATATATACATGTACTCATTTTTCCTTACCATATTTTTATATCACTTACTGAGCTTTTTATGCTCATCCTAAGTTTACGAAATGTTTGTCACAGGTCATGGGAAAGGTACATGATATGATGATAGTGTCAAGGAAGTGTCAAGAAGGAATCCATGTTTTATTTTAAATATGTTTCCGTTGATGGGAAAAATTAATACTATCTTTTATGTAACCAATTTGTTTAAAGGTGGAATGTAATGCATGATTTATGTCCTAATTCTCTTAAACTCTAAACCTGAAAAAATCCTCAATTTGAATTATTCATTTAATTCAATATTAAGTAAGGTTTAAGGCTGGGGCCTTATAAGTATTACATAATATTGATTACTTATCTTCCTAAATTTTTTATCTAGCTTAGGCATGGGAATCATCATCAGTTGTACATGATGAACAACTACTACAAGTGGACTTAAAGATCCTCAAATGGAATTATCTATGTCAAAGGTACAAGTTTTGGGGTGACGCCCTGAATGTATTGTGAGAAAAGAAATGAATAGGGGTTAATGAAAAAAATGGAATAGTGTCTTCCATGATTAGTTTCACGTAATGAAAAATTTAATTGGTAGTAATAGTTTCCATAAAATGTTATGGGAAGGATGAATAGAGAATAAACAACTCACAAAATACCAATCTGTGAAGATCCCCCACCCCACTATCTTTTTTTTGAATGCCAATATCCATAATGAGCTATCATAGATGATGTAATAAATATTATCATAATTGATTCAATGATATTTCAATCAAGAAAACAATGATACCTTTCTTGTACTGATATTAAATAGGGTGAAAATGATTTGATTTTTTTCCATCAACACCCACCCATCACCTTTTTATAAGGGATACCATGGTCAACATCACCAATGTTATTATACACAACAAAAAACATCCAATAGGTCTTTGGAGAGTGGGGATTAACATAGCTCATGAGACGAGTGTAAAATCTCCGACCTGGGTGCCACTAAATCGGTGCCCCGATCCAGGTCATCACATGACCTCAAGAGAGTCTTCTCGTACACAATAGGTTGCAGATTAGTAGCAAGGGTCTAATAGGTCACATGGGGATATACCCTCTTTACCAGAGTAATCCATATAATATCACAATATAAATAGCAGAATAAATAGGAAGAAACCAATAACCCGCATATCCAAACATCTCACAAATTGGGTGCAATCCCCATGAAATAGTAAATATGACATGTAATGTGACAATTCTAGGTTATGAAAACCCTAAATGAAGGAAAATAGTAGAATCCCAAAAATGGTCCTCCCTCCATGTCTGGATCCTCATCCATGCATGACCCCGGTCTAACTCAACTCCCAAGCATAAGGCCATTACCCTTGTCCTGACCAGTAATCATGAAATCTTCTCAGGTACCCAATGGCGGCCCAAACATGGTTTGAGTACAAATCAGTAAGCCACCACCAATGGTGCCTACAAGCATATAGTTTAGCAGATAGTAGATGGAAGCATAAATAAATTATAAGAAATGAAAAGAAAATTCAGGGGCCACTAGGTAACAATCTCTACAGATCTATACTAACAAAAGGTTCCAATTCATTATGTCTCTTTTATTCTTAGTTCACCATCAACCAAAACGTCCATAAGTTGGTCATTCTTACAATTTATGCAAGGTTCATGGAATTTATTATTTTTCAAAAGGGTATAAACAGGTCCCTAAATCACTAGGCATAAAGTATCACAATATCACAATATTCTCACCTCGAAGCCTTAGTTGGGGTGGAATGCAACTTTTAGGGGAATAGAGCTCCATCCCCTTCCCTAAACCATGCATTGTAGGTGGCATAGAGAATCATTCCAACTCGACCGATTAGAGGAGGCTCATTATTTTATCCCACACCTCAATCCAAGTGCACATTCTTATCCATCCATTCCGTAGCACAACCAAATAAAAAAATACATATAACAATAATAATCCATAACAATAAACATGGTAAATCATCTTGTACTATAACCAATTAACACATTTCCATTTATATCACCTATCCCATTTAGACCAATTCCCATTCTCAGGACTATCTCACTAATCTTATCAATAATTCCCTTATTCAATCCTTTATACATATTCATAAACCCCATTATGAAATCCACTTCAACATATTTCCTATTTAACATACCATTAACAATTTTCCATATTCACTGTTTCACTTTAACTAAATCACTTAGTCATATCTAACATATTTTCTAATCCTCATACCACAATCTAAATTAACTAATACATTATTTAAGACTCTATTAGAAATATCAATATACCCAAAAGGGATCTGCATGATCACACAACAACCGAGAACTTGCTTAGCTAATTCTTTGTCTAGAAAGTATCAGAACACCGTATGGATGGCCTTAAATGGGTCAAATCATCCTCAATGCATCCCTTTGGGACCATGAGTTTTCTTATTTATCATTTAGGAACCCAAATTTCCAAACCACACGAAAGGTATCAAAATCACAAAAATAGGTGATAAAACCAGACCAGACATGAAAAAATCTACAATGAAACTATGGGATATAACTTGTAGAACATCTTATACATATATATTGACAAAACCTCTCCAAAATGTGGACTTAGATTCGAATCAACCACCTATTAATGATTTGACTTTGATTTTCCTAGAAAAGAATGGTTTTAGAGATTCTGATAGAGTGGAGAGAAAGATACAAACCCTAATAGGGAAAAGGATAAAAGGGGGATAATTAACATACTAGGAGCTTGGATTCACAAGCGACGGTACTCCAAACAACCTAGGATCAAAGGAGATTCATCCTCAGAATATCTTGGGAGATTTTTGTCATCACTAGGTTTTATATAATGATAAAAGAGTAAAATAGAAAGTGATGCTTTAAAATTTAGAAGATTCAATTTTTTCAATTTCTCAACTTTACTAGGCTGCATGGTTTTCCAAACCACATATGTGACACTTTCCCAAAATCACCCCTTCGCATGGTTTACCCACATGATTTTCCAAACCGTATAGAAAAAACATGAGATCCACTACCAAAATTCATCCCCTAGAAGGGTTTCCTGAGATGATCTTCACTGTTTGAACTATCCATGAGCAAAACATGAAACATTCATAAAAACTTCTTTTTTCCTCCTTTTTCATGTCTCGATCCCCCAGAACAACCTCGAGTCTTCTCATGAACTTGGGGAACACTTATTTTTCCAAAATAAGTGACATAAATTGAATCGTAAACATAAACATACCTTATAAAAAATCCTTGAATATACAACCTTCCCACCTTAGGACAACTCATCCTTGAGCCCCAATTCCCGAGCATCCTTGGGTTTCCGATTTAAAGTGATCTAGCCACTGGGACCGTATATCTGATTCTTTCCCCCCAAGTTTCTTCCTAAAAATTTCCATACTTCCATAGAACATGAACCAAAGGAAAAACCATACCCCGCAAGACCATCTAACTATGATCTATAATATAAAATAGAAGCTCCTCAAAGGACACATATGGATCAAGATCAAAATATTCAATATTTAACACATGAGATTGATTAGGTTAATACTATTAGAGTAGTGAAACATAAAAAACATCATCCATCCCACTATACCATTATGGAATAGCCAATCAGCCAGCCACTGATCTAATCTTCTCCATAATCTAAAACTTATAAACATAACTAGGTGCCAAAATTCCTGTTTTCCAGATTCAAGGGTGACCCAACCTTAGTGACACCAGAAGAAACATACTATCACCTACCATTTTCTCAGGAGGTCTAAGATGAAGATATACGGACAAATTATTCCTACACCGTGCTATTTCAATATGCTTCTAAATCAACTGGACCTTCTTTGACATCTCTTATATGATACTTGGTGCAAACAGCTCAGACTCTCCAGTTTCTAACCAACATAATGGAGATCTACATAGTTTCTGTTAGCGTGACTCCAATGGATCCATATAAATTGTAGACTAAAAAATATTGTTGTATGAAAACTCAATAAGTAGAAATTTATTTTCCCAAGAACCACCAAAATCAAGAACATATGATCTCAACACATCCATTTGTACATTTATTGTATGATGTGACTTCCCATATATTTATGGGTGATTATGTACAAAAAACACTTGGGTACTAAGTGCCTTCTATAACCCCTACCAAAAAATGATTTGAAACATGTATAATGATCTGAAAGTATGCTTCTCGTCACACTATGAATCCATACTACCTCTCAAATATATAACTCACCGAACTGATCGACTGCACAAGTTTACAAGATAAGTAAGAAATTACCCACTTTAGTAATCCAATATATAACCACCTAGATTTCATCATTCTTTCTAGGAATCCTTATAATAATCACTACAAAATCCATAGTCGTGTCATTCCACTTCACTCCAGAATAATCCATGACTATAACAACCCACCTGGATGCTGATGCTTGGCCTTCACCTGTTGATAAGTAAGGAATCGCACCACAAAACCAAAAACAACTATCTTCATTGTTGCCCACAAATACTAGTGATGAAGATCATAATACATTTTAGACAATCCAAGATGTATTTCCCACTTTTATATAAGGAACCCATGAAACAACTCTTATCGCACACCTTTCAGCTCTTCAACATGGCCCTAAACATAGATAACTCCATCAACACGAACAACCCAACAATAAAGTGACTTACCAGCTTTAAGACTTTCCTTCATAGCCAAACACTATGGACCCTCTAGTAGAATTTATTTGACCTAGATCAAAAGGGTGGACTCAATATATATATATGTAAGGCTAATTTTTTTGAGCCCATCCTACACCTCTAGGTTTATCTCAACAAACAAAGGTGTCATTTCCACTCAGAGAAAGATTCCTGAAATACCTAATTCTAGGTCTTCTGGCTCAGAGCATCTGTAACATTATTCCCTTAACCAGGTGTGTAAACGAACTCCAAATTGAAGTATTTTAGGTACTTGACCCAACTTCACCATCTAGGATTCAAATTCTGATGATAGAAGATATACAGAAGACTTTTAGGATTGGTAAACACCGTGAATCATTCTATTGATAAGTAATTCCTCCAACAATTCGAGGCATAACCCACTTAACCTAGCTACATATCATTGGTACGATATTTTATTCCCTAAGGAAACAACTGTATTAACCCATAATCTTCAACCCAATCATCATGCATCAATATTTCCCTGATTCCAACACCAAATGAATCATAGAACAAAGTGTACTTCTTACCAGGTTGAGGTTAGACCAGAATCCATGTGGTAGTCAACCGCTTCTTCAATTCTAGAAAATCAGCCTCTCATACCTCCAAACACAAATACGTAACACCCTTCTGGGTTTATCTTGAGTGTGTTGCTGCCAAACGAGAGAAATTACTAATGAAACTCCGTAATAACTAGCCAAACCTAAAACACAATAAACATCCAAAACATTTTTGGTCTACTCCCAAGACACAATAGCATGCAGCTTCTCTAGATCTACTAACAGACCTAACATAGAAATTATGTGCCCCATGAAATGTATTATATCATTCTAGAATTAAAATTTTGATAAATTGGAATAAAGAATATGCTCTCTTAGTGCACTCAAGATGATATCAAGATGTTTGGCATGATCGTCCAGAATTAATGGGTACACCAAGATGTCATAAAAAAATATAACCATGAACTTATCCAATTATGGGTGAAATATTTGATTTATTAGTTCCATAAACATATCCAGTTCATTCCTGAAGCCAAATGAAATCAAAAAAAAATCATATAACCCATACATACTTAAGAAAGCTATCAGTGTTACATCAGAAGGTCTCACCCACCAATGATAGTATCCCGATATAAAATAGATCTTAGAAAACACCAAGGCACCCCTCAGTTGGTCAAACAAGTAATCAATTGTGGGAAGTGGGTATCGGTTTTTAACTTTCATTTGATTTATCTTCCTTTAATCGATACATACCCTCAAAGATCCACCATCCTTCTTAGAAAATAGCACAGGTTATCCCCATTGTAACGTACAAGGTAAAAATAATATCTTTTAGTACAACTCTTCAAGTTAAGCCATAGGATCCTAGAGTTCTTCTATAACCATTCGCTATGGTGGAATAGAAACTAGTTGTGTCCCTAGAAAAAACATGATTGTGGATTCCACATCCCTTTTGGGCTGTAGTCCAGAGAAATACTTAGTAAACATATACTGAAACTCATCCACCATAGGCGGAAAGACACATTTCTTCACATCTCTAGCATCATGAATAAGGCATGCCACTTGGGCTGTGAGTTCTCCCAACTGCTGACAAATTTTCCATATGTGGCCTATTCGTACATATCACACACCGAAAAAGACATAAGTGTCTCAATAAGGATACATGAATGCTAACCTATGACAGTAACAATAGATATGGGAAGAATATTACACTATACATTCCATACCCATGATCAGGTGAAAAACTTATATCTTGAGGAAAAATAGGTTCCATAGAAAATGACAGGTCTCAACCTCTAAGGAATAACTACTACGCTGTCTGATATCCTCAGCTCGCTCCCCGAACGGAGTATTAGTTGACATAACTCCAAAAACATGTTCCACATCTTGTCCCAAAACAACAATTAATTGTATTGAGATGAAAGAGTGTGTGGAACCTATGACAAATAAAGAATTTGATAGTGTGGAAGCGACATGAATCATACCTCAAACAGTAGATGGTCCATCCACGCCATCTCAAGGTGTAGACTGAACTATGCAAAGATAGCATTTACCAATACCCTAGGATCCAGCCTTCGTACTCTGAACTGCACTTCCCTGCTAGTAAAAATAGTATAATCTTGAAGATCCACATCCACCAACCCCTACCGGTACGGCCTTTAGAGATCCAAATACCTTCCAGAAATGGGGAAATTGATTCCCTTCCTGCATTAAACATCTGCCATTGACTCCCATCTATACCTGACTACTGAGGCTTGTTGTAGAACCTCCTTATATGTCCAAACATGCTACAAGACTAACATTCAACTGGTGGTCGGGGAAACTAGCCCCAACTTTTCCCCAAACTACCACAATAATACCAAAACACCCAATCACCTCCCTGATAAGATGAAAATATATTTTGAAAATTCCGTGAACTCACACCCTATTAGAAACATCCAAAATAATTCTTCCTTCCTTCAGAGGCAGTACCACATGTATTCCCAGTTGGAACCACAATTACACCTCTAAAAGTTCTCGTATAGTTCCCTTTTGATATAAGGGCACAGACCAAAACCTCTACAAATATATTCATTTGGAAGAGGCCCACCAAGGACCAAATCTTATACCTAATCCCATCCTGGAATCTTTTTTCCTTAGTCTCCTAATCTCAAGACTTCATCAGCATGAATCGATGCAATTCATTGAAATGAATTGCATAATCCATCACTAGCACAACCCCATGAGTCAAAGTCATAATCTCTATATCCTTCTCATGCCTCAAGGTTTCTAGGTATTAATATTCTTGTAACTTTTCATGGATATACTTTCCTGCCATTTCTTCGGACTTCTCCCTTTGAACCATAATATACCACCAACTCCTGTCCTGGCCTCTTAATATATAGGTTGTAAAATTGACTATATTCTCAAGAGGAGTCTCCAGATGATCAATAATTGTCTGGATAGACTCTATACAAAACTCAACTACCTCTAGACCACACTCTCCAGTAATGGTGAGAGGGTGATGCAACTCAAACCCCCTAGTCAGTTCAAACATACTCAACACAACCCGCCCTCGGTCTCATTCATTCATCTGCATAGAACATGTAAGATTATCACATAACAACTCTTCCATATTATCTTGAACCATCATGTCCTATGTCTCCACTATTGGGTTAGAATTCTTGTAAGAACCTGGATCTTCATTTTAGGTCAGTTTTTCCTTTTCTGGTCATTTTTGATAAAAAGAGGAAAATCTGGAAATTTTCAAAGCACATGATGTGTACTTTATAAGTACACGCCGTGTGTATTGATGCAGCGCCAGGACGTGTGCTGGCCATGTCTGGGACATACACATGGTGTGCAAGGGCGATGTGGAGGCTGCTTAAATCAGAGTATGGAAAGGCCAAGTACACTCAGTGTACCCCAGAAGTACACGCAATGTAGTTTCTTTTTTTCATTAAATAGACCAGGGGCGTGCCTAATCGAATAAAATGTCTTCTTCTCGAGGTTCTTCGACCGAGAGTGCCCGTATGTCCGTGAACATAATCTGATCCCCTGGGCCTCCATATGTTTGCCGAATCAACCGCCGTCGATTGCATTGGAACCACAGCGGTGAGATCTTCCTTCTTCTTGAGTTTCATTCCATGATTTTCCCTCTTTCTCAAGATATCGTGGGTTGAACATTTTGTGCATTTTCATAGATCTACGCCATCCTAAGGAGAATAATGCCTCGTGGTTGAAGTATATTGATCTCCTAGGATCAAAGTAGGTGGTTTGTGCCTTACCTTTAGAAGTCTTTGAGTTTTATGTGCAAATTCCACCAATACCCCTGAATGGGGTATTGTGTGTTTACTTTTTTGACCCTTTTGTTTTCCTTCCATGATTGTATTCTTTTGTAGAGGTAATTTGATCATGTTTGTGGATAATTGTAGTCCTTGGATGTTTTTCCCATGGCTTGTTCTTTTTACAATCTTTGGGTTTTGTTAGCCTTTGGCCGTTATACCTGTTTTCTATGCCTTGTGACTGTAGGATGGAGTGATATTCTGGAATGCTTTTTATGTTTTAGACTAGTTTTCCAAGTATCTTTGTAGGTGTACATTGTCCTTATAGCATTATTATTCACTGACTAGCATTGGACTGTGAGAACCTAGTGCTGTATACTATAAGGGATAGACCGAGTGAGCTTCATAGTGTGTCTTGGATATTATAGACTACATGAGGGTAGACCGAGTGAGCTTCCTCAGAATGTCTTGGACATTATAGACTACAAAGGATAGACCGAGTGAGCTTCCTAGAGAGTCTTGGATATTATAGACTATAGGAGGGTAGACCGAGTGAGCTTCCTCATAGAGTATTTACATTGTCTGAATTTCATTAAAACCTTCCCAGGCTAGAGAAGAAATTGACTGAGAGAGATTCCTTATAGAGTCTGTGATAGACCTGAGACTATAGGAGTAATTGACCGAGTGAGCTTCCTTAGAGAGTTTCTAGACCTTGGGGCTATAAGAGGGTTAGACCGCATGATCTTCCTCAGATATTCCATGACTACCCTAGACTATAAAGGGAATTGACTGAGTGAGATTCTTCAGAGAGTCTTATAATTTCATATGACCAAACCATAGGGGTTAGGCTTAGTGCACTGCCTAGAGGGTTGTTGGTACTTCTTTGATAGGACCAGAGGGGTTGGCTGTGAGTAATTCCCAGAGGGGCTCCTATTGTGGTTAGATAATTACTTCCCTGCTACTTGTTCTTTGGATTGATTATTGTTGTATATCATCGTTCTACTGCTTACTATTTATTATTTCTATTTACTACTTATTGTACTATTACATTCCATATACTCACTGACTATTAGGCCCAGATCTTTTGGTGGTTTCCTAATATTATTTAGTCTCACAACCTATTCGGGTCGTGTTTTTGGGCCCAAATAGACTATGTTGTTGCAGGTATAGACAAGGGAAAGATCCCTTCGTCTTTTGGTATTTGATTTCTTTGGATCATGAGAGCTTGGGACGAAGACAAGGCTTGCAATGATGAGGAGTTTCTTATTTGTTTTTCTTTTTCACTTGGGTTTAGTATTTTATTCAAAATTTTTACTTGTTTGAATTTATTCCTAGACATATGTATTATGCATAATTTCATATTTACAAGTGTGATTCAGTTGTTTATTGTTTTAGTCTTCCACTGTGTATTGTTGTTGGATATTTATTGCTTCCTCTATTTGTCTATTTTGTTTACATCCATTGAGTACTCTACCAATGGGGTCATAGTTTCCCCACCATCACACACAAGGCCCTCGCTGCTAGTCGGCAGCCTATGGCATTTGGGGAAATGCACTTGAGGCCATGTGACAAACCAGGTACAGAGAACCTCTAGGTGGCTTCCGGAAGAGGGACATTACAAAGTGGTATCAGAGGAAGAACCCAGCCTTAAGTGGAGTGCACTACCTAGGTTGAGATGTAGGGCCCACAACAAGTACGTTGTGCTCTAAAGGGGGGGTTGTAACATCCCCAAATGATAAAGGGTTAAATTACTAAATGATATGAGTCATGTCAACAAGGTGCATCTTCCTTTTCAGGAACCTACCTAATTAGAACTCCATAGTTAATCATGCGTGACCTGGAGTAGTGATCAGGATGGGTGACCTTCTGAAAAGTTATCCAGGATGTGTGTGACTGAGGACAAAGTGCACTGGAAAGGAAATCTGTGTGTGAGTGCGGACAAAGAACGCGGGAAAGGACATGTGTTGTCCTATGGAGAATATCATTAGTTAGTTGACCCGTTCAGGAATGTGGGTAGACCCTGGCTACAGTACAGTCTCGACAGAAGTCTTATGTTGATCAGTGGAGATGACCTCTGGAGTTCGAGGTCAGGGATCATGTTTTCCTGCATCTCGCACCAAGGTTGGGACACAAGAGGATTCATAGATAGGGTAAGCTTTCACCACAGTATGTTGGGCCATTTGAGGTGTTGGAGAGAGTTGGGTCGGTTGCCTATCGGTTGTAGTTACCTCATAGGTACCGAACTATGCGTGAAGTCTTCCACATTTCTCAGCTCTGACGTTACTTTTCAGACCCGTCTCATGTCTTTTAACCCAAGGTGGTTGAACTTGAAGCAGATTCATTGTTTGAGGAGCATCCTATCCGAATTTTCGATCGCAGTACGAAGGTTCTCCGTGGCTGGTCTGTTCCTGTGGTACAAGTGATATGGCAGCACGGGTGAGTACAAGACGAGACCTGGGAGAGGGAGGTCGATGTATGATCGCAGTGGCCAGAGCTGTTATGGGTTTCTTCATCTATGCCTTGCTAGGAAATTTGGGAATAAATTTCTTTAAGGGGGGAAGTTTGTAAGAACCCGGATCTTCGGTTCAGGCATGTTTTTCCTTTTTTGGTCGTTTTTGAGAAAGAGGGGAAAATCTAGAAATTTTCGAAGTACACTTCGTGTACATTATAAGTACATGCCATGTACTTTGATGCAACCCCTAGCCGTGGGCTGGCTGTGTTCGGGCCAAACACACTATGTGTAGGGGCGATGTGGAGGCCACTTAAAGAGGAGTATGGAAAGGCCATGTACACGCCTTGTACCACATAAGTACACGCTGAGTAGTTTCTTTTTTTATTAAACATACTGGGTCGTGCCTAATTGAAGAAAACATCTTCTTCTCTAGGTTATTCAACCGAGAGTGCCCGTACAACCACGAACATCCTCCAAACCCCCAGGCCTCCGTCTATTTTCTGAATCGACCTCCATCAATTGAGTTGGAACCGTAGCGGTGAGCTCTTTTTCTTTCATGAGTTTCATTCCATGATTTTACCTCTTTCTCAATATATCTTGGGTTGAACGTTTTGTTCATTTTCATAGATCTACGCTGTTATAAGGAGAATCAAGCCTCATGGTTCATGTATATTGATCTCATATGATCAAGGTAGGTGGTTTGTGCCATAACTTTATAATTCTATTAGTTTTATGTGCAAATTCCACCAATACCCATGAACGATGTATTGCGTGTTTACATTTTTGACCCTGTTGTTTTCCTGCCATGCTTGTATTCTTGTGTAGAGGTAATTTGATCATGTTTGTGGATAATTGTTGTGCTTGGATTTTTTTCCCATGCCCTGTTCTTGTTACAACCTTTAGATTTTGTTAGCCTTTGTTCGTTGTACCAGTTTTCCATTCCTTGTGACCGTAGGAAGGATTGATATTCTGGACATGCTTGTTATGCTATTGACTGGTTAGCCAAGTAGATTTGTAGGTTTACTTTGGCCTTATATCATTATTATGCACTGACTAGCATGAGACCTTTAGAAACTGATGCTATGCACAATAAGGGATAGACAGAGGGAGCATCCCAGATAGTCTTGGATATTATAGACTACAGGAGGGTAGATCGAGTGAGCTTCCTCAGAAAGTGTTGGATATTATAGACTACAGGTGATAGATCGAGTGAGATTCCTAGATAGTCTTGGATATTATAGACTACAGGAGGGTAGACCGAGTGAGCTTCCTCAGAGAGTCTTTACTTTGTTTGAATTTATTTAAAACCTTTCTAGCCTAGAGAATGAATTGACTGAGAGAGTTTCCTTAGAGATTCTGTGATAGACCTGAGACTATAGGAGGAATTGACCGTGAGATCTTCCTCATAGAGTTTGTAGACCTTGGGGCTATAAGAGGGTTAGACCGCATGATCTTCCTCATAGAGTCCTTGAATACCCTAGACTATAAGGGGAATTGACTGAGTGATCTTCCCTAAGGAGTCTTATAATTTTATATGACCAAACCAGATGGGTTAGGTTGAGTGCACTGCCCAAAGGGTTGTTGGTACTTCTTGGATTGGACAAGAGGGGTTGGATGTGAGTACTTCCCAAAGGGGCTCCTGTTGTGGTTAGCTGATTGCTTCTCTACTGCTTGTTGTTCTGTGGATTGATTACTGTTGTATATAATCCTGCTACAACTTACTATTTACTATTGTTGTTTACTGCTTACAGTACTATTACCTGCCATATACTCACTGACTATTATACACAGATCTTCGGGTGGTTGCCTACAGGGATTTAGTCACACACCCTATTTGGGTCATGTTTTTGGGCCCAAACAGACTATGTTGTTGTAGGTATAGACAAGGGAAAGTGCCCTTCTAATTCTAGTACTTGATCGCTTTGGAGTAGTAGAGCATGGGACCAAGCTTAGGCTTGCGATGCTGAGGAGTTGCTTATTTGTTTTTCTTTTTCACTGGGGTTTAGTATTATATTCAGCATTGTTGCTTGTTTGGCTACATTCCTAGACATATTTATTATGAACCTTTTCATATATACATGTGTGCTCTAGTTGTTTATTGTTTTATTCTTCCACTCTTTATTGTTGTTGGATATTTACTTCTTCTGCTATTTGTCTATTTTGTTTACTTCTGCTTTGTACTCTGCCCATGAAGGCATAGTTTCCCCACCATGACACCCAAGGCCCTCACTGCTAGTTGGAAGCCTCTGGCATTTGTGGAAATGTGCTTGAGACCATGTGACCAACCGGGTACGGGGAGCCTCTTGGTGGCTTCCAGAACCGGGATGTTACAATTCTCAACAATGTTCTCATGTTTCCCAACTGACACATGTGATCATGTATTCATTTCTCTACAATATCAAACATGATCTTTATAACACTACCCATAAATCTTTCATAAATATAAATGAAGGCTATTAAATAGACACTGAAAAACCATTTCACATACACCACCCAAAAGGCCTGATCATACATGGCACAATACCCTCAACCATCTATACTAGTTTCATGGCTTACATGAGGCAACTTACTCAAACAACCATAATCCTTACCTTCTACACCATTTCAAAACCCTTATCACATCACAACTTACTCCCATAACATTTAATTTCACATACCACCCATTATCAATCATAAATCTTTAATTATTATTTAACATTTTATCTCCATTTTCCAATTTTTATTGTTTCATTGGACATAAATTTTACTATTTTTATGAAATCAAATACATTCGACCTCTTCTGTCCCTCAAAAACATCATGTGTGTGTGTGTTCCTACCATGACACATGTCACTTATATAAATATAGTTTCCTAGAATTGTGCATGAATGTATAGCCTCATACCATTCCATCATGAATAAAAATATCATAAAACTGTCACATCACACAACATGTGCATCACCCAATTGTCAAATATCATCAAATGTTACAACACACAACAGGAATAAAAATTTTCACCCTGTTGAATTAGGGTTTTCTCACTAATGGGTTGGATACTACCAAGAACGAGCTCATTACCAAGGTCTGATACCTTCCTTACTTTTTGTCTACCATTCCCAAATAGTAAGTCATATAAAAGTCCTCTTCTAATACAAAATTTTAATGTCCCTAGACTGGGCGCCACTAAATCGGTGCCCCGAGCCAGGTCATCGTAAGAACTCAAGCACACCTCCCTATACGCCATAGGTTGTTGAATTGCACTGAGGGTATAACAGGCAACATGTGGATACTATACCCTATTAATCATAGTAATCCACAATAGATCACAATATAAATTGTGAAAATAGTATAAAAAACCCAATATCATGTATAGACGAACAACTCTAAAACTGGGTACAATCATCAAGAAATAGTAAAAATGTCATGTCATGGAGCAATGCCAAGTTAACAAAACCCAAAATAAATTGAAAACATCAATATCCAAAAAATGGTATTGAATCCAAGCCTATAACCTTATCCATTAATGCCCCTTTTCCAACTCAACTCCCTAGAATATGGCCCTTTACCTTTTTTGACTTGAAAGCAAGAAATATACTCGGGTAACCAATGGCGGCCCGAGTAGGGTGCGATTATATCTCAGTAGGCGACCACTAATAGTTTCTACAAATATCCAGTCTAACATATAGTTAATGAAAGTATAAATAAATAACAAGAAAATGAATTAAAATTCTAGGGAACTAGTTAACAATCTATAATTAGTTATACAAACCAAGGTGCCAATTCATTATGTCTCTTTTATTACTAGTTTAACATCAATCATGAGGTTTATTAGTTAGAAATGCGCATCATTCTGTAATGGTTCATGGAATTTATTATTTTTCATAATGGAAAAAATATGTCCCTAACACGCAAGGGATAATATATCATGACTTCCCAGTATCCTCACCTCAAATCCCTAGTCTGAGTGGAATACAACCATTAGGGGAATATAGATTTATCCCCATCCCTAACCCGTGCATTATGGGTGGAGATAGAGCATCAATCAAACTCAACTAGTGGGAAGAGCCTCAGTCCATTATACCACACCTCAATCCACATACACATTCTTATGCATCCATTCACCACACACAATCGTGTCAAAACCAAACACAACCAATATATATTAAAATCTTAATCCATAAAAAACAACATGGTAAATCAACATGTTCCATAACCCATTAACACATTTCTTTTTACATCACTTCACCCATTTAGTCAGATTCCTATTATTATGCTTAGATCACTAAGGATATTTAATAATTACCTTATATAAACCCATTATACATATTCATAATCACGTTAAGAAATCACCTTGAACCTATATCCCATTTCACATACCATTAACAATTTAGCATATTTACCATTTAACTTTGACTAACTCGCTTAGGAATATCTAACATAATCCATGATCCTTATACCCCAAACATAATTAACTAATAACTCCTTCAGGATTCCATTAAAAATATCAAAATACTCAACAAGGTCACTACATGATCACACAACAACCTAGAACTTTCCTAGCTAATTCTAGTTCTGGAAAGTATTAACACACCATATGGATAGAAGTAAATGGGTCAAATCAATCCTCGATGCATCTCTTGGGGACCATGTGTGTTTCTATTTATCATTTGGAAATCAAAATTTCAAACCCCCACCAAAATGGTCAAAATCAAAAAAAGTGGAAACCAAAAAACAAGATTAGACATGCACAAATATACTACAAAACAGTGGGATAAAACATGTAGACCACCTACCTCAAATCCATTGGCAAGCTCACACCAAAATATGGCCTTAGATCCAGATTCAACCACCTATTAAATATTTCCCCTAGATTTTCCCAAAAAGTAAGGTTTAATGGATTTGGATGGAGAGGAGAGAAAGATACAAACCCTAATAGAGAAAAGGATGTAAGGAAAAGATTATAATTACCTAGAGCTTTGATCTGCAACCGATTATGCTCCAAACTGCCTAGGATCTAAAGAGATTCATCCACGGATGGTCTTGGGATATATTTTTTGTCACTAGGTATTAGTGGAGTAGAATGGAGGAAAATCCCATGTGAGGCTTTAAAATCCCAGATGGACAATTCTTTAAATTTATCAACTTTGCTGAGGAGTATGGCTTTCCAGCACTATTTTCCAAACCATGCATAAAACATGATTGAGACACCATACCAAAATCATCCCTTCACATGGTTTACCAGAATGGTTTTCTAGACCTCGTGTAAACCATATGAGCGCCACTATCCCAAAATCACCCTTGCACGATTTCATTGGATGATCTTCATGATTTTAACTAATTATGCGCAAAACTGTGCAACATTCTAAGAAAATCCTTTTTCTTCTTTTTTATATCCCTTACCCCTGGAACAACCATAAGTCGTCACATGAACTTTTGGAACACTTATTTAACAAAAATTAGCAACTTAAACAGAATCATAAACAAAAACATACCTAATGAAAAATCCTTGATTTTACACTGAGTGTTGAGCTACCTATTACCATTGATGATGAATATATTCATATGGCCAGGAAAACTATTATAACAATCAAAACATGGCAGTTAGATCTTGTAAAAAACATTTCTACAAGGAGGGATTAATTTCCAATTTATTTTTCATGAAAAACCATTAATAAATAATGGAAAAATATCTAAATTGATGAATGTTATTATAGAATAAAATGAGGAAGGGGTGAAATTAATGGTCAAATGAAAATAATCTAAAATATCAACCAAAAAATTGAAAAGATCATCACAATGTATGTTTACCTCACCCATTCAACTTCCACATTTACTAACAGTGAATGTTCATGTGGATAAAAGGTTACAAAGTGGTAGTATTATCATGGTTGATTTTGAAGAACATATTTATGGAGGGGCCATTAAAAACTAAATTTCTCTATAGAATGTTAATGAAATCCTAAAGTTTGAATGGATAGAGGTATTTATTTTCAATGTATACATGTAGTTTGTTTTCATGATTTGTTTTTCTAATAGACGATCTACTATATCAATTATGGCCTAATAGAATTAATTTTTTTTTCAAGTTTCTATATGAATAATTTTTGAATTGAAAAACCAATGAACATAAATATGGACCCATTATTCCTCACATCGCTTCTATATAAACAACCCCAATAGAATCATATCAAATTGATGAGATAGTGGAAAAACTACCCATATTGGTTGAACAAAAACATATAGACAACATACTATTCTTATTACCAACAATGTAGGTGTATGAATGTACTATTTAATAATTTAAAATATGTTTTCCTTCCTTTCATTATTTATTCCCTTTATTTTTTAGGTAGTGTTGGGTACTCATTGTAGTCAATTTAAATTCTCCAAGGATTTATTTTCGGGATTCAATGCACGGATACACAAAAGAACGACCACACATGATTCCAATTTTCAATTTGTAATAAACTACTTGTAAAATTTTATAACTAAACATAAAGTTATATATTTTATATTATGTTTTAATAGTAAATATTTTATGTTAAATAAGTGTTTATATATTTTCAAAATCAATGTATGAGGACAATCAATATATATAAATGGATTATTGTATTTTATAAGTGGATAATTATAAGGGTACATGTTACAAGATTTCACCATAAAAACACAAATTACAAAAAATTACCTTTACTTTTCAATAATTATTTAGTTTCCAAAACAAACCACAAGAAAATATTTTTGTTATTATGTTTGTAAGTTTAAAAAAGATTTCATATTCCATAAACATGATGGCATCCTCAAAGAGGTATATTCAAAGATAATTAAATTTTAATTTAAAGAATTTATTAATTATTTTTTTATTTATATTATTCTAGTACATCTGAGTCTATCAAAATTCGTGTATTGAAAATATGAAATAGACTTGTTTAGAATCGACTGGGAAACATACCTGCTATTAGAATGTAAACATATATCATGAAGATGCGACTTCATGACACTTTTTTAGTTTATTTTATCATTATTTTATATTATTTCTGAATAATTTCATTATTATTTTTATCTAGTACATATTTTGTGAATTTTCATAGATATCATGATGAAATTACATCATCAATAAGGATGATTCTCTCATGTACTATGATCAGGCACTTAATAAGGATGATGCACTCATGATGATATAATTTTATTTTTATTATCAAATTAAATCAACATTATGGGTTATCAAAAAGCATTATTGTTAGAAATCCGGGAGTTTTGAATGCATTGTAGGACAAAAAGTTGTGGTGTAATCAACTATATCTCAATCTGATACATTGTGTACCCAGTATGACTCAAATTGCATTGTTTCAATCAAGAATTTAGTTTTTATAATATATTGTTTCATATTTAAGTTTAGTTTATTTATTTATATTTTTACTAACCAAAGAATTGTTTAATTATAATGGTGGATTATTTTTCTTGAGTTTGAGTGGTTATTTCGAAGATTCTCATTCTCATTAGAGATTGAACATTGATGATGCAACAAAGATAATGGATATAAGAATATGGGTCAATCTACCAGACCTCAATCTAATGCACAATGTTCTCAATATCACTATAACTGTATGTTCTTATTTTATAATATAAAGTTTAGTTCAGAAAATACATCATATACTCCAAAATTAGCTAACATATACATATTGTTTTGATACTTTAAAATAATGAACCATAAGTCATTTGTGATGTTTAGGAATCATCCAAAACTCAAAATTACACATAGTGGGATTAGTATGACTCCAATTGTTTTTTATTTAAAATTTTCATTTTAGTAAAAAATATAAGTGAAATACTCAAAATAGAGAAAAACATTCAGAATATTTTGATACTTTATAACAATGATCCATAGTTATTGTTTTCATGTATCAAGCATCTGCATCTCAATCTCATACAGGGTTTGCTTGGTATCACTCCAAGTGTCTATTATTATTTTAAAACTAGAATTTTAGTTCAAAACATGTATCAGTCATTGATAACTGAGAAAATGTGCATGTATTAACTTGATAATTTGGGAAAACTATTAATAAGTCATGAATAACATGTATGAATCAGCCTCACAGCAACCTAATAAAGGATTTGACAAGTATATATAAAATTTCATCTTTCTAGTTTAAAATCAAAATTTTAGTTAAATATACAAGTTACATACTCAAACTTAGAAAATGCATTTTGATTATTTTAATGTTTATGGAAAATAATCTATATATCATTTTTGATGTGTAGAAATAAGTTTCACCATAATCCGACACATATTTTCACCGTTATGAATTCAAGTGTGTCTTTTTATTTATAATTGACATAAATTTGAGTAAAAATGAATCATGACATACTCAAAAGAAAGAAAAACATTCATATTGTTTTGATACATTATGAAAACAATCCATAAGTCATTTTTGACATTTATGAATCATCATCACATAAATAAAATACATGGTGTACCCAGTATGACTCAATGTTTCTGTCAAGAGTTTAAACTTGAAATTTTAGTTCAAAACATATGTCACTCATTGAAAAATATTAAAAAACACTCATATATTCTAGATAATTTGTGAAAACAATTCCTCAATCATTTTTAACTTTTAAGAATTATTCTAATGTTAAAACAATTTATGATGTGACAGGTATGACTAAAAGTGTGTATTTTATATTTAAACATTTATTTTAGTTAATAAAAAAATAGAGACATAATAAAAATATAGAAAAATTTATTCTCATTTTTTTGATAAATTATGAAAATAATCCTTAAGCCATTTTTTGACATATAAGAATCCTCCAAACCAAAATCCCACACATAGTATGACTAGTATGACTTCATGTTTTTCTTTTTATTTAAATTTGATATTTTAGTAAAAAAACAATGACATACTTAAAATCCAGAAAATGAATTATAATTGTTTTTAAAATTTATTAAAATGATCTATAATCCATTTTTGTCATATATGAATCATCATCACCTAAATATGACGTACGATGTTACTTGTATGACTCCAAGTGTGTCTTTTATTTAAAATTTAAAGGATAAGTGACAAACACAAAATGGAAAAACATTATTTGGATAGATTGGATACTTTATTAAAATTATCCATAAGTCGTTTTTGAGGAGTATAAATTATTTGAACCATAATCTTATACACGATGTTTCTAGTATGAATCATCATGTCTCTTATTAGTGTAAAATTTACATTTTAGTTCAAAAAGTGATTATCTCAACGAAAGCCTAAAAACTGAACTTTGATTGTCCAAATAATTTAGGAAAACAATTAATAAGTCTTTTTTGATGTGTAAGAACTAGTCTCACATCAATCCAATACATGTTGGGACTTATACAACTCAAATTGTGTGTTTTTAGTTTAAAATGATATTTTAATAAAAAAACCCAAGTGACATACTGAAAATATAGAATACACATTTAGATTATTCTGATAATTTAGGAAAAAAATCCATATGTTATTTTTTATGTAGAGGAATTAACTGGACCTCACTCTCATAAATGGTGTGACCAGTATGACTCTTAGTGTATAGTTTTATTTATGATTGATGTTAATTTTGGACATACTCAATACTGAGAAAAAAATTGGAATATTTTGATACTTTATAAAAATGATCAAAAAGACATATATGAAATGTAGGAACAATCTTCACCTTAGTACAGTTCACAATGTTCCTGGTAAGACTCAATGATTCCGTTATTTATTTAAAATTGAAATTTTGTTCTAAAACATTTTTCACTCACTGAAAAACAGGAAAACACACTCCAATTGTCTTGATAATTTAGGAAAATGATATATAAGTCATTTATAGTATGTAGAAATCAGTATCACATCAAAAAAACAAGCAATATGACCAGTATGGATCATAGTGCATGTTTTCAATGTAAATTGGCATTTTGGTAAAAAAACAAAAGTGAAATACTCAATACTGAGAAAATGGTTTCATATTATTTTTATACTTTAGGAAAATGATATACAAGTTATTTTTGACATATAGGAATTATTTGAACCTTAATCTAGCATAATTTCAGAAAGGTATAACTCCAACTAAATATTTTTATTTAAAATTAAAACTTTAATAAAAAATAAAAGTAAAATATATAAAAATAAGAAATTGAATTAGGACTGTCTTGATACAATAGTAATAAAATCCATAAGCCATTCGTTATGGGTAGGGATCATCCAAAGAACAGTCTGCTACATGGTGTGTGTGTTATTATTAAAAGTGTTTAAAGTCTATTGAAAATTGACATTTTAGTTCAAAACATGTGTTCCCCACTAAAAACGAAGAGAAAATGCTCTGATTATATTGAAAACTTAGTAAAATATTCAGAAATTATTTTATACATGTAATAATTAGTCTCATATCGAATTGAGACATGATTTGAATAGTATGTCTAAAAGTGTGTGATTTCTTTTCATAATGACTTTTTTGTACAAAATAAAAGTGAACTGCGGAAAACCGAACAACACATTTGTATTATTTTGATACATTAGGAATCTTATCCCCATGTCATTTGTGACATGAATGAATCAGCCACACCAAAATCTCACTCATAGTGTAACCAGTATGACACCAAGTGTATCTTTTTATTTACAATTGAATTATTTTTTTAAAAGAAAATGACATGATCAAAACCAAGAAAATTAATTCATTTTGTTTTGATAATTTTGGAAATCAATCCAGAAGTCATTTTTTATTTGTAGGAATTAGATTCACCTCAATCTGATACATGATGTGCTTGGTATGACTCAAATTGACCATTATCTGTCTAAAATTTCCATTTTAGTTCAAAACATCTGTCACTCATTGAAAACCAAGAAAACATGATCAAATTTTCTTGACCGACTGACTAAAAGTTATCTTTGTTTATTATAAAATCACTTTTAAGAAAAAGTGAGAAACTAATGGGCACACACATTATAATGAAAAAACATGAGACAAAAGTCTAACCCAGAAATCATCCTCATACATACCTTCAGAACCATCATGTTCTCTCTCAAAGTCAAGAATTTAATCCTCAGATGTGATACCAGATTGATGACTGATGGAGTGAGTATGCATCCTACCCAGCTTTCCCGCCACCTCCTATCTGCTAATGGTCAAAAGGGGAATACCCATGTTGAACAACTCTCTTGAATCCCCTAGCATATTTGCCTTCCTTTTTGGATGATTGTCACCTCCAAGCATATCAAACTAGTTTTGGGTGACCACAGGGGAATCCAGCTCAGCTTGAACCCCAGTGGAACCAATCATCCCCTCCTTAGGTGTGGAGTGGGTCATAGTAACTGTTACCACTTGTTACCTAGATGAACTAACAATACCATTGTTGGCACGATTGATCGTTGGGGAACACTATAGAATTGTGTCACACCCATATGGGTTAACCACCACACCATAGAAAACATTGCCATAGGAAGGGCTACAACCCCCTAAAGCCACAAAAATGATGCCCTTACCCTTCTTGTCACCCCCGGATCAAATGTCTTTGGAACAAGTGTAGGAGCAGCAGAACCTGGTAGGCCAGAAGAGGAGTATTTTTTAGGTCTCACAATGGCCATACCCCATTGGACGTTCGAAGGGGATCCCTGACCACCCGGTGAAGATCTTGGACTCATATGAACATCAATAGGAGAGATTCCGCCAGAAACCATAGGGTCGAGGGGTTCATGGGTCTGCGCTACCACCCCCTTGCGACCTCTCCTCACACTTCGAGAGTAGAAATAAGTACAATACCCTTGACACCAACAAAATGTAAAAAAACCAAAGGTTTTCCCATAATGGATACATTTCCAAAAACCAAACTCACCTTCAACCCTTAGATTATGGCAATTTGGTTGGGGAACTGAGAGGTCCTTCTCCACCTAGAGGCGAGTATAGCCGAGATGCTTCATGAAAAGAGTATCTTTATCAATTCGATGAAACAAACTGATTCTGTCACCGATACCTTTGAGTATAGATGGGTTCTGAAAGAGTAGTGGAAGAAGGAATAGGAAAATCCACATCACCAAATGCAATCAATTACAACCACAATTGAAGTCCATTGTCCAACAAAAGAGAAGAAACCATATATTATCACACACATGTGTCTCCAACGACTAGGCACATGAAAATGCATCATTGGAAAAAATATGAATGCTCAAATGTCGATGATCCAACACCCCCACTACCACCCAGAAACAAATACCCCATGTCGAGTTGATGAAACCCTCAAACAAATCCGGTGATGGTCGATCAACACCAAATCTAGACACTAGAGTTTGGGAGTTGTAGGTGGCAGCATCCTGAAACTCTGATGCGGACATAAAAGTTGTAGGAGATCCATTGAAGTAAGATGGATCATTTTGTGAAATCAGAATCAGGCGAACCATTGGAAGACATGGAAGAGACAAAACAACAAGAGGTTTATGTCATGTAAAATCCGAAGTGAATGAGATAATATGGATCATCGACCTGACCCTGTTGGCGTGGAAAGATTCATATCTGTCACCTGGATCTGGTGAAGCCCCTTTCCACTTAGGGTTTCACACCTTGTCATGATCCTCACCATGATCTGTGTCCTGCTTGATTACACCTCTCCAATTCTATTCAAGGACACCTGCCTGAGCTCAACGTCGAAAAATTCCACCTGAGGTCGTCTACTCAAGGTCGAGGTCGCCCATACCACATCGCCCACCTAAGGGTTCTTGCATGCCTTTGGACACCCCATTCGAATGCCAACTCCCCAAAAGCTAATTTTCTTGATATATATGGATAATTATTGGTATGTCATTTGTGATGTGTACGAAGTATTCTCAGGTCAAACCAACACTTGATGAATCCAATATGACTCGATGTTTAGGTTTTTAGTTTAAATTGACAGTTTAGTAAACAAGACAATGGAAATACTCCAAACTGATCAAAAAAAATTATATTTTTTAGATACATTAGTAAAATGATAAAAAATCCTTTTGTGACTTTTAGGAATCTATGCTATCACAATCTGATGCATGGTGTGACCAATTTGACTATAAGTGCGTCGTTTTATTTAAAATTAAAAAATTATTAATGTGTTGTTTCGTAATATGATTAATTTATTTCTTTATATCTATAATAAAAAAAGAGTTTTTTTCATATATAGGTGGATTCTTTTTCTTGAGTTGGGTTGTTTTTTGGAAACTTATATCAAGGTCGTTGTTTTTTGAGAGAGGGTTGGGTGCCAAAGACAATGAAACATTGATGTTCTTGAATTTTTGTGGAAGATATTGATAATTTAATTATATTAAACATTTTTGAAATGTCTAATAATATTTTTTTATGTATTTGTGATGTAAATTGTATTTAAATAAAGTTATTATGAAATTTTCATATACAGGTTTCTATTGTAGTGTACAATAATTTTAAAACCCCACTATAGTAGTAGGTCCTTTATTAGAGTTATTTCTTGTATTGATAAAGGCCCCCCATTTTCAATGATAATGAAAGAATGGATAAATTATTCCATTTAACTTCATTTAAATTTCATTGATAAAGGTACCCATTTGTAAACAATTTTTAAGTGCTGGCAAACAGGTCCCCTTTAATGATGCATTGGAAAATATCAAATTTTTAGAGCTGTAAAATCTAATTTAGTTCACTATAAAGGGGAATATTTGTGGTAGTGGCTCTGGTATCATGAACATAAACCATCAACCTATTTACGATCTATCAACAAATACAATAGAAAAAGTGGAGAATCCATAATTCGTATCTTTTTGTAGATAGTTTGGGGCAGCACCGACATGCACTCCTTTACCCCTATTCTCTGTTGATCAAAATAGATGAGAGCTTCACTAGAAGTACCACTTGGTATTGCTGCACAGGGGAGATAAGAATCACATCACCTAGAAAATAAAGGTGTAACCTAGAGGAAGAACTTTCATGAAACTCAAACATGGTTGTACAACGATGATCCCAAACCAAAATCAAGTTAATGTAGGTAGGTGTGAATCAAGATGAAATCTTGTACAGATCAAAATCCATGGAAGGATCCAGAAGTTGTACTGAAAACTACATGAGACAAGGAATGTTTCCTTATTGGAATCTAAGTTAAAACAATGGCACAAAAGATAGATTCAAACAAAAACACACCTGGTACATATACACCACATGATCAATTTAATCAATGACATTGAAAACAGTATTCCATGTATCAGAATATTATTAAGGAAAATGATGGATATTGTGTGTAATAATCTAATAAAGAGTCCCAAACAAAAATATGACCAACACAAGGTATAAATTTAACAAATATAAAATTTATATAAATTGAAATGGAGAATTTAAATAATACTAACATGCATATGAAATTAGGAATCATATTAAAATAATTGAATACAAATTTCATGCAATATTATGATTTTTGTTAGGGGATGAAGAATGAGACATGTTTTTTTAATAATAGGTAGATCTTCATTGATAGCTACAAAAGTTATTACTAGAGACCACTTATGCTGGTCACATGTTTCCTTCCCATTTTTCTTATTTTCTAGTGTTGTTTCATTTATTAATTCAAGTTGATTTGTTGCACATAACATAGTTTCTTTTCAAATGTACAAGAGATTTGAATTGTGTCACCACTAATATCAATTGTCTTGTTTTCCTATTTATCATGGTAATTAATGCATTTGAGTTCAGGGTTTAGAGTTTTGAATCAATGGTTATTGATCTCATGAATATTTAATTTTGGATGTTGATTGGTCAAGATAATGGTACTAGTTTCATGAAAGATCAATGATGAATTTCATTCACTATAAAACAATAATATTTTAATAAATAATTAAGTATAGGTGTTAAGTAATTAATCCAAATATTTGAGTTTAGATTTCAAAGATTTCTGTTTTTTTTTGACATTGTATTCATTATGTATCAATTTGTTATAGTCTATATGCATGGATGATGGTGGAGATAGGTTTGGATCCATTTTCATTTCTTGATATGGTAATTCACATACCCACACTAAAGAAGAGAATTCAAAATTAGAATCCACAAGGACTTCCTTGGATAGCTTTCGTCATTTTTTCCACCTATTCCAATTTGGTCGATTGATCTACCTAACATGGTGTGCCTTCATCTCATTCGATCTGTTCACCTCCCTGTTAACTTACCCCTCATCTGGTTGAGGCAAAAAATATCACCCTTTGTGATATTCTTTATAAAATCTTAGAGATATGGCCTCTTATCCTTCTATATACATTCCTTTAAAAAGAAGAGGTTTGGAAAATCCATCCCATATTTATTTATGATTGTGTCTTCAAACCATGTGGACCTTTGGTGAAAAATTTAAAATCAATTATAAAGAGATTAAACTACTAAAAATATAGAATTAATCAATTATAGAATATATCCTTCATCATCACTAAAAAATTGATAATGATTTTTTATCTTTTAAAAGCCCATGATATTTTTCAATGCTAAAAACACTTCTGATAAAATATCACTTCATTAGAACTAAAACAAGTATAGATAAAGGGGGGATTTATCAATTCTTTTCTATAACTGAAAAGGTGATAATTTATCAATGTTATTTCTTGTGATGATAAAAGGAAGGATATAATAGTACACTATTAAAATTACCACACACTATATAAAATAATAAAAACAATTTCAGTTAAATTTTCACTGAAAATGAAAAAAAACTATATTATTTTCATTTAAAATACTAGTTTATACAATCAAATTGGTATATAGAATTTACACAAACATAAAAAGAATTAAGAAAATTAATGTTTCATTGTTTTATCCCCCACACCATCTCAAAAGAGCCTGATCATGCTTTTAATTGCTGAAAAAACCACCCCATCTTGAAAGAAAGAGTCTTCCTATATAAAAAATAAATTCTTATATTACTATTAATATAATGAAATAAATTATATATATATGAAACAATTCATTAATAAAATGTCCATTTTAATCTGAAAACATACCCTTCGAGTCATATAGGGCTCAATGTTTGTTAGATTAATTTGTGGTTAATTTATACATGTCACAAAAACATTTGTGGATCATTTTTCTAAAATAGCAAGACAATCCATGTGAAATTTCACAATTTTAAGTACATGACATTTGTTTTGAAATAAATTGTCAATTTTAATCTAAAAACATACACTTTGAGTCATACAAGTATTTTTCTATTTCATATTAATATGTGGTTTATTTATAGAGATTGAAAATTATTTATGAATCATTTTATTAAAGTATAAAGACAATCTGGGTGAATTTTCTCAGTTTTATGTATGTGAATTTTATTTTGAACTAAAATATATATTTTAAATAAAAAATAAAACTTGAGAAACACTGGTCCCATGATGCATTATATTAATGTGTGATTGTTATGACACATTAAAAATGACATAAGGGACATTATCTTATTGTATCAATAAAATAAGTGTATACTTTATTGGTTTTTAGATACTAACACATGTTTTTTACTAAAATTCCATTTTTAACTAAAAGCATGAACCTTGAGTCATATCGGTCACACTATGTGTCAAATTGATGTGCAACTTATTATTAAATTTTACTAATGGCTTATGAATCATTTTACTAAATTCTCAAGACATATTGATCCTGATTGCTCAGTTCTTAGTGGGTGACATATATTTTTTACTAAAATGTCATTTTTATACTAAATACCCACATTTAGAGTCTTACCTATCACACCATACATTATATTGATGTATGAATGGATCCTACAAATAAAAAATGAAATATAGATCATTTCCTTAAAATATAAAAATAATATTATTTTGTTTTCTTCTTTTTTAGGATTTCAATTATTTTTTTTTAAAATAAAATTTTAAACTAAATCCATCATTTAGAGTCATACTAGCCATGTTGTGAATAGGATTGAGGTCAGACTGATTCATACGTGTCAAAAATAAAATATTGATCATTTTAATAAAGTATCAAAACTATCTAAATTCATCTTATTGGGATTGAGTATGTCACACCTCCTTTAAACTAAATGTCAATTTTAAATAAAACACACACTTTGTGTTATATGAGTCACACCATGTGAAGGATTAACATAAATATTATTCCTTTATCTTAAAATAAAATAAATATATTTTTATAAAATATACATAAAATCTGAGTGTTCTTTTTAGGTTTTTAGTGAGTGAAACATGTTTTTCACTAAAATGTCATTTTAAATTGAAATTCACACATCGAGTCATAATATTTTCATCATGTGTCAGAATGACATGCATATTATTCCCACATGTCACAAATGAAATTTTCATTTTTTTCTTAAAATATCAGGACAATTAGAGCATTTCAACTTGGTTCTTAGTGATTGACATGAGTTTTTAACAAAAATATAAATTCTAAATTGAAATTAAACATTTTGAGTCCTATTGGTCACACTATATATCAGATTGAGGTACATATGATTCATAATTGTCGAAAATTTATTATGGATCATTTTAATAAAATATCAAAACAATATGAATGTTTTTATTTATTTTTAGTATGTAAATAATCATTTTACATAAAATGACAATTTTAACCAGAAAAAAATACATTTCAAGTAATATTGGTCATGGTGTTTGTTAGATTGAGGTCCGGTTGATTCATACTTCTCACAAATGAGTTAACGATACTTGAGATAAAGTTTCAAATCAATATGAATGAGTTTTCTTGGTTCTTAGTATATCACTCCTCTTTTGAACTAAAATATAAATTTTAAGTAACATTACACACTTTGAATCATATAGGTCTCTCCCTGTATCATATTAATTTGTGGTTTAATCTTATATGTTATAAATAAATGGAGGATAATTTAAAAAAAAATTCAATAAAAAATGAGTGTTTTTTATATGTTTTTAGTGAGTAACATACATTTTTAACAAAAAACATTTTTAAATTGAAAACATGCACATTGAGACATACATGTCACATTGTGGGTTAGGTTGATGTGTTATTGATTCATACATATCAAAAATGAATTATGGATCATTATTCTAAAATATCAATACAATCCAAGAATGTATTCTTCGTTTTTAGTGAAAGACACACATTTATAACTAAAAATGTAAATTTTCAACTAATAAATACTCATTTTGAGTCATATCAGTTACATCGTGTGTCAGATTTAGGTATGACTGATTTCTATAAATCAAAATTACTTATTGATCATTTTTATAAAGTAATAAAACAATATGAATGAATTTTCTTAGATTTGATTATGCAATTTTTCATTTTAACTAAATTATCATTTAAAACAAAGGACATTCCCTTTGAGTCATAGCAGTCATATTGTGTATCATATTGACCTATGGTTGATTTATGAACATCAAAAATTACTTAAGGATAATTTTCCCAAAGCATAAAGACAACTCAAGTGCATGTTCACAGTTTTCATTGAGTGGTAAATGTTTAAAACTAAAATTTCATTTTTAAACTGAAAACATCTATTACTAGTCTTACATGTCACACCATATATCATATTTTGGTATGAATTATTACAATATGTCTTAAATTTCATATCCATTATTTCCCTAAAATATAAAAAAAATTCTAGTATGGAGTATTCCATGTGTCATTTTAACAAAAATTATAATAATAAACTGAAACCACACATTTGTGGTCATACCTATCACATCGTGTATCAAGTTGAGTTGTGAATAATTACTACACATCACAAATGGATTATGGGTAATTTTCCAACATTTTAAAAATAATATGAATGATGTTTCTTGGTTTTGAGTGTGTCACACTATTGGATCCAAATAGATATGAGATGTCACAAATACAAAAGGGGGTGAATTGAATTTTAAAAAAAATTCTATTAAATTCTTTAAGGAAGGTTCTGAACATAAACGAAAACAACTCACAAAGCCTCTTATAAAAGAAAAAAATGATCAGACAAACAATTGGTCTGGTGATTTTTTTATGATACCATAGGTTATAAAACAATTGTATTTGGATTGAATAAAAATATCAGAGTAATACAATGTTTAAATGATTTTTCCATATAGTGTATAGAATCATTACTAAAAGTATAACCTAAAATTAAAACAATTATAAAAGAATACAAATATAAATAATAAATAAATTTACTCTCTTTCTCTTACAATATGTTGTAAAATAGTAAAATATATTTAAAATATTTTATCCGAATGTGTAGGGTATCCTTTCACCTAGGATAATAGGTCTTTCTTACCAACACCGATATTCCCTCAATATAATTATCAGAACATCCATCTTTATATCCATGAAATACTTCAATTTTATAGGTCATAGACACCTATGTCATTCAAATACTTGAAATCCATCTATACGAAGATCGGTTGCACCGTCTTCCTATCCCAGACATCCCTAAACAATTAAAACAAAATCAGACACACAAAAATATAACAATAAACCTATTGAAATAAAAAACAAAGAATGATCTATTCACGTTTTGTAGTTTCAATGCTTTCACACAAAGTAAGAGATAAGTCACACAATCTCTCTCTAGATCTTAGATGTTTCTAGAGTTTTTGTCTCTTCTTTATATGACATCCTTTTAATAGGCCTCAGGTTAAATAGTCATATTTTCAACAACAGTCATATTTTATAGAAAACTCGGAAGGACATGGACTCCAATAATTATAATGGTCATATTGAAATAGAAAACACAACATCGTTTTCATTAGTTTATAATAAACTCCATGAAGTTGTTTTGTTTAAAACAATAAATATAAGAAAAAGATAATATGAGTTCAATTGATGTAAAACATGTGTTGAAAAAAATGAATAAAAACAATAATGTGATAAAAGTATAACATGAGTACCAAAATAGGGTTAGTAAGATAGACATAGTCAATACGATAGACAAAATTAGTATGATAGACATGGTTAATATGATATACATAGTCATTATGATAGATAGATTCAATATGATATACAAAGTCAGTATGATAGATAATGTTCGTATGATAGACAGAGTTAGTACGATAGACAAAAAAACAATATTCCAAGTAATTCCTTTATTTGAGAAATGAGTATAAGGAGATTTTTGATTTCCAAAACAAAAGGCATAAAAGTCAAAATAATACTTTTGACTTAACAATCTTTTCCTTTTTGGAATTCACAATACACAAACTAAAACTAGAATGAAATACTTATCTCCCCTTGAGTTATGCAGACTCTTCTGAATAAATAAATGAATACAACTAACCCCCCTTAGGTATAGACTTTCTTAAGGATTTTATTCAAATATATTTTCCACAATTTCAATTACTATTTTCTTTAATGTATTAATTTTTAGTAAAAACTTAATTATTCTGCCCCTTTTTAAAACATTCTCGCCTTGTATTAAAATTCACCCCCTTTGTGACTTACCAAAATAATGGGGTAATCTTGGGTTTCTTGAAAATGGTTAGAGAGAAAAAAATGAAAAACAAAGAAAATTAGAAAAAAACCTCATTAAATTTCCAAAAGTTTATAGAATTTAAAATTACAATCAAGAAAGAAAGATACATAAAAACCCTCATTTGTTTCTCTTTCTTTTTCTTTCTTGATCAACTCATAGAGAAAGACATTAGTCTTCTTAATCTCATTCATGTCTTCAGAGATAGAAACACCCAGAGTTTTGAGAATCTCTTGTTGTAATGAAAAACGTTGATCCTAGTTTTTTATGGTCTCTTCTTGAATTTGGATCACTTCTTCATGAGTATACATTCTATCTTTCATATTCAAATTTTCTTCATCCAACAATGTGTTTTGATTCTGTAACAAATGTCACACCCAGTTTTTCATGTATTATTTTTGATCCGGTTCATTGGAAATCCTAACACTTTTATTTGGTCTTGGGTGAGATGAATGTGGATTCATGAAGTTTTATATATTTATAATTACCCTAATTTGGGTTCCTCATTTCTTGTTTATGAGTTTTTGGATAAAAGGTGGTTACTTCATGATTTGGGCCAACAGTGAGCCCATTTCAATATTTTAAAACTAATTTGTTTCATTTATAACTCCTTAAATTTTCAACATATTTCACTAATTCAACTTCCCAATTGGCCTCCAGTAACATATTAAAACTACCATATCCTTTTTGTCCCATTATAAATTCATAATCTTGGTGATTTTGGTTTTTTTATTCAGTTATTGGGCCAGCTTGAGGCCTCATTTCCAGATTAAAAAAATAAAATTTTTCATATATATATTGGTAATTGTTTTATAATTTTCAGTGATTACACCTCCCAATCGAGGACCATAACTCTAGCCACACCCCCATGTTCCATTTTATCTCTTTGGAGCTCATCATGTGGCAAATTAGAGAAAATATTTTAAATAGTTCTCAAATCATCCAGATTTTCCAAAGGTATTTTGTATCATTACTAAATCATAAAATTCATTATATTTTTACCATAAATCTTTTTTCCCTAGTTCTTACATAAAATATTATCCTCTCTATGGAGTTTCACGCCATTCCCTTTCCTCTATGGGTGCAGATATATGGGAAGATAAAGATTTTTCTGGTTTCTAAGGTGAGATTCCTTCTTATTTCTCCTCAATTTTCTTCCTCCTTTAAGTATTCCTTGGTTTTATATTATCCTATAGTAATTCTCAACCTATGGTTCTATTTCACCATTATTTTTTATGGGGTTTTGTTTTTTTGGGGCTGGTTTTCAAAGGTTTAGGGTTTATAAAACCTCAGATGGTGATATTTGGTGTGCGTTTCTATTACACTAATTATTTGAGGTAGGATTCCGTTGTACATTCCCTTATAATTTATGTTTCATCATTTTCTAATTTTTCACACATGAAATATTTTTTTATTATTGTTTTTTAGCCTTTGGATAATTTTCATGGACTGAAAAATTGGTTTTATACTTTGTTTTGTGAATGCTAGTGTTGTTTTGTCATAAAAGTGCACACCAAGTGTTTGTTTAAATGTTCTGTTATCTTTTGAACCTATTTTGTGAGTTTTAGAACCTTTTTTACGGTATTTTGAACATGTGATAGTATCTTGAAAAATTATGGCATGCAGTTGGTGTTTTATTCCTTGTCATGTGATCAAAATAAAATGTTTTTTAAAAGTGGAGGTCATGTGTTTAGTAAATTGCCTGGTTGGATTTTATGTGTTATGTGTGATTTAAAATTTTTTTTGTTTGTATTTATAATTGAATTGGAATAATTAAAAATGTTATTTTGGGGCTTTAAATGGATTTCCATTGTGTGTTTGGTTTTATAAACAAATGGGTTCTGGTTTACTACATGTTTTGGCCCGAGTTTTGGAAAAATGGCCCATTTCACATCCTGATGAAAAAGGTTGTGTTTTGAATATGTACAAAGAGTATTTTAAGGGATTTATTTATGGTTTTTTCTTATTTAAATTTTTTTTAAACACCTTTGTAATAAAATTAAAATTCATAACTTTTTCAAATGTTAGTTTTGAGAAAGTCTTAAAGGCCAATTTTGCATCTTTTTCTTATAAAAATGGTTTCCATGTTTTTATCATGTTCTATCTTTTTGAGCCATTTTATGGTTTATGAAATTGATTTATTAATTTGTTTTGGGTCATCACAATATGTATTTATATAGTATTTATGGGTTTTTCCTTAAAAATCATTTTTGAATGGATTTTATGTGCAAGGGATCGTTATACTTCTTGAAATTATTTTATGAATCTTTTTGTGGTCTGTTGATTTGTGAAAGAAACGTGAGACATATGTGTGACCTGTTTTATGTGTGTTTATTTTATAAATTTTATATTATTGAAAAAATTGTATTTTATAGATGTGTAACTATTTGAGAACAAAAAGGGAATACCTCAGTATCTAGGTGGGAAGATGTGTACTAGTATGCTAGTGATCCTGTGGGGTTTGAACCCTATTTCATGTAACAAGTTTGATGATGAACAAACTAAATAAACTATGATGATGATATTTTTTGAGAAGCACTAGGTTATGGGTATGATCCCTAATAGTTTCTTATGTGAACAAGACCTAAAATTTGTTATGGTTACCTTCATCGAGATACAAGGTACCTGGGGCTCACAACTAAGTAGTGCCTTGGGGTGTTCCCATAACTTGTTCTCATTCGATATTTTGTACTCACCATTGTAAAATGGGGTGTTTGGTTGGTAAATTCAGTAGTGTGTGTAATTTTTTCCGAACTGCACATTCTTTAAAGTAGCCCTCTTGAAAACTATTTTCATTTTGAAGTGGCACCTCTTTGAAATATTGTTACTAGAATTCTTATTAATAAAACATGAATGTTTTTTTATGATAATTATTATAGCATGGAACCACATTTGAAAAACCTGATTTTATATCTTTTATTTAGAACATGAAATTTATGTTTGATTTATTTTAATGGAAGTGCATTGGGAATAGAATATTTGGCTGACCTGCTGAGTTTTAATACTCACGCCTATAGTCTTCTTCTTTTTTTAGACCTTGTGCAGGATGCAACTTGAGTTGGATCACCTAGAGTGTTGTGTGATCATTGTGTTGGAGAGTGACTAGTGGGGTCACATGGAGTTATTTGGTTGTTAGGTTTTATTGGTCGAATTTTGGTTTAGTTGTACTTTCAGTTTCTTGTACATATAATGTTCATTTCAATTTTTTATGTTAATTTATTTTGGGTTGTCCGTTTCTTTCCTCTTTTTGTTTGATTGTTTATATTTGGGAAAGATTATTCCCTTATTCACTCTATTGATTCCCTTGGTTATTTTCTCCATACAGGGAGGATCAGGAACACCTCTTAGACCTTGTAGTGGGAAAGCCTGGGTGACCGACTCAGGGTCGCCTCGGGCTAGTTCATGAAGAAGTGGTATCAAAGGAGGCCAGATCTTAGAATACCTTTATTTTTAGAGAGCCCTTTTTATTTTGTGTATGTCAAGGTCGATGAAGTAGGATTTTTGGGACGTGAGGTGTAAGTGTGGTAAGGGCATCACAAACTCTGGCTCATTATAATCCTTGGGTTTCCATGGGAAGTCTGATTTTATTACTGTCCATTGTTCTTGTTGATTTTTTTGTGTTGCGATCTGAAAATGGGAGCCTGACTATTGTCCTATGTTAGCTCGTAGGGCCTGGCAAGCCCTGTGAATCTGTGGAATGGTCCTAATAAGTCTCTTCATGTTGGAGTAGTTTTTGACATATAGACACAACAATAAAGTAAAGCCACCCACTAATACTATTTCCCTTTTTTGGTTCTCTTGGACCATTATTGAATTATGATTTTTGTTTGAAAATCCTTGTGTGAGAACTGTGGAAATGGGGTTTAAAGTAAGGATTGGATTTTTAAAATTTGAAAAATTGGTTTTCAAAAATTAAATATAAGAATGGTTTAGGAAGGTTTTGTTTTTGTGAAAAAAAATTAGGAGGAGGTGGAAATGATTATAAAGATTGGATTATCCCTAAACTAAACTTTTGGTTTGTTGGAATAAAATGTTTTCAAGCCATGAATCATTTTAAGGTTATTCAGAATTTTTTTAAATGATGTAATTTGGGATTCTGAAAAGTGTTCAAATTTTATTAATTGGTTCTGGAAATTGTTTTTTAGTGGTAGGTGTTTATTTAGAAAGGGTAATGGTCTCATTGGACATCAGGTTATGAAAAGATACCTTGATGAATTTTAGAAAATGGGAAGGGGTTGTTTGGAGTAGCATGGTTTTATTGAAAGTTGTAAAAATGAAAAGGGGTAGGTTTTTAAGAAAATGATTCTTCGTTATGTGTGCTTTGTGTTGTGAAATATGAAAAGGGTTTTTGCCTTGGTGTTTGGTGTTCCTTTTGAAGGTACAAGATTTTTGGGATGATGTTGTTTTGTTTTACCCTTTGTTGTTTTCATGGGTGCTCACATGTGTGGTTTTATTGAAATTAGGAAGGATGTACTATATGGCATGGTGGTTGGGTGCCTGGTGTGGCCTGGAAATGTGCATGTGGGTGAGACTTGAGGAAACACCATTGGTGAATGTGGAAACCCACCAAGTTTATTTGTTTTTCAAAAGTGTTTTGAGCTGAAAAATTGTTGCATTTGTTTCTAAACTGATGGTTATGTGGCTAGAATTTTTTCTGTTTTAGAATAGTTTTTTATTCAGGATGCTTCCCTGTGATCTATAATTCATACTCTTATTGTGTATTGAGAAGAGATCTTGTTGGTGGATCGATTTTGGAGTAATATTCAGGGGGTTTCTAAAGATGTTATGGATGTTGTGATGTGGCCATGGATAATTATTCTTTAGGAATCATTCCTATTGATAATCATAAAGATTCCTGAGTGTTTTAAGAGATGTATGAAAGTTTTTTTTTGATTTAAAATATTTTTATAAACCTCCTTAATAAAATTTAAATTCACACATTTTTCAAATGTTAGTTTAGAGAAAGGCTTAACGGCCCGTTTAGAATTTTTTTATTATAAAAATGGTTTCCATTTGTACTTCATGTTCTATATTTTGGGACCATTTTAAGGTTCATGAAATTTATTTATTAATTTTATTTTGGGCTGCCAAATATGGTTTGATATGGTATTTATTATTTTTTTACCTTAAAAGATCATTTTTGAATAGATTTTATGGGCAAGGTCTCATCATACTTCTTGAAATTGTTTTATGAAAATTTTGGTGGTTTATTTATCCATGAAGAAATATTGAGACATGTGTGTGGAATATTTGATGTTTGTATGATTTTTAAATGTAATATTCATGAGAAAAATATATTTTATAGATGTGTAACTTTTTTGAGCACAAAAGGGAAAACCCTGGTATCTAGGTGGGCGGACGTGTAGTAGTATGCTAGTGATCCCGTGGAGTTTGGCCCCTGTTTCACATAAAAAGCTTGACAATGAAAACAATAACTAATATGTGATGATGATATTTTTGGAGGACCAATTGGTTATTGGTATTATTCATACTAGTGTCTTGTGTTCATGAAAACAAATATTTATTATGGTTACCTTCACTGAGATACGAGGTACCTCGGGCTCACAACTAACTTGTGAATGTGGGTGTTCTTGTGACTTGTGATCATTGGCTATTTTGTAAACATCATAAGAATATGGTGTCTTTGGTTGGTAAATTCATCAGCATGTGTGATTTATTTAAAATTATACATTCTTTAAAGTATCCCTCTTAAAAACTATTTTCATTTTAAAGTTGCACCTCATTGAAAAATTGTTACTAGAATTCTTGTTTATAAAACATGAAATATTTTTTTGATAATTGTTATAGCATAGAACTTCATTTGAAAAACACACTTTTATATTTGGTATTTAAAACATGAAATTGATGTTTATTTTATTTTTAATTAAGTGTATTGGGAAAAGAATATCGGGATAACCTACTGACTTTTAATACTCACACCTATTGTCTTCATCAATTTTTATCCATTGTGCAGGTTACTACTTGAGTTCGATCACATTGGGAGATGTGTGATCATTATGTTGGAGAGTGACCACTATGGTCACATGGAGTTAGTTGGATGTGAATTTTGGTCGGTAGAGTTTTTGTTTAGTTTTACATTTGGTTTCTTGTACAAATAATGTTCAATTCAAATTTTTAGGTAAATGGATTTTGGGCTGTATGTTTCTTTATGTTGTTTGTTTTATTGTTTATATTTGGGTGAAATTGTTCCCTTTTGTACTCTATTGTTTCCCTCAGTTATTTCCACCATCCTGGGAGGATCAGGAAGGCCTCTTGAGACTTTTCGCGGGCTGGCTTGGGTAAATTGTCCAGGGTTGAGTCACACTGGTTCGTGACAAAATGGTATCAATGGAGGTCAGATCTTAGCAGACCTTTCTTTTTAGAGTGACCTTTTTATTTTGGTTATGCCAAGGTAAATGGAGTAGGATTGTTGGGTGTTGATGTGTATGTGCAGAAAAAGCGTCACAAACTCTTGCTCATTCTGATCCTCAGGTTTCAATGGGAAGTCTGATTTTATTTGTGTCCTTTGTTATTGTCGATTATTTGGTGCTGGGATATGACCAAGGGAGTCTGAATAATAGACTCCAATAGCTCTCAGGGCTTGGAAGGCCTTATGGAGCTTGGGAATTGTCCTAATATGTCTCTCCATGTTGGTGTTGTGTTTGGGATATGGCCTCCAACCATATGGTCAAGTCACCCACCTATAATAGTTCCCTTTTTTGGGTCACTTGGACCTTTCTGGAATTCTAATTTTTTGTTTTGAAAATCCTTGTGTGAGAATTGTGGAAATGGGTTATAAAGGAAGGATTGTATTTTTAAAAATTAAAAAAGTTTTTTTCAAAAATTAAATATAATAATGGTTTCAGAAGGTTGTGTTTTTGTGAAAAAAAATTAGGAGGATGTCGGAATGAATAAACAGTATAGGATTATCCATATTCTAAACACGGGGATTGTTAGAATAAAATGTTTCTAATGTGTGAATAGTTTTAAGTCAATTCTGAATCATAGTTTTGAATGGGGTGATTTGGGATGTTGAAAACTGTTTGAATCTAATTAATTGGTTTTGGAAATTTGTTTTTAGCAGTTGGTGTTTTCCAAGAAAGGGTATTGGTCTCAAAGGCCATCAGATTATGAATAGATACCTTAATGAATTTTTGAAAATGGGAAGGGGTTGTTTAGAGTATCTTGGTTGTTTTGAATGTTGTAAAAATGAAAAGGGATATGTTTTTATGCAAAGGATTCTTGATGATGTTTGGTTTGTTTTGTGAAATATAAAAAGGGTTTTTGACTTGGTGTTTTGTGTTCCTTTTAATGGTAAATGATTTTTGGAATGATGTTGCTTTCTTTTATCCTTTGGTGTTTTCATGGGTGATCACTTGCATGGTTTTATTGATATCTAGAAGGATAGACTATATGGAATGGTTTTTGGGTGCCTATGGTGGCATGGAAATGTTCGTGTGGGTGATACAAGATGAAACACCATTGGTGAATGTGGAAACCCACCAAGTTAGTTTGTTTTTAAAAAGTGTTTTTAGGTGAAAAATTGTGGCAGTTTTTTAAAAAAATAATGGTTTTGTGGCTAGTTTTTTCTATGTATTATAAGATTTGTTTAATCAGTATGCTTCCTTGTGATCTAGAAGTCATACTCTTGTTGTGTCTTGAGATGAGTTATTATGAGTGGCTCGGTTTTGGAGATAAGTTTAGTGGGTTTCTAATGATTTGATGGATGTTGTGATGTGGCCATGGATAGTTATTTATGGGAAATAATTCCTGTTGATCAACCTAAGGATTCATTTCAAATGTTAAATCCACCTCTTCTGATTATGCGTCAAACTGTTTTTTGAAATAGAGAGTTGTTTGGGATCTATTTAAAGTGCTTCCAGTCCAGGATAATTCTTTTAGACAAAGTAGTTTTGTTTGGTGATGTTGATGTGTTTCACCATATTCCTTGTCCATTATACTCCCCATTCAGAGGGAGATATAATTTTGATATGTATCTATGAGTTCTTATTTAGATGAAGGCGTTTTGTTGAGCAAGTTATTTTTTGATTGGTATGATCCTTACCACCTAACATTGGTGCAACAAATGCTTCAAGAATTAAGTCTCCAACTATAGGCCTCAGAGTGAAGCTTTTCAAAGAGTCTAGAAATCCCTAGAGGTGTGGATTGCTCGACTAGGCTCTTTCTTCCACCATTTTGGTTCCTCGCCACTATGAATTTTCTCTTGTCACAATGAGCATGGTGTAATTAGCCATGACATAGTGTCTATAGTTATGCCTTTATGGATGTGGGTTTCTGATAAATGGACATTTGTAGACTTCCTATGTAAATTGGTTACAGTCTTGATGTTACATGTTCATAGATAGAGGGTGTTGGGGGCTTCACCTATTTGTTTTGTGGTTTTAGTGGCCCAATGATTGGGTCCCCTTACCTCCCTGCCCTGAGTGGTGGGTGTTTTGATCTGTGCTAAATCTGTTGGACCAGTTCTTGTACCCTCCATTCGAGAGTGGGTGGTTTAAATGTTCATGTTATAACCCTCTTATCTTGGGTTGGTAGGTTGTTGTGGGAGTGTTTTGGTGGACTTGTTCATGTGAGGCCCAATTCTATTTAATGTTTATCTCTTGTTTGTTCTTTTCTAGTGGGGTTCTAATGGTGGGGAGACGCACCACAAGTCTCGTTGATTTTTCCTCCTAAGAACATATCTAGTCCTAGTTGTTTCATAATAGTGGGGAATCAATTTAGTAATCCCCTGAAATCATTTGTTTTCTTTAGTTCTATTCGGATTAGGTTATTGTTGGGTTCATTTTTAGGATTCCCAACTATTGGGTTCTTGGTTTGGTTTTGGAGGTAGTGACTCAATCTTTCGGTTTAATATTGGGATGTGGTTGAGAGTTGGTGTTTTGGTTGAGATAAGAGGCTTATGTTACATTAATGGTGGGTGTCATGTCATTATATTCGTGGGATTGACCATATTGATAAATAATACATAGGTGTTGATCAATCTTCTGTAATGTGTTGTGGCTTTTCGGTGGCGGAAAACATTAATGGTGGGGAGAATTGTCACACCCGGTTTTTCATGTATTTGTTTTGATCCGGTTCATTAGAAATCCCGATCATTTTCATAGGTCTTGGGTGAGATGAATGTTGAGTTTTGAAGTTTCATATATGTCTAATCATCCTAATTTGGGCTCCCCATTTCTTTTTAGGATTTTTTGGATAACGGGTGGTTACTTCATGATTTGGACTAACCATGTGCCCATTTCCATAGTTAAAAACCGAATTTGTTTCTTTTATAACTCCTTATGTTTTCATCATTTTTCACTAATTCCACTTCCCACATAGCTTACTATGACATATTAAAGCTACCATATCATTTTGGTACCCTTATAAATTTATAAGCATGGTGAATTTGGGATATTTATTCAGGTATTTGGCAAGCCTAAGGTCCCATTTCTAGTTTCAAGAAAATAATTTTTTTATATCATATTAAATTTTTTATAATTTTTGGTGCTTCTACATACCACTTGAGGAAAGAACCCTAGGGATACCCCCATGTTCTTTTTTATCTCTTTAGAGCTCATCTTGTCATAGATTACTGCAAATATTCTCAATGGTTCTCAAATATTCCATATTTGCCAAAAGTATTTTGTACTATTCATAAATCATTCAATTAGTTCCCTTTTTCCACAAATATTCTTCCCCTAGTTTGTAATGACCATATTAGACTCTCCATGGAGTTTCACGCCATTACATGTTCTCTATGGGTGCAGATCTAGGGGTAGATGATGAGTTTTATGGTTTATAAGGTGAGATTCCTTCTCATTTCTCCTTCATCTTCCTCCTCCTTTCATTATTTCTTGGTTTTATATTCCTATATAGTCATTATAGACCTAGGGTTATATTATACCATGATTTTTGTTAGAATTTGAGTTCATTTGGGTCCGGTCGTCATAGGATTAGGGTTTATAAACACTCGGATGGTGATATTGGGTGTGTGTTTCCATGAAGCCACAGATTTGAGGTAGGATATCCCTCTCACATTCATTTATTATTTAAGATTCATAATTTTATTATTTTTAACAACTAATATATATTTTTATTAGTATTTATCTACCTTTGGATAATTTTGTTGGTGTGAAAAATGGGTTTTATCTTTTTTTAAAAGGTAGTGTTGCTTTTTCATAAAAGTGCACACCAAGTGTTTGTTTAAATGTTCCACTATCTTTCAAACTTGGTTTATGAGGTTTAGAACCTAGTATATGGTATTTTTAATATTTTCAATATTCTTGAATAAAATGTGGCATGAAATTGGTGTTTTATTCCTTTTCATGTGCATAAAATAAAATGTTTTGTTTAAAAGTGCATGTTATGTGTTTGGTAAATTCCACGGTTTGCTTCGATGTGTTAAGTGTGATTTAGAAATTATTCTTTTGGATTTATAAATGAATTGGAAGAATGAAAAATGTTATTTGGGGTCCTTTAATGGATTTCCAATTTGTATTTGGTTTTATAAACAAATAGGTTGAGGTTTAAAAAATGTTTTGTCCCGAGTTGATAAAAAATGGCCCATTTCACATCCTTATAAAAATGGTTGTGTGTTGAATATGTAACTTGAGTGTTTTAAGGAATTTATGAAAGTAATTTTTTTTTAAATTTGGTTTATAAACCTCCTAAATAAAAGTTAAATGCATACCTTTTGACAAATGTTAGTTTTGAGAAAGTCTTAAAGGCCTCTTTTTCATTATTTTCTTATAAAAATAGTTTCCATGTATATTTAATGATCTATCTTTTTGGGGAAATTTTATGGTTCTTGAAATTGATTTATTAATTGGGTTTGGGGCATCCAAATCTAGATTTATATTGTATTTATGGGTTTTTTCCTTAAAATAACATTTTTGAAAGTATTTTATGTGCAATGCCTCATTCTACATCTTCAAATTGTTTTATGAAAATTTAGATCGTTTGTTGATCTATGAAAGAAATGTGATACTTTTGTGTGGCCTGTTTGATGTGTGTATGATTTTTAAATGTAATCTTCATGAAAAAATGGTATTTTATATATGTGTAGCTTGTTAGATCACAAAAAGGGAAAACCCATGTATCTAGGTGGGCGGACACGTACTAGTATGCTAGTGATCTTGTGGGGTTTGGCCCCTGTTTCACGTAGCATGTTTGACAATGACAACACTATCTAAAATAAGATGATGATGTTATTGGAGGACCACTAGGTTATGGGTATTCTCCATACAAGTGACTTGTGTGCACGAGAAAATATATTAATTATGGTTACGTTCACTGAGATATGAGGTACCTGGGGATCACAACTAACAAGTTCCTAGGGGTGTTCCCATGACTTGTGCTCATTAGCTATTTTTTACTCACCGTAATCATATGGTATGTTTGGTGGGTAAATTTTGAAGTGTGTGTGATTTATTTAAAAGTGTAAATTCTTTAAAGAATCCCTCTTGAAAACTATTTTCATTTTGAAGTTTCACCTCATTGAATTTTTTTTACTAGAATTCTTCTTTATAAAACATGAATGTTTTTGTCTGATAATTATTATAGCAGGGAAACTCATTGGAAAAACATACTTTTATATATTGTATTTAAAACATGAAAATGATTTTTCTTCTATTTTAATGTAAGTGCATTTGGAATATAATATCATGCTAAACTACTAAGTTTTAGTACTCATACCTATAATCTTATACTATTTTTAGCCCTTGTGTAGGTTGTAGATTGATTTCGATCACCTTGGGTGATGTGTGATCATCGTGTTGGAGAGTGACCAGTGGGGTCACATAGAGTTAGTTGGCTACCAGGTTTGGTCAATTGTGTTTTGGTTTAGTTGTACTTTTGGTTTCTAGTATAAATAATGTTTTAGTTCAATTTTTTATATAAATGTATATTGGGTTGTCTATTTCTTTCCACTGATTGTTTGATTGTTTATATTTGAGAGAAAGCAATCACTTGTGTACTCAATTGATGCCCTCAGTGATTGTATCCATCATGGGAGTATTGTGAAAACCTCTTGGGACTTACCACATGCTGGCCTCGGTGAATTGTTCGGGGCTGACTCGGGCTGGTTCGTGACAACAAAACAATTTCATCTTTGAAAGATGAAACCTTCGATAACTCTAACTAGAAAGAACTAAACCTTTATTACAACTATTTCACTGAATGAGAAAACATTCAATTGTACACAGAAAATTTGATCATCATGTCCTTATCAAAAGTCATTGTTCTGTATAATTTTCTAACATCGTCAACAAGTATATGATCTTGAGAAGTTTTCTCAAAAAAAAGATGTTCCTAACCATGGAAAAAATAATCCTTTTGATCATAGAGTGCTAAATATCAAAGAAATATCGAGAGACTATCCTTTATTTGAAGAAATCCATTTCTAAGAAAGTCATTGAAGTCATATCCATATAAGTATTGGTGCAAGAGAAATACATAATGTTGATTGACTAAGGAAATGATAGTATCGAGTCTTAAGAAGAGGAGCAGAGATTTGATGGGAAATCTAAGTTATTGGTGTGGGTTCAATGATTGTGTTCATCTACTTATAGGTTAATTTGGGTGACCATTGGACTTCAACCATTGATATTAGAATAAAAATAATCCAATAGTAGAGAATAAAAGAGGAATTAAAAAAATAAAAATAGATTTAAAAAAACAAAAAACAATAACAAAAACGTTACGTATTACCAAAAGAATAGAGAATTTACTCATCGAATACTTCAAGTGAGTTTTTGGATTCATAATATTATGAATGTAAAAACATAATACAATAAGTAAATCAAATCGGGAGTATAATAAAAGTTAATATGTTCATATATCAAACTGACAATAAAAAAGAGAAAACATTAAATTGTTAGACTGATGGAAAACGAACTCAATGCAATAAGTTGTCAAGATGGTGGAATAAAAAGTCATTAACATTTTTTTCGAACCAATTAAAAACAAATTCATTACTATAGGTTTTCAAATCATTTTATAACAAATGAATTACCAAATTTTGTCATGTCGATGGAAAAAAAAGTCATTACCATAGGTTATCAAACTGATGGAAAACAAAGTCATTACCATAGGTTTTCAAGGTGATGGAAAAAAATTCATTACCATAGGATGTCATTCCTATACAAAACAAAGTCATTACCATATTTTTCAATGTAATAGAAAAAAGATTCTTTACCATAGGTTGTCAAGTTGATGAACAGAAAGTAAAAACAATAAACAGAATGTCAAAATAATAAACGGTATGTCAAAACAATAAACAAAAAGTCAAAACAATAAAAAGTAGGTCAAACCAAAAAACAGAGAGTCAAAAAAATAAAAAAAATATCAAAAACAATACTTATATTTCAAAACAATAAACAGAATGTCAAAATAATAAACAGAATGTCAAAAAAATAAACAAAATGTAAAAAAATAGAAAGTCAAAACAATATATAGAATTTAAAAACAATAAACAGAAAGTCAAAATTATAAAAAGAATTCCAAAATAGTAAATAGAATGTCAAAACAATAAAAAATGTCAAATCAATAAAAACAATCTAAAAATAATAATCATAATTTCAAAATAATAAATAGAATGTTAAAGCAATAAAGAAAATGTCAAAATAATAAACAGAATGTCAAAACAATAAAAGAATGTCAAAACAATAAAAATAATTCTAAAACAATAAACAGAAGGTTGAAAGAATAAAAATAAGGTCGAAAAAATAAATAAAAGAAAAAATAAATAAAATAATGCCGAAAAAATAAAAATAAAGTCAAAAAAATAAATAAAATGTTAAAACAATAAAAATAATATAAAAAATAATATATATAAAGTCAATACAATAAATAAAAATTCAATTCAATAAAAAAAATGTCGAACCAAAAATGAATCCAAAAGACATAAATAAATCAACTATTAAAAAATATAACTCTAAAGTAAAATAATTAAGATAATATAAAAAATGAAAATTAAAAAATCCGAAATAAAATTATATAAAATAGTTAAAAAAGAGAACAAAAAGCAAATGTTCTCCCACTATGAAGAGAATTGTAGGAAGATGATATTAACTATAACAACAATATTTCCTTAAGTATTCTCTCCAAAGTTAAATAATCCACATTTCATCTTGATAACTTTTTCAACAAAGTTTCTATTTCAATTTATGTTCCTGGAATATCCAGTACCCCTACACATTGTATTGTTAATGTTTCTGGTTTTGTTTTTCTAAAAAATAATTACACTTTTGGATTATAAACCTGGTTGGATTCGAAAATGTTAGAATGATTTATCTTGTAATCCAAATTTGTTTTGAAAAGTGAGATTTTTGGAAACCCTTTGATTGAGTTTTATTAGGAGAAAAATTTCATTCCCAATGTCCACCACATTGAAATTTAGTTCAGAATAGACCAGTTTTTGGAACAAAATATTTATTACTAAAAACTGGTTTTGAATGAGGGTAACCAATTCCATAAGTATTTCTTAGGGGGAAAATATGATAATACATTTTATCAAAATCTTTCATTATAGTAGTGAAATTAGATAAAAGTTTCTTCAAAGAAAAGATTTAATATTTTTTTTCTAATGACCAAATTCTTATCCTCATTTGTATTAGTTTTAGAAATGAGTTTTTCTTCTAAAAACATTATCTCATAAATTATATAATCATAATATTTAGAATGTTTTTTCTTTTCAAAATACAATTTCTTAATATTTTTTGAAAAAATTTTAATCTCAAGATTTTAGAACTAATATCATTAGAGAGATCCGATACTTCTATTTTAAAAATATAAATCCTAATTTTTTCTATCTCATGTATTCTAAAAACCTTAAAATTTTCATTTTCGAAATGGTTATAAAGTATGGATAATTCTTCATAAAAAGTTAAATAATTATAATTTGCTGATGAGGATGTTTCTTTATCAGAAGAATTATATTCATCAGGATAATTGTTACTAAAATACATATTAGAAAGAGATTCAGAACATTGTACCTTGGACAGTAAAAAACGATAAAGTGTTTTGGCAAGGAGAACAATATTCATGTGATTTGAGATATCACTATAAAAAGAGTCTTCAGATGAATCACCTCTACTGGAACCCCATGATTTATTTACATTCATTACATTCCTTCTCTTGGACTTCTAGTATTTATTCATATTCTTATCTGAAAGTTTTTACTTTCTATCAATTATTTTTAGCATAAGATAACCAGGTTTAATGTTTCATGCCCTTTTACATTCATATCTTGTGACTTTAGAATCATTCTTACCCTTATTACCTTTGAAATTAATTTTATATCTATTTTGGAAATCCATTATTCAAATGGTATTATTCATTCTTATAGAAAGATTTGCAAGGTCATTCTTTGACTCTTATGTTTCACTGGAATTTGATTAGACTTAAACCTTTCTCTTTCCTGACAGAGTTTCCACAGGACATTGAGACTTTGTAGGATTCGATGTAGTAGTGAATTCTACTCCACCATTCTTATTTTTCACATTATCTGCATCTATCTTATGTATTACTTCATATTGAAAGAAATTTCCAAAGAGATCATCAAAAGAAATATTAGTAATATTTCTAGACTCATCAACTGCGGCCCTCTTGGATTCCCATTCATTTGGCATAATGTATATAATCATCACAACTAAGACTTCATATTCAAAATTTTTCTATGCCATAAATTGAAGGCTGTTAACAATTTCCACAAATATCTTTTGAACCGTAAATACATATTCACCATAAGGAAATTCAAAAGCATGATAGTTAGCTCTTAGCATAGCTCTTCTTGGTACAACAACATTGGAACTACCAAAATATGTAATCTCTAATTTCTTCAATATATTATTTATAGCTTCACATGAAGTTATTTAAATGTAAATGTTCCTGGTCATAGAACAGAATAAATTATTTCGTACCTTATACTTTAGCAGATATTCATGTTTTATTGAGTAGAAAAAGTCATAACTTCTTACTTGGGAATCATATATTCACTAGTGAGCATAACAAAGTTATATACACCAGTGTTTATGAAAAAATTCATCATTCGATCTCTCCAATATTCAAAAATATTACCATAAAAAATAGGTTTTCTTGTACGATTAGGAATGTCAATTGAACTGACATTCTTCATGCCTATCGTCATAATGAAACAATATCCTTTTTACTTAAATACATGTTAGTTTATTTATAAAACAATGTAATTAAAAAGATACAAAGTTGTGGAAGACCTGCTCTAATACCGATTGCTGGATCTAAATGGATATGAGATGGCATAAATACAAGAAGGGTAGGGGTGGGGGTGAATTGTATATTAAAAAATTTCTATTAAAACATTTAAGAAAGGTTATTAACATAACCAAAACAATTCACAAATCCTCTTATAAATGGAAACAAATGATCGGACTGACTACCGGTCTGATGATATTCTTATGATACCACATGTTATGAAACAAATGTATTCAAATTGAAAAAAAAATATGAGTAATAAAAAGTTTAAATGATTCTACCATATAGCGCATAGAATAAATACTAAAAGTATAAGCTGTAATGAAATCAATTAAAAAAGAATACAAATAGATAGAAGAAATAAAAGAACTCTCCTTATATTAGTATAGGTAGCATAAATGTAAAATATATTACAAATAATTTATCCCAAAGAGTAGGGTATCCTTTAACCAAGGATATTAGGTATTTCTTAGCAACACTGGTAGTCCATCGATATGATGAACAGAACGTCCATCATGCTATCCCCACAAGCCCTTGATTTTAAAGGTAATCATCTCCTCAATCTTTAAAATAATTGAATGCACTCGAAAAGAAGATCGGTTGAACAGTCTCCCTATCCCCGGCAGCCCTCATTTGTTAACACCTAAACAGACGCACAGTGAAAAACAACGAACTTATTGATATACAAAAACTAAGAACGAGTTGTTCACATTTTGTAGTTTCAAGTATATCACCTGAAGCAAGAGGGAATTCACAAAATATATCTCTAGATATTAGAAGATGATGATATTTCTGTCTCTTCTTCTAATGGCGACCTATTTATAGGCTTGATGTTCCAATGGTCAAATTTTCTCCAACTATCATATTTATGCAGAAAACTCTGAGTTTCATGGATAATGTGAATTCTAACGGTCATATTGAAACAGAAAACATGAAATTTCATTTTTTAGTTTATAAATAACTCCATGACGTCATTCTAGTTAAAACAATAGGTATGTGAAAATGATAACATGAATACGATTAATGTCAAACATGTGTTTTGATAAATGAATAAAAACATTCATGTGATAAAATCAAAACATGAGTATGATAAAGAGAGTCAATATGGTAGGTAGAGTCACTATGATAGATAGAGTCAGTCCAATAGACAGAGTCAGTATGATAGAAAAAGTTAGTATGATCGATAAATTCAGTACGATAGAGAGATTCAGTACAATAGACAGAGTCAGTATGATAGACAGAGTCATATGATAGATAGAGTCTCTACGATAGATAGAGACAATATGATAGACAAAACAAATATATTCAAAGTAAGTCATTTATTTGAGAAATGAGTATAAAGTGATTTTCAATATCCAAAACAAAAGACATAAATATCAAAATAGGAATTTTTACATAACACACACATCTTCTGAAATAAAATGATAATTTTTAATAAAAACACACTTTTAGTAATACCAGTCACATAGGGTTTCATATTGACATATGGTTAATTCCCATATGTAAAAATTGAATTAATGAAATTATTCATTATGTATCAATATAATATGAGTATTATTATAGGATTTTAGTGACTAGAACTTTTTTTAACAAAAATGAAAAATTTAATTTGAAAGTATGCACTTTGAGTCATACCAGTCACATGGAGTGTAAGGTTTCTGTGTGGCTAATTCTTAAACACCACAAATGTATTATAATGTGTTTTCCTAATGAATCAAGACAATAATTTTGTTTTTTCATTGTTTTCAGTGATTGAATAACATTTTTAACTGAAATGCCAATTTTATACTGAAAACACACACTTAGAGTCATTTTTAAACATAAAAACTACAAAACTGAACATAAATATATCAAAAACGAAAAATTATTTCAATTAATTAAATAAATTGTACACTATTGCATCATGATTCCTATATAAGTTTTATTACCTTTTATTTGACACATTCTTTTCTAAATAAATATTTTTCCCTCTTGAATTGGAGGATTGTTGATATTCATTCCAATATTGAAAAAGTTAAATAAATGAATGATTAATAATTTTTTAAATGAAAGTGTAATTGTCATCCAAAATAATTCTTTAGGGATTATAATTTTTTGGTCAAATATTTTATACTTCATAAATTTATAAGCATAATATTAATAATATACTCCATTAGTTTGTTTCTGACAATACAGAATCATTGAGAAAACTATGTAATGTGTTTTGATATATGTTTTAATATTGAAATATTATTATATATACCCTAATAGTTATCTATGTATATAAGTCAATAAGATTCAAATGATTGGGGAAAATATCTCTTCCGTGACTTTGATGATATTTAAACACTACCTAATCATAAAAATATTCATTAAATTGTAATATAAAATGTATAAATTGAATATTATTTCACAATATTTTATGTAGTGTATTGATAACTATTTAATGTCATATTTTTTGTTTGATTTTGTAACACCCCAAGCTTCCACGGTACACTTCTCTTTGAATAATACAGTAGCGTGTGTTGTACGCAACTTTGAGTTCTAACACACACCACAACCAATCAAAGTAGCCATTATGAATAGTAATACCTAATTTTTGAAATATTATAAATTTTATCTTGCCAAATGGACTTCGTTTTTGGATTCGGAATATCAAAATTAGCCTATGTTGAATTTTTAGTATTTTTCTGAGAACTTCCAATTTTCATTGAATAGTGAAAATTACTTAAAAACAACTTTTTTAATCAAAATAATTTATAGTGATAAATTATAATATTGAGTGGTTTTAAAGTATAATTAGAATATATTTTTACCATTTTATCCAATGGTGTTCATCAGAATTAATTTCACTTTGAAATTGGACATAAACAATTGTCAATCTTTTGATATATATTGTTTCTTAAAAACACACTATTTGTTGTGACAGCGAGAATTAATTATAAAATTAATTAATTCAACTTATATGTTTGGAATTTTTTAAAATAGACAACATTTTTTAATTTGGAATATCAATTATAGCTTAGGGTGAAATTTTGGGGTTGTTCTGAAAAACTTCAATTTTTGAAGAATAGTGAATCCACTAAGTGGTTGTTAAAAAATAGATTTTTCGTTTAAATGAAACATTACCACTTCTGTGATTTGATTTTCAAAAATCTGACATACATGGTTGTCATTAGGAAGTAAAGTGTGGTTCAATAGGATTAAAATAATTTTTTGGTGAATAGTAACTTTTAAGTTTAATTAATCGCGATTAAAGGTAATTAGTGAAATTTAAGGTAAATATAGTATTATAAAAATATTGAATGACCTTTACACTTATCCTACCACTATTGGATGTGTCATGGCCGACCAAGACAATCCATGGGTCAACTTGGGGACCCCATGGAGCCAATTTGGTAGGAAAATGACATAAATAACCTTTTATTTAATGTTAAAATAAAAATGTCACAAACAAGAGTTGTCTTACTAAGTCAATTTTTAAATGGGTTTATACAAGTCATATTTTTGACTATAAATATTAATTAGAAAGATAAAAGGATTTTATACATCATGATATTTTTTTATAATTTTTAGACATTAAATAAATTAAATTATTTATGACACCATGATGATGCAGCGATTACCTCATTAATTAACTATTTAAATAAAATGAAAAGATAATGTAAACTCTAAGAATTAAACTTGTCAAAAACCTATTGGATGAGTATATTTAATACCCTTATCACCTTATCCTTGACATATATAAGTGTGGGACCTTTATAATCCGAAAAGGCATTTCATAATAATGTAACATTTCAGTCTTTCCAAGAGTGCCCCTTCTCTCCTCTTATAAAAGGCCCCCACCACTACCACCTTACTCACACCTTCAAAGCCTTTTCTCTCAGACAAAATATGCCCAAATACTCTCCAAAAATCCCTATCTTACTCCTAGAAGCCTCTCTTTGGGAAGAACAATTCCCAAGGGAGCCTTTGGCTCAAATCAAAAAGAGTTACCCGATTTTAAGGTAATGTCTTTTCTAATGTTGTTTTGTTTTATTTTGCTTCTCCAACCCCTTAAAATATTTTTATTCCATTATTCTGTAACAACACAAGTATCTAAAATATACTAGGATTTTTTTATGATAAGTATTTGATTTACACTTACACACACCTTCGTCTAATGGTTAAAGAACATACTGTTTCTGTGGGTGGCGAAATACTGCCTCACGAAACGATGATTGTTCAATATTTTTTTAACACCTCTAATGGTGGCCATTTTGATGACACTATTTTCATATAACATATATATATTATCTTTATGTTTTCCTTATTCTTTTTTATTTCTCATTTATGGCATACTTTATGATCTCCATTATGGGTAAACGCGATAATTTCATTTTAGGAAGTGCGGACTACCGCCCCCTCAAAGTGATTTGAATCGTTAATGCCATATGTGGGATGTATAAAGGATGGAGTAAATGGTATTATACATTATATTATACTAGAATTATATTATTCCTTTATATAATTATAACTTAATTCCATTAAATACGAAATAGAAATCAAAGTAGTGTTCATGCGTACGCACGGGTTACTGTCTCCATGAACGGTGCATTTCATTTCTTACCTCTAAATGTTATGTAATATTATAAATGAATGTATATACTGGATATTTATGATATATATGATATATAAATCTTGAATATAATTTTGGATATAATGTATATTTCACCACATGAAAAACTTTTAATTATAAGAAGTTTATTTTTGACTCCAGTACCAAAGATCGACAAAATGAAAGTTATTAACTTAAATATTTACATAATGTTCATAACATGGTAATAAGTGATATAAAAGGAATAATGAACATGAAAAAGGTTCTTAAGTAAATAGAAATTAACTCTGTTTTATTATTCAGGAGGTTAGATAACGATCGAGTCAAGTCGGACACGAGGTAAGGGAATTTCTTAACCCAATTCCCATTCTTTTGGTTAATCTCCTACTTTCAAATTATGTCATGATATTATTATGTCCTATCTTGTATTTGTACTGTATTTATGTGTAATTATAGTAAATACACAAAATAGATCTATTTTATTTTAAAAATGATCTTTGTAAGGACTTCGTCTCAATCTCCTTTCATTGAGGCATATTTGGTTTTATACACAACTTTCATTTATACGGTGTATAAACCCCTTTGACTTTTACTTTTATTCAAAAGGAATCTTTTTATATGAAGAGTTTTTACTAAACGAAAAAAGGAATGTTTTTTCTTACATATGCAGCGACAACGAATTCTCCGCCTCCGTGACTATTATTTGAGTTTCGGCTTCCTCTGTAAGCCATAACTTTTTTTTAAAAGAAAAATAAATACCATGTTTTACTTTTCTTTTATTTTGGTATTGAAAATGGTTTTGATAAAGTTTTCATTATTTCAATGTGTTGTATTGATATCTTATGATTGAAGTGTGGAAATCTTATGTTTCCTTTATACACGTTTTATGTGATACAATTATGTTATAGTTTATGATATGTTTAAACCTGTTCATATGAATAATGCATTGGACTTAATAAGTGACGGGTGGAGCCCACTATAGCTCCTAGATGCATCGGTAGGTCTCATGAGACAAACTAGTGTCTTGGCACGATGCCTTGAAAAAATCTTATTTGTGGTCTTGGAACGAGGCCTTAGCTACGTGGTTATGATAGTCTGGCATTATGAATTCCATCATTATGAAATTGGTTATTAATACTACATGTGATTATTCGACCAGTAGAATATCCATGTGAATAAGTAAATGACATTATCTCATTTTACTTTTTCCATATTATGTTGATGTTCATGTTTAATAGGCTTTTGTTTTAGTTATACATTGCCTCAAAGGTTAATGTTTATTTATGAAAGCTTCAGCAATATTTTTATCCTTACTGAGCATCTGAGCTCACCCCTTTCAGTGTTTTAATATTTTCCAGGATGTGAAGAAGTATTTTATGAATGACCTACAGGGATAGTCAGAAGAGGATATGAGTGTGGAAAATGGATACTATGTAATGTATTTTTTCACTTTATGATGTAATGTAACATTTATGAATGTATCTAGTGTTTCCAAGGCTACTAAACTAATCGGTATTTCGAGACTCGATCTTTTGTGATCATTCCAATGTTACGCAATAATGCACCGACTCTGGGAAACTGGGGTCGGGGAGTTATAGTTGGTATCAGAGGCAGTTTAGTACTAACCATGGAATCAAGATTTAGATAAACTCTGATTAGAGCACATAGCCCAAAGATAGACTTTGAGGATTAGCATTGAAGAACTTCCTAGAATTTTGGTATTATAGAGATGTTGTGAGTTTTCTGAGCAATACATCCCTGTCTGGATACGAGCAGGTAGAGGCGGCACTGGAACAGATGTACCTAGGGGTAAAACCTGAAAACACCGCTTTGAGCTAGACTCGAACAGGAACTGGTGCACGACAACGGGCCTTGCTGCACTCTTGGTTACGACACTCCAGGGGGATATGCTTAGGTTAATTATCATTTTCATTACAAACCATTATGAAGGGCTTATGAGTACATACTCCCTTAGATAAAACATTTTTATGATTATGGATTATATCCATAAATAGTTCAATTTATGTTAAGTATTTTACATGTATGGAATTATGAATTTTGATTCATAAACTAATCTAGTTTATGTCATTGTTTAGAAATGGCGCCTAGTGGAAGGAATGGAAACCGTATCAATGCACGCACTCCGTGTAGGGATTTCCCTCCTGCTCAAGATAATTATTGTGGATCTAGAGATACAACTGGTGCTGATCAAATTATTACCATACTGGGAAAACTCACTCAGGTTATGAATAATAACCTTACCCATATGGAGCACCCTAATCCGCAATGTGGAGGATCAATGTTAGACCGCTTCATGAGGTAACAACTGTCAACATTTAAATGGGGTCCAAATCCATTAGTAGCTAAGCAATGGATAAACTCCTTAGAAAAAATATTTCATGCCTTGGGGAGTAGTGAAAGGGAGAAGGTTGTCATGGCAATCTACCTCCTCACTGGAGATGTTGATCAATGGTGGTCATTGATTCAAAATACAAAGAAAGATGATGAAGTATTGACTATGGAATGGAGGGAGTTCAATGAGGTTTTCTTAGAAAAGTACGTTCCTCATGACCATAGAGCAGATATGGAAAGGCAATTTCTGAGTCTGAGGCAGAAGGAGGATGAGAATGTCGCAAAGTATGAGTCTAACTTTACACGGTTAGTAAGGCATGCATCAGATTATATACGTAACCCAAGAAGTAAGATTGTTCGTTTCTTTTATGGGTTAAAACTGTTTCTCCATCGAGCCTTAGTCTCACAATCCTTCTCCTCAAATGAAGATATTGTCTCATATTCTATCAAGACAGAAAAGGAATTCTCTAAATCTTATGACAATAAAGTAAAGCAAGAGAAGAAGAGAACGGTGGAACAAGAGACAGATAAAGGGAAAAAGGGAAGGAAAGATTTTCCATTATGTGATAATTGTGGGAAGAATCACCCTGGTACTTGCCTAAAAGGAATGAGAGTTTGTTATAAATGTGCGGAAAAAGGTCACCAGGCACGTGATTACAAGGGAAAGAAAGAGGATATCAATGTTGAATGCTACAATTGTAGGGAAATGGGGCATTATGCAAATTAATGTCCTAAGTGTCAGGGAAACTTACTTCAGAAAAGGCCAAGGGATCAAGGACAATCTTATGCTGTTACTACAGTTGAAGTAGAATAATTAATGTATTGGTGCTTTTGGATTCAAGGATTATATTCTGGTTATAATAATAATGTGATATATATAAGGATTGTACTGCAGTACTTGTTTTCTTCATTAAGGTTTTAATATGATGAAGGTAATCATATTTTTAGTATGTGACAATAATAGAAACATTACATTGTTTGGGGAATCTGATGTTACAATTGATTTTGGAATTTAAAGACCTTTTAGAGAAAGTATGTATAGAGGTATTTTGGATAACTATAAAGGTTTTAATGAATTAAGTTGAACTTTGGAGAGTATTGTTTAAGGTTAAAACATTTTTGAAGATTATTTTTGGAATATTATAATACTATAGTTTTAGGAAAAGGACAACCTGCAGGGTGGGGCATAACCCATCGCGTCGGACAAAGCTGTAGGAATCGAACCCACAACTATAGTGCGATAGGTATTTATTACCTACCACTAGCCTACAGGATGTCCCTGGTAATTACAATATAGTTTTCCTAATTTAAATGGTCTGTGTTAATATTATGAACTTTGTACGATTAGGATAAATATAATATTTTTGAAATCTATTACCTTTTGGAGTGAAAGATGGGTTCGTGGTAAAAATTTATTAAAGAATGAAATCCTACTTGACAAGTAAGTATATTTCCTTAAATTCATAGTAAATATCTTAAATAAATTCCTCAACTTTATGAATGGTTACTTAAAACAAAAACGTTGTCGGTTAACTTTTCCAACTGGGGATTCAATGACCGTTTAACCAATCACAAGTTTGTGATTTTCTTATGGTTAACTTTCTCCTAATCCTGTTTTCTACAACTCTCCATCAGACCTTGATGGTTTGTTTCTCCTCCATATCCATATTTACATAGAATCCTAGTATGGGCTATCTTGGGTGACCTTTGTACTTCTATTTCTTTCTTTTAATGTTATATTCTTATTAACCCTATTTCCGATGTGGGTTTTCCACAAAGGTATTTTCTATTTTCAACCTTTTATTTTCAAAGAACATTTTCAAAATTGCGAGGGCGCAATTTATTGAAGGATGGGAGAATGTAAGACCCCAAGCTTCCACGGTACACTTCTCTTTGAATAATACAGTAGCGTGTGTTGTACGCAACTTCGAGTTCTAACACACACCACAACCAATCAAAGTAGCCGTTATGAGTAGTAATACCTAATTTTTGAAATATTATAAATTTTATCTTGCCAAATGGACTTTGTTTTTGGATTCGGAATATCGAAATTAGCCTATGTTGAATTTTTGGTATTTTTCTGAGAACTTCCAATTTGCTTTGAATAGTGAAAGTTACTTAAAAACAACTTTTTTAATCAAAATAATTTATAGTGATAAATTATAATATTGAGTGGTTTTAAAGTATAATTAGAATATATTTTTACCATTTTATCCAATGGTGTTCATTATAATTAATTTCACTTTGAAATTGGACATAAACAATTGTCAATCTTTTTATATATATTGTTTCTTAAAAACACTCTATTTGTTGTGACAGCGAGAATTAATTATAAAATTAATTAAGGCAACTTATATGTTTGGAATTTTGTAAAATAGGCATCATTTTTGAATTCGGAATATCAATTATAGCTTAGGGTGAAATTTTGGCGTTGTTCTGAAAAACTTCAATTTTTAATGAATAGTGAAACCACTAAGTGGTAGTTAAAAACAGATTTTTCGTTTAAATGAAACATTACCACTTCTGTGAATTGATTTTCAAAAATCTGACATACATGTTTGTCATTAGGAAGTAAAATGTGGTTCAATAGGATTAAAATAAATTTTTGGTGAATAGTAACTTTTAAGTTTAATTAATCGCGATTAAAGGTAATTAGTAAAATTTAAAGTAAAAATAGTATTATAAAAATATGGAATAACCTTTATACTTGTCCTACCACTATTGGATTTGTCATGGCCGACCAATACAATCCATGGGTCAACTTGGGGACCCCATGGAGCCACTTTGGTAGGAAAATGACATAAATAACTTTTTATTTAATGTTAAAATAAAAATGTCACAAACAAGAGTTGTCTTACTAAAACAATTTTTAAAAGGGGTTATACAAGTCATATTTTTTACTATAAATATTCATTAGAAAGATAAAACAATTTCCTACATCATGATATTTGTTTTATAATTTTTAGACATTAAATAAATTAAATTATTTATGACACCATGATGATGCAGCGATTACCTCATTAATTAACGATTTAAATAAAATGAGAAGATAATGAAAAATCTAAGACTTAAACTTTTCAAAAACCTATTAGATGAGTAGATTTAGAACCCTTATAACCTTATCCTCAAAATATATAAGTGTGGGATCTTTAGAATCTGAGAAATCATTTCATAATAAAGTAACATTTCAATCTTTCCAAGAGTTCCCCTTCTCTCCTCTTATAAAAGGCCCCCACCACTACCACCTTACTCACACCTTCAATGCCTTTTGGCTCAGCCAACCTCTGCCCAAATACTCTCCCAAAATCCCTATATTACTCATATAAGCCTAACTTTGGGAATAACTCTTCCCAAGGAATCCTTTAGCTCAAATCAAAAAGAGTTACTGATTTTAAGGTAATGTCTTCTCTAATGTAGTTTTGTTTTATTTTGCTTCTCCAACCCCTTAAACTCTTTTTATTTATTTATTTTGTAATAAAACCAGTATCTAAAATATACTAGGATGTTGTTATGATAAGTATTTGGTTTACAATTACTCACACCTTCGTCTAATGGTTAAAGAACATACTGTTTCTGTGGGTGGCGAAATACTGCCTCACGAAATGATGATTGTTCAATATTCTTTTAACACCTCTAATGGTGGCCATTTTTATGACACTATTTTCATATATGATATATATATTATCTTTATGTTTTCCTTATACTTCTTTATTTCTCATTTATGGCATACTTTATGATTTCCATTATGGGAAAACACGATAATTTCATTTTAGGAAGTACGGACTACCGCCCCCTCAAAGTGATTTGAATCGTTAATGCCATATGTGGGATGTATAAAGGTTGAGTAAATGGTATTATACATTATATTATACTAGAATTATATTATACATTTATATAATTATAACTTCATTTCATTAAATATGAAATAGAAATGAAAGTAGCGTTCATGCGTACGCACGGCTTATCGTCTCCATGAACGGTGCATTTCATTTCATACCTATAAATGTTATGTAATATTATAAATGAATGTATATACTGGATATATATGATATATATTATATCTACATCATGAATATAATTCTGGATATAATGTATATTTCACCACATGAACAACTTGTAATTATAAGAAGTTTATTTTTGACTCAAGTACCAAAGATCGACAAAATAACCGTTATTAACTTAAATAATTACATAATGTTCATAACATGGTAATAAGTGATATAAAAGGAATAATGAACATGAAAAAGGTTCTTACGTAAATATAAATTAACTCTATTTTATTATTCATGAGGTTAAAGAACGATCGAGTCAAGTTGGACACGAGGTAAGGGAATTTCTTAACCCAATTTCCATTCTTTGGGTTAATCTCCTACTTTCAAATTATGTCATGATATTATTATGTCCTATCTTGTATTTGTATTTTATTTATGTGTACTTATATTAAATACACATAATAGATCTATTTTATTTTAAAAATTATTTTTGTAAGGACTTCGTCTCAATCTCCTTTCATTGAGGCATATTTGGTTTTATACACAACTTTCATTTATACGGTGTATAAACCCCTTTGACTTTTACTTTTATTCAAAACGAATCTTTTTATATGAAGCATTTTTACTAAATGACAAAAGGAATGTTTTTTCTTACATATGCGGCGACAACGTCTTCTCCGCCTCCGTGACTATTATTTGAATTTTGGATTCCTCTATAAGCCATAACTTTTTTTTAAAAGAAAAATAAATACCATGTTTTACTTTTCTTTTATTTTGGTATTGAAAATGGTTTTGATAAAGTTTTTATTATATCAATGTGTTGTATTGATATCTTGTGATTGAAGTGTGGAAATATTATGTTTCCTTTATTCATGTTTTATGTGATACAATTATGTTATGGTTTATGATATATTTAAACCTGCTCATATGAGGAATGCATTGGACTTAATAAGTGATGGGTGGAGCCCGCTATAGCTCCTCGATGCATCGGTAGGTCTCATGAGACAAACTAGCGTCTTGGCATGATGCCTTGACAAAATCTTATTTGTGGTCTTGGCATGAGGCCTTGGCTACGTGGTTATGATAGTCTGGAATTATGCATTCCATCATTATGAAAGTGGTTATTGATATTGCATGTGATTATTCGACTAGTAGAATATCCATGTGAATAAGTAAATGGGATTATCTCATTTTACTTTTTCCATATTATGTTGAAGTTTATGTTTAAAAGGCTTTTGTTTTAGTTATACATTTCCTCAAATGTTAATGTTTATTTATGAAAGCTTCCGCAATATTGTTATCCTTACTGAGCATCTGAGCTCACCCCTTTTAATGTTTTAATATTTTCCAGGATGTGAGGAAGTATTTTATGAATGACCTGCAGGGATAGTCAGAAGAGGATATGAGTGTGGAAAATGGATACTATGTTATTGTAGTTTTTCACTTTATGATGTAATGTAACATTTATGAATGTATCTAGTGTTTCTAAGGCTATTAAACTAATCGGTCTTTCGAGACTTGATCTTTTGTGATCATGCCAATGTTATGCAATAATGCACCGACTCTGGGCAACTGGGGTCGGGGCGTTATAGATTTGTTGGGTATCCATGCATTGAATCAAAAAAATAAATCATTTAATCTCCCTTATTGATTATAATGAGAAAACAATGCTACCTAAAGTTATAAAAAGGATGAAGTAATGAAAGGAATAAAAGTATATTCGATATAATTAACTCGTAGAGTTTTACCCCCGTATCATAGGTATTAAGAAGTGTCTTTCATCTATATGTTTTTTATTCCAATATTTCATCATTTTTTTCTACTATTATTGAATATTCCTCTATTTCCAATAATATTTTTTTCATATATAATGTGTGGACTAATGTGTCCATGTTTATGTTCACTGAGGTTTTTTTCTAAATAGTACTAATATATATGCCCAAAAAATGAATAGTATTTTACTATAACTAACATTGTCCATTAGATATTGGAATAATAAATTATGAAAATATATCTCATGTGTACATTTAAAACTGAGACTCTTCATCATTCGTGCTTGAGGATTTCAAATAAATTCTTAAGACTATAGAAATAAATAGTGGCCCCTTGATAAATTTGTTCATCAAAATAAATTATGATCATTTCATCATTTTTGAATGTTTTATGCACATGAACTTGTAATAATAATAATTATAGTAGTTGAACTGTTAGAGAAAATGTACTTTTTTGAATTTATTTTGATCAGTTGGTTGACCTTTTATATATATTTTTTTATTTGAATTTTTTTTCAACTTTTCTTTCTTCTGATATAATAACATTTATCAGTTTAGATATTTTGTCACTAATTTTTAATGGGTTTTCATAAAAACTAAACTAGAAATAATTACCTTCTTATCGACCTATATTTATTACAAGATCAAATGACCATACTATTTGTCACGAACCGGATCTGGTCGCCACCATTAATTTCACCAAACCCAGCCCATGGCAAGGCCCGAAGGGCGTTCCCTATCCCCACAGGCTGGCACAAGTGCCCGGATATCAAACAAATCTGGTTTGGTAATGATTTACTCAAGTATGAAAGCATAAATAAAAAAACAATCAATTATTAGAATCTGAAATTTTCATGATAAACAATTCTTAACAAAACCAGATCTGAATACATATGTTAAAAGACACTAAAAGTGGTCTAAAAACAAATAATTACAACATAAATACATCCCCATGGACTCCACATGACAAGGGGATCATCACCCGCAAGTCGTCCCCGCAACTCCGCCCCAACGATGGGGACTAACATCCCGAACTGCCATCACCCTTAGCCTTCCCTTTACCTGATTCAAGCATAAGCAGGTCTACATACACCCAAGGGGTGTAAGTAGGGTGTGATCCTAAGCCCAATAGGATACCACCATATGATTCCAAAGAGCATTCAATACAATGTGAACAAAACAAGCAATTTTAACACACAAGGTGAAGCAGTGTTAAAATTTAAAGAAATGCAACTTTCAATTGAAAACAGTTTTCAATCCAAGAATTTCATAATGTTAGAAAATTAAATTTACATGTGAGATACTATAATGTACTTCCAAAACAGCCCACAACAAGGGTAAATACCACAAATCCAAAGAGCATCAAAATCGGGAACACCCCTAAGCACTAGGTTGTCTCGGGCCCTATGTACCTCGTACCACGGTGTAGAGTAACCATAGAAAAATTTGTTCTCGTGCACGAGCCACTAGTAGGGAACATACCCATAACCTAGTGGTCCCTAATCATTATCCAAATAGTTTAGTTAGAGTTGTCGTTATCCATATGCTAAGTGGAACAGGGACAAAACCCATCCGATCCACTAGATGTACTAGTACAAATCCACCCCACCTAGGTACCTGGGCTTCCCCTTTTGTGCTCAAACAATTTCAGCAAACAACACACATCATTTTTCATATAAAATATAACTAATGGTCACAAACAAATTGTACAGTAGCTACACACATTTTATACCATTTAAAACACACAATAAAACAATTTTATTCCCAATAAAACAACCTCTGAAAACATCACATTGTTTTAAACCCAACGCTCTTTAAGATATCCACCTTTCACACTATGTTTACACTTTTAAGTTATTAAAGCAAAATTTCAGTTCAACACCCTTTAATGAAACCAACAATTCAGTTATGGGGCATCCCAAAATGAACCAATAAAAGATTTGAATGAAAAACCCCCAATTTCACCAAAAATTGGAACTTAAAATTCATTTGCATTATAAATGCAACAAAAACCAATTTTTACAGAAACATTCAAGTTAAATAAACATTATGGTACCATGAAAACAGCAAGATAATTCACAAAAATTGCACACACAATGTAATCACCTACCAAATTAACAAAAACCCTTGAATCTCCGTGCGAAAATCCAATCGCACCCCCGCCGCACCAAGAGAGAACTAGATCAAACCTAAAACCACACAAATTGGAAACAAAAGGCCAAAGTTAAACCCTAGGTTCGAAATCCTAGTTTCTGGACATTATTAAACTCAATTATATCCGAAGAAACCCTAAGAACAATGAGTTAAACCCAATGTAATTTGAAAGAGGAAAGAAAAGGGCTCATTTACTTGAAGTATCTTGAAGTAATCACTCCAAAACTCCAGTATATGAAATTTAAAAGAGCCAAAATTTAGGTTACGTTTGACCAAGATGTATTAGCTCATTTAGGAATTGGAATGGAGGACAACTATTGTGAATTGAGAGAGTTATGAAAGAAATACTTTAATACTTCAAATCTGGGCGATTTGAGGAACCCTAAGCGTTTCGGCACCTAATCGAGCTTATACAGAGCTTCAAAGAGGTGGGAGAGAGTTCAGACACATTGATGGATTAATTGGGCTTGTGTGAGACTTGGAATCACCGAAAACTCCCATATATTGAATAAGTTATAACAAAATCAAATTTTATTTTTAAAACAGGAATTGGGCTTTCGGGCAGGCCCAACCCCTTAGATAAAAACCCAAATAAACCCTAGTTATGGATTTATAAAAGCTCCAAATTACCTTGGTGGTGTTAATAGGTTAGGGGAGGTCAATTAGGAATTTTAATGGATGAAAAATATTGAAAAATTAAAAAGTTATAAAAGATACAAAATTTATTTTTTAATCTGGAATTGGGCTCACGGTTTGACCCAATTCATGAATACTCATCTATTCCTCCCTAAAACCTAGGGAAACCCCCCCAAAAAAGAAAGGATGTAAATTAAATGAAAAATACATTTAAAATACATCTTGTATGTGAAAATTATCCCCACCATGTGGACTTTCCACCCTGGAAAGTCAACATGAATCTCGGTTGGAAAACAAGAATGGGTACTCTTCCTCGACCCATGACTTTCGCTCCCATGTCTCATGTGTATCATTCCCATGCTGCCATAGAACCCGAACTGAAGGAATAGAATTTCCTCAAAGTATCTTCTCTTGGGAGTCCACTATTTTCACCGGCCTCTCAACGATAGACAAGTCAGTCTCTATCTCCAGTTCTTCCCAACTCAACACATGGGATGCATCCGGATTGTATTTCTTCAACTGAGAGACATGGAAGACATCATGGATATATGTCAACTGAGAAGGTATGACCAACCTGTATGCCACCTTTCCAATATGCTCGGTGATCTCAAAGGGTCCGACATACCGTGGCATCAACTTACCTTGCTTCCCCAATCGACGATGGCCCAGACGAGGGGCCACTTTTAAGAATACCTTGTCACCCACAGAAAACTCTAGGTCTCGATGCCTCCGATCAGCATAAGATTTATGATGACTCTGAGCTATCAATAAGCGCTGCCTGATTAAATTGACCTTCTTAGAAGTCTCCTGCACAAGGCTCGGCCCCAACAGTGAAGTCTCTCCTACCTCATCCCAACATAGGGGGGGACTGACAAGGCCGACCATAGAGCGCCTCAAAAGGGGCCATTCGAATCGTGGATTGGTAACTATTATTATAAGCAAAATCTAAAAATTCTCAAATGGCTATCCCAAGAACCTCCAAAGTCCAGGACACATGCACAAAGCATGTCCTCCAATATCTGATTCGCCTGCTCTGTCTGCCCATCCGTCTGTGGGTGGTATGCCATGCTCATCTTAATCTGAGACCCCAAGGCCTTCCGAAGGCCTTCCAAAAATCGAGAAGTGAAGCGGGGGTCTCTATCTGAGACAACAGCTGATGGTACACCATGGAATCTCACCAATTCTTGAAGATACAAATGGCCCAACTCATTTACTTTAGTTGTATCTTTTATCGGAATGAAGTGGGCTGATTTGGTCAGACGATCAATCACCACCCAAATAGCATTCTTACCCCGAGGTGTACGAGGTAAGCCAACAATGAAGTCCATGGCGACCTCTTCCCACTTCCAGGTAGGAATGGGTAGTGGTTGGAGCAAACCAAATGGCCTTTGGTGGTCTTCTTTCACCTGCTGACATGTGTAGCATCTTGAAACAAAGTTTTCTATGTCCCGTCTCATACCAGGCCACCAAAACTACCGAAGAACATCATAATACATCTTAGTGGCACCCAGATGGACAGCCCACTGAGACTAGTGGCTATCTTGCATCACCACCTTCTGTAGAGATAATGGCACTACTAAATGACCCTTGAAGCACAAGATTCCCTCGGGAGACGACGACCAATCAGAGGATGTCTCCCCACCATGAAGGAACTGCTTAGACCACTGACAAAGATCATCACTGGGCTGTTCCTGCTGAATCAACTCCAATAGAGAAGGAGTCAACTGGACGCTTGCCAAGAATGCCCCTCCACTGTATTCCCCGGTCTCCACATGCATCTGAGAAAAGAGACCCATCAAAGTCCACTCATCACTAGACTTCCTCAAAGCCTGCACTTGAACTTTTCTGCTCAAAGCAACGGCCACTACATTACCCTTTCCTGGGGTATAGACAATGTCAAAGTCAAACCCCTGCAAGTACTCGATCCAGCAACATTGCCTCAAGTTGAGGTCCTTCTATGAGAAGATATAAGCCAAGCATTTGTGATCAGAGTATACCACAAACTTCTCCCCAAAGAGGTAGTGACACCAAGTCTTCAAAGCATGCATCACCGCTGCCAACTCCAAGTCATGGGTTGGGTAGTTCTTTTCATGTGGTCGAAGTTGGCGAGATCCATACGCGACCACATGATCATCCTGCATAAGCACGCACCCAAGACCCATACCTGAAGCATCACAATAGACCACATATCCCTTTCCAGCCTCTGGAAAAATCAGCACGGGGACGGTAGTCAGCCGCCTCTTCAGCTCCTCGAACGATGCCTGACATTATGGACCCCATAAAAACTTCATCCCTTTCTGGGTGAGGGAAGTCATCGGTGAAGCAAGACGAGAGAAATCCCGAACGAATCGCCTATAATAACCAGCCAAGCCAAGATAACTCTTGATCTCGAACACATTCTTCATTTTCTCCAACGACATGACTGCACTAATTTTCTCAGGGTCCACTGAAACTCCATGCTCTGAGATCACATGCCCAAGAAATATCACCTCTCTGATCCAGAAAGTGCACTTTGATAACTTTGCATAGAGGCGGTGATCTCTTAATGTACCCAAAATGATCCTCAAGTGATGTTCGTGTTCCTCCTCAGAGCAAGAGTATACCATAATGTCATCCACGAACACCACAAAAAATGAATCGAGATACCGATGGAACACCCTATTCATAAGTTCCATAAATACCGCTGGAGCATTGGTCAATCCGCAGGGCATGACCAAATACTCAAAGTGGTCGTACCTGCTTCGGAAGGCTGTCTTAGGGATATCTGACTCCTTCACCCTGAGTTGATGATACCCTGAATGCAAGTCAATCTTTGAGAACCACTTTTCCCCCTTCAACTGATCAAACAAATCATCTATTCTGGGCAAAGGGTATTTGTTTTTAATTTTTACCTTATTCAGCTTCCGGTAGTCAATGCACAACCGGATGGATCCATCAGCCTTTTTTGCAAACAACACAGGAGTGGCCCAAGGAGAGATGCTCGGGTGAATGAATCCTTTGGATTCTATGTTTTCCAGTGGTATCATTAATTCCCTCAACTCGGTGGGGGCCATGAGATAAGAGGGAAGAGATATCGGCTGTGTTCCCGGCGCCAGATCAATCGAAAACTCCACATCCCGCTCTGGGGGAAAACCAGAAAAATCATCAGGGAATACCTCGGGAAACTCATTCACTACATGAGGTAGTGAACCTTCAGGGGAAAGACAATCCTCCAGCACCAGCGAAGATAACTTGAAGATAACACTTCCCAACTCTGGGAGTGGAGGCCCTGCGCGACTTGATCGTGGATCTGATTCTCCATGAAAACCCTGATGACTCCCATCTGATGTTGTGAAACTCACACGCCGTCTGTAGCAATCGATGTGTGCCTGGAAGTGTACTAGCCAATCCATCCCAAGTATGAAAACAAATAGGTCCATATCTAAGACCAAGAGGTCCCACTCCATCTCGACCCCTGACACAGAAGGTGCACACAAGGGGCACCTAAGGCCCTACTCCTTCTGCTTTCCCAACGGTGTCACCAAATCCATCGCAAAAGACATCAACTCAGTTGGAAAATTCAGCAAGTCCACAAAATTTCCAGAAATGAATGAAACAGAGGCACCAGTATCAAAAAGAGCATTAGCTATAGAAGATGCAATCAGAACGGTACCTGGAACTGTCGACGGTACCGCCTCTGATCCTGCGGGTGACTGATCCACTGCATGGAGATGTCCAGTATCTGCCTGAGGACGACCGCTAGTCTGTGGTTGTTCCCTGAACTGGCTCTGCCCAGAAGATGATCCAGCCCTACCACCACGACTACCAAATTGAGTTCCCCCAGTCCTCGACGGCTCGGACTGTGCTGGCACTCCTCTTAAAGCCACAGACCCTGCCCCACTTGGGAGTGGACGTGCCACACCGCAGAAGTGCTACAAATGACCTATACCTTCACACTAGTAACAAGGCTTTGGAGGAAGAGGACATGATGGTCGGATATTCCCATTCCTCCCACATTGGTGGCACACGACCGATCTCGCATCAGAATCCGCAGAAGAAAACTGCCTGGAAGAGTGGCCTGAACTGCCCCCTCCTTTCTTCACATGATCCTCCCGCTTCCTTTTCTTCTTTGACGAGCTGCCACAGCCCACTGCTGATACTGAACCATAGAAACCAGCCCTGCCTTTCCTATCAATCTCCACCATGCACTCCCGATCAACAACCTCAGCAAAGGTCCTCAGCTTAAACAAGAACACCTAGGAGTATATCTCTGGTCGCAATCCTTTCTCAAACCTCTGGGCCTTCGCTTGCTCATTAGAGACAATTTCTAGAGCATACTGAACCAACTCAGCGAAACGGTTGGAATACTCCATCATAGATAGATTCCCCTGAACAAGTTCCAAGAACTCTAGAGACCTGGCATAAGCCAATACCTCAGGGTAATACTATTCATTGAAGACAGCCTTGAAATCTCCCCAGTGCATCTGCTCATTCTTCCCAGACTGAAGCACTGACTCCCACCATTTATGACTGGGACCCTCCAACAGAAAGGAGGCACACTTCACCCTGAGCTCCTCAGGTGTTTCCAGGAACTCAAACATACGCTCGATCTTCTCGAGCCATTCTTCTGCTTCCTGGGGTTCTGTGCTACCTCGGAAGGTAGGAGGCCTGTTTTTCAGAAAATCGTGTGCTTTATCTTTTCTAGGACCTGTCTCTTATACCCTAACAGGAATAGGAGCATGAGTTGGTCCCTATCCCAAAGCTTGGATAGCCCTAACAACAGCCTCCACGAGCCTCTGATCAATCGGTGTGGGAGAACTCTCTCCAGCTTCCTCCTGTGGGTGCGTGGGAGCTTTCCGGGGAGGCATGTTGCTACAAAATACAACAGTCACAAAACAATAGTCAATACCAAAATTCTGAAAAATGAAATCAAATACATCAAATATAAATAAACTAAACACATTCCTGTAATAAAAGAAACAACTACTCCACATCTGCCTGATGTCCACATGTGGTCTGCAGCCCACACATCTCACCTAGAAGTGAAGTCAATCAGTAAATTCGAACATCCTCTAGTGACTCAAGGTCTGCCATGAGAGTTGTGGGCCAGGAACCCTACTCACAACCAATACCTCGAGCCCTGACAATACTAGCTCCTGTCTATCCCGACTCATCCCAAAATAACAATATAACCCAAAAACATTAACCTGCCTTTGATACCATTTTGTCACGAACCAGATCTGGTCGCCACCATTAATGGAACCAAACCCAGCCCGTGGCAAGGCCCGAAGGGCATTCCCTATACCCACGGGCTGGAACAAGTTCCCGGGTATCAAACAAATCTGGTTTGGGAACGATTTACCCGAGTATGAAAGCATAAATAAAAAAACAATCAATTATTAGAATCTGAAATTTTCATGCTAAACAATTCTTAACAAAACCAGATCTGAATAAATATGTTCGAAGACACTAAAAGTGGTCTAAAAACAAATAATGACAACATAAAGACATCCTCATGGACTCCACACGACAAGGGGATCATCACCCGCAAGTCATCCCCGCAACTCCGCCCCAACGATGGGGACTAACATCCCGAACCGCCATCACCCTTAGCCTTCCCTTTACCTGAGTCAAGCATAAGCAGGTCTACTTACACACAAGGGGTGTAAGTAGGGTGTGAGCCTAAGCTCAATTGGATACCACCAGACGATTCCAAAGAGCATTCAATACAATGTGAACAAAACAAGCAATTTTAACACACAAGGTGAAACAATGTTAAAATTTAAAGAAATGCAACTTTCAAATGAAAACAGTTTTCAATCCAAGAATTTCAGAATGTTAGCACATTAAATAGACATGTGAGCTACTATAAAGTACTTCCAAAACAACCCACAACATGGTTAAATACCACAAATCCAATGAGCATCAAAATCGGGAACACCCCTAAGCAATAGGTTGTCTCGGGCCCTATGTACCTCGTACCTCGGTGTAGAGTAACCATAGAAAAATATGTTCTCATGCAAGAGCCACTAGTAGGGAACATACCCATAACCTATTGGTCCCAAATAATCATCCAAATAGTTTATTTAGAGTTTTCGTTATCCATATGCTATGTGGAACAGGGACCAAACCCATCTGATCCACTAGTCGTACTAGTACAAATCCGCCCCACCTAGGTACCCGGGCTTCCCCTTTTTGTGCTCAAACAATTTCAGCAAACAACACACATCCTTTTTCATATAAAATATCACAACTGGTCACAAACAAATTGTACAATAGCTACACACATTTTATACCATTTAAAACACACAATAAAACAATTTTATTTCCAATAAAACAACCTCTCAAAACATCACATTGTTTTGCACCCAACGCTCTTTAAGATATCCACCTTTCACACTATGTTAACACTTGTAAGTTATTAAAACAAAATTTCAGTTCAACACCCTCTAATTAAACCAACAATTCAGTTATGGGCCATCCCAAAATGAACCAATAAAAGATTTGAATGAAAAACCCCCAATTTCACCAAAAATTGGAACTTAAAATTCATTTGCATTATAAATGAAACTAAACCCAATTTTTATAGATTCATTCAAGTGAAATAAACATTAAGGTACCATGAAAACAGCAATCTAATTCACAAAAATTTCACACACAATGGAATCACTTAGCAAGTTAACAAAAACCCTTGAATCTCCGTGCGAAAATCAAATCGCACCCCCGCCGCACCAAGAGAGAACTAGATCAAACCTAAAACCACACAAATTGGCCAAGAAAGGCCAAAGTTAAACCCTAGGATCGAAATACTAGTTTCTGGACATTATTAAACTCAATTATAACAAAATAAACCCTAAGAACAATGAGTTAAACCCAAAGTAATTTGAAAGAGGAAAGAAAAGGGCTCATTTACTTGAAGTATCTTGAAGTAATCACTCCAAAACTCCAGTATCTGAAATTTAAAAGAGCCAAAATTTAGGGTACGTTCTAACAAGATGTATTAGCTCATTTAGGAACTAGAATGGAGGGAAAATATTGAGAATTGAGAGAGTTAGGAAATAAATACTCTACCTCTTCAAATCTGGGTGATTTAAGGAACCCTACGACGTTCGGCACCAAATCAAGATTACCCAGAGCTCCAAAGAGGTAGGAGAGAGTTCAGAAGCGCGGATGGATTAATTGGTCTTGGGTGAGACTTGGAATCACTGAAAAATCCCAAATATTGAATAAGTTATAACAAAATAAAATTTTATTTTTAAAATAGGAATTGGGCTTTCGGGAAGTCCCAACCCCTTAGATAAAAACTCAAATAAACCATAGTTACGGATTTCTAAAAGCTCCAAATTACCTTGGTGGTGTTAATAGGTTAGGGTAGGTCAATTAGGAATTTGAATGGATAAAAAATGTTGAAAAATTAAAAAGTTATAAAAGATAAAAAATTTATTTTTTAATTTGGAATTGGGCTCACGGTTTGGCCCAATTCATGAATACTCATCTATTCCTCCCTAAAACATAGGGAAACCCCCAAAACAAAGAAAGGATGTAAATTAAATGAAAAATACCTTTAAAATATGTCTTTTATGTGACACTATTAATGTTTTAAAATTAAGTATGCTTTATAAATATATATATCATCAAGGGAAAAATGTTTCTCAATTCTCAACTGGTGAGACACATGAATACCCACTATGACTCCCAAAGACGTTACAATATTTTCCTTTTAGAATAAATATAATTGTTTTTTTAGGCTTTATACACATTGTTAAACTTATGCTACATACGATAATGAATTAACTTACATTATATGCAAGACCAAATTGTAACACCTTTTAATGGAAAATCTATTTTAAAAATAAATCTTGAAACATTTATGAATTTAATTTTTTTTAAAATATCATTTTTGAGTTCAGAATGTTGAAATTATCTTAGGGTGAATTTTTATTCTTTTTTGAGAAACTCTATTTTTTAGGAATAGTTAAAATTACTTCAATTTAGTTAAAAACTACCGATTCATTTAAATAATTATTAATGATGATTTATATTTTAATATTTCTTTAGAGTCACATTTTATCAATTATTTATAAAATTAATTTAATTATAATCAATTTTACATGGAAATTGAATATAAAAGCTTAACAAACTTTTGAAGATTTTTCTACATTACAACACGTTATTTTTCTTCGTTTGTGGGATTAGTGTTAATATTAATTTTTCCACTTCTGTGATTTTAATTTTTAAAATATTACATACATGGATGTAATTAGTTTGATATTTTTTGCCTAATAATACCAACATCATTTTGACCAAAATTATTAGCAAATGTGATTAATCTTAATAATAGTGATTAAGGTATGATTCAGCATAATAAAAAACTAAACCATAATATTAAAGAACAAAATGACCTAGAAACTTATCCAAAATCTATTTTTGGCCAATAATTTGACCATTTATAGACGTGTTTTGAAATATATGGGTTATTGCGATATTACTAAATGTAATTTCCCAATATAAAAGGGTATGTAAGGGAAAAGAAAAAAACGGGAACTATCCTTACCGTCAGCATGTATAAATTGTTAAGATATGTAAAAAACATCATATTTTCAGTTATAGATATAATTTTGAAAAATTTATGGATTATTTTTTAACATTATAAATTATAAATATTTTTTAGAGATGGTTTAGGTATATAAAATTCTTAAGAGAAACGAATTAATTGATTATTTAGTTATTAATTAACTAAAATAAATGATATTATAAATATTAAAAGTGAAGTTAAATGATTAAATTATTTTTGTTATATATTTTATATATGAAAATGTAAGATTTAAAAAATTTATATATAATATATTTCATGTATAACATATTATTTAAAATTTAAAATTAATTATAAATAAATAATGTCAAAATTGATAATATTGTTATTTTACAATAAATGCTTCTTATTAAATTATTTAAAATAAAAAAATTATACATTTTGACAAGTGATTTATACGTGTTAATAAATATTATATATAGTTTATTAATGGACCTATTAATCTTTTATAATTAAAATATTGTCCCATGAACTGTAAAAATGTTGTCAACACGGCTTGGGTTCAATCTGCATTTTGGCGCATCAATTGCGGTTGTTGTAAAATTAATTTCCTAAACACATGGGAATTTTATTTTATAAATTAGATATAAAATAAATAATTAATTGGATCTATATTTTATAATAAATATTAATTTAATTTAGTCTCAATGGTTATATTTATTATATTATAAACTACATGCTTTAATAAAAACCAAACTGATAAAATTTGGGAACCATCGAAGTAAAGGAACCAAATAATTAAAATGCACATATTTTTTTCTAGATGAATTTTTTTACGAACATTATTATCATTTAATCGATTATTTTTCCATTTTTATGCACTTTATTTATGATTGAACCCCAATATTAAATACCTTTTTGTACTTACAAAAGTGTCACTCCCCCTCCACTATAAAAAACATGCACTATAGTCCTTCCTCACACCTCTCTAGACACATTTTTTCTTCCAATATTTGCCCAAATTTTCTCCCAATATCCCCCCACCCTCATCCTATATGAATCCCCTTGGTCAGAAATAAATTCAAGGATTCTTTTGGTAGAACCCAATAAAGGTTACCTGAGATAAAGGTAACTCCTTCTCTCATGCTTTCTAATCTCATTTCCATTCTGCACTCCTTATACTCTTCTCATTATATTATTACATAAAAAACAATTATCATAAATATAATATGTTTTTGATATGATATGTTTATACCTACACTAACACAAACCTCCATCTAATGGGAAACAAACATACTACTTCTGTATATGGAGAACTACTGCCCCACAAAACGGTTATTATTCAATTTTCCTGTACCAACTCTCACGGTGTCCATTATGATATAAACAATTTTTATATGTAATATATATGTTATTTATTAAATCTCATGTTTCTTTAATTTTAATATTTAAGATACACTTATACAATCCAATTTGTGTATATATGATACTTTCGTTTGAGGACGTGTGGACTACTGCCCTTTCATAGCAATATGATTCGCTCCTGCCATATATGGAATGTATAAATGATTTTTTAATAAAAATATATCATATATATAACATAGATATCATAATAGAATTATTATATACTAATGTATCCTTAGGTTTTAATTATTTTAATACAACAGAGAAATGAACGTAGCATTCATGCGTACGTATGACCTACCGTCTCCATGAACGGTGCACTTCTGGTCTAATTTTCAAATAATATAAACCATTATAAGTACATATGTACTAACTATATAAGATAATTTAGTCATGATTTATAATATTGAGATAATTATACCGTGATATATTTTATAAGAACAATAAATATCCTTTTAAAACATACTCGACAAACTAGGTAATTGACAACCAAAATATTCAAAATAATGGTGGATTGTTAACAAATGGGTAATAAAATATTGTAAGTAGTTAATATATGATATTGTAAACATGATTATGGTTATTTTATAAGTATGTAACGTATTTTAAACCACTATATAGGAATATAATTACCACACAACAAAATGAAGGTCAAGCTAAGGGATTTCGTCTCAATTTACTTTCCATTGCGACATAATTTTTCTTATTCACCAATTCACATTTATTTGGTATATATATTTCCATTTTAAATGTAGTATCATTAATATAATTACACTAATTATGGTCTAAGTTTCATTTAATTAATTTTTAACTATTATTTAATGGTTTCAATGTGGAATGGGAGACATTGGAATGTTTGTATATTATTTTTTCTTTAAGAATGATTTAATGTCGACAACCCGTGTTTTTAATTATCCTAATCTAATGTATTATTGATAAATACATATTATTTATTCAATATGGATACCGGGTAAATGATATTATTTAATTTATTACTCAATATGAGGATTTAATTGTATTGGTAGACAAGGGTTGGAGACACTTTAAGGAAATCCCTACAGGTAGGGGACAGGTGATTGAAAGCCCCTTAACACATCGGTAGTCTCATGAGAGCAAATTGTTAGCTAGATGCCTTAGATTGGGTTTTTCCTTATAGATAAACTTTCATATGAAATTTATTGATGATACACTTTCCATGTTACTTGGAATCCTAGAATCCAATAATTAAGCACTTCCATCATTTAGACTCAGTTATTATTTACCCGTGGGATTTTTTGTCGACATATCTTTGGATTTATTTCATTTTCAATTTATTTATTAATGACATGTGTTTCAATTTATTACCATTCCATATTGATTATTACATATCTTTTTGAATGAATGAAATTTTTTTCTGTTATTTACCTGTACATATAGATTAATTCATTATTTCTTCCATTGTATTTACCCTCATTAATAATTTTTTCTCAACCTTATTATGTTTCATTCCATAGGTTTTGAAGAAGATAATCTTGATTAATATTTTAAGGATTATGTTTTTTAGATATATCATGTTTGTATTTCTTATTTCTCAATGTATTATGGGTATCATATATATAACATGGATTTCTAAGAATATTAAACTGAATAGTCCTTCGGGATTATACTCTTTGTAATAATTCCAAATTAATGTAATAATGCACTAGCTCTACAATTATAGGGCCGAGGCGCTACAGTTGGTATCAAATTACATTAGAAATAACCTTAGAAACTATATTTAGAAAACCTATATTAGAGAGCGCAACCTAAAGATAATCATTGATGATAAGTGTAGAAGAACATCTTTGAATTTTGATACCGTAAATATTATGGGGTAATTCCTAGAAATACATCCATGTCTGTAAACTACAAGAGGATGTAGTTCAGGAATAGATGTAATTTAAATAACAACTCTGAAAATGTGTTCCAGGCCTAGCACATGGTAAGATGGTACATGACAACGAGCCTTACTTCACACCCGGTTTGACACTCATGGGGGATATGCATAGGATTGTTCAAATTTTACCTACCATTATAAATGATTTAAAAGTAATGATTTTCAAAACATATCCAAATATTATGATTCTAAAATTTATTATTGATAAATATATTTCATGTATTATACCATGTTTAGAGATATAGAATGTTCAAAATTTTATAATATAATATAGTATATTGAAATGTTTAGAAATGACACCTAGAAGAAGAATTGAGAACCCCACCAATGCATGTGACAAAAAGAGTTAGAATGATTATATATTTAATGGAATTAAGAAAAAATTATAGAGGAAAATAGTATACCATGTATTCTCATCGTATGTAGAAATAGTATCACATTTTAATAAGATAAGAAATGACTTCTTTGAGTTATATGGATTTTAAGGGGAGAAGAGGATGGTAGAGAAAAAGATGAGTAAAGGGAAGAAGGTAAAGAATGATTTTACCATATGTGATAACTGTGGAAAGAATCACCCTGGAAAATTCATGAAGGGAATTGAAGGTTGTAATAATTGTGGAGAAAAATTACACTATGTTCATGATTTCATGGGTAAGAAAAATATTTCCAATGTTCAATACTTACAATCCAAGGAGATCAGACACTATACAGATCAATGTCCCAAGATTCAAAGGAATATACACCAGATGATTCTATTGGATAGTGATGAAGTTATGAAACTATCACAGATAAAGAGGAATGATTAATATGCTTGTTGAATAATTATTTCATTTGAATATTTTAGCAGTAATATACTGGTTATAATAATTATTGAATATATGAGTATTGTACTATAATACTTTTTCATTAATGATTTGAGATCATATGATGAATGGTACCAAGAAAATTTATTCTATAGAAAGTTACAATTTTTAGAAAAAGCATGATTGAGGGAAAGAAAACCCTTAATATATTCCTGATGTTATGATAATAATGAATAAATGAATTATTGGTTGAGTGAAAACTACGTTGGAACTAATTAATGACTTGTGGAAAAGTAGTATATGATATCATTGATGGAGTTTAAAAAACATTTGGATTTAAGGAAAATATCCAATAACATGGGTATTAATTAACGAATAAGGAAAAATGCATGTTTCCAATAAGTTTTTATGGTAATTCAATTTATTACCATATTTCAAAAGGATATATGATGAAGTTATTCACATTTTGGGAATGTGAAAATTAAAATATGATTTATGATGATTATAGGATAATGATTAGTTCACTTTGTAAGTTCAGTTACTTTCATTCAGAAGTGATTGAATGAAAATATGTTGGAAAAGTTAACTGTTAATAAAATGGTTTAAGATTATAATAGGTTGATATTTTAGATGGTAAGGTATTACTTCACTATATGTTGTATCATGTGATAATAGGTGAATTAGAAATAGTTCTAGGCGTAATCAAAGGAAAAATATTATGTTCATAGAAACGTATATTTACTTAAATAATTATGGTGTGAAATAATTCCTTAACTATAGAAAAAATGATCCTGAAACCAGAAAATTTATGTTAGTACCTTCATTTTTGAGGAATCAAAAGGCCTCTTAGATCAACATAGATTTATGGATTGTTAACATTCTCTTAACCATGATCTCAATCACTCTCCATCAGAAGAATATGGTTAGAGTTTTCTTCGGTACCAATATTTCTATTTCCCACATATGATATCCTACTAGGAAAACTAGATACGTGACCATTTTACTTTACTTTCTCTATTATTAATAAAATGTGATATTGACTGTTTTTACGATGTGTGTCTTTAAAAAATAGTATATTTTCAATCTATAGATTACCGAGTTCAAGTATAAATTGTGAGAATCTAATTTAATTAAGGTGGGTATAATTTGATACCCCAAGACATTACAATATTTTCCTTTTATTATAATATAATGTTGTTATTGGAATTATTTATACATAATGTTAAAATTATGATACATACAAAACTGAATTAACATGCGTTACATGCGAGATCAAGTTTGACCACCGATTAATGGAGAAACTATTTTAAAAATACATTTTGACAATTTTATGATTTTTTTTAAAAAATAAACATCATTTTGGAATTCATAATTTTAAAATTAGCTTAGAGTGATTTGTTTTGAATTTTATGAGAAACCTCATTTTTTTGACGAATAATGAAAATAACTTCAATTTAGTTCAAAATAGTCTTTTAGTTTAAATAATTATTATTGATGAGTAATATTTTATATTTGTTTTTGAGTTACATTAGATCACTTATTTATACAATTAATTTCCTTAGAGTCAATTTTACTTTGAAATTTAATAAAAAAACATCACAAACTTTTGAACATTTTCTATTTGAAAACCCTGTTATTTCGCCATGTCTACAGCATTAGCATTAATATGAATTTTTTCACTTATGTAATTTAAATTTTGATAATATGAAATACACTGATGTAATTAGTATAATATTTTTAGTCTAATAAAATAAAATAATTTTTTTAGAAAAATGATTTTTGAATGTGATTAAAATTAATTATTGTGATTAAGGTGTGATTACGCTTAATAAGGGGATACACCTTAATATTAAGGAAAAAAATGACATCTACACTTTTCCAAAGCCATTTTATGCTAATAATTTGAACATGTACCCACTAGGATCTAAATATATGGGTTATTGTGATATTATTAAATGGAAGTTCCCTATATAGAAGGGTAAGTAACGAAAAATACAAAAGGGAACTTTCCTTACTTTTAACATTTATAAAACATTGATATATGTAAAAAGCATAATATTTTATGGTATATATATAATTTTGAAATATATGTGTGTTATTTTTATCAGAATAAATTGTAAATAATTTTTAGTGATGTTTAATGTACAAAAACATTTTAAGAAACGCCAATGTAGTGACCATTTAGTTAATAATTAAATAAGATAAATGATACTATAAATATTTAATGTGATGTTAAATGATTGAAATATTATATTTATTTATTTCACATATGAATATATAATTTTATAAACCTGTAAACCTAATATATTTTAATTCCAACAAAATATTTATATCTAAAAATTATCATTAAATAAAAAATGCCAAAATTGACATTATTGTTATTCTATAATAAATGAATCTTATTAAATGATTTAAAATTAAAAAAATCATAAATTATGACAAGTTATTTTTATGTATTAATATATTTCAAATATGGTCTATTATTGGAACAATTAATAATTATAATCAACATATTTTCCCATATACTATAAAAACGATGTCAACATAGTCCGAGATCAAACAGTGTTCTAACACATCCCATGCAATTGTTTTAATATTAATTTTAAAAACACATGATAATTTTATTTTATAAATTAGATGTAATTTTAATAATTTTTTATATATATTTTTCTAATAAATTTAACTTTCATTTAGTCTTAATGGTTATGTTAATTGGATTAGAAACCTAGATGCTTTAATAAAAACGAAAATCATAAAATTTGGGAATCATAGAAATTAAGGAACCAAAAAAACTAAAATGAACATATTTTTTGCATGGATTAGGCTTTTTAATATAATTATTTTCCTTTATTCGATTATTTTTCCATTTTTTTGGCACTTAAGGTCAGATTGACCCACCAATAGTGAATACCTTCTGGTATTTACAAAAGTGCCACTCCCCCTCCACTATAAAAAGGAAAGCATTCTACTCCTTCTCACACCTCTCATGCCACATTGGATTGAAAAAAATATATAAAAATTGTTTCCCAAAACTACCTAACCATTACATATAGGCCTCTCTTTTGGTATAAATCAATTCAAAGATTATTTTGGTACAAACCAAAAGAGGTTACCCGATTAACAGGAAACACCCTCTCTCATGCTTTTAAATTTCATTTCCATTCTCTACTCCCTATATTCTTATTATTTTATTATTACATAACAAACCAGTATCCTCTATATACTAGTATGGATGTATGAAAAGGGTTATACCTAAAATAACACACACCACTATCTAATGGGTAGCGAACATACTTTTTCTTCGTACGATGTACTACTACCTCGCGGAATGGTGATTGATCAATTTTCCTCTACAACTTATCATGGTGTCCATTATGATGAACACACTATTTATATATTATATATATACATGTTATTTATGATGTCTCATGAATCTTTAATTTCTATTTATAACACAACTTGATGCTATCCAAGTGGTATAATTAAGATAATTTTGTTTAACCAAGTGTGGACTACCGCACCCTCAAAGCGATATGATTCATTCATGCCATACATGGAACATATAAATGATGTTTTTAAAAACCTATATTAAATATAAAACTTTTTTATGATAATGGGATTATAATATTCATATTTATCATTTAGTTTTAATTAATTTTATATAAAAATGAAATGAAAGTCGCATTCATGTGTACATAGGGCCTATCGTCTCCCTGAACGGTGCACTTCATGTCTAATCTCCAAATATTATGAACCATTATAAATACATATTTACTAAATATCTAATATTATTTAGTTATGGTTTAAAATATTGATATTATTAACCCATGATATATTTTATAATAACAACAAATAAGATGTTAAAATATACTCGACAAACTAGTCAATTAACACTCAAAATAGTCAAAATACTGGTAGATTGTTAACAAATAGGCAATAAAATATTGTAAGTTGTTAATATATGATAACATAAAAATGATAATGGTTATTTTATTGTTAATTAGCATATTTTTAACCATTCTACATTAGTATAAATACCACACTAGAAAAGGGAGGTTAAGGAAAAGGATTTCAACTCAATTTACTTTCCATTGAGACATAATTTTGTAATGCACCAATACACTTTTATTGGGAGTATATATTTCCATTATACATGTTGTTTCATGAATATAATAACTCTAATTATGTTCTATGTTTCATTTAATTCATGTGGAATTAATATTTAAAAGCTTTAATGTAGAATGTGACACATTGGAATGTTTAAATACTATGTTTCCCTATGAATGATTTAACGTACACAACCCTTATTATTACTTATCATCCTCTAAAGTATTATTGATAAATAAATATTATTTATTAAATATGGAAACATTGTATGGAATGTTATGTATTTTATTATTCAATATCTAGAATTCATTGGAATGGTAGACACAGGTTAGGGACCGTTTAAGGAAATCCATTCCCATTGGGGACTGGTGAATGGAATCCCCTTGATGCATTAGTTGTCTTAGGAGACGAAACAGTTGGAAATACACCAAAAATGCGTTTTTACCCTATATCTAAACCATCTTTTGTAAAGGTTATGGTATTACTAGTTTTATGTACCAAGGAAACATGGAATTCAATAATTATGCATTGTTCTTATTTAGATAAGTTTTTTTATCCATGATATTCTATGTTGACATAGATACGGATTTATTTCATTTTCAATTTATTGTTTAATGACATTTGTTTTTGTTTCTTACTTTACCATATTTATTTTGCCTTAATAAGTTCTATTAATGGTATGTTTATTTAGTTATTTATTGTTCCATATAGATTAATTCATTATTTCTTCTATTTTATTTACCGTTACTATGCATTTGAGCTGACCATTATTATGTTTCATTACCGAGGTTATGAAGAAGATAATTTTTACTAAGCTTTGAAGGATAAAGTTTATTTTCTTTTTATATGTATCATTTTTGTATTTTAAATTTCACAATGCATCATGGGTATCATGTATGTAATATTTCTTTCTAATACTACTAAACTGAATGGTCCTTCCGGATTTTATTTATTATAAAAATGATAATGTAATATAATAATGCCTCTGCTCTAGGGTTCTGGTGTTGGGTAACTACACCCACACTCACATGACCTTTTAGATGTTTTTTTAGAATATTTCCATTGATATTATATACTATAACTATCACAACATGATGTTCAGTGGGTGCTAATAGATATAAATCCCAATCTGTTTCACTTTTAGAATATCAATACTTGAAAGGTTTGAGTGTCTTCTTGATTCACGTTTCACAGAAATATATGTGAAAAAATTGATCACATATTATAAGGAAGGCCTTTGAGGGGAATGGATCACCTTATTGTAGAGGGGTCTATATGTATTGGTTTTTTGTGTGGTTTCTTCTCTTTGAATAATTCAATTAACAATATCTAAAATGTCAGAATTCCATGTAAAATTTTATTTTAGAGTATATAGTCTTGTATGAATATCTACAATCTTCTTATATTTATCCTCCAATGTATTTCTCTTCTCAAAATATATTTGAGGTTATGCTGAAAAACCCTCATCTCAGATGGCACTATATTATTTTGGTTTCTTCAAGGATAAAAAAGTAGTTATTTATCGAGTATATCTGATGATGATATTTATGTCTATATGAGATAAAATTATAGGAAAATAAGTAATCCTTGTTATATAATTATAATTTAATGACGATGTTTTTTTAATTATTCCATACTTACACATGCTTCCCATAATTTTTATCAGTTCTCCTCTAATGGCTCGAAGGCCGAATTATTTTATGATTTTTATCAATCCCCCTTTTAAGGGATGAATGGGTAAACCCAGAGAGACTTCATAGACATAAGAAAACTCACAACTGAAGGAAGAATAAGTAAAACCATACTATCAACATGAATCTTCCCCTCCCCGGTATTTGATCATGAAAAAGCTCTCCACCATTGCAAGACAATTTGTCAAGCAAGTGTACTGTGTCAATGAACAAGCCCAATACGATGACAAATTTCATTCCCTTTCCAGAAAAATCTGAAATGCTCTACAATGTTGAACTACCAGTTGTGAATCCACCTCTAGGCATATACCATGTAGTCAAATCTAGATGTACTACCTTCCACCTTCAGGATCAAACCATAAACCATAAAAACATGATAGTTCCACCAATAAAAGAAGAACACCATCAAAAACCCACAATCCCATTTCACAACATGAAGGTCCTAAACACCCCATGTGCCATTGAACCCACAACGGTCACCAGAACCACAACTCGAAGACAACTCCACCACCATCCACATGCATCCTCAACATGAACTCGAGAATCCAGAGACAGTGGGGATGAGAACCTCCGATGATATGGATTCCACAGAAACCAATCACAAAAACATAAAACTTTTAAACCTTACAAAAAAACCTGAGCCAAGGACCTTCCCTCTCCAGTCCACTCCAGATCCATTTTCATCCCACACTGGATGCACACCATAAATAGTGGCTGGCTACACCAGACTGAACCAAGGATCTAGATCCATGATGTCCCCACTAGATCTGATCCTAGCCAAGATGATATTTTTCACACGGTGAGTCGACATTGGCGAAGTTATATGCCATGCCGAACTGAGCAGAGAAATCGGTGTTCCGCCAACACGCGGAGTCACTGAAATCGAAGCCGAGGGCACCAATGACTTGTGCTGGAACCCCACCACACAGTCTCAAAGCTACTCCTATGCCGAGACTATGTAGAGGGATCCGACGTGAGAATGATACTGGATGAAGGGGGAAGGGGAGATGAGACCCAAGAGGGGCCCTATCCGCCATGATGGGGGAAGAGGAGCCGATTAGAGGCTCCTTCCATAACACCTGACTTGGGATGGAATTAGATTTTGATTTTGATTCATCTATCTACATATTAGAAAACGAACATAATTATGTTTTTGTTTCATAGCACAAAAAATATTACTATATATTTTAACTACATAGCATTATTTTCAAGTAAAGAATAAAAAATCCTTCTTTAATGGTAGGGGTGCTTTTCTTTTATTGTACATTGATTATATTCAATAATAATTTAATGTTTCCTGAATTAAAAATAATTTATTGAAGTGATAATACACGTATTTTCAAAAACTGTATTACCAATAAAAATATACCTGAAAATATTCCTCCTCACAATGACCAAAAAAATCATTCAATTTTTATTAGATTATCATCTATTCCTACATCTACTATGGTTGAAGGTATACTTTACCTTCATCATTATTATGATGATTATTTATTATAATTTCTTGAATGATTCTATGTGCCATTCCTATGAATATTAATAAAAATTTCATTTAACCTTCATCTATAATAAATACACTATATAAGTGGTAATTAAGAGTAAATCAACATTTGAATTTTTTTTGAAAAATAAAAAATGTATTTCATAATTGTTTCCTATTCTACTCCCCAATTAGTTACCTAATCATGGAATCAAAAATTTTCCATGTATCTAAATTAATAAGCACTTGAATATGAGTATCGAGTTCAATGTATTAAAGGAAAGTGGATTTTTGGGGCTAATATGATGGTCATGAGAATTCCATCGAACCTTGAATTTGACTCCCCTTCTTCTCACCATTATAAATTTTCTTAAATAAATCATGCTATGACTCTCTTTTTTTGGGAAATTGGTTGTTCAACAACTACTATGTCCTTAGCTTCAACATCATCACTATATCTATTCTGACTATAGGTACCATTGGGATATATAGAAACTTGTTGTTACTCTACGTTGGGAGCATAAACGTGTTGAGAAACCTATTTTCTACAAGGATTTTTAGTATCATCTTTTGATAAGACATTTTCATTAAAAGTGGTAGAAAATTTAATTTAGATTAACTAAATGAAGATGTGAACATATAATAATATTTGGTAACACAATGCATATTACACAAAAATATAACATTATTATTGAAATATATTTATCTCAATTAATGGTTATAGGGTTTTGATCCCTCTATAAGGTCTCCAGATCCTCTTATTGTGGTCACCTCTAACATACATGACCCTACCTACATTGGTTCAACTATGAAATGATTTTGATATCCCTATGAAAGTTCCATACTCAGTTGAATTGTTATATGACCATTTACATGTTTTGGTGGAAAATATAACAACATGAAACATTATTTTTATACTTTACAAAACATGAAATACCTATAATGTTTGTGGATCCATTATAAATTGTGTTTATTTATTCTATTCCTTACTAAATCAAGTTTTACGAATCCCAATGCATCGATTTTAACTGTACTGTTCTAATCAACCATCTTTTATTGAATAATCAACACTTGAAATACTATATAATATAACTCCCATATTTGATATATGATGCAAATGTATGACATATTCACATAATTCTATTTATATCCTTCATACCATATACATAAATCATTTCAGCCACAAGTGTAATTCACCTATTTTCAATGGTACTGAATTCATCATGTTCCTTTTTTTGGATGTATAATAAATAATTAAATAATAATTATAATACAATACATGCACACTTATTCCTATGGATATCCATAAAAGGTTTTCTAAAATTGAATTCATATTTGAGGTATGAATCTAAAAAATATTGTCTCAAACCATCCTATAAAGTATATATTATGCGTATTTGATATACATATTTCATCCATTGATGGATTAAAATTACCAAGAATCAATTTGTGGATTTCAGCATTTGGTTAAACCTCTTAAATGATATAAAAAACATAATGGAAATCCTTCTACTTCTCTACAACAATAATTGTGAAAATAGCTATGTCGACCTCACCTGTTTTGATAATCCCAATTATGTTTCCATATTCTTTAATAACCCCAAATGATGTTTATTATTTAAGAATTTCATTATTTTAGTTAATGTTTAAGTACCTTAAACATCAAAGTATAAATAAATTTAAATATGTCCAAATTATAAATATCTTATGATATATTTAAGTCATTCGGTTAATTAAATGTATATATGCTTCACTGTATTCTAACTTTACTCATTAATTGAGTAGAATGAAAAAATAGACACTTATTCACTTATATAGAACAGAGCTACCAGTATGTATATGTCTACCGGTATGCAAGTCTATCATTACAGAAAGGTCACTGGTACATAGAGAGCTACCATTACACCTGGCTACCGTTAGAGTAAGTCTACCGGTATGTATAAGTCTACCGTTATGAAGTCCACCGGTATAAGGAAGTCACCACTACTCAAGCCTACTGATGAAATTAGCTACCAGTACAAGAACAAAGAGCTACTAATAGGAGATCACCGCTACACAGAGACCTACCACTACATAAGTCAACCGGTACAAGGAGATACCGTTACAGAGACAAACAGCTATAGATAGAAGTCTACCATTAAAAGCATTCTGTTTCTGGAACTTTTCTGCTTTATTTAAAATATACTAACAATTATATTTGGTTCATTTAATGCAACTGCTATTAATTAATGATGGTTGTTGGGATGTCAAGGAACCATACCTCATACCTGCGATAAAGTAATCATTCCCTTTGCTAGATCTGAAGGAATATAAGGATGATCGAGCTACAATGAAGAACATACACAATAGAGAGGCGATATCAATACACCCTCTTACTTGAAGAACACTAGACATACACGAGGACATTCATACAAGAAGGGAACACAAGCTGAAACTTAGTCAAGGAGTGAAGAACTACAATGATCTCTTCATACACTCATGCTAATCAAACTGAACCACAAAATCAAGGAAGCAGACAACACTCTGTTTTCAAGACAAAAACCAGAAAAGGACTTAGAATCATTTCTGTTTAATCAAAAGAAGTACATAGCTAAACTTCAAATCACTATATCATTCTAAACTAATATCTACTCTCTATTAGTGGTTCTTTTACTTCCTTTTTGAGCAGTGTGTGTACACTGTATATTCCATACATACTGTATCATGTGCAAATCCAGAGGATTTCTAAATCCTCACACATAATTTATATAATTCTCTTTTATCCCAAAGTGGATTGTGGTAGAGGTCAAGTAGGACCTGGATAGCCTGTGTGGTGTTGTTTTTGTTTTCCCAGGAAGAACTGTGGTAGAGGTCAGAGGAACTGGACAGTTTAAGCACTGTTGTAAAACCGATATCCAGGTTGTGGATCAAGTTTATATAATCTTTTTGAGAGGACTAAGTCTCGGCTTGAGACTGAACCTCTTATTTTAAAACTGATGTGATTATTTATTTCGCTTTAAACTATATCTTGTATTCTACTGTTAAGTACTTTAAATACAAATATATTTAAAGTTACTCTGTTTGTTAAACCAACAAGTGTTTGTATTTATTGTAAAGCATTAGGTTAGTTTCAAAAGTTAATTAATATTCAGATTAGATTAACTGAGAACAAATCAATCACTTGAGAACCTTCCTGACCCTTTACTGTATTATAAATTCACTACAGTTTAGCTTTTTATTTAATTTGTGGGATTTTAATAGAAATATTTTTAACAGAAATTTTTAATTGGAACTCAATTCACCCCCTCTTGAGTATCCACTCCGACCAACATTTGGTATCAGAGGATTGTTTTTTTATAAAGGATTTCCAAACACTCTGTTTTTCAACTGTGATTTTAGTTGTATCTTAAATATCTTAAATTTCTGTTAACTCTAAATTATATCTCTTTAAATATATTTTCTAAAATCTAATTATGGATAATATACTAGAAGGTGTTTCTACCAACAGGACACCTTTCATTAATGGTGTTAATTATTCGCAATGGAAACTGAAAATGAAAATTTACTTAGAAATTATGGGTTTTTTATATCTGGACTGCTATAGAGACTCAATATGAGATTCCAGAAACTGAAAGAACTTCTTGGGATGAACCTACTAAAACAGCTTACAATAATAATTTTAAAATAATGAATGCTCTGTATTGTGCTTTAAGAGATGATGAATTTAATCTAATATCTTCCTGTTAAACTATTTATGAAATATGGGATACCTTGGCTATTTCCCATGAGGGAAAAACTAATGTTAAAGAAATTAGATTGAATACCTACTCTATTAAGTATGATAATTTTAAAATGAAGCCAGATGAACCTATTTCTGACATGTATCTCAGGTTCAATGAGATAATTACTACAATGAGCTCACTGGGAAAGGTTGTTCCTGCAAAAGATCAAATCACAAGAATATTAAGATGTCTGACAGACTGATGGAGAGGAACATCAGTTTCTATTAGAGAATCTTGTGATATTGGTGCTTTACCTATTAAGGAGATGATTACTAAGATAATGATGTATTAAGAAGAATTGAAAGTAAACAAGGAAGAAGATGATGAACCAAGAAAGAAATATGTAGCTTTCATGACTTCTGCTTCAAAAAATAAGGACAAAGGGAAAATTCAAAGTGAAAGTACTAGTTCAAGTAGCGAAGAGTGTGCATCTGATAGTGATACAGAGATGGCTCAAATAGCCATGAGATTCAAGAAATTTTACAGGAATTAGAAATTCTTAAGAAAATCAAACTTCAATCGAAAATATGACAACAAAGTACATTGGAATAAGGATTGGAAAAAGTCTAAAAGGAGTGATAAAATTTTCTGCTATGAATGAAAAAGGAAGGGACATGTAAAAGCAGATTGTCCAAAATTAAAATTCAAGAAGAAATATGACTACATGGTCAATAAGTTCTAGAAAGCTATGAAAGAAACATAGAGTTCTTCTGGAGATAGTTCAAGTGATTCTGATTCTACAAAGGATGAAAAATCTCAAAAATCTAATTTTGTGTTTCATGACAAACACATCTGAGGTAATAGTGGATACTCATTATTTAAATTCATATTATTCTATAGTTGATTCTTATTTTGAATATGATAATATGTCTAGTGGAGAATTATTTTAATATTTTAATATGCTAGAAGAAACCTATAATGAATTGAAGGACAAGTATAAGACCCTGATGAAACAACATTCTTTAACCAGCACTATACAATCTGCACTTGATATAGAAAAGGAAAAAATGATCAACTATTAAAGGAAAATACCCAACTTTAATTGTCTAATGAGAAACATAGAAAATATTTATAAAATTTCACAAATGGAAATAACACTCTAACTAAAATTCTAGGAAAACAATTTTCCCCAAAATATACCATTGGAAAAGGCTATCATCTTGGACAAAGACAAATTACTAAAAATAGATTTATTCCTAAATCTGGGCAGAATATTTCTAATTATAGTTTTGAAAATTCATATGATTCAACTGGTTATTAAAATGGTTATAGAACAAAACATGTTCATCTTTAAAAATATTTTGAATATATTGATTGTATGAGACCCATTATATAAATCAGGGTACCAAAAGTTTTGCTTCCTAACCTGTCTGGACCCAAGAAAATATGGGTACAAAAATCATTTTCTATTTAAACTTGTATTGTAAGAGACTTCCTTGAGAGTTCCCATAAGAAGATATGGTACTTGGACATCGAATGATCAAGGAATATGACTGGATATTACTAATGTTTGAAAAGTTTAATCAAGGTCGATGGAGGACATGCCACCTTTGGTGATAATTCAAAAGAAAATATCATTGGGTTAGGCCATATTGGTAAAACTGATTCAGTTTTAATTTCTAAAGTTTTATTTGTTAATGGACATAAATATAATTTGTTTATTATTTCTCAGTTGTGTGATGATGGTTTCAATGTTAAATTTGGAAATGATTCTTGAAATGTTTTTAATTCTAAAAATATTTTACTATTTTCTTGTTTGAGAATTGAAAATGTTTATGCAGTTGATTTTAATTCTTTAGATAAACAAAACTTACATTATTAAATGATTTTCATAAAGAGTCTTGGTTGTGGTACAAAATATTAGGTCATTGCAACATTCATTCACTTAGAAAACTGACTAGGAAGAACTTAGTTAGAGACCTACCTCAACTAAAATTCCCAACTGACAAAGTTTGTAATCCCTGTTAAAAGGGAAAGCAGCATAAAGTTTCTTTTAAATCAAAGAAAGAAGTTTCAACTTCTCAACCTGTCGAGCTGGTTCACATGGATTTATTTGGACCTTCAAGAGTTTTTAGTTTAAATGGGAAACACTATGTCTATGTCTTAGTGGATGAATTTTCTAGATACACTTGGGTATACTTTCTTGCTCACAAAAGTGAAGATTTCTCTTATTTTATGAAATATTCCAAGTCTCTAGAAAACCTTAGTGGACTTAAAATTAAGACCCTGAGAAGTGATCATGGCTGTGTGTTTGAAAATCATGAGTTTGAATCTTACTTCTCACACAATGGCTATAGTCACAATTTTTCTTCCGCTATGACACCTCAACAGAATGGTGTAGTTGAAAGAAGAAATAGGACCCTTTAGGAAATTACAAGAACTATGCTTAATAAGTATGACCAACCTATTTATTTTGAGGCTGAAGCTGGGAATACAACTTGTTATATTATAAATATAGTATTGATTAGACCTATTCTTAATAAGACCCCTTATGAACTATGAAATAATAAGAAGTCTAAAGTTAGTTACTTTAGTGTTTTTGGCTGCAAAGTCTTTATTATCTATAATAAGGATAATCATGACACGTTTGCTTCTAAAAGTGATGAGGGAATCTTTCTAGTATACTCTATAACCAGTAAATCTTATAGATACTTTTATAAAATAACCAAATGTGTGGAAGAATCGGTTCTAATCAAATTTGATGAAACTGATCCGCATGAACCTAAGTCTTCTCTTGAAAATCTTGAAGAAGATCTGTCTATTCTGGACCTTAATGAAAAAATCAATGAACCTATTGTAAAGACCACCAGTTCTGGAAATATTCCAAAATCTACTCCTGGTGAACCCGAACCTAGATAAGAACATGAAATTTGATGTCCTACCTTCACTAGATCAACTATGAATCTAAGGAATCATCTTTTAGATGTTGTTGTAGGTAATCTTGATAGAGGGGCACCGACTAGAGATTCTCTAAGGAATCAGGTTGAACAGAAAGCCTTTCTTTCACATTTAGAACCTAAAAATTTCAATGTTGCAATCAATGATAATTTTTGGGTAATGGCTATGCAAGAATAATTAAATCAATTTGAAAGAAACAAAGTCTGCGAATTAGTTGACAGACCTAAGGATACCTTGACCATAGGCACTAAATGGGTTTTTAAAAACAAAGTTGATGAATCGGTAAATACCATTAGAAACAAAGAAAGTCTAGTTACACAAGGGTATATTCAAGAGGAATGAATAGATTATGAGGAAACCTTTTCACCTTTAGCTGTATTAGAAGCTATTAGGATTCTACTTGCCTATGCTGCTCATCTGAATTTCATGTTATATAAAATGGATGTTAAATGTTATTTTCTAAATGGTTTTATAATTGAAGATGTTTTTTTTGAACAACAACCTAGATTTTAAAATCCGCATTTTCCAAATCAGTTTTTTACACTTTTTAATGCTTTATATGGTTTAAAATAAGTTCCAAAAGCTTGGTATGATAGACTTTGAAATTTTCTTATTTCAAAAGGTTTTTCTAAAGGGATTACTGATCCAACTTTTTTCATTAAAAGAATTTCCAAATATATTTTAATAGTACAAATCTATGTTGGTGATATTATTTTGGGATCTTCTAAAAATTATTTATGTACTGATTTTTAAAAAATTATTCAAAATGAATTTGAAATGACTATGATGGGAGAACTCAAATATTTTTTCAGTTTTCAAATTTTTCAAAATAAATATTGTATTATTTTAAATCAAAGTAAGTACACAAAAGATCTTTTTAAATGTTTTGGTTTAGATAGTAATAAGGGAATTGAAATACCCATGAGTGCCACCTGTAAGTTGGACATTGATGAATCTAGGAAACTAATTGATTAGAAAAATTACAGAGGTATGATAGGGAGTCTGCTTTACCTTACTACTAGTTGACCAGACATTATGTTTAGTGTATGTATGTGTGAAAGATTTCAAGCTAATCCTAAAGAATCCAATTTGCATGCTGTTGAATGAATTTTCAAATATCTTAAACATACTATAAATTTAGTTTTGTTTTATCCAAATGGACAATATTTTGGTTTAATAAGTTATTCAGATGATAATTTTTCTAGTTGTAAGTTGGATAGAAAAATCACATATGGAACGTGTCATTTGATGGGAAAATCCATCGTATCTTGGTGTAGTAAGAAATAGAATTCAGTTGCATTGTCTGCTGCTAAAGTATAGTATATAGCAGCTGGTAGTTACTGTGCACATATTATATGGATGAAACTCACTTTTTTGGACTATGGATATGATTTTAAACATGTTTCAATAAAGTGTGACCACACTAGTGTGACTAACATCACAAAGAACCATGTATCTCACTCTAGGACCAATCATATTGATGTAAGGCACCACATATTGAGAGATCATTACCAAAAAGGTGATATTACTCTTGAATTTATAGATACTGAACATTAATTAGCTGACATATTCACCATGCCTTTAATTTTGGATATGTAAAGTTACATTAGAAACGAGTTAGGAATGATAAACCATTAGGAATACCTCACCGTTAGGAATACTTCACCGTTAGACAACCTCACCGTTAGGAATACTTCACCATTAGACAACCTCACTGTTAGGAATTCGTCACCATTAGACAACCTCACTGTTAGGAATACCTCCCTATTAGAAAACCTCACCATTAAGAATACATCACCATAAGACAACCTCACCGTTAGGAATAATTCACTGTTAGACAACCTCACTGTTAGGAATATCTCACTATTAGACAACCTCACTGTTAGGAATACCTCACCATTATATAAGCTCACCATTAGTAATACCTCACCATTAGAAAAGCTCACCATTAGTAATACCTCACCGTTACCATTCTCACCTGTATGGTTTACCGTTAAAATTATCACCGGTATAACATATCACGTTTTTTTAAGCCGAAATGTTGTATTGTTTTTGTTTTTTGATTTCTAAATCATATAAAATCATTTCTAAAACTTACTCAATCCACTGTGAACTCTACCTGTTCAGATTATCATCATATTGCAATCCCAAACCTTCATACTTCTCGTGAACCCTAAGTCTCTGGTTATGGAAATGTCTTATGTGAAGAGATCGATGCTTAGTAAAGGAGATGTGCCAAGTGCTAAGCAGAAAAAATACAATTCAAGAACTAGTAACAGTGGAACTGTTAAAGAAAGAAGAGAGCCTATGAACCCGCATCTTACCAAGAGGGAGATAGTGATTAAAAAAGAGCTCTGTGCTGAATGGTTGTTATCTAGAAAATCGTTAATCTTGAAGATATTGGAGGAGCAGGGTTGGCTTGAGTGTTTTGCAAATAACAATGGACCGTACATCACAGTTTCAGTAAATGAATTTTATGCACATGTTTGTTTTGAGATGTGAGAAGAGGAGAATAGAATTATTTCATTTGTGAATGGTAATGTGATATCATTATCATCGAGTGAATGGGATGAAAAACATAGAGTACCTCATGAAGGAGAGTATGGATTTCTTCTAAGTCCATACCTGTATCCAGGTAACATTTTGGATATGAAGCTACACTACTTGAACTAACTGTAAATGGAACTCCAAGGAATTTGATTGCAGTAGAGATGGAAGGTGAGAACATATTGTTGTTCAAGTTTATTTAGCATGTGATTAATCCTAGGAGAGTGGAGTTTTCCACCCTGATGTTTCAAGACATTTAACTGATGTATCTTTTGAGGCATGGAGTGAAGGTCAACCTATGCAGAATGTTGATGATTCAAATAGAGGACATGACCAAACCAAAATCCAAGACCAATGCTTTTTTTTTTGCAAAGTTTCTATCTATCATGATAAAAGAAAAGAAATTGGCTAAGTCTCAGGATGTGACAGTGGTGGTGAAGGATAATTTTTTCATTACTCGAACAATATGCAAGTTTATGAAAGTGAATTGTAATCCATGGAAGAAGCAGTGGGTGAATGATGAAGGAAATGTATATGGAAAATATAGTCTTGTGGACCATCCTTCTAGGACAAAGGATGAGAGGTATCTAGGTCAAAGTCATGATGATGTCATCTCATCCTATAGTGATTATAATGAAGATGAGACCTTTGTTGAAGAAAGTGGGGATCCTGATCTTCCTCCCATCCCAACAGATCATAGTATTTCTTATGGGAAAGATAGTCCTCCATCTTCTTTTCCCAGAAGGGAACCTATTTTGGATGAGGGTCGCGAGGAGACCACTCCTGAAACCCCTTCTGATGATTATGTTTAAGAGGAAGAGAGATTTGTTGATGAAATATTTGTATTCGAGAGCACAGATGAGAGCTATTCTCTTAGTTTGAGTCCAGATATTGGATTTTCTGTTATGCCTGTAGAGGCTAACCTAGTTAAACCAGCAGACCCTATACATGAACCTGTTGAGCATCCTATTACCAAGATAGATATGGTTGTTGATGATTCTGATGAGGTAGACCAACCAGATAATGTTATTGATGAGGAATCTCTAGTTTAGGGGGAGCATCCCTCTAGGATTTGTTCAGTTTCAGTAGCTGATGGAATTGAGTACTTGGTAGAAGACCCAGGTTTTGTAGTGTTTGTATTAGATTACCCTGTCTCTGAGGATGAGACACCTGTCAGCATATCTCATGTCAATTATAATATCCTCTCTGAGACCTTACCTAAATATCTTGAGAGAAAAGCTGACTTAGAGGAGTTAAAATCTTAGATAAAGATCAAGTTTTTGGAATATATAAGAATAATGGAAACCTCGTTGATATCATCCATTCAATATATTATGAATGACTCTATGGCTAGTCTTTTATCTAAAAGAGCACCTGCAGTCGTGACTAAAAATCTTGTTACATAGGTTGATCTTGAGTGTTTAAAGGATGAGTTGAAGGAGACCTGGACTGCATCTGTTGCAGACTTAAAGAGATATCTTGTTGAAGAGATGAGAAAAATGGAAAAATATTTTGACCTCTCTCTTGGTTGTGTTGTGTAAACCACTGTGGAAGATATGGTGAATGAATTTTAGACGGGCCAAAATGAAATTTCACATTTGGTAGAGAATGTTGAATCTCTAATGAAGTCACTTGTCTCTATAGAGTCTTATATGGGCTCTAAATCTCATGCAGACAAAGAATTGCCCTTTGTAAAGAGTATAGTTGGCCAAATGGTTTCAATTTTTGAGGAATTTAAGACTGTAGTGGAACAACATGTTATCACCAAGGACTGTCTTGTGAAAAACCATATCAGTGGGATAACTAAAAGTTTCAAGGATGCTATGTCTTTTCTCTTGGTTCTCTTGCTTCCAGACCTTCAGTAGAGTTGGATCAAATTCGAGATTTGATGAAAGAGGAGCTTGGTTTAGCATCAACAAGTGGATATGTGGAATCATCTGCCCTAACTCAAGTGGTGACTAACACTAGGGATATAGGTAAAATTGTTCAAAATTTTATGAGAGAGGGTTTTGCTTCTCAGAATGAGGTCAAGGATAAAGTTGATTCTTATTTTTAGAATGTGTATACCAAGCATCAGTTGAACAACCATTTGAAACTTCTTTTGGAAAATCTGAAATTACCTCCTATAAATCAAGCCTTTAGAGAACAAGTAAACATGATCATAGAGCTGACACAATCTTTGGATAAGTTTTTAGAAAAAAAGGATGACATTTTGTCTACTATGGAAAGGGGAGGGGGGATTTTCATGGAATTACGGAATTTTTTGTTGCCTTTCTTACATGTTGATGCTCAGCCGATAATAGTGCCTCCTACTCTTCCTTCATCTACTTCTGGATCTTCAGCTTCAGCTTCTGCATTCCAAATGAACCTATCTCAAGCTATTCAAAGTCTAACACCTATGATTCCTCAGAGACATATTCCTTACAGATCTGATCGTGTATCATTTGCTTCTCAACCTGTAATCCTTATAGAAGTTCCACAATATTCTTCTCAACCTTCTGAGCGTAAGTCAACCTCAGATTCTAAAGGAAAATCCAATGTGGACATTCAATAAGTGGATTTAGTGGGACTAGTCGTGTTTGATAGGAATCTTCTGTATTTATTGTACGGTTTTTGTATCCTATACTCTTGATTCCTTACTATATATCTCTTTTTGGAATCTCTTTCTCATTTTTTTACTTTTCCTATATACTTCCTTTATTTCTATTTTTACTGTTCCAAATTTTCTATGTTACATTATTTTCATCCTTTTTTTTCTAATAACAAAGGGGGATAAATCCTTGACTCATAGAGAAAAGAGAAATTAACAAAGTGGGAGATATCTTTAATAAGGAGGAAAGTTCATTGAATTTATTTTATCTTTGATATATTTGATTACCTATGATATATTTGTTTTATAATTCTAGTACATTATTTTTCTTATCACCAATGATACAATTGCATTTAATACTATTTATCCTCTAATGCATTTAAAATATCACATTCGAAAATGTCATTACTCACACTGAGAAATAATATCCATTGTATTTTACTCTGATACCTTACTGCTTATTTTGGAATTATGATATCATAAGTTGTGATTATAAAAAAGGGGGCGATTTTTTAGCTCACCTGTTTTGATAATCTCAATTATGTTTCCATATGATTTGATGATCCCAAATGATGTTTATTATTTAAACATTTCATTATTTTAGTTAATGTTTAAGTACTTTAAACCTCAATATATAAATACTTTCAAATATGCCCAAATGATAAATCCCTTGTGATATATTTAAGTAATTCAGTTAATTAAATGTATATATGATTCACTGTATTTGAACTTAACTCATTCTATGAATAGAATGAAAAAATAGACACTTAGTCACTGGTATAGAACAGAGATACCGGTATGTATAAGTCTACCGATATGCAAGTCTACCGTTACAGAAAGGTCACTAGTACACAGAGAGGTACCGTTACACCAGGCTACCATTAGAGTAAGTATACCAGTATGTATAAGTCTACCTGTATGTATAAGTCTACAATTATGAAGTACACCAGTATAAGGAAGTCACCGCTACTCAATTATACCAATGCAAGGATCTATCGATACAAGAACAAAGAGCTACAGATAGGAGCTCACCGCTACACAGAGACCTACCGCTACATAAAGCGACTGGGACAAGGAGCTTCCATTACAGAGACAAACAGCTATAGATACAAGTTGACCGTTACAAGAATTCTGTTACTTGAACATTTATGCTTTATTTAAATTATATTAACATTTATATTTGGTTAATTTAATGCAACTGATATTAATTAATGATGGTTGTTGGGATGTCAAGGAACCATAACTCGTACCTACCATAAAGTAATCATTCCCTTTTCTAGATCTGAAGGAATGTAAGGAAGATCGAGCTGTAGTGAGGAACATACACAATCGAATGCGACATTCATACACCCGCTTACTTGAAGAACACTGGACCTACACGAGTCCATTGATACAAGAATAGAACACAAACTTAACCTTAATCAAGGAGTGAAGAACAACAAAGATCTCTTCATACACTCATGCTTATCAAACTGAACCTAAAAAATCAAGGAAGCAGACAACACTCTGTTTTCAAGACAAAAACCAAAAAAGGACTCAGAATCATTTCAATTTAATCAAAAGAAGTCCATATCTGCACTTCAAATCACCAGATCATTCTAAACTCATATTTACTCTCTTCCAGTGATTCTTTGACGTAATGTTTGAGCAGTGTGGGTACTCTGTATATTCAATACACACACTAACTCCTGTGCTAAACTGGAGGATTTCTTTATACTCACACATAATTTCTATAACCCTCTTGTATCCCACTGTGGACAGTCGTAGAGGTGAAGTAGGACCTAGATAGCCAGTGTGCTATTGTTTTTTATTTCCCACAAAGAACTGTGGTAGAGGTAAGGGGACCTAGATAGTCTGAGCACTATTGTAAAACCCAGATCTAGGGTGTGGATCAAGTTTATATATACTGTTTGAGAGGACTAATTCTCGGCTTCAGACTGAACCTCTTGTTTTAAAACTATTTTTCTTATTTATTTGTCTTTAAACCATATCTTATATTTTGATGTTAAGTACTTTAAATACAAATCTACTGTAAAGCAACTCTGATAGTTAAACTAGAAAGTGTTTGTATTTATTATAAGGAATTAGGTTAGTTTAAAAAGTTCATTAATATTTAGATTATATTAATGGAGAACTAATAAATCTCTTAAGAACCTAACTGACCCTTTGCTATATTACAAATTCACTATAGTTTAGCTTGTTATTTAATTTTGGGGATTTTAATAGAAATCTTTTTAACAGAAAATTTTAATTGGAACTCAATTCACGCCCCTCTTGAGTATCCACTCTGACCAATAAACTATTCTAAAAATTCCTTCACCCACATGTTTCTTGGTGCGATGATATTTAAGTAATCACATGATTTCGACATCATACATTTTTCCAATAAATTATTCAATGACTTCTTCAATAATATATTACTTCACAATACAATCGGATGGTCTACTTTGATTTTTTATATACCCTTTAAAAATATTCATATACTATCCAATAGGGTAAATCCATCAATAATGTATTTGGATACATATAGGAATCTCTCGGACCATCATGTTAACCATCATATCAAATAATTCCGAGAAGAATAAAAAAATCTAATTCACAAATTATGAAAATAATTTTCTTTTTTCACAGTTGGAAATTAGACAGGTCCTATAACATTACTACTTAGAGATTTGAAAAAAAATATTTTGTTTAATTTAATGCCTAAATTCTTAGGAAAAATTCAAACATATATATATAGGCATTAGATCTTGTATATAAATATGAATGTCATGTGATTTTAATACCTTTAACATTAACTCATTCATTAACAAGATATTCTTACAATTTTATTAATACCCCTCTAGAATTTTTGTATCATTCTGGATGTGGAAAAATTGATATCTCTCATTCCAAGAAAGAGTGTAAGTAGATGGAGGAATAAACTTCCATCTATTACCTTTCACTGACACTAACTCTTCCCATATCCCCATGCCTATAATTTCCAACCCATCCTCAATTCCATCTGTTCTTTTCAATGTGAATTTAGTAACATGGAAATGACACTATCACATTCATTTTTTCTATATAAGTTACATCAAGAAAATTCTAGACATACATAATATTCCAGTGTCTCAATTTAAAAAATAAACATACATCTTTTTCCAACTAGTTTTCATAAGGTATTTCAAAGAAGGTTAACCAAAAGTAGTTTCCATTTATTTTACTTTCTCAAAGAGTTTAAAACTTGTTAGAAAATCTATTGATATATATTATTCTGGATTACCATAAAATAATGTCATCTATGATCAATATTTTGTTTGTAGGGCTAGAAATATATGATTTATAAGAAACATAATCTTCAAGGAATGTTTCAACCTAACCAAGTGTGTACCTTGTTCACAAATTTTACACCCTTAATTTCTTTTAATTCAATAAACATAAATATTTCCAAAAATGGTAATGTTATTTATCAACCCATATAACATGGAAATCAATCTAAAATATTATTCTCTACAAGAATCATACAAAATAACACTGAAATCCCAAATTAAATTTAAATATTCTATCAATGGAGCCAAATAAACAACAACATCAACACCAGGTTGTTTTGGTCTTGAAATTAGTAAAGACAACATAAGGTATTTTCACTTCATGCATAAGTATGGTGGAAATTTATAATTTACCAACATAATTGGCTATACACTGTGAGTGATGTTTTTAAATAAAAAGGGATTCAATCCATATATAGATATACAAGATGAATATTTCTCAGATTTTTTCCAAATTAAGGATAATTGCAATCAATTTTTTTCCATTGAGGAGAGTCAACTAGGTGAGGAAGTTTACTATACAGTGGTGTAATTAAACAACTCTTTAACTTCTAAAATAATTTCGTACAACCAAGAATTTCATATTAAAATGTCATTTTCATTTCCTCAATATGATCTTAATCGTAATTCACACATGTAATCATATCCTGGATGTGGTCTTCATCATTTTTCACACTGGTAATCATATTAGATGATCAATAGATTCTAGTGTTATACCAATCCCTAACTAAATTGAGTATTAGCTATGTTTCTTCCAACATTTATAGGAATGATATATCTTGTGATAGATCAAGTGTTATTCTTAATCCTCTAGACTAATTTTTCTTGAATAAAAAAAGTATAAACAAATAAAAATGATTTGTTTCGAGTCATATGAATGATCTTTTTTAAACATGATGAACTTTATCTCCCCATACCCATACTCCTTTGTCATACAACAAGAATCAATCCATTTTTGATTCATATCCATCCCATTTGATTTAGTAATATGAATATATAACAAAATAAAAAAATACAAGAACGTATGACCATATAACCCTAAAGGAAATTCTTAAATAATCATTTGAGCAACATGGATATATTGTTCTAAGATAATTAGAGTCAAATGACATGTCTTTAGATTATTTTTTAGTGGTCAAAATAATTGAAGGAATGGAATGCATGATATATATAAAGTTACAAATAATCTATTTTAATTTTTATCTATTAAAAACATGGATAATAAAGAAAATTTCTTTAACTTTTCTAAGTGGGAGTACAATAAGAGGGAGGATTTAATTATTTTTCATTTTTTTTCAAATGATACACGGTGGTCCATGTGGGGTTTTAGTGAAACGATGCTTAGGAGACAATGGTGATGATCATTTTTTAGACAATGTAACTATTTTTAGGGCCTGATTACCTAGTATTAAAAACCCAACATTTGAATAAACATTTGAATTTAAATCCAATGAACCAGAAGCCTCAGGATGGGGTTCCCAAGCTATTGAAAAAACTGACGAACAATATAATTTGTGTTTGATTAATTCTAAAAATTTAAACAATTCACATGGCTAGTATGAAGATTTTAAGAACAAAAATGTTAATTATTATTATGTATAGAAGGGACAATTAAATTCAACAAAAGTTGATGACATATCTTAGTGGGATTAGTAGAAAGACTCTCATCAAACACATTATTGTTGTACAAGCCTAACTACCTGGGATTACTTGAAAAAATATCAATCGCAATGGAACCAACATAGAGAAAAATCTCCGGAAAAATGTTAAATTTGAAATTGGGAGTGTGCTTTAAATAATACAGAAGCATATAAAGATGTATTTAATTTAGGACATGATTACAATTTAAGGAGTGAAAGACAGAATGATTGGAGATTTAAAGAGTGTTCTAGGAGACCCCATAGTTGGGTCCATTGTTTAAATAAAACAATGGATCTGGATCAATGGGTTGAACATATAATGTTAACTTAAAAAAGATCAGAATGACGACTTAAACAAATCCAATGGTGTTCAGAACAAATATAAGTTGGGATAAGAGTAAGAACAGAGAGAAAATAAAGATCCACTTACTAATTGGAACAAATGTTAGAATTAAATCGGAAGGGATCCACAATGGGAAAAGTAGGGTAAACAACTACTATGAGTGAAAAGTTATAGAACTAGGGCACTATGAATGAAAAGAAGGTGAATTTGGACAACTGGAAAATTTTCATGCTATTAGTTCTCTAGATGTTGGTGGAAAATATCAAAGCCCACCAACATAACTATTGCGAAACAAAATAGGATTACCTTTAAAGAAGGGTCATACGAATAATTCATGAGGTTGGGGAGCTTCATCTAATGTTGATGACTAGAAAAACAATCCCCGGTCTATGATGGGAAGGAATTTATGTGGGGATCATCCTATTATGGGCATGCATACCGCAACATGACAATGTTTGGGTACATTCATTTCATAGAAAGATTAAATTATTTATAAAGTTGAACTGGTGAAGTAATATAGAATAAGGAGAATTAGAAATAATCACATACCATAGGATTTGAGATAGTCGATTCATCCGAGAAGTTCAACGGGGAATGATGACAGAGGTAGAGTTCCGCGAGAGCTTGAACAGTAAGAAAAAATGAATTCTGTTTGGTTTGAATTTATATGATCGGAAATGGTTTTATCAAAGATAAATGAACAACAATGAAAAAACATATATTTATCCAAACTATAATTATAGCTGTCATAAAGATAGGTTGTATCAATGCTTATTATTTAAGCACTAATAAAAACTATATCTATCAGCACTTTTTAAGAGCTGATATTGACCATCTAAAATAAAATACAAAAACATAAAATGAATATATATTAAAATAGAATAAATTATAAAAAATTTAAAAATAATTATCATTATTAATTAACATATAATTTTTAATGCATGAATGTTGAAAATGAGTAAAATTGAATAATTAAAAATGAGTATACTTCAAAAATATTAAAAAAGGATATGTTTTATTAACTACAGAAATTTATAAAAAAATTAAAAAAGAATATATATTAAAATAAATATGCATACACACTTAAAATATTCAAACATAGTTAATATATATGTATAAATAAATATTAAAAAAATGATTAGATTCTAAAAAATATATAAAAATGAATAAATATTAGAAATTAATAAATAATATTAACTAAAAGACTATTAAAAATAAGTAATTTATTTAAAATATAACATAACAATTTAAAAAATTGAATTCATAAGATTAGTTACTTGAAATGTAAACATGTATAAAAATGAAGAAAATATTACAAAAATGTTTTTAAATAAATTAATTATATAGATTTCCAACATTTAAAAAATATTAAAAACTAAAAAATAAAATTTAACAAATATTAATCATTTAAATAAAAAAAATATTAATAATACTAAAGTATATTAAATAAATATTTACAATTCGTATGATTAATTACATAATGTTTAAAAAATTTCAATAATGATGAAAATATTAAAAAAACTCATTTAAATAAATAAGTTACATAAATCTTAATCATTTTAAAATTATTATAGGTTAAAAATGAAATTGAATAAATATTCATCATATAAATTAAAAACATATTATGAATATTAAAATGTAGTATATAATTAAATATTAAAAAATATTAAAAAATGGAAAAGTTCCAAAAATATCAAAAATTAATAAATATTACAAATGAATGAATAATATTAAATGAATGAATCTTTAAAATGAATAAATAAAATTGAATAAATTAAAAAAATAATTAAAAAATTGAATTCGTAACATTAATTACGTGAATTATAGACAAACAAAAAATAAATAAAAATAATTAAATGGATAATTTTAATTATGTAAATAACAAATTTTTTTAAAATAAATTATATTGTCTATAAAAAATATTTATAGTTAAAATATATTAAATACACACACACATATTTAGAATGAATAAATTTAATTAAATATGATTACATTATTTAACTAATGAAGTAAAAAGTATGAAAAATTAGTCAAATAATATTTAATTTTCATTTATTAAAAAATAAATTTTATATAATTACATAAAAACTACATAAAAATAAAAACAGTTTTGGGAATAGCTTAAGTTGGAATTTAATTTAATGCCAAAATGGAATGTTTATTCCAAAATTGTATTTTGACCCAAAATGGAATGGGTAGAAGATGGTCTTATAGGAATCAATTAAATAAAATTCAAACATATTATAAACATTAAAACATAATAAATAAATATGAATAAATATTAATCATATTAATTATAAAAAAACTGAAAATCATAAAACATAATAATTAAATATGTATAATTTTTGTAAAATGAATAAATGCCAAAAATATTAAAAATTAATAAATATCACAAATGAAAAAAATGTTATTAAATGAAATACTAATAAAAATAAATAAATAAAATTCAATAATATTATTTTTTCTAAAAGTTAATTCTTAAAATTAATTACATGAATTTAAAATACATAAAAATGAATAAATAAATCATATTATTATTGTGAATTATTTATGAATGCACTATATTAATTGAATATGAATATGTAATTAATTATTAGCCATTATAATTTTTAATAACAATTAAAAATACTATTATTTAATTTCATGTACGAATATTTTAAAATTTATATATAACTATCAAAATTGAATATTGTACAAAAATAAAAAATGTATATATATTAAAAATAAATGAATTTTAAAAATGAATAAATTATAGAAAATAGTAATATGGAGAAATTTTAAAAATGAATTAACATTATTAAGCCAATAAATATACATGCACATACACACATACATACACATAGATATAGATGTACAGATACATAGACATACATATTCACATATATACAAACACATACATATGTATATGCATATATATACACATACTTGTATGTATACACATACACATATATACGGTGACATACATGTGCATGCACTAACAAACACATACATATGCACACATACACATAATACATAAAAATACATATACATACACATACACATACACTCATACACACACATAGACATTCATGTACATAGACTAAGACATACACTGGAACACACACACACACTCAAACACATAGACATGCATATGTACAGATAAATTCACATACATGTACACATATATACATACAAGTTGAAATAAACATACACATGCATATGCATGTACTTACACATACACATATATATACACATACACGTACAGTCAATTACATACAAATGCATGAACATACATAGATATATATACATATGCATATATACATACGCATATGTACATATACTACCTAAATATACATACCCATACATATACGCATACAAATATGCATACACATACACATACACATACACATAAAAACTTACATACACATATATATATTTGTACCCAAGCATACACATACACATATAGACATACACATATAGACATACACATAAAGAAATACACATACACATACACATACACATACACATACACATACACAGACACATACACATACACATACAAATACACATACAAATACAAATACATAAACACATACACATACACATACACATACACAAACCTATACACATACACATACACATACCCATACACATACACACACACATACACATACACATACACATACAAATACACATACACATACACAAACAGAAACACAGACACATACACATATACATACATATACACATACACATAAACATACACCTATACATAGACATAGACATACACATACACAGAGAGATACGGATACATATACATATACACATATACATGCACATGCACAAACACATACACATAGAAATACACATACAAGTACAAATACACATGCACATACACATACATACACATACACATACACATACATACACATACACATACATAAACATTAACACACCCATACACATACACACATACACACATACGCAAATACACACTTACATATGCATACTGATACATATATACACATGCATATACAGACACATAAAAATATATATAAACATACTCATACACACACACACACACAGAGAAACAAAAACATACGTACCCATACATGCATATACATACACCCACATGTACACACATGTATACACATACACATACATACAATTATATACATTTATATGCACACACACACATAAAATACAATACACATTAACACACACACACAACACAACAAATGTATAAACATAAAACACATACACACACATACACATACACCCATATACATACACATGAATACATAGACATACAGATTCATTTAACTAGATTTTAAACTATTTAATATAAATATAATGATATAATTTCAAAAATGAATCACATATTTAAATTGATATATTAATGTATATATATATATATAATTATTTAAATAAAATATTAATTTATGTTATTTAAATTATAATTATATACACATTTTATAATATACGTATACAAATATATTATCAATCATTTTTATTTACTAATATAAATTTGATAATTTTTTAATTTATATTTATGAAAATATTATTGATAATAATTTATTATTAAATGTTATATAAATTATATCTATATATTATATTTAAATATATAAATATTCATATATTGTAATATAAATCTTAATTAAAAATATATAAATATTTCTATATAAATTAAATTATTCAATGTGACCTTTAATGATGATTTTTGGTTCTTCTAAAGGTTTTTATTGAGAAGGGCTTCTAAAGGATCATATTTTATCATCGCTAAAAAAGTAATTATAAAGTGGAACCTTTATCAATAAAAAAATGTAATACATAAGGGTACACTTTCAACAACATTTTTTATAACTTCTAGTAATTACCTTCATTGATGAATTTCCCTAGTGCTGATAAATTTTTTCTCTTTATCATTGATCTTATTTTATCACTGCTAAAATATAGTATTGAATATCACATAATCTATAGTAGTTTTACCTTTAACCAACTATTGATGAAGATCACATGAATAATGGTAAGGATGTTCAGGATCTGTAAAACCCATGTGGTACTTTAATTTCAGTTTTTTTGTTTTATTTGTTTCTATTTATTCGAATTTTTATTTAATGTTTTAATTCTTGTTTTTGTGTATGTTTTTTTATCTTAAAAAAAGGAGTGTGTAGAGTGATGTTCTTTCCAGGAACATTGAATCCCAAAGGTTCTAGAGCATTTTAAATCTTTATTCCTTTTCATACTTTCATTTGTCTTAGTTGTACTTCTATTTTCTTGATTTTTCACATCTTGACTTTATAAAATCATACTCTATTTTAATTTCTTGTAATTTTCACTTTAAAAACTATTTTTTCATAGATATTAAGAGAAAACCAATTTTTTTAGTGATCCATTATTTTTATTATCTGTATATATTTTAGATTTTCCCTAATAAGAAATAATTAGACCCACCTAATAAAAAATATAGAATTTTCTATACATGAGATAAGAAAATTTTGATGGTGATAAAGAATTAAAAATTAAGTGAATCAAGGTGGGAGCCATGCTTATTCAGTAGTGACTCAAAAATGTATTACATTTACCTACAAAACCTATAGTTTTCTATTATAATATTGGAAAAAATGAATATTTATTAATATATCCATTTTTTCATATTTCTAATGCCCTATAACTCAATTCTCTTATCCATATGAGATAAACCTCTTAATGAAGTAGGTTATGAAACAATTTACTATGTTATATGGTGGAATCTTTAAAAACAATATATGACTACTTCTATTGTTGGTAATTTTTATAAAAAATAGGTTTTTTACCTTTATAATGCACTAGGGTACTGATATTTGGGAACACCTTGATGAATTTAACAAAATTATATTTTACATTTCCAATATTAATGTTAAAATTTGTACTGTAGATCAAGATATATGCTTTCTAATACCACTTTAATGATATTATATTACTCTGGTATAAATCATGAAGTATATATGAGACTCTTTAGAATTAGAAGAAGTTAAATCAGCATAATTTTTTTAAAGATTTACATGACCAACCTAAAGTGATGTTTGAGGCCAACAGACTCTTCACTATGGGTATACGTAAGAATAATAATAATATGAAAGGAAATAATAAGAGAAAAGGAATGAACACTATACAATATAAATGAAGATAAAAAACTAAGGGTGAGATGGTTAGCTATTATAATTTTGTGAAACCTAGAAACATTGAACCATAGTACTGAAAGCCTAAAAAATCCCTATCTTGGTAAATATAATAATAAATCATTGTTTTTGGATGATGGTTATGATAATTTTGAAGTTAAAACTGTGGCTATATATAATTTGTATAATTATATGCTGTTAGATTCAGGATGATCTTTCAATATGTGTCCTGATAGTGAAAATTTTCGTGAATTTTATAAGGGATATGAAGGGGAGGTTATGTTAGAAAATAGTAAAAAGTGTATAGTTAAGGGTAAGAGATTAATATTTTTTAGACCAATGACCAATCAGTTTTCACCTTTCTCAATCTAATATGGGTCCCTTGCGTATATAGAAATCTAATCTTCTAAGCTGTATTAGACTAGAAAATATTTACTTTTATGTCTGATTATGGTTCTATGAGGATCTACATAGTATCTAATATAGTCGTCAATATATATATATAGTAAATGGGGTTTATGTATTATATATAAGAACTCACTATAAGAATATTGGCAATACACATATAACTAATAATAATATTAACATGATTTGGCATTGAATATTAGGGAAAGTTAGCACCAAGGGTCTATAATGCCTAATAAAAGATGATTTTATGAGTAATATAATACTATGAAACCTCCAACTATATGAGGATTGGGTATTAGAGAAGTCATAAGGAATCATATTTATTAATTCATCCTTTAAATTTAGTCACCCCTAGAGTATGTCCATTCAAATTTAGGGGGACCACCTCAGGCATCCTCCCATGGTCAAGGATCTTATTATTTACCATTATTGATTATTTATATAGAAAAGTGTGGATTTAAATTCTTTAAAAAAGGTTTTAGAAACCATTAAAACTTTAAAATACCATGTTGAGAATCAATGTGGGATAATTCGTAAAGCCTTAATTATAATAACCCTACTTTTTTACACACTAAAAAATGATTTATTACATAAAATTGTAACTTGATAAAACAAATAAGATTTATAGGTCTAAGGTGTTTTGGGATTTGGAACATTACATTACAATTTAGAACATAAAACACAACATCTTTATTGAAAACATCATTTATATGACCACTTCGTACTTTACATTCCATGAGATAACCTAAGGACGTGAATAAGAAAAAGGTGAGATATAAATCCCAGTAAGGGTGTAAACAAGTTATAACATGAATATTACAATATAGGTTAGGAAATATGCATATCAATGGAGGACAATAGAAACATGAACATAAAGGCATGATATAGAATTATTATCATAACATGGAAATGTGGAAACGACACTTAACATGGTATTAGCATGAGCCAAGCGTCATCACACATGGATCATGAGTAAAACCTCAATGAAATTTAATTATCATGAGTAAACCCTCATTTAACTTGACGTATTATGATATTAATATTTACCCAATACATTGGAGGGCTATCAGGGTGTACCCTAATTAAACATTTCATTTCATGCATAAGTTTGCCTCATGGATCATACAACATGGAATCATCCAGCATCATAATTTATTCCATGATAATGTAATGTGGAATACATATATGAAACAATTTAAACAATAAGTAAATGTGCATAAAGGTGAATACCCTTGATAGAGATATGTGAATGGTATTCACTACACAATGACTTTGGATTGGGAAATCACAGTGCAATTTTGGTAGCATAACACTGTAACATAAGAATTCATAAAAATGGTTTATGAGAGAGAATGGGGTGTATCATCATATGTAAATGAAATGTACTTTAAGGGGGTAATATATATACATGTCCAAACCCGAGTAATGGAATTTTGGATTTATAATACAAAAGAATGGCTGGAATGTGAATGAGGAGAGATAAATTGCTTACAGAATTTTAGCATGGTAACCAGTGTACAAGAGAGGCATTAATGAGAGATAATGGGGTATCACATCACTCAAACATTATCATATAAGTATGGGGGAGGTGTAAAATCATACCCCAACATTTATAATTGAAAATAAAAGGTGATAACAATATTAAGAAACATGGAAAAAATGAGAGGAAGGAATCTTTTACTTTGAAGTGTGATCACAAAGGCTTAGGAGGGGCTTGAGAGAGGCTTATTAGTATCTTGGGGAACCTTGGGATTATTAAATATAGAGGATGGAAGAGGTTTCATGAACTACAAATTCTTTGAGTGAAGAGGATGTGGGAGTTTGTGTGGGTTTATATTGGAAAAGATAGGGAATTCTTTACTATTTAGGTTTTGGACACCACACATTAAACTAATAAAAACAAAAAACCCGCCCATGGTTTTTTCCAATGGGATTTGGAAAAAAATATTTTAAAATTCCAATTTTTGAATGTCTTAAAAAAATAGGGTTGCTTATGTGGAGGTGAGTCACACTCTCATGGAAAACAATTTAAAAAGATAAAATGTTTTATAAGTCTTGGAGGGTCCACTAAAGCTTGGTAAAATAATTCAAACAAATATAAAATCACATTATATTTTTGGTGAAACATATATTGGCCAAACATAATGTTTATTTTATTTTATTACATAACTATTGGGTTATTATGATGTCATAAAACACATTATATATTTAAACGATATTTATTTTTTTCCCAAAAATTCTACTATCTTAGAAAATTATGCAAAATTCACAATGGGATAAATTTGAAGTCCTGATTCCAAAAATAATGTTCATTTATAAAAATAATTTTCTAAACATGTGAATTTTTAATTGTAAAATAAAAAATTTCATTTATCAAAAATTCATGGGTTTTGAGAAAAACATCTTTCAAACATTAATAAAAACTACAATTATATTCAAAAAAATTATATGATAATTTATATGAAAAAAAGTAATTTAATAATATTATTTTATTAAATTATTTTTTAATTAAAAAATCCATTAATTCATCAAAATAGATTTCATTATTGAATATTAACTAAAAATAATATTTATGCGTTAAAAAATATTTACAAAGTAACAATAATAAAATGAATGTATATTATTTATAAAAAAATTATCCACATAGTATTAGTGCTTGGGTCTTGTTAAATAACCCCTTAAAACACCCACATAATGCCAATGTGTAAGGTGTGAAACAGTGACAGACTATTGGGGTGGCTTGGATAACATATCCTTGGTGGTAATATCAATTAACTTCAACATCTCTTGTAGTCGGTTTTTCTCGAACTAATTGTGTTCAAGTTCGGCTTAGGCTTGGTTAAGAAAGAATCCCAATGACACCACCTCCTTTTCGAGCATCCAAAAATGAGCTTCGTACATGGCATGTCTACTAGATGAGGCGAGGACATTCTTTGTCTAAGTAAATTGGATTTGTTAAATCCCAATATATATAGCAATGATGTGTTCACTATTCAATAACTATATTAGAAATTGTCACAATTTTTAATGGTATTATAAAATCCAGAAACATAAAACAAAATAAGTGAAAATATTATATAACCATTTCACATATTAAGACATATAATTGGATCAAGAGGAATCTTCATTTGATAAAATTTTGTGTAATTATAATCATACCCCTTATGAAATCATGCCCGTGAAATTTCCTTTTCCCACACTAAAATAGATGTGGGTAACTCTGCTTCATCGCTTCCTTCGATTCCTACATTTCTTCTTCAAACTTTTTGTTTCTCCACAACACCATGACGAGGGGAATTTTCTTATTTCATAGAACCTTTTCTCTATGATCTATGATCTTCACTAGTTGATCCTCATAAAAAATATCATCCCCTAACTCTACAATCTCTAAAGAGAGTACCTGTGAAGGGTCTGGTATGTACATCTTTATGAGGGATAAATGAAAGACATCATGTACTTTGTCCATGGTAGGTGGAATTGCTAGTCGATAGGCCACATTCCTTGCACGATCAAGAATCTCAAAGGGGTAGATGTACATAGAAATTAACTTCCTTTTTTTTTCAAAACCTCCTGACATTACTCCATAGAGATATGAGTAGAAATACCATGTATCCAACTTTGAACTCAGGGTTTCATCAATGGTTATATGCATAACTCTTCTATCGTCTTTGGGCTGCCTTGTTATGATGTTGAATGGTTTTCACCTTCTCCACCATTTCATTGACCATTTTATGTCCTAGCTTCTTACACTCACTGGCTTCATCCCAACATGCCAATTTTCTGCACCTTTTCCAATAAAGGTCTTCATATGGTTCCATTCATATGCTGGAGTGGAAAGTACTACTGTAGTAGAATTCAACTAGTGGAAGATGTTACTCCTATCCTCCTTTTAAGTCCACAAAACATGATCTTAACATATTTTCTTGTGTCTAAATAGTTCACTCAGATTGTCCATCAGTTTGAGAATGATAGGACGTACTAAAGTTCAGTTCTTTTCTTAGAGCATGTTGGAGACGTCTCTAGAACATCTAGGTGAATCTAGGATCATGATCAGATACAATAGATAGGGGTAATACATGCTACCTTACCACTTCATTGATGTAAATCCATTCAAGTTGATCTAATGAGAAGTCCACTCAAATCATGATAATGTGGGTAGTATTTGTAAGACGATCCACAACGACTCATATAGCAATGTATCCTCTGGATTTCCTTGGAAGTCCACTGACAATGTCTATGGTAATGTTGTCCCAAATACATGTTGGTATGGGTAGTGTTTGAATCATCCCCGTAGAAGTTTTCCTCTAAGACATTACTTACTAACATACGAGGAACTTTGATGTATATTTAACAATCTCCCTTTTCATATTTTCCCATGAAAAGTTTTCTCATAGATCTCGATACATCTTTTTGCTCCCTAAGTTAATAGAGAAGGTTGAGTTATGCAAGTCATTCATAAGATCTTTCATTATCTCTGGATTATATGCTACACATAATTGTGAATAAAATATCACAATTACATCCTTGTCAACCACAAAATATGATGATTTCCCATTTCTGATACCTTCCACCCTTTTCATAATTTCCACATCCATTCCTTTATCATCCTTTATTTTCTCTATGAGGGTCGGTTGAGCAATCATTTGAGAAAGGATTTATGATGTTCCTCCTTTAATGACTCCCATGTCCACCCCCAACAAATCTAAGAAGATTGGATCCTTTTCAATTATCATCATTGATAAAGATTCATGATCCTTTCTACTTAGAGAATCTTCCACCTTGTTTGCTTTCCCAGGGTGGTAATGGATTGAGAAGTCATATTCTTTGATCAGATCTAACAATATTCATTGGCGCATGTTGAACTCTTTCTATGTGAATATATACCTGAGGCTTTTTTGGTTCTTATATATTTCACACTTCTCCAAAATGAGATAATGCCACCAAATATTTAAAGTCAAGATCACTGTAGCCAACTCCAAATCATGTTTTAGATAGGTTTTATCATGAAATTTCAATTGCCTTGAATCATATGTAATGACTTTGTCATTTTGCATCAGAACACAACCCGTGATCTTTTTTAAAGCATTATAGAATACCAAAAAATTTATCCACTTCAGGGTAAAGTGAGCATGGGCGCAGTGATAAGCCTACTTTTCAACTCCTTGAATATTTCTTCACATTAATCACTGCAAGAAAACTTGACTCCCTTTTAAGTTACCTTGGTAAGAGGGTTTGAAATAATGAGAAATTTCTCACAAATTGGCGATAATATCCCACTAACCCAAAGAATCTACATATATCCATTACCGATGTTGGCCTCTTCCATCCCTCAATTGCAGTTTTCATAGAGGGATCCAAAGATATCCCATTTCTTGTGATGACATGACCCAATATTGAGAACTCCTTCAAGCAGAACACACACTTGTTGTAATTTTTATAGAGCTTCTCATTTAACAAGGTCACTTGTAGAATTATTATATACTCCTCATGATCCTCCATGGTTTTAGAGTATATTAGAATATCATTTATAAATAATACAAAAAAAATTTCAAGGTGATATCTAAAGACTCTATTCACCAAGTCCATGAAGATTGATGAAACATTAGTGAGTCTAAAATACATTACAATGAATTCATAGTACCTGTATCTTGTATGAAAAACAGTCTTGGGGATATATTTCTTCTTCCACCTTAAATGATAATATCCCCACAACAAATCTACCTTGGAGAAGTATTATGCTCCTCGTCACTGACCGAACAAGTTATAAATTTGTGGCATAGGATACTTTATCTTTATCATGATTTTGTTGAGATCACAATAATCAATTCTAAGTGTCGTTGACCCATCCTTCTTCTTGTTGAAGATGACTGGTGCAGCCCATAGTAAAGCACTAGGGTGTATGAAACCTTTATCTTGATTCTCTTGTAGTTATTTATTCAGCTCCTCAATCTCCAAAACAACAATTCTATATGGAGTCTTGGATATTGGAAACTCCCCAAGTAAAAGGTAAATTAAGAATTCCACTTCTCTTCTAGGAGGAAGACCATGCAAGTCCTCAGGAAACACATAAGAGAATCCCTCACAATAGGCATGTCTTCAAGGATGTTTGCGTCCATAGACTCAATCATCTGATCCAAATACATGTTCTCCTCGGGAATTAATATCAACACTTGAGATGATGGTGCTAAAGAAGATTCATCTTCCTCCTTGCACTTGTATAGAATCGGGGGTCGATTCTCCACATGGAGAGTGATTTCCCTCTCACTACAATTTGTGTTGGCTCTATAGAAGGAAACTCAATCCATGCCAAGGATTGAATAAAATTATACCAGAGGGAGTATGACAATGTTCAATGAGGAGTTCAATCCAACGACTATGATAGAGGAGGAGTTATATTAATGGGATGCAATGATTTCCCCATTTTCTATACTCACTGACATCTTTACTTTCATTATTTTTGGTGGTGTTGGGATTTTTCTACTAAAAATTAGGGATATAAAAGAATTAATAGAACAAGAATCAAATAGTACGTTCGCTATTCCGGAATGAATAACTTTCGTACCTATCACCACTTCGTTGTCTGGTTTCACTTCGGTGGTAGTGATGGAAAAAGCTCACCCTTTCTACTTGGGATGTTATTGGTTGCCTCTAAAAACCCTTGCCATAGGGAACTGATTTTCAAGGTTCTCTAGTAATTTTTAGTTGAAGTAATGAACAATTCATTGAGAGTCAAATGGAGAGTTCCTCTCCTATGTCAGAGCGACAAGTTTTTCTTGTCAGTAGTTAACGGATAGGTGACCTTCTCTTCCAAACCTAATGCATTTCCTTGTACCCTTCATGAAATTTCTAGGGTTCTTCTTTCCACACCTTCTACAAGTGGGGTGATAGGTTTTCTTATCACCATTGGATTTATCCATCGGACCACTATAATTTAAGTACACCTTATGCTTCTTATCCCCATGATACACATGAGATTCTATGATCTCTTTTTCGACCTTGAGGGGATAACATACAATTTTCTCATAGATGTCAAAGTAAAAAATCTCCAGGGATTTCCGCATGATATATTTCAGCCCACTAATGAAGTGGTCAATCTTTCATTCGGTGGTAATGAAAAATCCAAAGGCATATCATGCAGGCCTTGTGAAGTTTGCCTCATACGCTCCTATGGATTCGTCGTCTTTTTCATGAGGGAAAGGAAGTCCCTTTCCATCTTATGTTAGAGGGTGCACAGAAAATATTTTTTGAAAATCATTTTCAGGAAATCCTTCCATTCCAACTAATTGATCTCCTCACTAGGCTTCTTATTTTGGATCAATTTCCACCTTTTATCAGCTTCACCCTCCATATGATAAGAATCTAGATGAACCTTCTCTTGTTCAGAACATTGAAGGATGGAGATGATCTTTTCAATGGAGTTGATCGATTGTTTAGTGATTGGGGGATCAGATGATCCATTAAAAGTAGGAGGCCTTTATTTCCTGAATCCCTCAATAGTGACTAGTTCTTTCATAGGGGGGTTGAATGTTCCTCTTGACCCATGTTTCTATTCAAATATTGAGTTAACTGAGAGAGTATCATGAAAAAGTTCGTGATTCTTGCTCCCATCGGATTGGGCATCCCAATTGAAAAGTCATCAAATTGGTCTTCACATTGGTTGTTAGACCGAGTCCCCCTATTACAAGCCATTGGCTAAAATAAAAGGAAAGATAAGGGTAACACATAAAGGGTAATCCAAGGAAAAAATGGATGAATTATAATTAGTTTTTATTTCTATAACATATGAATCAATAGGCTTCGGTCTATGTTATCCATGATCTACTTTCTAACATATATTCTTACGGTATTTTTTCCCATAATAATTGTTCATACTACATATATGAATTTACCAATGCATATCCCCCAGGAGTGTCATAACCAAGAGTACAACAAGACCTGTTGTCATGTACCAGGATACCCCGGGTCAAGCCCAAAACCTTTTGACAGAGTTGTCACTCCTAGGTACATCTGTGCCAGAGCCGCCTCAACCTGCATGTATCCAGACATGGATGTATTTTCTTGATAAACAACATACTCAATACTCACCAAAATTTAGGGATTTTTATTATACTTATTTATGTATCAAAGGCTTCACTAGGGTTTTCTAATCCTAATCAAAAAAATAACTAAACATATCTTTTGATACCAGCTCTAAAAACCCTGCTTTTTATTAAAAACATAAAAATGATTTATTACATAAAAACATCACTTGATAAAACATATAGAATCACGAGGTATAATGTATTGGGGGCTTAGGAACATTACATAACAACTTAGAACATAAAACACGATATCTTTATTGAAAACATCCTTTACAAGACCACTTCGTACTTAGCATTGCATGGGATAGCTTGAGGACATGCTTATAAAAAGGGTGAGCTACAAAGACCATTAAGGGATTAAAGAAGGTATAATATGAAGATTAAAATACATGTTAGGAAATAGTCATATCAATGTAGAGAAAGATATACATGAACATAAAGGAATGATATAGCAAGATTATCATAACATGGAAATGTGGCAACAAAACATAACATGATATTAGCATGAGACAAGTATAATTGCCAATGGATCATGAGTAAACCCTCATTGTAGTTGAATTATTAGGATTATACCCTCATTTCACTTGATGTATCATGATACTAACCATTATACAAGTCATTGGAGTGCTATCAGGGAGCACCCTACATAAAAATACCATTTCATGCATAAGTGTGCCACATGGATCATACAACATGGAATCATTCAACATCATAATTTATTCACTGATAATGGAATATGGAATACATACATGAAAATATTTAAAAAAAATATGTAAATGTGGATAAAGGTGAATATAATTTATAGAGAAATGGTCATGGTATTAACTACACAATGACTTTGGCTTGGAAATCGTGGTGCAATTTCGGCAGCATAACAGCGTGACATATGAATTCATAAAAATTGTTGATGAGAGAGAATGGGGGATCTAATCCTATGTACATGAAATGGACAGTAAGGGGGTCATATAGAAACATGTCCCATCCAGAGTAATGGAATTCAATATTCATAATACAAAAGAATGGTTTGAATGTAAATGAGGAGAGAGAAATTCCTTACAGAATTTCGACATGGTAACAGGTGTAAATGGGAGGAATTAGTGAATCCCAATGAAACCACCTCTTTTATGAGCTCCGAAAAATGGGCTTCGTATGGTGAAAGTCTACAGGATGAGGCCACCACTTCCATTGTCTGAGTAAATCTGATTTGTTAAAGCCCTATATTTATACTAATCATGTGATCACTGTTCAATGACTATATTTGCAATGGTCACAATTAATAATGGTATTTTAAAATACAGAAACATAAAACCAATGATGTTCACTTTTATATAACCATAATAAACATTTAATTAGATCAAGATGAATTTCCATTAATGAATGTTTCGGTCATTACAATCTTCCCCCCTTTAGAAATCTTACCTGTGAAATTTCCTTTTCCCACTCTAAAACAAATATAGGTAACTGTACTTCATCACTTCCTCCGATTCCCATTTTGCTTCTTCAAACTTGTGGTTTCATCAAAACACCTTGACGAGGGGAATTGTCTTATTTCGTAGAACATTTTCTCTATGATCTAAGATCATCACTGGTTGCTCCTTATATAAAATATCATCCTCCAGTTGTACTACCTCGGAAGAGAGTACATGTGTAGGGTCTGGAACGTAATTCTTTAATATGGATACATGAAAGACATCATATACTTTGGAAATGGTAAGTGAAGTTCTAGTCGATTGGACACAACCCCAATACGATCAAGAATCTCGAAGGGGCTGATATACCTTGGACATAACTTCCTTTTCTTTACAAACCTCATGACCTCCTTCCCAATAGATATGCATAGAAATACCATGTCTCCAAATTTAAACTCAATATCTCAATGAAGTTTATCTTCATAACTCTTTTATTGACCCTGGATTGCCTTGATATGCTACTGAATGATTTTCGCCTTCTCCACTATTTCTCTGACCATTTCTGGTCCAAGTATCTTATGCTCACCAACTTCATCCCAACATGCATGTGTTCTGCACCTCATCCCATACATCGCTTCAAAAGGTGCCATTCAGATGCTCGAGTAAAAACTATTATTGTTGGAGAATTCAACCATAGGAAGATTTTGATCCCAACCACTATATTACATTGAACATGATCTTAACATATCCTCCAATGTCTGAATAGTTCACTCATGTTGGCCATCAGTTTGAGGATGTTAGGCCATACTGATGTTCAGTTCAGTATCCAGAGCATGTTGAAGACTCTTCCAAAACATAGAGATGAATCTTTGATCTTGATCGGATACAATAGATAGTGGTACTCCATGCATCCTTACTACTTCCCTAATGTATATTCATGCCAGTTGATCCAATGAGAAATCATCCGGAATGGAAATGAAGTGTACAGAATTTGTAAGATGATCCACAACAATCCATATTGCATTGTTACCTTTTGATGTATTTAGAAGTCCATTGACAAAGTCTATGGTTATGTTCTTCCATTTTGATGATGGTATGGGAAACAGTTTCTTTATCCCCTTAGACTTTTGCCTCTATACCTTCACTTATTGACACAACAGGCACATTGATGTATACTCAGTTATGTCCTTATTCATATTATCCCACCAATAATTCTCTCAGAGATCTCAATACATCTTTGTGTTTCCTAGGTGAATAGAGAAATATGAACTATGTCCATCATCCGAAAGTTCCTTCTTCAGCTCTAGACTTGCTGGAAGCCATCGTCATTTACCTAATCTCACAATTCCTAATTCATTAAAATTGAACTCTGAGGATTTCCCTCTTCTTATAGCTTCCAATTTCTTCTGAATTTCCAAATCATCATTTTGAGAATCCTTTAACCTTTCTAAAAGAGAAAGTTGAGTAATAATTTGTGAAAGGATTGATGATGTTCCCTTATTTATGATTCCCATGTCCATCTTCACTAAATCTAAGAAGATTGGATCCTTCTAAATTCACATCAATGATAGAATCCATGGGTCCTTTATACTTAGAGCATCTTCCACCTTGTTCACTTTCCCAGGGTTTTAATGAATTGAGCAGTCATAGTCTTTGATCAGCTATAACCATTTTTGTTGGCACATGTTCAACTCTTTATGTGTGAATATATACATTGTTATTTTATAGTCTTTGTATATTTCACACATCTCACCAAAGACATAATGCCGCCAAAATGTTAATATGAAGATCACTACAAGAAAATCCAAATCATTTGTTGGATAATTCTTCTCATGAACTTTTAATTTCCTTGAAGCATAGGTAATGACTTTGTCATTCTGCATCAACACACATCCCATACCCTTCTTCGATGCATTAATGAATACAATAAAAAGTTCTCCACTTGTGGGTAAAGTGAGAACGAGAACAGTGATAATCCTTTTTTAACTCCTTGAAGATTTCTTTGCATTCATCACTCCAAGAAAACTTTACTCCCTTCTGAGTTAGCTTGGTAAAATGGTAGGACAATCGTGAGAAACATTTCACAAATCATCGATAATATTCAGCTAACCCCACGAAGCTATCGATATCCATTTCCGATGTTGGACTCATCTATCCTTCAATTGCATCTGTTTTGGAGGGATCCACATATACCCCATTACCTGTGATGATAAGGCCCAAGAATGAGACCTCCTTCATCCAGAACCCACACTTGTTGTACTTTTCATAGAAAATCTCATTCTGCAAGGTCTCTAGTACAGTTCTTAGATGCTCCTCATGATCCTCCTTGGTTTTGAGGTGTATAAGAATATCATGTATAAAGACTACCAAAACAATTTCAAGGTAATACCTAAAGGCTTTATTCATCAAGTCTATGATGATTTCTAGAGCATTAGTGAGTCCTAAAAGCGTTAATAAGAATTCATAGTTCCCATATCTTGTATGAAAAGAAGTCTTTCGGATATCTTCCTTCTTCACCCTTACCTGATAATATCATAACTAAAAATCCACCTTAAAAATTATTTCTCTCCATGAATTTGATCGAACAAGTTATCAATTAATGGGAGAGGATACTTGTTTTTATTGTGATTTTTTTATGCTCACAATAATCGATGCAAAGGCAGATTGTCCCATCATTCTTCTTGATGAAGAGGACTGGTGGACCCCAAGGTGAAGCACTTGGGCGTATAAACCCTTTATCCAGATTCTCATGTAGTTGTTTCCTTAAATCCTAAAACTCCAAAATAGTCATTCTATACAGAGTCTTGGATATTGGCAATGCCCCAGGTATAAGATCAATTGATAATCTAACATCTCTTTTAGAAGGAAGACAAGATAATTCCATTGGAAACACTTCAGTGAATTCCCTCACAATAGGCAGGTCTTCAAGAATGGTTGCCTCTTTAGACTCAATCATCTGATCCAGATACGCATGATCATAGGTCAGTAATATTCATGCATGAGATGATAGAGCTAAAGAAGATTCATCTTCCTCCTTACACTTGAATAGAATCAGGGGTCGATTCCCCACATGGAGAGTGATTTCACTCTCACAGAAATTTATGTTGGCTCTATATAAGTAAAGCCAATCCATGCCAAAATTGCATCAAATTATACCAGAGGGAGTATTATGAGGTTCTCTAGGAAATTCAAACCATAGATTATGATAGGGGAGGAGTTATATTCAAGGGATGTAATGATTTTTCCATTTTTAGTACTCACCGATATCTTTACTTCTATGATTTGTGGTGGTGCTAAGATCATTCAACTAAAATTTTGGTATATAAAATAATGCGTAGAACCTGTATCAAAATGTACGTTCACTATTATTGAATGAATAAAAATAATAACTATCACTAATTATTGTTGTGGTTCACTTCGGTAGTAGTGATGGAAAAAAGCTCTCCCTTGCAGCCTTGGAGGTTTTTGGTTGCCTCCAAGAACCCTAGTCTTAGAGCATTGATTCGTAAGATGCCCTGGTTCATTGTAGTTGTAGCAATGAACAACACGTTGAGGTTCGAATGGATGGTTCCTCTACTTTATTGCAGCCATGGGTTTTTCTTGTCTGTAGTTAACAATTAGGAGCCCTTTTCTTCCACACCTAAAGAATTTCATCGTCCCCTTCAGGAAATTTTTGTGGTGCTTCTTTCCGCACCTTTGGAAAGTGGGGTGCTGGATCTTCTTGGTACCGCTAGTTTTATCCATATGACTGCCAGTATTTAAGTCCACCTTAAAATTCTTATCCCGATGATACCACTATGATTCTCCGATCTCCATTTCGACATTGAGAGAAAATCAGACAATTTCCTCAAAGCTGTCGAAGTCACAGATCACCAGCGCTTTCTTTAGTCAAGGTTTCATCCCACCAAAGAAGTGTTCGACGTTGCATTCAGGGGTAACGACAAAGATGAAGATGTATCGTGCAATACTTGTGAAATTTTCCTCATACGCTCTGACAGATTTGTCGTCTCTTTGCTTGAGGTAAAGGATGTACCTTTCCATCATAAGTCGGAGGGTGTGTGGAAAATATTTATCAAAAAACATCTTCTGTAAATCCTTTCATTCCAACGCCTTGATCTTCTCCTTGGGCTTCTTATTTTTGATCAACTTCCACCGTTGATCAACATCACTCTCCATATGATAAGAATCAAGGAGAATCTTTTCTTGTTTATAACATTGAAGGATATAGAAGATCTTTTGAATGGGGCTGATCTATTATTAAACGATTGAGGAATCACATGATCTTTTAAAATTAGGAGGCCTTTGTCTCTTGAAGCTCTCGATAGAGACTTGTTCTTTCTTGGGGGTGTTTGAACATTCTTCTTCACCCATGTTTCTATGCAAATATTGAGTAAACTGAGATATAATCAGGACAAAGTTTGCGATTCCTACTCCCATCAGATTAGGAATCTCATTAGCATAGTCATCACATTGATCTTCAAATCAGTTGTTAGCTCGAGTCCTCCTATTACAGGCCATTAGCTAGAATAAAAGGAAAGTTAGGGGTAACACATAATGGTCAATCGAAGGAAAAAACTGATAACTTATAAATAACATTTATTTCTTTAACTTATGAAACCATAGACTTCAATCTATGCTATTCATGATTTACTTTTTAACATATATTCTTAGGGGAATTTTTTAATTCTCTTAATAAGGGTTCATACTAAGCTTGTGAATTCACCAACTCATTTCTCCCAGGAGTATCATAACCAATAGTGTAGCAAGGCCGGTTTTCAAGAAGCAGTTCTCATTCGAGTCTATCTCAATGCAGTTTTTTCAGGTTCTACCCCTAGGATACATCTGTGCCAGAGCCGCCTCTACCTCCTCGTATCCAGAGAGGGATGTATTTGATTGTTAAACCACTTAATCAATACTCAACAATACATAGGGATTTTTTTATTATACTTATTCTTCTATCTACATCCTCACTAAGGTTTTATAATCCTAATCCTAAAAATAACTGAACATATCCTCTGATACAAACAATAAGACCCTGCTTTTTATTACACATTTAAACCCAATTTATTACATAAAATCACCACTTGATTCAACATATATGATCAAGAGGTGTAGTGTATTTGGGGCTTAGGAACATTAAATAATAGATTAGAACATAAAACACACAACATATTTATTGAAAACATCTTTTACAAGAACACTACATTCCCTCATACTTAGCATTGCATGGGATAACCTGAGGACATGCATAAGAAAAGGATGAGATATAATGCCCAATATGGGAATAAACATGGAATAACATGAGGAATAAAATACATGTTAGAGAATAGGTATGTCAATGGATAATAAGAGAATCATGAACAGAAATACATGATAATCATAACATGGAAATGTGGCAACAATACTTAACATGGAATTAGCATGAGCTAAGGCTCATTGCACATGGAGCATGAGTAAACCCTCATTACAAAAGAAGCATGAGTAAAACCTCATTTCACTTGAATTATCAGGAATAACCACCTATTTCACATGATTTATCATGATACTATACTTTACCTAATTCATTGGAGCACTATCAGGGCGCACCCTTCTAAAACATTTCATTTCATATATAAGTGTACCACATGGATCATGGAATCAGTCAACACCATAAGTTATTAAAAGATTAAGTAATGTGAAATAAATACATTAATGTAACATTAAATATGTATATGTGCATAAAGGTTAATACCCTTGATAGATACATTAGCATGGTATTCACTACACAATGATCTTGGCTTGGAAAAACGCGGTGCAATTTTGGCAGCATAATGGCGTGACAAAAGGATTCATGAAAAGGGTTGATTAGAGAAAAAATGGTGTCTCATAATATGAACATGAAATTTAAAGTAATGGGATAATCTTGATATATATACCAACAAATGTAATGGAATTTATATGCATAATACTATAGAATTACTTGGATGTAAAAGAGGAGAGAGAAATCCCTCAATGAATTTCTATATGGTAACAGGTGTACATGGGAGGAATTAATGAGAGAGAAAGGGGTATCCCATAATCCAAACATAAAATTGGAAGTATGGTAGAGGGGACAAATAATACCCCAACATTATTAATTGAAATAAAAAGGGAATAACAACTTAAATAAAATTGGACAAAATTGAGAATGGAAGAAATCCCTTACTTGGAAGTGTGATCCCAAAAGCTTGGGAGAGGCTTGAGATATGCTTATTGGGATCTTGGGGATACATGGGAGGAATCTAGAGAGATGAGGTCAGAGTATGGAAGAACTCTAAAGGATTTTAGTGAAGAGGAAGTGGGGTCTTGGGTGGGTTTATATAGGAAAGGAGAGGGAATTCTTTATTATTTAGGTTTGGGTCACCACACAATAAACTAATCAATACCACAAATCATCCCATGGTTTCTTCACATGGTTTTTGCCAAAAGGGAGTGGAAAACAATATTTTTTAAGGCCAATGGCCGAACGTCTTAAAATAAAATGGTTTCTTATGTGGAGGTGAGTCACACTCTCAAGGAAAACAATTTTAAAAGACAAATTGTTTTAAAAGCCTTGAAGGGTCCACTGAAGCTTTGTAAAATAAATAAAAAACCCCAAATTCAAATATTTTTAATGGTAAATCATATATTGTCTGAGAAAAATGTTTATATTAGTTTATTATATCACGACTGGGTCATTATAATGTAATAAAATTCGTTATATATTTAAACGGTATTTAATTTTTACCCAAAAATTTCGACTGTATCAGAAAATTTTCAAAAATTCACCATTGGATAATTTTGATGTCCTGATTCCAAAAATAATATTAATTTTATCTAAATAATTATATAAATATGTGAATTTTTACTTTTAAAATAAAAACCAACATTTAGTGAAAATTCATGGGTTTAGACAAAAATAGCTTTCAAACCTTAATAAAATTTACAATTGAATTCATAAAATTAAATGAGCATTTATATTTAATAAAAATTAATTTAATTATAATATTATTTTTTAAAATATTATTTAATTCAAAAATACATTAATTCATCAAAATATATTTCTTAGTTGAATATTAACTAAAATTAATATTTGTGCTTTAAAAACTATTTACAAAGTAACAATAATAAAATAAATGAAAATTATTTATAAAAAATAATTTTCATAGTCATAGTGCTAGGGTATTGTTACATAACCCTTTATAACACCCTCATAAGACCGAAGGTTAAGGTGTGTGATGGTGACAGACTCTTGGGGTGGCTCGGATAAGTCACTCAGGTTGTAATCTCTATTAAATTCTACTTCTACCATAGCCGATTCCGCTCAAGCTTAACGTGTTCAAACTCAGCTTGGTCTTGGTCAAGAGAAAAATCCCATTGATGACACCTCCTTTCTGATCTCTAAAAAATGGGCATCGTATGGGTAAATTCTACTAGATGAGGCCATTACATCCTTTTTCCGAGTAAATTGGATTTGTTAAAACTCTATATTTATACTAATCATGTGATCATTGTTCAACAACTATATTAGCAATGGTCACAATTCATAATGGTATTTTAAAATCCAGAAACCTAAAAACAATGATGTTCTCATTTTATATATCCATAATAAACTTTTAATTAGATCCATAAGAATTTCCATTAATGAAGGTTTGGTTCATTACATGATTCATGTTTATATTTTAAAATAATAAAAACATTTATGATCTATTTACTACTATATATCGATGAATTGATTATAATTTGATAGTATATTCAACATATAATTTATTGTAATTATAAGTTAATGGAGGTGTTTGAAATGAAAATATTATGAAATGATAATAAATATTTTGAGATTAAAATAGTTATGAATATAGATAATAATTTTCCCTACCTATCACAACATGGTTATATTGTAAATTTTTTGAAGAGATATATATTTGGTAGCTTGAAACCATCTTATTTCCTAATAAAAACATTTTAAGCACTCTATAACGCTATCTCATACAAATTAATTTGATGTTGAATTTATTTTTATGATACCATATGCTCTAATAGTAGGAAACACCTTGTATTCAATTATTTTCAAAAGCTCTAATGTTGAATGTTTTGTTTTCACTCTTAGCATATTTTTGAGTAATCCACATTGGTAATTTTTAAAATTCCTTTTTTGTAATATTTCTCAAGCTATAGAACTATATTTATGTTAGAAAAATAAATCTTATATTACTAACCCTAGATTTTTATATAGGCTATGAATATACATGTAATATACATTCATGTATGTCCTTCATAGTAAATATATTTAATACCTATGGAGGACTGATATCATTAAAATTTAACCTATAATCCATGGTGTCCCTCTCATGCACTGAATTGAAATAAATTTCCTAGACTATGGAAATAGAAGAAGCTATTTAGCACAATAATTTTATTTTATTATGCCATGGTAGGTGTTAATATGTTGACATTATGTCACATTTTATAAGAGACAATATTGAATTTGGAACTGCATGTGTCAATGAGATATATACTAAGGATAATCAAGTTTATAAGTTGAATACAATTTCATCGTAATAAAAATTCAATCACTATTTAGATTTAGTGAATTTGGTTCCAATTCAATGATAATAGGTTAAAGAATATCTCCAATATAATATGAAAATGGTATATATTTTTAGTTTTTATTTATATATGAAATTTATTTACTATAATTTTGGAATTACATATTATATGAATAAAAAATTATATAAAATTGTTTTTATTCTATAAATGATATTGGGTTTATATTTGTGCTTGGTCCATGTTTTTTGGGCATGTTTCTTCATGACCCTTAATTTCTGAAGACTTCTCTCCTTTTCCCAAACTATAAAAGTGAACTACTAAAGTTTTTACCCTCACTATTGATTATGTTAACCATAATTTTCATCATGTTCATCCACCTTTTCTACTTAACCAATTTTTATTGTTTGGGCATTCTTTGTAGCCTTCCCTGGTTCTCTACGGTTGTTTCATCACCTATTCTTTTCACAGGGATTGATCACACATGTGTGGCATCCCATTGGATTATTTGTTTTGTTCGACTCCCCAACACCTTTACTATCACCAAGTAGAGGGAACCATAACCCCCCTCTATAATATTATTTTAAGAAGATCATATATGTTGTCTTTTGTCCTTCCCTATACATTCCTTCAATAAGCATAGGTGCATCTGATATTTCGCAGACATCTTTCATCGGGAATTTTCTAAAATGGAGAACCTCTAGTGAATGATTTCATATCAATAAGTTATAAATCACCATTATCTACCCATAAAATAGTATCTCATGTATATTTTTAAAGATTCCTTGGATCTGAAAGGATCTTTTTGTACTTTTAGTTTCATTTCATGGTTTTATTTTCATCTGTTACATTGAATCTATATTTTTTGGTCAACATGTTCAGTTTTTTACTATTTTCATCTTAATAAAAGGAAATGTGTATAGGTGGTGGTCCTGTCATGCACAAAGGATCCCAAAGGATCTGAATCACATTAAATATTATACCCCTTTTATTTCATTATATTTTCTTAGTTGTGATTTCTTTTTTTTATTATATTCATCTTGACTTGGAAAAAGTGAAATCTATTTTCATTTTTTTCCTTTATCATTTCAAACATATACTATCACACATATTTAGTGGAATCCTGTCCACTATTTAGTGACCCCTGAATATTCATAGTGCGGTATCCTTTAGATTTTCCCTAACAGTGGGCAAGGGCGTCAGGGGATTAGGAAGGGGTGACAATGCTTCTAAGAATCTCAGTTGTGAAGCCACTACATGAGTTTATATAAATTATTTGAGTTCTATTCATATTGTTTTTTGGATATTCATTAACATATGTTGGGGTTTTTAATGATGGAATTGTTACCACTGTGTTTTTCAGCTTTTATGTAGACACAATATTTAAATAATTGAATAAGGCATTTTTATTACATGGAGGGATCAAAAGTTTATATGTGGAACCTAATGCCCATGTAGGTTTATATATATTTAAAGGTATATATTTTTCGTTGATCCCTTATTGATACATAACTAAGAACATGTTGTTCAATATATATTTTAATGATTCTAAATAATCATTGGAATAACCATTCCATTTTAACCATTTTATATATCATTTATTTAACTTGTAGGTAGGGAAACATGATAATTATTAGTATTTTAATAGATTGATTTAATTTTAGATTTGTACATGTTTAATTAATATATTAATATAATATTTATATTATATATACTAACAAATACGCATTGTAATATTTTTCTGAATCATTAATAAGAATCATGAAAAAACAAAACAAACCAAAAACATTTATAAAGGAAAATATTTATTAGCACAAAAAAACACTAATAAAAAGGTTCCCTTAATCACCTTGTAATTTAGTACTGATAAAAATTATCTTCGCCATATTATTTTTTTATCCCTAATAAAGGAATATATGAATAATTTTATTTATAAAAAAATATTAATATTTTTTAAGATATATTTTATATAATAATATGTATGTAAATTTATCTAGGGCTAGGTCATACCTTTTATGTTAAATAAGGAAATGAAAATAGTTTAAGTAATATTTGTCGATTTCTATATATTTATCCATGTTCCTTAAAAAGGATTTGTCCCTATGGTTTATAGAAGGATAAATATATGCCTATTTGTGATCTATACACACCATATTCAAAAGGGGACGGGGTACCAAGATGTTTTCTCCAACTTTGATCTGTTAAGGAGTTGTACTAGCATGTTTTGCTTCTACTATATTCTCAATAGATTGAAAATGATGAGAGCTACACTATAAGGATCACTTGATGGAAGTATGTGGGTGAGACCTGAATCACCATATAAAATCAATGAAGTGCCTAGAGGAAGAACAACTAATAAACTAATGTGGGGAAACACACCTTGGATCACTATATAAAATATATTCAAAGAAATAATGAACGAATCCACAGTGACATGTCTAAGTCTCATAGTCAATGGAATACTATTTAATTTATGCTCAAAACTTCCTAATCCATGATGAATTGAAATAAATGTAATTTCTAGTATGAAAGAGGAATATATGAAATATATATAAAAATAGACCATGGGATATATCCACAAAAAATCAATTTATTCAATGGATTTGAGAAAATAAAAAATATGCCACTTAGAACTAGAGAATTATGGAATGGGGTGTAGCCTATGATCAATAGGTCAAGACGAAGGACCAAATGAAAAAGATTCCAGAACAAGATATATATATATAGATAATATATAAAGGATGGAAATAAAAATGATGAAAATAAAGAATTTTAATATGATATTAAATTATGTATTTAATTAAATTAATATATGAATTGAAAATTCATTATTCTATAACTTTGAAATTAAATTGAGAACAAATTTAATATGAAACACAATATTACAAATATCTACCATAGAAATTAATCCCAAAAACCTTAATAGGATTATGGTTCACCAAGATTGGGTAATCCATGAATCAAAACATATTAAAGAAACTATGATAGAGTACGATAATTGTTTGTCTCCCAACGTGCATCAAGGTGATACACAGTGCCAAAATAAAATTATTTTTTAAACTAATTATAAACATTCTCATAATGAAATCAACTCCAATCATAAAAAAGAACACATAGATGGTCTTACCTAAGTCCTTCATGAGATAATTCCATCTTGGAAAATCTTATCCCAATTCATAGGTACCATCACGGCCAAGAAGAACGTAATAGTATCCATACCCTAAAACCATGGTAGAAGAAACATATCATAAGAATGATAGTGTAATGATGAAAAATAGCAGAAAAAGAAACAATAGAAAATAAAATCATAGAAAAATAAAAAATCGATTGAGCCTCCACGTGAACCCAGAACCAAAAAAGGATTGAAACAACTTACACCACTAGCTCTAAGCTGATATATTTTAGCTAACCACCTCAAAGAGAAAGTAATCCTTTTGATAAATTGTATAAAATAATCCATAATAATGATACATAATTCCTAACAAGGAAAAAACCACACTCACTAATGTCAACATGGAATTTTCTCAAAAATATGGTATCACATAAAGCAACATATATACCAAATATCATGATGAAAATCTATAAGATATAATAAAACATCAATGATCTTTGGGAATTAAACTAAAAAACATATGAAATACATTATAGTCTTATATGAATTGATATCTCAGTTCCAACTAACATCTCTGGAGAGATCCCTCTAGAACATATATGACGTACAACTATCAATAAACCTACTCATGTGTCATTGTAACTCTAAACACTATTAAAACATAATCACTAACAACAATAAGTCCAAAAAACCAGTGGAAATTATTCTAAACCTAGATACAAATATGATGAGAAAAATGAGTTAAATACCAATTGAATCTTAAGGAAAATATATATAAACATTAGACCAAATAATATATCTGATAAATCTACCACCAGACCTCACTACTAACAAAATATCTCCCAAAGTCCAACCTCACTTGACCCACCTACAATGAAACCAAAGAAACCACTAGTAAGTGCCTACCAAAAGGTCTCTATATGTCTCAAATACATAGGAAACATAGTAGAACTGAATTATAATTCATTTAATGGGATATATATACCCATATTAATTAAAAATCAAAGAGTTTTATGGTATAGAGACATAAAAAATTAGTCTAATTTAATTAATATAGATTATGAATTTTGATGACACATAATAATTCCCGATATGGCTCAAATTATAATCGTTTATGTATGGGTTTTGGGTAGTATGAATTCAAGGGACAAATTAGGCCATTATTTATCATGTTGGTTGGTTAATATAAAAAAATGAACTATAATAAGAATAAATATTCTAATATTTTACATCCAATAAATGTGAAACAATATTTATATAAACAGATTCCAATAACATGGAATAATCAAATGAATGCAATCATTGTACAATACATAGTGGTAGTGGAATTTTGAACATTTCAAGTATGAGAATTTCGAAAACCTGTATAAAAAATCTATACAAGAAGATTATAATAGAAATAATCAAATTAGATGATAATTAATTATAAAATACATACATTTATAGAACTGAAATAGGATATTATTTTTTATAAATCCCCATATTATAAATTCCATAAAAACACTTTATTAGTGCTACAAATAACTAATATTATAAGTACTGATAAAATATGGTCAATTTTATCATTAGTAAAAATAGATATATTAAATGGTCCTTTTATAGTGCTAAAAATTCATTAATAATGGGTGTAGATTATTGATATTTGTTTAGATATGATAAATATTTCTTTTATGAGTGCTAGAAATAACCTTGATTCAAGATATACTACTGTAGTGTGCTTCTAAAATTATAGCACACTAGGGTAGTAAAAATAAAATTTAAATGAAATAAAATTTACATCACAACTATACAAAAAAAGACTCTATATTATAGATATTTCAAAAATTGGTTTTTAAAAATACATTAATAATTAATATTTATCAAAAACATTAAAAAAATGATCCATTATCTTTGTCCCTCAAATCCCTCTCAAAAGAGAGAGATCATGCTATTAGTTTCTGAATAGACCACCCCATCTCAAGAAAAAGGGTGCACATGTACACAAAACGAATTATTATGTCAGTGGTACTATAAAGAAATAAACTAACCATAAATTTGAATGAATACATTCATTAAAAGTGAATTTTAAACTAAAAACAAATGTTCTGATTCATACTAATCACATAGTGTATTGGATTGAGGTGTGGATAATTAATACACATCAAAAATAAATTATGGATCTTTGTCCTGATGTATTAAAATAATATGAATGAACTCTCTCGTTTTTGAGTATATGGCTTGTGTTTTGATCTTACATGTCATTTTTAAAATAAAAAAAATTAAGATTGAGTCATATTGAGAGCACCATATATAATAATTAGTTCAATATGATTCCTACACATAAAAAATGACTTAGGGATCCTTTTCCTAAAGTAACAAAACAATTTGAATAATTTTACTTGTTTTTGAGTATGTCACTTGTGTTTTGAATTAAAATGTCACTTTAAAACTAAAAACATATACTTAAAGTCATACAAAGAAAATTGAGTATAAGATTGAGGTTTTGTTGATTATGACACATGAAAAGTGACTTATTTATAATTTTTAATGTATCAAAAAATTTAAGAATTTTTTTGATGCTAATTAGTGATCAGAACATCTTTTTAAATAAAATAGTATGTTTTGAACTGAAAACCTGAACTTTGAGTCATACTTGTCACACCCTGTATCAGATTGAGGTTAGGATGATTCAAATACATTACATATGACTAATAGATCATTATCCAAATGTATCAAAACAATTTAAATTAACATTATCACTTTTGAGATTGTGATATCTATATTCAACTAAAATGTAAATTTTAAACTAAAAACACACATTTCATGTCACACCGGTGACACCATGTATCATATTGGGTTATGGATTATTCTTACATGTAAAAAATGAATTATGGGTCATTTTAATAAGGTATAAAAACAATATAAATATGTTGGATCAATTTTGATAATGTCACATGTGTTTTGAACTAAAATTTCATTTCTAAACTAAGAACATATACTTCTAGTTGTAAAAGGCACATAGTGCATCATATTGATGTGTGGTCGACTCTTATACGTCAAAAATGACTCATGGATTTTTTTCAAATGTATTAAAACAATATAAATATATTTTCTTTGTTTTGATAATATGGTGTGTGTTTTGAAATAAAACATCAATTTAAATAAAAACACACTCTTCGAGTCATACTAGTCACACCATGTGTTGGATTGACATGAGGTTTTTTCTTACAAACCAAAAATGACTTTAGAATCATTTTACAAAATTATCAAGATAATTAAAGCAAGTTTTCTATGATTTCAATGAGTGAAACTTGTTTTCAACTAAATGTAATATTTAATATAAAAACAGATACATTAAGTCATAGTAATATAATCATGTGTTGGATTAAGGTATGGATGATTCTTACACATCAAAATGACATATGGATCATTTTTCTAAAGTATGAAGACAATCCAAGCATAATTTACTAGTTTTTTAGTGAGTGACAAAAGTTGTTAACTAAAATGTAAATTTTTAATTCAAAACACACATTTTTAATCCAATCGGTCACACCATGTATTTGATTGAGGTGTGTCAGATTCTAGATAGTATTCTATCATGTGTAAAAGTGGGGAACTATTTAAAGATCTCATTGAACAAAATCCCCACATATAATCCTCTATATCAAGGATTTGCATGTTCCTCACAATGGGTGGAATTTTTTTAGGATATATATGATCTTATTTAAATTTCTTTAATTAATGAGGGATTCTATTATAATTGAATTATTCAAAACAGGTATTTTCATCATAAAATTAGTGTGAGGATTTAATTTAGATAAGGATGTTAGTATATTGGTGAACATCTTATGAAAATGGAATCATGAAGATCCTTTAATAAGGGAAATATCTTTTCAATACATAAGTTTATTAATAATTTAGTATCCATGATAGTTTACATTAATGATTTCATCAATATTATATAAAGGGTAATTAGTGATAACATTCTAGGATGAAAAATCCCATGGATATTATCTGGATTTGGATCAGTGATAGAAAAAATTTAAATAAACAAGTGAAATATATTTCATTTATGACAATTACTATGGACCAATGAGTTATTAATATAAACATGAACTCATTTTTTTGGCGTGGAAGTTGGATTTGATCAAAACTATCAGTTATTATTTATCATTTGAAATTTTCACCATAAATAAACCTTTTAATAGTCAATAATGTTTCAATTACATCAACATTAATGGTTATAATAAAATATTTCAAAAATGATTAAAAATAAAAAATTCTTGAAATGAACTATGGAAACCACTCCCTATGTGATTTTTTTATTTTAAATCATTAATAAATAAAACATTTAATGTTATTTGATGTATTTATCTTTTTAGATGAGATATTATTTTTAAACTTCAAAGTACCTTTTAAAAATTAATGGACGAAAATTGGTGTCATCATATATTTTTTGGAAGCACCCTTGAGATTTACATTATGTTTCTAGTAGAAAGAAATCTCATCTTCCACCTAAAAAAACATGTTCATTATTATTTAACTTGTTGTAAAAAATTGGAGGCAATTTATGAATTAAAAAAGTATATTAATAAATGAATCAAAGAGGTGAATTGGATTAAGAATTATACTATTCAAAATTAGTGTCCAAAGGACTACATACTCTTAAAATCATACTAGGGATCAATTTAATGAATTTGTTTCCTTCCATGTATATATATAAAATATTATGGAAATGAAATATTTGAATACAAGGAGGAGTTAATGTGTTTTGGAGTAATAAATGAATTTATGGATGGATTTGGTTTTCTATATATGGGCATTTATATACTTCTAGACACATCCTTCATATCTCCTGTAAGAGTTATAACATTGTTATAATGCATCCAAATGTTACTTCTAGGATGGGAAGCCTCCCATCATAGTGACTTATTAGCCAAGGCATAAATTAAATGGGTGAAAACCCATTAATGTTTTCTTATCCCAAACAAGGAAATGTTATTCAGTGATAAGTGGATAGAGTTTTTGCGGAAAAAAATGGTCCTTTCAAGGATGGAGGATTTTATAAATCATCCATAGCCTCTTTATACTGAGAGATCCTTATAATTGGAGTTAATGATGATGTTTAAAATAAATTCCAGTTTCTTGATTTATCCATCAGAACACATTCAAAAGTAAAAACCATATAATAAATCTATGCATATGTGAGATAATTCAAGTGGAAACCAAATGAAATAGCTAACATGATGATTTTGATCCTAAATCAAACCATGTGTTGGAATTAGGCATAATTTATTATTGAATATCAAAAATGACTTAAGGATATTTGTCTTTAAGAATTAACATAATCCAAGAATGTTTTCTATGTTTTTCTGAGTGATAGAAGTTTTTAATGGAAATGTAATTTTAAGATTTAAGTCACAGACTTTTGTGTCATACAGGTCACCTCATGTATCAGATAGAGGTGTAGTTGATTCATAAATGTTACAAATGACTTAAAGATGATTATAGTAATTTTTCATGAAAAAAAGGAATGTTTTCAAGGGTTTGAGTGAGTGAAAAATTCTTTAACAAAAATTTCATCATAAACTTAAAACTCGCACTTTGATTCATTTCAGTCTCACTATATATTGAATTGAGCTGTGGATGATTCTTAAATTTCACAAAAGTCTTACGGATAATTTTCATAAAGTATAAAAATAATCTAAATTCATTTTTTTCTGATAATATGACATTTTTTTGAACTAAAATCACAATTTTAAACTAAAAACAAACATTTCAAGTCATACTATTGATGCTATTTATTGTATTGAGAAGAATCTAATTCCTATACATAAAAAATGACATATATACCATTCAAATAAAAGTATCAAAACAATTTGAAACTTTTTTATTGATTTTTAATATGTATCATGTGTTTAAAAAGAATTAAATTTAAACTAAATATATATATATATAATGATCACAAAATTAAGTTAATAAGAAGTAGTATTTCATAGTTTCCTAAGGTATGTATACATTTTAACAACAGGTGTTCTACCTATTTGTTTCTAAACAAATATATTTTCAATTTTGAATAGAAGGTCTGTCTATATTACTATAATTACTAAAAAATATAATTAAATAATGGATTAATAAATATTTTAAATTAAGTTGTAATTATCATTATAAATACTTTTAGGGGATGAATGTTTGTTGATTGAATATGATATCTTTCATAAATTTTCACACTTAATAACCCTAATCTTTGTTATTAATTTGATTATGAAACTATAGAAAACTGATAAAAATAATTAATTTTTTATATATGTTTTGATTTTGAAATATTCTTATATATACCCTAATAATTATCAACTTTTAGAAGTCTATAAGATTTTTATGTTAATAGACTGTCCTTATGCCATGTTTTTGATGATATTAAAACACTACCCTATCATTTCAAAATTTACATTAAAACATAATATAAAATATATAACTTGTATTTTATTTATGAAATTTTGTATGTAGACTATTAAAATTTGATAAACTTCATCACATGTGGTTCATTTGATGGGTATCCTATCATAGAATTCATAAAATAATTCTTTATAGTATCCGAATTAATTGTAATGAGAAAGGAATGTGGCCATAAAATTGAAATAAGTAATAAATGGAATGGAAATATATTTTATATGTTTAAATTATATTTTTTTACACATGAATTGTTTATATTTAGAAAAGTTTTTCATTTTTTATTCTTTTTTTCAAAAATTGAGGCTAGTTTGTCAATTGTTACTAAATATTCCTCTTCATTAAATGGGGTTCTTGTGTGTAGAAGTTATGTGTAGAATAATGAGACTGGATTTTTATTCATAGGATTTTATCTTTAAATTAAAATGATATAAACTCCTTCAAAATATATGAATAGTATCTAACTATAATTAAAATATTAAATTAGATATTGGATAGACATCTTACTAAAACACCCCTCTTCTATTCATTTACAACTGAGGCTCCTATCCATCTATGATTGAGGATTTAATCTTAATTTTCAAGACCAAGAAAGTATGTAATGGAGTCCCAATAAATTTTTTCTTCAAAACCAATGATATATGTATCACCATTTTTGAACATAGTATTTGCATGAACTGGTAATATTAGTAAATGAAGAATTATAATTAGTGAAGTAAAGGAATATTATAATGTTATTTCAAATCTATTGGTTAATCCCTTATATTGGTTTAAATTTACCTTCCATTGCACCCCTTCCCTTTCTCCATCTATAACGAAATTCATCAGTTGAAGCCTTTTTAACTAATTTTTATTGGTTTTTGTGTAAAACTAAATTGTAAATGAATACCTCCTTGTGAAAATATATTTTTACAATATCAAATGACCATGATATGAAAGTGTCAATACAAAGAATGACTGTATGATCATCCAGATCATCAAGGGGAACAGGTAGCTCGATGAATATCTTGTGAGTTATATCAATCAACACTATCACATGATATTTTGGATTTTTTGCATGTGTATAATATCTATTTAGATGTTGTACATTTTACCCCTCATAGTTTAGATATTGGTTAATGATTGTAAATATAAATTACAACTATTTTCAGCCAATAAAATATCAATATATGAATGGTATTATAGTCATTCTGATTCACATTTCAAATAAATACTTATAAAAAAAATTTATTACCTTGTATAAGGAATACCTTTTAGGGGAATGTCTCACATAAAAGATAGTTGGGGGGTCATTATGTAGTGGTTGTTGTTGTGTTGTTTTGTATCTTTGATATATTCCCATAATGTTCTCTAACAACTAGTACTGCTAATTATGTTTTCCGTCAAGAGTTGTTTTTCATGTCTTAATCTCATCCATTATCTTATCTTTAACCCTATGCGAATTTATTTTCACAAAAAAAATGTTCAAGGGGACACCCCAAAACATGCACATCTCACGAAACCGTATTACTCTGGTCTCTTCAAAGACACATATTTAGTCACTCATCAGGTATAGATAATTATGATTTATGTGTCTAAACTAGATATAAAAATATAGTAAAATAATTAATTATAGTTATGTAATACTGATTTAATGTATATTATGTTTTTTTCATACTTATATTCTACCCATGTTTCTTGAGTTTTCATCTATTAGTATCCCATATTTATTTACACCAACGTTTATTCATAGCACATGACATGGGATGAAAATGGATTTGGATCTTGATTCATAAATCTTAATATAAATAAAGAAATGTAATTATGTTTTTTTAATTCAATATAAAAGTATTACTATCGATTTTTAATACACACGATTTTTTCAAATGAATAATACACCATCCTTTCTTCACGTTAGTGGTACAATGGTTTTTATACAAGATGCTTCTTTTTAGAACTTAGTTATTGTTCAAAAATTAAAAATTCATAATTAAAGTGATTATACCATATACAATAATGTAATGTATTACCAACCGAAATGTACATGAAATGGTTTCACCAAAAAACAACCAATAAAAAAATTCCACATTTCATAGTTTATCATGTGTGCATACATCTTTGGTGGGAATGTGATAACTTTCTATTAAACATCCCTAAGATGATTATTTTTTTGATTTTCTGAAATCCTTTATGAGCCTCTCCAATAACAATTAATAAAAATTATGTTCAGAAATCATCTCATATAAATGAACTCTGCACAGGATAATGAATTGTAAACAAATATTTGATTATTTTTTGGTAAAAAAAAGACATTATATCATAAGGTTACCCTCGTATCTTCTCATATTAGTGCTTTAAGAGTAAGAACAACATTATTATATGTTCATTCATGTAGTGAGACCAATGTAACTATTGAACAAGGACTATTTGGGATTAATAGGATTGTTTTTTTCATTCTATCAAACCTCAAATTGGATGCCTCTACACCTCACATTAATAGTTTTTGTTAACACTACCATGATACGATGATACATTATTTTCTAAGACATAAGTTGTTCAGCTTCTTCTATTTATTCAACATAAACATCATCAATATTTTTTCCTTTGGATTGATAGCATTTTTATGTAACCAAGCTTATTTTACTCCATATTGGGAGCATTATCATGTCTGAAAACTTGTCATTCCACTATATTGGGAGCATAATCATGTCGTGAAACCTATTGTTTCACAATATTGGGAGAATCATCAACTGAATAATCCATTATAAGTATAAATTTTTGAATATTTCATTTAGATATCCTAAATTTTTGAGTGAATAAATAATAGCATTATTTAATACAATGTGTAATAAAACAAATAACCTTATAATTGAAATATATTTTTTCATTAAATGCTAAATGGAATTGATCCCTCTATAGAGTATATAAATCCGTGAATTTTTGTATCGTATGAATTAAATGACCATATATACATTGGGGACAATGAGAAATAATTGTGATGTCCCAAGGAAATAGTCATCCTTAGTTGAATTAACAAATGAATCTTTAGTGGTTTTAGTTGATAACAGAACAATTTTCCATTATCTATTTGTTGAATCTAGAAAAAAAATGCCTATACATCCTATTATTCCTTTATAATTAATTCATTTTTAAACCACTCCTTAATGAAATAAACTTTCATTATTCCTAATTAGTCAATTTTAAATATACTTCTATTATCAATAAAATGTAATTGAAAATTCATCACTTGGAATGTTGTAAAATCCAACTCCAATATCTATTCATTGATTCCAAACTATTAAATATTACCATATTTTTTTTATATCCCATGTTTTACATACATGCATCACCTCTTCTAAAATTCTAACTCCACTATTCGGTATGGTATAATGTATATCACGTTCCTTTGTATAGAACATATAACAATTAATTACATTACCATAGTAAGAAAATACATGCGCACTCTATCATTTTTCTAGAACTAAAATATATTATCAAATTGAAATCATATTTTTAGTTTAATCCTTAAAATGTATTCTTGAGAATATCTTATAAAATATCTATTATGTGTATTTTATATCCCTCTTTTAGACTTTGTTGGATTTAAATTCCCTGGAGTTAATTTGTGGGATTCAACATATGGAACAACTTCTAATATATAATGGAATACATAAATGTGGGGCCACTCCTAATCTTTTGTAGTAATTGTGACAATACATATTCTGGAAATTACATCACTACAAGACACCTCATGTGACGATATTTTAGTAGACCAATTCAATCCACATCGGAGAGGTAGTTAGTTTATAACTCAACGACTTCCTCAACAATATATAACACTATACTACAACATTCTATTCAATGTTAATTTTTGACAAACCCTTTAAAAAATTCATATTATATTCAATAGGGTATATCCTTCTATATTTTAATTGACTAAATATCCAATTATATCTAACGATGTGAACCATCATATCAAATAATTTCAGAAGGAAGGATATCTCCAATTAACGTAATATAAAAATAATTTCCTTTTCCAATGTTTGTAATACCATTGGATATATAAATTTACTACATATATATTTTAAAAAATAAGGATCTTGATTAATGTATGATGAAAATTCTTAGGAAAAATGAAAAGTAAAGTTACATGTATTAGATCTTGCATCCAATCATTGTAATCATGTTATTTTGACCCATTATATTTTAATCAATAATTATCATGATATTATTTCTATTAGATCAATACCCCTATAGAAGCATTATATCCTTTAAGAAGTTAAAAAAATGATATTTATCTTTTCTAGAAATAATATAAGTGGTTGGAGGAAGAAAATTTTAAATCTCACCCTTCACCAACCCCAATTCTTCCCACATCCCCATGAATGTCATATCCAACCTAGCATTAGTACCATACTTTGTTTTGTTGAGTGAGTTTAGTAATATAAAAATGAGTTTATCACATATTTTCTATTTACATACATGATATGAATAAAATTCCTGACACATAAAAAATTCTATTATAGTAATTAAAAAATCCAATCACTTTTTCCAACCGGTTTTTTTATGAATTAACAAAAGAGGTGTCCATATATTTTACTTTCCCAAATAATTAATCACCTATAAGTTGAGATTGTGTTACACATTCTTCTAAAATCGTATAAAATTATTTCATCCAAGATCATTATTTCTATAATGATAGTAGAAATCAATGATTTCATAGAAACATAGTATTCGATGAATCTTTTAATATAACCAAATGTGTACCATATTTGCAAGTGTGACACCCTTTAGTTCACTTAATTCGATATGATAAATTTTTTACTTAATTAGTCGATTAATGTATCATACCATATAATATGGATGAAAGTGAAAAATATTTATTTTTGTAAGCATCATGTAATGTAACACCTGTCTCCAACATAAATTTCAAATCTTTAATCAATGGATCCAAATAAACTTCAATATCATTACCAATTTTGAGATATAATAAGGTAAAACATTATTTATTTTCACTTATTACATAACCATTAAAGAATGTTATTGTTTTCCAATATAACATGCAATATACTTTGACTTCTTCTTGGAAAGCAAAAAGTTTTCACTCCATTCTGATTTAGTACAAGACAAAGGTTTGTTTCAAAATTTATGATACTCATGATCAATTTTCCTCCATTAAAGACAATATGTTGGGTGAAAGTGTTCCCATCAATATTTTATGTATCTATATACCATTTTAATTTTATTACAATCTCCTCACTTCTATATAAGCACTTAACATTGGATTTATTGAAAATTAAGATAAAACATTTGAATAGATTGATTAATTTTTATTTTTTTGAGATAAACCGATATTTTGGTTTTTCTATTGTGATTTATAGTCCGTATAAAATATTATGTAGTCATTTTAATAGCTATGTATTATTTGATTGATCCCACCCATTTAACACGTAATTATTTTAACATCACATGTTTATAAAGAAAGATCATAATATTTTTGGAGTATATCATTCAATAGAGAAAGATGTTTAGTAAAGATGGTTTCACTCAATCTGTTGCCATATTTTCAATTAAAAAGATTTATTATGGAGGAAAATGGTAAATATTTAGTAAAACTAATATAAAATGGAATATTTTCACAAATATGTTTCTTCTGAGATAGTTTTGGATAATAGTGATATTTATCTTCAACTGTCATTGTGATTTCCTCAAAACATTCTTATCATCATTCAAACCTTTATCATATCCTTGATATAATATTCATCACTATTCACAATTTTAATCATATTAGATATTCTATAAAATGAAGTGTTATCCCACTTACTGGCTATATTCAGTTTTTTCTGGAGTTTAGTCCAACATTTATAACTTTGACATATTTCATGATAGATAAAGCGTCCTTATAACTCCCCTAGAATAATTATTTTTTCATGAAAATTGTGTCGATAATGAAAACTGATTTGATAAGGGTCATATAAATTATCTTTTCAAAAATTTAGTGAATCATTTTACCCCATCCTCATAGTCTTTTTTTTACAAAATTGTCATCCATCCATTTTTTATTCATATCCATTATATTCAATTAAATATTATTTATATTTAATAAAAGAAATAAATACCCTTACAGTACGAGTTAGAACTATAAAAGGTCATCATTAAAGAGTCATTTAAGCTACATGAATCCATTGTTCTAAGATAATAACATTTGAATTATGTGTACTGAGATTGTTTCATAGTGGTGGAAATCATTGATTGAAGGTAATGTGTGATATCTATAAAGTTACAAAGAATCCAATTAAATTTTCATTTTTTGTATTACATAGTGACAAAAATGGTTTTTATCTTTTCTAGGTTTGAGTACAATAAGGGGGATGATTTGATGTTTATTTAGTTCTTTACTTGGCATGTGGGGGCATAGGTGGTGTTTCAGTGACATGATGCCTTGGATCCAAAGATGATGTTTTTCAGATGATGAAAACATTAATAGGGCTTAATAACATAGTATTGAGATCCCAACATTTGGAGAAAAAAAGGAATTTAACATGGGTTAGATGAAGGATTCATATTTAAATAATTTATATGTTGGTGTGAATATACAAAGAACAACAACAAAAATTATTATTAGGGATTTAAGGAAATATCATATTCAAAAAATGTTAAATTAGAATCTCAATGGGATATATTGAATCCCTCATCTCAAAATAATGATTGGAGTACTAGCCCAACAACCTGGGATGACCTGAAAGTAAAAATCAGCCTCAATGGGAGCAATAGAGAGAGTTAACTCTAGAAAAACGTTTGAGTGGAAACTAGAAATGTGTATAAAAAAGATAAAATGTGATATGGATTTTTGGAATAACAATCATAATTCCAATTTAATGAGTGAATAATGGTATGAGTGGAGCTTTAAAGAGAGTTCTGGGAGTCCCCATAACTAGGACCTGGGTTTAAATTAAACCATCGGTTAGTCTCAATGAGATGAACCAATAAATACATTGATAAAATTTGATCAAAATGATGAAATAAAGAAATCCAATGGTGATTGGAATGAATGAATGCGAGGAAAATAAAAGAAATGCACTGAAAATAAAGACCTTCTTAGTTTTTGGAACTGAGTTTAGAATGAATGTGTATAGAATACAAAATGGAGTCCCTGGGGTAAAGAAACAACTTTGAGTTGAAATTTAAAAAATTGGGACACTTCTGATGAAAAATTTGGTGTTGTAAGTCTACTTGAAAATTTTCATTCTACTAGTCATCTAGATACTGGGGGAAAATCAAAGTTATCCCACATTTCAATGGGGATAAAAAACTAGATTACCTTTTAGAAAGGATCGAACAAATGATTCATGTGGTTGGGGTGAATAATATAATTCTAGATATCGGAAAAATAGTCCTCATCCAATAAGGTCATGGAATTTAGGTGATGATAATCCAATAATTTCCATGATTACTGTAACAAAAAACAGTTGGTCACATTCTATTCAATGGAACAATACCTTATTTATGATGTCGAACCAGTATGTTAAAATTTCTTTTCTAATTCAAGAATGTTTTTTTGATGTTGAATTAGTTGAATAAAAACATTGAAATACACTATTGTTTTAATAAATTAATACGGTATCAAAATTTTTAATTTTCCATTTCAACAAATTGTAATCAAACTAAAAATTTTATTGTAATTGAATGCATTTTAACTGAGATTATTGGTACAATTTTTTGTATTATGATTTTATTGATTGGGCCATATTTTTATATTTAAGTGACTCAACCGGTATTGTGTATGATAAAATTTGGTAATACTCATGTCAGAGTAAATCAATTTACAAAATTGTTGTATAATAAATTACCTTCATCAACCATGTATGAAACACAAAGTATGGAATTTCTTAGGCCACCTAATGATTAGGTTTTTGACGTGGTTATACTCATGGTAAATAACTGTGTATGGGAGGTCAGACACTATAGTAAATGGTGATGACTGTGACTATAATTGAACGTGCATATCATTTTAAGGAGGTATCATGGGGTCCAACATTAGTTATACCACGAAGATGTAGATTTATTATATAGTGTATTGGTGAAAAGTGAGAGTGCGGATATAGAATCTAATAAATTGACCATTTTTAAGCCGTTTTTATGGTATATCAATCCATTGAGATATACCTATTCCTATAAATTAGAGGATTACTGTAGAGACCCGAAGCTTATCGTACATGGACATTACATTACATTTGCGGAATACTTAGTACATAACAAAAACACACACACAAGGATCGTAATAGTTTAGTGTCTTTGGAAACTCGGAATAAAATCTTCTAATCGTGGGGAAAGATCCTCAACATCTCCCATAAAGATCTTCCATTTTTTTTTACCTAAAACCTTTCTTTATATCCTGGGGAAAAGAAAACATAAAAGGGTGAGCTCAAATGCTCAGTAAGGGTAAACAAAAGAAATATCAATCACATAATTTTCATAAGAACATAACATTTTTTGGAAATCTTAACCTGCAAAAGAGAGCATAATTTCATAACATGGAATAAATCATAGTAGTGAAATGAAATCATAACTTAAAACATTACTCATTGTGGCATACACACATAATCATAGAGAATCATTTCTTGTTAGTCAAGACTCATTGCCAAGACTATCTTAGTGGACAAAGTCCCTTTCTGAATCGAGTAATCCTCGTTTCAGTCCTGTTTCACTGAACCGGTATAACCTACCATTCCAGCCATGTCTATCTCATGAGATATAAAATCTTTACCCAATGCATTGGAGGGAGATATAGGTCCCACCCATCTTATAATGAATCCTTTCTTATGTGTGCCACATAATCATAAAACATACATCATCGCATAACACATGTAACAAAAATGGGATTCTTGAAACATCATGACATCATAAATCAATTCATATAAGATAAAGGAATTCATAAACATAATTCCATCACAACATAGTCAAATCAATGTAAAAATATGGATAGAAACAGAACCCTTTATTATCTTAGATGGAAAATAATTTTGATAAAACACTTGAATTGAATTCTTGAGGAAAATATCCTTTCTTCTTCAAAATCAATTTCTTTTCACAAAACATCATGCAATTTTAAAAGAAAGAGATTTAATTGAAAATAGTCATGAAATATTTTGGAGTAAGGTTCATGAAAATAAGGCTTTATAAAACCATAAAAATCCGTTCGTGCCGTATAAGTTAAAAAAAACATTTTTCGTACTTTTGTCGGAAAAGTCAAAAAGTACCTCGTACGAAAAACGACAAAAGATTCCTTTCATACGTATTACTAAAAACTCACCGAAGGGTAAAAATGGATTTAAACAATTTTAGGTGGATGGAAATAATATTACATATTGAGTAAACATGGATGTGGATGATAAAATACACCCCAATAAATACTTACGAATAAACAATCTCGGATAAAAATGAGATTGTGATATTTCCCTTACCTTAGGTCCGATTTGCTTCGTATGTGTCCGAACCTCCTGTATAATGATTTAAATAATGTCATTGACTTATTAAAGAATCATATTCATTGTTATGATATCATATATGGTTCACTTATGACATTATATTACCCGTTCTTTTGTAAATTCCATGTTAAAGAAGCGTTTTGGGTAAAATCGTTTCATTTATCGTAGGTGTTTTGACTTGTTGTTCTTGACATCATTATTACTTATATCATGATTTACTTACTTCCAGAATATAAAATATGATTTATATATCATATATATTCAGTATATATATATATATATAATAGATAGATAAATAAAATGAAAAACACCGTTCATGGAGACGGTAGTCCGTACGTACGCATGAACGCTATTTTTCTTTCCTTATTGTCTTGAATGGAAGTAAGTAGATGACATACATATATATATATACATAAATCCAGTATCATTATTATGTCATATATTTCATTATTATTTCTTATATATACATTATAATCATTCTTAAATGGTTAACATGGAGAATGAATCTCATCGTGTCGTGGAGACGGTATTCCGTACGTACGCACGAGCGATGATATCATTTTTATAAATATTGAATTGAATTGGAGTGGATTATACAATATATCAGAATCAATATGATGTTGTAATAACTATGTATAGTTATTCTTTACACCATTATACCCATCCATGTAAGGTGGTGGTGGAAAATAGATTACACCACGGCGTGGAGACGGTATTCCGTACGTACGCACGCGCGGTGATTTCTTTTTCCGTAGGATGGATAGATGGTGAAATAGGGTTGTTTCATACTTATAATAACATATCAGTATATGAGTGATACTGATGTTATTACTTCATAATGAAACAACCTAAGAAGAAGAAGTGGAAGAATAAATAAAGATGAAAGAATTGGTAACGGTAATTACCTCTTCTTTGAAGTGCCTCTTTGAGACCTCCTCTTAGGGCACTAGAATTGGTCTTTGAGGAAGACCAGAACCTCTAGGATGTTGCTAGGGAAGTGGAGAAGGAATTTTGGCAGGGGTTGTCCGAGCTTGAGTGCTCAAATTGGTGTGAGGAGGAGGGGGAGGAGGTGTCCTTTTATAGGGGAGGAGAGGGGCACCTTAGGAATATCTCAAAATATTATTTTATATTAAAGTCAAAATCAGTTTATAATGGTTCCAAAGAGTCTTATTTCTAAGATAAAGTGGGGATGGGTCGAAATCCTATCAACCAATAGAATTTAGACAAGTTTAGGATATTATTTTAACCTTATCAATTAGATTTAACTCTAAGTTAAATAATTTATCTTTTACCATGTCTTTTTGTTTTCTTTCACTATATGGTTAATACACTTACTATAACATGCCAAACGAACCCCAAATTGTTTATTATTAATATATATATCCTTATCTAAGTCATTTGGCCGAACCTTAGATTTTTAGGAATACAATAACAATTAATAATATAATATTTGATTTAAAAACTATTTTGTGTCAATTTTGACACTATTTGATATATGATTTTTGTGAAAGTCATAACAGAATTAAATGTTCGAACCAAGTTGATTAAATCAACATTAATATATCATAGTAACCTAGAAAATTAGTGGAATTCATAAAAAATCTCAAATTACATTTATTTTGGTGTTTATAACATCAATTATGTCAATATTTCATTAATAAGATAATTACTGCATCATCGTTGTGTCATAAATAAATTAAATTATTTTATGTCTAAAAATTACAAATAAAATACCATCATGTAGGATATCTGTTTAGCTTTCTAATTAATATTTACAATCGAATTTATCTTATGTATTACCCCATATGAAAAATGATTTACTTATTAAACTTTGATTTTAACTATTTTAACCTTTCTTTAAATAAATTAATAATAAATGTCCTAATCTAATCCAAGTGGGCCTAAATGGTCATATTTTATTCCTAAGTTTGTTTTTGGTCGAATTACACTTGTCCAATAGAATTAGGACATGTGTTAGGGTAATAGTAATATCATATTTACCCTTAGTTACCCTATTTACTATTAACCGCGGTAAAAAAAGTAAAAAGTTACTATTCACCAAAAAATTATTTTCATCTCATTGAACCACATTTTAGTCCTTGATATTAACCGTGTCTCTCGGATTTTCGAAATTCCATTCACAGAAGCGGCAAAATTAAGTTTTATGAAAAATTCAGTTTTTTTTAACTACCACTTAGTAGTTTCACTATTCATCAAAAATTGATGTTTTTCAGAACAATGCCAAAATTTCATCCTAAGCTATATTTCATATTCCGAATTCAAAAATGAAATCTATTTTACCAAATTCATAACATAGAAGTTGCATTAATTAATTTTATAATTAAATCCCGCTGTTAAAATAAATAACGTGTTTTTAGGAAACAATATATATCAAAAGATTGACACTTGATTATGTCTGGTTTAAATGTGAAATTACAACCAATGACCAACACTGTATTAAATTGTAAAAATATATTCTAAATATACTTTAAAACCACTCAAATTAATAATTTATCACTATTAATTATTTCGATTAAAAAAGTTGTTTTTTAATTATAATTAATAATTTTCACTATTCATCAGAATATGAAAGTTATCCGAAAAGTACCAAAATTTCACCTTAGGCTAAATTCGATACTCCGAATCCAAAAATGAAGTTCATTTTGAAATATAAGATTTACAGAATTTTAAAAAGTGTTTATTACTATTCATAACGGCTAGTTTTAATAATATTTTAATAGCATATCGTTGTTTAGTGAAACTCGTTATTGCGTACTACACACGCTATCGAGGAAGGTCGTGATTGCGTGTATGCAAGGCAAGTCAAGGATGCGTGTTGTGAAAGCTCCTTTTGGTGTAGCGTACAACACAAGACATTAGTGAAATAAAAGGAATATTTTTCATAAAATCTCGGGCTGTTACATTCTACCCCCCTTAAAATGAATTTCGCCCTCGAAATTCGTCGGGGTTATAAATTGTTTACTATTCGAAAGATTCTTTAATAGAAACCCACATCGTAAAAAGGAATACCAAAACCAATCTTTAAAAACGAAAGTATGAAACTTAACGGTTACCCAAATAAACTAATCACTGGGTTTCCACATAGGTGAAAATATGGATATGGAAGAGAAATCTAACCATCATGTTCTGATGGAGAGTGGTAGAGAACATGGCTATGGAAAATCCAGTAATCACAAATCCATAAATTTGTGACGATCTAAGGTACCATCTGATTCATCAGGTATAAGAGAACTAGGACAACATTTTTGGTTTTCAAGATCATTTCCCTAAAGTTAAAGAATTTGAATTAGAATAAATACTTACTTTATTTTGGTACAATCTCACTGTTGTTCGTGCCTTTAACAATTTCCACTTCATCTCTTAAATAAATGAAGTTGAATTTGTTATTCGTGAAGTGTTAGAAGATCATGTGATAGAATGACGGGTCATTCCATCTGTATCAAACAAAAGGTTAGCAAAAATTATATACATAAGTCGATTATAGTGAGATTAATCACATATGGTTCCTAAAATGGGCTTATACTTCATATATTATACTGCTTAATATAATAAAACTAGTTTCTACTAAACAGGGACTTTCTGTAGGCTAGTGGTAGGCGATAAAGGCCAGTCGCACTTCGGTTGTGGGTTCGATTCCTACAGCCTTGTCCGAAGCGATGGGTTGTCGCCCGTCCTGCAGGTTGTCCTTTTTCTAAAACTACGTTACTATAACATTCCATCAATAATATCGAAAATCTTCTATCCTTAAACAATACTAACTTATGTCCAACATAATCCTGTCTAATCTTTAGGCTTATACATAATACTGCAGTCCACTCTCATAACATAGTGAAAACGATTACCAGAGATTTAATACCATCGTCAATTCCCATATATCATAAGATATGTTTTGTTGGTTACATTCCAGACATTCAAAGTCCTTAATCATGTATTCTCTTGAATACCTTTGTGAAAACATGAATGCAGTTAAAAGTTAACACCTTCCACATACTAAAATCCTCAAAATTCTATATACTCAAACCATGATATCACTTAGTCCTTATATCAATCATTAGCTCATGAATACAATCAAACATCTAATTATCGTCTTATCCCTTCATTATGCACATATCATCTACATTCCAAAAATATCTTAATAACCTTTCATGGATACTTGTACCATTAATCATATACTTTCAAAACTCAAGGAAAGAAAACAGTGTAACAATCCTTAGATGTCTTTTTATTCCATAGTACCATGAGATTACTTATACAACATTACACGTGATAAACATGTAATCATTCCACTACATTCTTAAACCATTGACCGAGCTTCAACAATTCTTTCATCTCACATATCATTTGTAGTCTCATCATCATCATCCACATAAATACTACCCATATGACCATACTGATTCTATTCATGAGTCTTTCCCTTAGGGCATTTGTTTGCATAATGCCCATACATTCCACATTTAAAACATTTAACCATTGTTGATGTCGTAGCAATACCATTATCCTCATCCATGGTGTTAACTGAACCTTTTCCTTTGCACTTACTTGCTTTGTGTCCTTCTTTTCCACACCCAAAGCATCTTCCAGTTCCTTTGAAACATTCTCCTTGATGCCTCTTCCCACATGATTTACATAGGGAAAATTGAACTTTCTTTCCTCTATGATCATCATGAAACTCCATCTTTCTCTTATTAGCCGAGTCAGGAAACTTACCAAATTTTACTTTATTGATCATATTATGAGATTTCTGATTCGGCATAATAATGATGCAAACACTTCCAAATCCCATTTCATTATGAAGAATATCATTCCATTGTCCATCATATCCTCCATTATCGTGAATCATCTTGTTTCCAGCCATTTTCTAAAACCCAGAAAAGAATAGTGTGAGAGGTAAAAATCATGCTAGGGAAAACAACATAATAAAGGGGGAGTACCTTCAATATCCAACATCTTAGGTTTAATTCTATGATCTTTAGCGTAATTCTATTACTATAACCTATACGTATACTTATCCCTAGGGACATCCCTAGACATACCTTAGAAATATCTCTAGGGATCTCACTAACGTTTTCGCATCCTAGTTTCCAAAGGTTGACTAAACCTTTCCTCTGATACCAACTGTAGAGACCCGAAGCTTATCGTACATGGACATTACATTACATTTGCGGAATACTTAGTACATAACAAAAACACACACACAAGGATCGTAATAGTTTAGTGTCTTTGGAAACTCGGAATAAAATCTTCTAATCGTGGGGAAAGATCCTCAACATCTCCCATAAAGATCTTCCATTTTTTTTACCTAAAACCTTTCTTTATATCCTGGGGAAAAGAAAACATAAAAGGGTGAGCTCAAATGCTCAGTAAGGGTAAACAAAAGAAATATCAATCACATAATTTTCATAAGAACATAACATTTTTTGGAAATCTTAACCTGCAAAAGAGAGCATAATTTCATAACATGGAATAAATCATAGTAGTGAAATGAAATAATAACTTAAAACATTACTCATTGTGGCATACACACATAATCATAGAGAATCATTTCTTGTTAGTCAAGACTCATTGCCAAGACTATCTTAGTGGACAAAGTCCCTTTCTGAATCGAGTAATCCTCGTTTCAGTCTTGTTTCACTGAACCGGTATAACCTACCATTCCAGCCATGTCTATCTCATGAGATATAAAATCTTTACCCAATGCATTGGAGGGAGATATAGGTCCCACCCATCTTATAATGAATCCTTTCTTATGTCTGCCACATAATCATAAAACATACATCATCGCATAACACATGTAACAAAAATGGGATTCTTGAAACATCATGACATCATAAATCAATTCATATAAGATAAAGGAATTCATAAACATAATTCCATCACAACATAGTCAAATCAATGTAAAAATATGGATAGAAACAGAACCCTTTATTATCTTAGATGGAAAATAATTTTGATAAAACACTTGAATTGAATTCTTGAGGAAAATATCCTTTCTTCTTCAAAATCAATTTCTTTTCACAAAACATCATGCAATTTTAAAAGAAAGAGATTTAATTGAAAATAGTCATGAAATATTTTGGAGTAAGGTTCATGAAAATAAGGCTTTATAAAACCGTAAAAATCCATTCGTGCCGTATAAGTTAAAAAAACATTTTTCGTACTTTTGTCGGAAAAGTCAAAAAGTACCTCATACGAAAAACGACAAAAGATTCCTTTCATACGTATTACTAAAAACTCACCGAAGGGTAAAAATGGATTTAAAAAATTTTAGGTGGATGGAAATAATATTACATATTGAGTAAACATGGATGTGGATGATAAAATACACCCCAGTAAATACTTACGAATAAACAATCTCGGATAAAAATGAGATTGTGATATTTCCCTTACCTTAGGTCCGATTTGCTTCGTATGTGTCCGAACCTCCTGTATAATGATTTAAATAATGTCATTGACTTATTACAGAATCATATTCATTGTTATGATATCATATATGGTTCACTTATGACATTATATTACCCGTTCTTTTGTAAATTCCATGTTAAAGAAGCGTTTTGGGTAAAATCGTTTCATTTATCGTAGGTGTTTTGACTTGTTGTTCTTGACATCATTATTACTTATATCATGATTTACTTACTTCCAGAATATAAAATATGATTTATATATCATATATATTCAGTATATATATATATATAATAGATAGATAAATAAAATGAAAAACACCGTTCATGGAGACGGTAGTCCGTACGTACGCATGAACGCTATTTTTCTTTCCTTATTGTCTTGAATGGAAGTAAGTAGATGACATACATATATATATATACATAAATCCAGTATCATTATTATGTCATATATTTCATTATTATTTCTTATATATACATTATAATCATTCTTAAATGGTTAACATGGAGAATGAATCTCATCGTGTCGTGGAGACGGTATTCCGTACGTACGCACGAGCGATGATATCATTTTTATAAATATTGAATTGAATTGGAGTGGATTATACAATATATCAGAATCAATATGATGTTGTAATAACTATGTATAGTTATTCTTTACACCATTATACCCATCCATGTAAGGTGGTGGTGGAAAATAGATTACACCACGGCGTGGAGACGGTATTCCGTACGTACGCACGCGCGGTGATTTCTTTTTCCGTAGGATGGATAGATGGTGAAATAGGGTTGTTTCATACTTATAATAACATATCAGTATATGAGTGATACTGATGTTATTACTTCATAATGAAACAACCTAAGAAGAAGAAGTGGAAGAAGAAATAAAGATGAAAGAATTAGTAACGGTAATTACCTCTTCTTTGAAGTGCCTCTTTGAGACCTCCTCTTAGGGCACTAGAATTGGCCTTTGAGGAAGACCAGAACCTCTAGGATGTTGCTAGGGAAGTGGAGAAGGAATTTTGGCAGGGGTTGGCCGAGCTTGAGTGCTCAAATTGGTGTGAGGAGGAGGGGGAGGAGGTGTCCTTTTATAGGGGAGGAGAGGGGCACCTTAGGAATATCTCAAAATATTATTTTATATTAAAGTCAAAATCAGTTTATAATGGTTCCAAAGAGTCTTATTTAGAAGCTAAAGTGGGGATGGGTCGAAATCCTATCAACCAATAGAATTTAGATAAGTTTAGGATATTATTTTAACCTTATCAATTAGATTTAACTCTAAGTTAAATAATTTAACTTTTACCATGTCTTTTTGTTTTCTTTCACTATATGGTTAATACACTTACTATAACATGCCAAACGAACCCCAAATTGTTTATTATTAATATATATATCCTTATCTAAGTCATTTGGCCGAACCTTAGATTTTTAGGAATACAATAACAATTAATAATATAATATTTGATTTAAAAACTATTTTGTGTCAATTTTGACACTATTTGATATATGATTTTTGTGAAAGTCATAACAGAATTAAATGTTCGAACCAAGTTGATTAAATCAACATTAATATATCATAGTAACCTAGAAAATTAGTGGAATTCATAAAAAATCTCAAATTACATTTATTTTGGTGTTTATAACATCAATTATGTCAATATTTCATTAATAAGATAATTACTGCATCATCGTTGTGTCATAAATAAATTAAATTATTTTATGTCTAAAAATTACAAATAAAATACCATCATGTAGGATATCTTTTTAGATTTCTAATTAATATTTACAATCGAATTTATCTTATGTATAACCCCATATGAAAAATGATTTACTTATTAAACTTTGATTTTAACTATTTTAACCTTTCTTTAAATAAATTAATAATAAATGTCCTAATCTAATCCAAGTGGGCCTAAATGGTCATATTTTATTCCTAAGTTTGTTTTTGGTCGAATTACACTTGTCCAATAGAATTAGGACATGTGTTAGGGTAATAGTAATATCATATTTACCCTTAGTTACCCTATTTACTATTAACCGCGGTAAAAAAAGTAAAAAGTTACTATTCACCAAAAAATTATTTTCATCTCATTGAACCACATTTTAGTCCTTGATATTAACCGTGTCTCTCGGATTTTCGAAATTCCATTCACAGAAGCGGCAAAATTAAGTTTTATGAAAAATTCAGTTTTTTTTAACTACCACTTAGTAGTTTCACTATTCATCAAAAATTGATGTTTTTCAGAACAATGCCAAAATTTCATCCTAAGCTATATTTCATATTCCGAATTCAAAAATGAAATCTATTTTACCAAATTCATAATATAGAAGTTGCATTAATTAATTTTATAATTAAATCCCGCTGTTAAAATAAATAACGTGTTTTTAGGAAACAATATATATCAAAAGATTGACACTTGATTATGTCTGGTTTAAATGTGAAATTACAACCAATGACCAACATTGTATTAAATTGTAAAAATATCTTCTAAATATACTTTAAAACCACTCAAATTAATAATTTATCACTATTAATTATTTCGGTTAAAAAAGTTGTTTTTTAATTATAATTAATAATTTTCACTATTCATCAGAATATGAAAGTTATCCGAAAAGTACCAAAATTTCACCTTAGGCTAAATTCGATACTCCGAATCCAAAAATGAAGTTCATTTTGAAATATAAGATTTACAGAATTTTAAAAAGTGGTTATTACTATTCATAACGGCTAGTTTTAATAATATTTTAATAGCATATCGTTGTTTAGTGAAACTCGTTATTGCGTACTACACACGCTATCGAGGAAGGTCGCGATTGCGTGTATGCAAGGCAAGTCAAGGATGCGTGTTGTGCAAGCTCCTTTTGGTGTAGCGTACAACACAAGACATTAGTGAAATAAAAGGAATATTTTTCATAAAATCTCGGGGTGTTACAATTACAACTACTGCTATAGAATCAAATTGGGAAGTGGGGGAAGAGACCTGAATTCTTCTTGTATATGAATAATTTTATTTATAATGATTAATAAAAAATATTTACAAGTAGTTGCATGAGAATAACTCACATAATTAAGGTTCTATGAGGGCCGATCGTCTGAGAAGTTTGAGGGGGAGTGGCTGTAGTGGTCAACATTCATGAGAGTTCTTGACTGTTTTGAAGAAATTTGTTCACCTAAGGTTGAATTTGTGAAACCCAAAATGGTTTTATTAGTGTTTTCCAAAAATCATTGACAAATTTGAGTTTCATCATTAATAAATTAATAAAGGCTAATAAAATCATTATTTATCAATGCTATAATTCTATCAATCAAAAATATTTGTTTTATCAGCACTTTTTATTTTAGTGCTGATAAAAAATATTAAAAATAAAATACAAAAACATTAAATGAATTTATATATTAAATATTAAATAATTATAAAAAAGTAAAAAATTAAAAAAAAATTAATGAATATAATATCTTAAATGCATGAATGTTAAAAATGAGTGAAATTAAATATTAAAACTGAATAAAAATCATAGATATTTATAAATTGAAAAGTTTTACTAATTTAATAAATAATAAAAAAATAAAAAATTAATATATATAATAAGGATGATTAATACATATTGAAAATATTAAAACATAGTTAACACATAAAAAATTAATGAAATTGTAAGATTAATTAAATGAATTGTAAACAAGTAAAAAAAGTGATGAAAATATTAAGAAATGAATTTAAATAAATTAACTCTACAGATTTAAAACATTTTGTAAATATTATAACATAATAAATAAAATTGATTGAATTCTAATCATATAAATAAATAACATATTAAGAATATTAGAACCGAGTAAATAAATATGTATGATTCACAAGATTAATTGCATTAATTGAAAAAACTTACATAAATGAAGGGAATATTAAAAAATCAATTAAATAAATTAATTATTTAAATTTTATTCTTTTTAAAAAAAATTAAATCTTAATAAAGTAACTTATATAAATATTAATAATATAAATTAAATACATGTTAATAATATTAAAACATAGAAAATAATTATCTATAAATAAGCCTTAAAATATGAATAAATTCCAAAATTGTTAAAAATTAATAAATATTACAACTATTAAATAATATTAAATGAAATAATATTAAAAATGAATAAATAAAATTTAATACATTACAATTTTTAAAAAATTGAATTCATAACACTAGAAATATTAACTATAGACATAAATAATGAAAAATAATAATAAATTGATAATATTAATTATATAAATAACAAAAGAGTTAAAATTAGTTTTATCAATTGGTAAAAAATATGAATAATTAAATTAAATAAAATTAAATTAAATTAGAACATATATTCAAATAAAAAAATTAAAATAAATATGATTAACAGGTTTGATTAATTACCAAAGAAATATGACAAATTAGTTAAATAAAATTTACTTATCTTATATTAAAAAGGAATTTTTATAATAACATAACTAGCTACATGAACACTAAAATGTTTTTAGGGATGGTGTATGTTGGGGTTTGATTTCATGATAAAATGGTACAGGCTGGAGATGGTCATATATGATTCAATTATATATATTTCAGACATAAGAATTATTAAAACTTAATAAATAAATGCTAATGAATCATAATCATATAAATTACAAACATATTGAAAATATTGAAACATTGTTAAAAACATTTTATAGATATTAAAAAGGAATACAATATAAAAAATTAAAAAATAATCATTATCAAAAATGAAAAAAAAACTATTTAAAGAAATAATATTTAAAATGGATATATAAAATTAAATAAATATTACAAAATATATTTAAAAATTTAATTCATAACGTTAATTACATGAATTAAAAACACATAAAAATGGATAAAAATGAATAAAAATGAATAAATAATTAATAATAATATTGTTACTTATCGGTATATATAGTGTATTGATTGTATATAGAAAATATAATTAATTATTAAACACAATAATTTTTAACAATTATTAATGATGATATTATATAATTAAATGAATAAATTCTTAAAAAATGTATAAATATATATTGAAATAGAACATATTAGAAAAATTAAATGAATATATATTAAAAATCAATACACATGCCTATGTACATGTATAAGCACATGCACGTACACGTATATACATTCGCATACACAAACATACAGTTGCACAAATCTGTATGCACATACATACACATCTATATATGCACACACACACACATAGAGAGATAAATATATATATATATATACTACATAATGATATACACATACCCATACACATACACATAAACATACACATGTACAAACACATACACAATTATATACAAATATACATACACGTATACACACATACACATACACATACACATACATATACACATACACATACACACACAGATACAGATACACATACACATACACATTTACATGCATACACATTCTCTTACACATACGCACATACACATACTCGTGCACATACACAAACATATGTAGACATACATATGAAAACACATACACATACACATTCATATACTTATACACACACACACACGCGCAATCATATACACACACACATGCATGTTCACATACACATATGTATACACATACACATACATTTACATAAAAATCTAATAACACATATAAATACACACTCATACATACAATACACGTGCACATAAACACACACACACAAAACACACACACACACACAACACAACACATTCACACAAACAACACATACATACACAAACACATACATCTATATACATACATATGAATACATATACAGATACATGTACATATAATTTAAATTATTTATATGATTATAAATATATAAATTAAATTATAGAAATGAAATATTTTAATTACTTTTATTTTTAATAGGGTCCTATTTAATATTTTAAATTAGAAACACATGTTTTAAAATTGTACAATTGGGTCAAAAAATGGAAGAACAAAAATGAATATCCGTATTAAAAAAAGAGTTTAAACCAACTAAAATAAAAGGAATTAAAATTTAATATGTAACATTTAATAAAAAAACTATACTACAATAATAGACTAGAAATATTTCATATGGGTTAAAATAAGAAAACATCGGCATCTATAAAGTAAAAAATTAAAAAAAATGTTTTAAGAAATATACATCAATGAAAAAAATTTCTGAATGAAACAAACTATACTATAATTCATTGAGAAACCTTTACCATTGAAATTGAGAAAAAAATATATTGGAGATATTAAATAAGATTTGTGTATGTTGACATTCTGAAAAATTATGGGTTTGATGTAGGTCTCAACATCAATAAATTTCAAAAGAGAATGATTTTTTTAATTAAGAAAAATAATTATATATTTTAATTGAAAAATAAGAGAAACTATTGAGTACTCCTCTACTACTAATGAAGAAATTTTTTTTACAATTAATAGATTTATAAAATTGAGAGTACACTTATTTTTCAATGTGTACTAATATTTTCTAGTAAAAATGTGTTCGTTATAAAATTTTAATGCTTGTATCTCTCAATTGTGATTAATATAAATTTTACATTAACATAATACTATATTTATATTGTTCTCATAATAATTAATATTATAAATTTATAATGAAATCTCAATGGATATTACTCAATTTTTTATTACTAATCATATTTCTCTAGCCTCATATAATGTGTCATCTAGAATTTAGAGGTTCTGTATGGAATAGATTGCTGGATTTTGTGGAGGGGTGACCTTATCCTTTGGGAGAATAATTGGGAAAGTTATATGCTTTATTTTTAGGGGTTTCAGTGCCTCATATCTCTTTACAGGATGTGAGTATGTTTCAAAATTTCATGGAATCCATTCTAAAGAATGACTTAATTTTTTTCTGGAGTATTATGATGGTTGAATAACTAGATATATGCATATTTTCAGGTTCAGTCTTATGTAAGTTTTTTGGTTCGGATCACAAGAAGATTATACATGGTTGGGATGTACGAATATGATTATAAAATATATTGTAAAGAATTTTTAGGAAATATTAATATACTAGTATAGAGAATAAGAAATTATACAATATTAATAGATAAACATGTTTATAAGAAAATAATGTATTTGGATTCTGGGGGTAATTGTCCCACAAGGACACAATAGGGAATGAAGTTGAACATTTTATTCCAGGGCAAGTGGGAAATCACAACATCAGATATCTTGAGGCAAGATATATATGTTAATGTCATTTTAAACTTCATATAGGGGGTTTTTGAAACATGGTTCCATTGAGCTAGATAACATGGTGTATAGGTTAAAGTTGGATCCATGGATTTAATGGTTACATTTTAGATAATGTGGGAAGAATGAAAAATGGAAAAAGAAGGAAGAAAGAAATGTGGATAAAGAAGTAAGAAATCACTCTACTATTTTTCATCAGGTTAGAGTAAAGGAATTAGTAACAGAAATGGTTGTCTAATTAAGGGAAGCATAAATTTATTATTTCTTAAAGAGAATTATACAAGGTAACTATATGAACCTGAGAGCAGAAAGTCGGAGTGCTCAGGTCCAATGAGTAAAATGGAAACCCCTGAGTATGGGGCTTAAGTTAAATGTGTATGGATTTAGTATTGATGTCATGATGAGAGGAGGTAGTATGGTAAGAGATAACAAGGGATCAGTTATCCTAGGTTTCAGTTCATTTTATGGTGTATGTAATTCTATTGGAGATGATGTAAAAGAAATGGACACAAGTATTATTCAATGCAAGAGTGGAAATATCCAGATAGAGGATGTCGAATACAACTTCGCTATTTTTTTGGGATTATTCAATGAAAGGAAAATGATCCATTAGATCTGAATTATGTTATTAAGAGAACTATGGACTACAAAAATCAGGTTATTTGTGTTAGTAATACTAGGAGAGATGGGAAATATGTATCTGATCTCTTATCCAGCAAAGGAAGACCAGATGAGAGAGTGGTTTTATTGGCCTACATGGGATCCTTACTTAAGGATTGTAAGATTATTTTTTAGTCATAATCTATGTCCCCACCAATTTCTCCCACAATGATCTAGGGATATTCCCACCTGTAAGTATCTATTTGATAAAAAATGTTTTTTCAGTCATTTAGTCCATTTTCTTAATTGAGAGTACAAAAATTGTAAAGCGTTACTCATACATAAATATTACTCAGATTCTATCATTGAGAAAAGTATAGTAATATCTATTTTATAAAATGGTATGTCGTAGTAGTGGGTTAACATAAGTAAAGTAGTTCTTAGATATCTCAATTATAAATAGAAGAATATGAATCTCAATTTTATAAATCTTAGTTGACTATAGAGTAATCATATTTCTCAATCGCATTCATCACCTCACAATAATGTGACACATCTAAATTTATTCACAAATTCAAAGATTTATTTTTCTACTACTCATATAAATTTATTTCCCAATATTAGAGTACTGAATAGATTTTTAAATAGAATTATAGAATACCCTTCATTGTCAAAGATAAAATCTCATGTAGAGTACTCTTCATTTTAATAAATTTGTTAATATGTGAATGAAATTAGGAAATATAAAATTTTTCACTATAGAAATTTTTCACTCTATCAATTCATTTTATCAAATAAATTACTTATATAGACTATTTATCATCATTCACTTTGTAATTTTTTCAATGTGATTTTACAGACATCTATAATATTATGTAACTATAAAATATTGATGTAGGGATACAAGAATTATGTAAACCATGAAAAAGATTATAATTTCTTATTTTTATAAAATATATTCATATATCAAAAATGAAATTTCTGAAAAATAGTTTAATGTATATGCATAATTCATTTACATACAATTCTGATTTCATATTTCATCTTGATAATTCTTCTTTATGATTCTTTCACATAATTTATTTTCCTAATGAATGCAAATATAATTTTCAATAATCAATTACATACTATATAAACATCATGCATAACTCATTTACAAATAATTTTGTAAAGACCCGGATTTTCCATGGAAATGTTTTTAATTACATGAGAATTTTACGAGTTCACAGTTTTTGACGGCGCTTGATTCTGAGGCCCAATGTGCCCGAAAACAATTTTAGATGTTTTGCTCGGGTACGTTTAGTAAACATGCGAGCGGGATTTTATAACTTTTTAACTGGTTCTAGGAATGTAAATCGGAGGGCACCGTTGAACATGAAGTACCGATTTTCACTTAACAAGACTTTCACCTCGACGGCAGATGGTCAAGAATAAATGTTAGTTTTTGGGTTTTTATAAAAAAATTATAAAATAAAGTGTAGCCCGACTTTATTTTATTCCAGCCACCATGTGAGTGTGGGTAGTTGGAACCACCACTTGGGATTTGGTGGTTGGACCGCCACACCCTAACCTCCCATGAGAGGTTATGGTGGTGGGGCCTACCCGAACCTAACCTCCCATGTGAGGTTAAATGTGGTGGGGACCACACAAGGCCACCCGACCCCTCATTAATGGGAAGAAACCTAAACCTCTCAACTCTCCCTCATTATTGAGGGAGAGCCTCTTCATGTTTCCCCCATTAATTATTGGAGCCTCACCACCCTCATTAATTTTTAGGGTTGTCTCATTTAATTAATCATCTTTGGAAATCTTTTGAATTTTTCCAACTCCCTAATTAATATGCCAATGGACGTGTTTTAATTGGGTGAATTCGGGTTATTAATTTACCCTTTTGAATTATATTCCAACACATAAAATAATAGGCAGTCTATTATTTTATTTGGGGTTGGCATTTCTCTTCCTGTGAGATTGTTGGAAAAAGCACTCAATGGAGAACCGTTATTCTAACGCAGAACACGAAGAACATGAAGAACGTCGACGAACATGTTATTCCTTCTTCAAACGGAACAAAGGAGGGAGCATCATCTTTGAAGAACGCTGGTGAAACCATCATTGAATTCTTCTTTCCCAATGCCAACGAATTGACGTCTTCCTTTTCCCATGACTTCATCAACAATCATTCATCAAGCAAGGTAGGGGAATTTTGAGTTATTTTTATTTTTGAGAATAAACCTCTGTTCACCATCGTTTGTTGAAAACTTTGTTTCCAAATGCTATGGCCATGATGAGGGGGACTCAGACCGCATGAACACAGTCTGACCCTCCCCTTTGCTTGATCATGTTGATGACGACGGAGGTTGTGCACGTGATGACGGCGACGAAGACGACAGACAAAGCCCAAGCTATCTGTGGCCTCCGCGAACCATACCGCCGGCCAGGAGGCTCCTGACCATTGCCCCATGCGCTGCTCTATGGCCCTGCCGACGGCCCGCCGCACCTCTCCAGTGCACTACCGGTGGCCTACCCGCATCCCCCGGTGCCCTGCCGCGCTTGCCTTGTGCACCCCGCGTCGCCCCGCTGCCTTGTCGCGCTACCCTTCGCACCCCGCGACACCCCTAGCTCCCTGTTGTGTTGCTCGGGGCACCCCGCAGTGCCCTGTCGCTCTGACCGACACCCCCATCTCCATGCCGTGCTGTCCGGAGCACCACATGGCACCCTGCTACCCTTCCCGGTGCCCCCCCCCCCACCGCCCTAGTGTGCTGCCCCGGCACGCTGCCGCACCAACGCGCCCTGCTCGGTGAACACGTGGCCTGCCCTGTGACCAGCTGGCCTACCCGCCCCCCATGCGGCTTGCATGCTGGCCTCTCGACCACCAGTCGCCAGAGCCGACCCGCGGTGTCCCCCACGGTGTCGCTGGCTGAACTGGCCCGGTCTCCCGAGCCGAGTTACCGAGCCGCCTACTTGGCAACTAACGGGCCAAACTGCCCTCGTGGTCCGCGGGGCCAAGCCCGACATACCGAGTGAAAACATAGCGGTCTGACCCTACCAATGGGTTGGTTCAGACTCAGTGAGTCTGACCGGGTGGACCCAGACTGTGTCGGACCGGACCCGGGCGCATTACTGACCCATTACCTTCTTGGGCCATATCTTTGGCACCGGACGTTCGTTTGATGAACCGTCAGCTGCACTGGTATTCATGGAGCATAGCCGTCCTTTTGAGTATAATCCACTAGAGTTTAGGAATAGTTTAGTCATGGTTAGGTGGGTTTATACACGAATCTAATCGGGCCCCCGAGACTAAAATGCTAAAAACTCCTAGACCGGGCATCCGATTGACTCGTCGTCAGTTGCGTTGAGACCACTATGACGTGGAGGTCCTTTGAGATACATCCAAGTGAGACTTCGTGACACATGGAGTATCGACCAGTATCTCATGTAGCAGATCCTTCCAGTGACGAGCAGACAGAGTGTAAAGACCTAGTAGCTGACAGACCTGACGACTACTTGACCAATTCGACTCGGAGTGATTCAACTAGCCCAGTGGGGAGTGCGAGATATTTGGTAGAAGACCCATGGTGGACAGAGATCCAAGTAATTGGAAATAGACTCGCGGTACTCAACAGGAGGATTACCTCTGTAGGCTATTAGGCGGAGCGCTCGGTATTTGGCGGCAAACTCACAATGGACAGAGTGCCCGATATTTGGCAGCAGACCCGCGGTACTCGATAAGAGGAGTACCTCAGCAGTCCAAGGTTAGTGAGAAGAGCCTCGGTGTTGTGACATATACCCACTATACTCGATAGAGTAGAATTTCTCCAACAGCCATGGTTTCGTTAATGAAAATCCTGGTTTGTATTGTGTCAATGACCTTTGTGTATTCCTCATTATTGAGAAGGGTTACTTGATAACTTAGGTATATGTATGAGAATATACCTATGTAATGGTTATCTGTTGATTTCATACTTTTTGGATTTTCCTTGTTGGATATTTTCAGACCTTGAGGATCTCAGGGTCCCTACTGAGTATCGTTATACTCACCACTACATGGGCTATGCTCGCACCTCGTTTTGTTGGATGTAGATGACAGACAGCACTGAAGAAGTCTGAGAGTGTCAGGACTGGACAGTACTCGGAGGATTACCTTACGACGTATCAGTACACAGTTGAGTCTGATAGGCATGGAGTGTTGTGGAGGCCATCTATACCTACCCTTTAGGTAGGAACCCCGGGGGATGATCTCGGAGCTGCTTTCACCTTTCAGCTATTTTTTCCTTTTCAGGTGTACATGCTTTAAGTTGTATTTGTACTTTTACTATTGGGCTTGTATTTTCGGCCCCTTTACATTCAGGATACTTGTTATACAGCTTTTACTTAGTGTTTTGTTCTTTTTTTACTCTGGTTGTGTTTGTTTATGATTTATAAAGGCAATGGCTTCCCAGTTTTAGGGAATTACGCCTTTGGTGCTAGTCGCTAGCCCCTGACCTATGAAAGGCGGGATTGGGGTAGTCACGATACGGGACCTGGGGGATGGGTCATGAAAAATTTGTATCAGATTACATCTGTTCTACCACATAATTTAAGACTCTAATTTTTATTTTCTATGAAGAAATAGTGTTAATGTTACTAAGGGTGGTTTTCAGTTCAGGGAGTCTAGTGTTGGTGCAGGCAGCCGATGTATCCATACACCAGGACCCTGACTTCTAATTTCTGTATTAGTGCATGAAAACACTGATTGCGTGTGTGTTTTGAAAAGTTTTTCTTTATGTCAGCTCGACCAGGACAACTCACCAGGTATAGTCTTTTGACAGTGTCACATCTGTTTCTTTCAGGATGCCTCCCCACGAGCGACCAGCTAGAGCCCCGAGAGTTTTACGTACTGACAGCCCGACAAGCATTGAGGCCTCAATACAGGGCCCTCTTCCAGTTTAGGCACTAGCTGAGGTGCCTTTGGTACTACTCCCCATTGGGCCACCGATGCCATCACCCCAGTAGTAGAGAGTGCACGCCGCTCGAGCGCACATCACAAGTTCCAGCACCAGAGGCTACCCAGGTTCAAGGGAGAGATGGACCCGCAGGTGGCTAAGGAATGGTTGGAGGATGTGGTGAGAGTCTTCAAACTGGTAGGGACACCAGTCGACATTATGGTGATCCATTCTTCCAGTATCCTTCAGGTAGCAACATGAAGATGGTGGAGCCTGATTCTCTAGATGCATGATGAGGCATCACTTCTATGGGCTGACTTCGAGAGCCTATTTTGGGCGGAGTTTATACCAGCCACCCTTTGAACAGTGCAGATATAGAAGCTACTTCATCTGCAGCAGGGCAGCATGAGTGTAGCTTAGTACATAGTGAAATTCACTGACCTCTCTCGCTACTCCACTGATATGGTACGAGACCCATTTTTCAGGCCCCATACCTTTGAGCTGGGACTCAGGTGAGAGATCAGAGCATTATTAATATCCCACAACATCCCAATGCAGACAAGGGTGTTGGAGCAAGCCCTCCAAGTAGAGAGTTTCCTTCCTTAGCAGTCTCCAGCAGCGAGACCCATCACTAGTCGACTTGCAGCGGATTCTTCTACAGCGGGAAGTATACAGATGATGCAGAGGTCCAAGAAGACCAGCCTCATAGGTGGACGACTGCACGACTCAGGATCGGTTGTGCGGGGCACCCAGGGTGGAGACAGGGCCAGTCATGTCAGGAGCGGACAATGTTACTCCTGCAGTGGGCTTGGTCACATCACTCGTGACTGTCCGACCCACCATTCTAATGATCAGCAAGCAGTTCAGGGACCTCCCAGGCAGAGGTAGAGGTTCAATCGAGGCGGTCCACATGGTGTAGGCGGATGTGGCAGAGGAGCTGGTCGAGTAGCTAATGGTATTCGACATTACGATTTGCTACTGCTACCACCACCAGAAGGTCCACCCCGACCGCAGGGAGCGGGTGGACAGGGCAGAGCTCATCTTCAGGTAGCTGAGGCCTATGACCATGGTGCTCCTGAGATTATTCGAGGTACGATCTGTGTCTACTCCACCTTAGTTGCAGTTCTTATAGACATAGGTTCTAGTCACTCTTTCATTTCCACATCCCTCGTTCGGAGCTCAGAGATTTCGAAGGATCCATTGGTTTGATCCTTATGTATAGAGACACTTACGAGAGCTGACTAGACGTTTACGCACTGGTTCCGGCAGTGCTCGATTACTCTAGGAGGTGAGAGCTTCAGCTAGGATCTCCTAGTAGTGGTGTCTAGGCCTTACGATGTCATCATGGGTAAGGACTAGTTATATACAATCCATGCTCAGATTGACTACATTAGGCGAAAAGTGTGGTGTGTCCTCATGGATGGGACTAGGTTCACCTTCACCGGAGAGAAGGGAACCTTTGCAGCATAGGACTGACTTACTCGGAGGAGGGTGTAGCCGATCACTCACCAGTTGGCTTTCCATACCCTTGGAGGAGTTGATGTGGAGAGTCCAACATATCCTGTAGTGGTGGACCAGTATAAGAATGTTTTCCCTGATGATGTTCCAGGACTACCTCCTCACAGAGAGGTGGACTTCTACATTGACATGTACCCTAGGATGGCACCGATATCTACTCCAGCTTATCGGATGGCTCTCGCTGAGCTTCCGAAGCTGCGGGTATAACTAAAGGACTTACAGGGAAAGAGATTCATCTGGCCTAGTGTTTCCCCTAGGCATCCCCGCTTCTATTCACCAAGAAGGTGGATAGGAGCTTGAGGATCTGTTTTGACTATCGTCTCCTGAACTAGGTGGCCGTGAAGAACAATTACACACGGTCGAGGATTGATGACCTCTTTGATCAGCTCAAGGGAGCACGATGGTTCTCGAAGATAGAACTCAGATCAGGATATCACCATCTCAGAGTTCGAGATAAGGATGTGCAGATGATGGCCTTCAATAGTCGTTACGGCCACTACAAGTTCTTGGTTATGCAATTCGGCGTAACCAACGCTCCAGGAGTGTATATGAGTCTCATGAACAAGATCTTCCAGCCATACCTCGATCGCTTTATCATAGTTTTCATCGACTACATTCTGATATACTTGACTACTGAGGGGAGCATGCCTACCATTTATAGGTTGTACTAGACACACTCCGAGAGCACCAGATTTATAGTTTTCTCTCGAAGTACCAGTTTTGGATTCGATAGGTTCACTTTTTAGGACACGTCTTCTTGGAGGCTAGAGTTGTAGTGGATCCAGCAAAGATCAAGGTGGTACTTGCGTGGGATCCACCTAGGAGTGTGATGGAGGAATGAAGTTTCTTGGGCTTGGATGGATACTACCAGAGATTCTTTTTATATTTATCCAATGTTGCAGCACCACATTTAGCATTGATGAAGAAGGGTAAACCCATTGTGTGGTTGGAGAGATGCATCAGGGACCAGAAACAGGTGTGTCCTTATGTAGTAGAGAGTAGTGATCACATATGGTTCTCAGCAGCTGAGACAACATTAGTAGAACTACGCTACCCCTGACCTGAAGTTAGTATCTGTGGTCTTGGCCTTGAAGATTTGGCAGCACATTCTGATGGGCGAACATTTTACCATGTACTCTGATCTCAAGAGTCTCAGTTATATCTTCCCTCAGAAGGACCTGAACCAGAGATAGCGGTGTTGTATTGAGTTCCTCCCGAACTACGACTTCGAGATATTCTATACTCTTGGGAAGGGGAACGTTGTTGCGGATGCGCTCAACAAGATGATTGGTATACAACTTCTAGGAGAGGTGACGGAGCAGCTGGAGGCCTTCTACATAACCTTTGTGGATATGGAAGTAGTAGCCTATCTAATGTCCCTTACAGTCACTCCCCCACTTCTTAAGCGAGTCAGGGAGGTGCAACATGGGGATGCTTACTGCGAGACGCGATGTGCACAGATATCCATAGGGCAGGAACCTGATGGATTTTTTTTAAGGTGGGGCGCACGTCATCCTCTTCAGATGATGTACCATGGTACCAGTTTCACTTCAAGAGGAAGTGTTGAGGGAGTTCCATAATTCCCCTCTAGCGGTACATCTAGGAGTAGTGAAGATGTACAAAGACATTCGGCAATAGCATTGGTGTCTAGGTATGAAGAAGGTAGTAGTGGAGTTTGTCTCATGGTGCCTCACATGTTAGCAAGTGAAGGTAGTGCAACAGGTACTAAAAAGCTTGGTTCAACCCTTAGAGGTCCTAGAGTGGAAGTTGGATGAGATATCCATGGACATTGTGACGGTTCTTCCATGTACATCCAGGGGCCACAAATTGATTTGGGTGATTGTTTACCAACTCACCAAGTCAGCCCACTTCCTACAAATTAGAGAGCAGGGATCAGTAGAGAGCATGGAACACCTCTACGAGCATGAGATTGTGCGGTTACATGGAGTACCTTCTTCTATTGTCTCCTACCGTGATGCACGATTACTTACTGGATATGGAAGGGGTTACAGGAAGCTTTCGGGACACAACTTCTCTTGAGCACCACCTTCCATCCTCAGACTGATGGTTAGGCCGAGAGAACCATCCAAACCCTCGAGGACATGTTCTATGCATGTGTCCTCTACTTAGTTCATAGATGGTATGATCAACTACCTTTGGTGGAGTTTTCCTATAACAAAAACTATCACTCCAAAATTGGTATGGCACCTTTTGAGGCTTTGTACGGATGAACATGCAGATTGCCACTATGTTGGATAGACCTAGGGGAGTCAGTACTAGTGGAACCATAGATGGTACGGGCTACCACCGAGAAGGAGAAAATCATCGAGGAGAAGATGAAGACTGCCCAAAGCAGATAGAAGTCATATGATGACAGGAGACAGATGCATCTGGAGTTCGAGGATGGTGGCCACATCTTCTTACGGGTCTCATCTCAACGAGGTCGACAGAGATTTGGCTGAGGAGAAAAGCTATCTCCAATGTTCATCGGACCTTTCCAGGTCCTCAGTAGAGTAGGAGAGGTGGCTCACGGCTTGGGTCTTCCACCTTATTTGCACCGGGTGCACGATGTCTTCCATGTATCTCAGTTGAGGAGATACTTGCATGACCCATCCCACTTCATCGACCATGGGGAGCAGGACATAGATGGCAGGGAAACATTCAAAGAGGATCCAAAGGAGATTGAGGATATACAGGAGCGGGTCCTATGTGGACGATTGATACCTCTGGTGTGCGTTCGCTAGCAGCACGGGAACCTCTAGGAGAGCACATGGGAGTGGGAGGCTCAGATGCGTGCTCAGTACCCCCATTTGTTCCCTTAGTTCGAGTTATAGATCACAAGGACGTAAAGCCCTGAGGTGGCGAGAATTTAAAGACTTGGATTTCCCATGGATTGTTTTAATTACATGGTAATTTTACAAGTCTGTTGTTTCTGATGGTGCTTGATTCCGCTCGGAATCAATTTTAAAAATTTTGCTCGAGTACGTTTAGTAAAGGTGCGAGCGGGATTTTATAACTTTTGAACTGGTGCATGGAATGGAAATCTGAGGGCACAATTGAACTTGCAGAGCCGTTTTTCACATAATAAAACATTCACCATGATGGCGTATGGTCGAGAATAAAAGTTAGTTTTTGGTTTCTTATAAAAAAATAATAAAATAATGTGTAGCCACACTTTATTTTATTCCAGCAGCCATGTGAGTGCGGGTAGTTGGAACCTCCACTTGGGAGTTGGTGGTGGGACCGCCACACCCTAATCATCAATGAGAGGTTATGGTGGTGGGGCCTACCCGAACCCAACCTCCCATGTGAGGTTAAATGTGGTGGGGACCACATGAGGCCACCCAACCCCTCATTAATGGGAGGAGACCTTAACCTCTCAACTCTCCCTCATTAATGAGGGAGAGAATTTTCACCTTTTCCCCCTTAATTATTTGAGCCTCACCACCCAAAATAATTTTTAGGGTTGTCTCATTTAATTAATCAACTTTTGAAATCATTTGAATTTTGAAAACTCCCCAATTAATATGCCAACACAAGTGTTTTAATTGGGTGGATCTAAGTTATTAATTCACCCTTTTGAATTATGTGCTAACACTTAAAATAATAGGTAGACTATTATTTTATTTGGGGTTGGCATTTCACTTCATGTGATATTGTTGGATAAAGCTCTCAACGGAGAACCATTCTTCCAATGATGAACGCGAAAAACGCGAAGAACGTCGAGAACTTCTTCTTCCTTCTTCAACTAGAATTATGGAGTGAGCACTGTCCTTGAAGAACATCGACAAAACCATCCTCAGCATATTTTTTCTTGACGTCAAGGAATTGACGTCTGCCTATTCCTCCAACTTCGTCAATGATCAATCATCAAGCAAGGTAGGGGGAATTTTGAGTTATTTTTATTTATGAGAATAAACCTCAGTAGTTTGTCATTTGTTGAGAACTTTGTTTCCAAATGCTATTTCCATGATGAGGAGAGCTCAGACCACACGAACATGGTCCGAACCTCCACTTTGCTTGTTCTTGTTGATGATGACAGAGGCGGTGAACGTGGCGACGACAATGAAGGTGGAAGATAAAGGTCGCGGTAACTGCATCCTCCGTGAACCGCACTGCCAGACAAGTGGCTCCCAACCCGCACCCCTCGCGCTGCTATGCGGCCCTACCGACGGCCCACCGCACCTCGCTGGAGCGCTGCCCGCACCCTACAGACGGCTTGCCCACGCCACTCGGTGCCCTTCTGCGCTTCCTGATGCACCTAGTGGCGCCCTGTAGCCCAACCCATTGCCACTTGGTGCCCTACCACACTGCACGACACACCACGTGGTGCCATGCTGCCCTGCTGCCCTGCCAGCCCCCCCCCCCCAGGTGCCCTTCCGCGGTGCCCGGCGCACCCCGCGGCGCCCTGCAGCCCGGCCCGGCACCCCCTGGTTCTATGCCACACTACCCAGCGCACCCCGTGACATCCTGCCACCCTAACCAGAACCCCCCCCCCCCACGGCGCCCTAGCTCGCTACCCTAACAGCTATTTATAATGATATCCAATTTTAAATATTAAAATTGGTTAGTACACTATGTTAATAAAATTAGAGAGTGAATAATAATGTAAAATAAATTTCAGTCATATATGTTTAATTTGTTGGAAAAAACTATTTTAAAAAAACTTATAACATTCATATTACTATTTTTAAAAACTGCTGATATGAAAATTAATGTCACTGCTATTTGGTTAATAGAAAAAAATGTAGAGTTTAATTGAAAACTACTTGAGTGAATAACCAAATCCATTAACTAATTAAATTCATATGTAAGCGATTAACCTTAAGAAAATGTGTTTTAAATTCATAACAAATTTATTTGATACTATCAAAAAATAATATTGTATTTAGTACAAAGAGAAAATAAACCATTATTCATGATAAACTTAAATATATGAACTAAATGATTATACATGATGTAATACAACAAATATAGGGAATGAAAGTGGAATTGGTTTTCATGTTTAGTTATAAACCTAAATAGTTGAGTTCTTTTAAAGGGGTGACCATGAGTTTTTTTCATATGTCTGAAGAAATATATACTGATTGAAAATGAATTATTCTTCAAAATAATAATATGAAGTGGGTGATCTATAAGGGTTTTTTAGTGGTGGGGATTTATATTCCTATAAATGCATTAATTCTGAAAAAAACAAATAGTAAGAAAATAATATTGTCTGAATAATGGAAAAATAGTATGGCATAAAGGATAATTATGGCCACATGAACATATATTGAATCCCATTGTGACACAATTGTTGTGTTCCCAAATAAAATTGTTTAACATGTAGTTATGAGAGTTTTAATTACTTGTATAATTTTATATAAGATGAAGTGCATTAAGCTAGTTGGTAAAAATCATTCAAATATGTTTAAATCGTAAATTTCATTTAAATTATGAGAGAAAGGACCTCATTGTGTGGTATGTCACCTCAAGTGAACGAAAGAAAAACAAATTCTCTAATATTCACCCAATATTTTCACAGGATAAGGTAGCTATTAAAACAAAATAAAAATAAATTAGATTTGAAATAAAATAATAATATAGTGCTTTGAAATAAAAAATTATTGTTGGGTAAAATTAATATATTCATAATATATATAAGATTACCAATATAAAAAATATATATTACAATATAAATATTCAAAATACATAAATATTCATAAATTATGAAAATACATATTTTAGGATGTATATTTATAATAAATATATATTAAACACAAAAACATGTAAGGGCAGCCAGGAATCCCATTCATGTTATTAGCCTCTAAAAATGATTCACCTTAACATAAAATATGGATTTCAATAACTTTACATGGCTCACTATCAGCCTCAATTATGAATACCATACCAAGTAAAATGAGGTCATAGATGTGTAAGGATGTGTCCTTATTTGATGGAACAAAGTAAAAATCGGTTGTAACACATACCACATGAGTTTTTATGAAAACATTTCAATATTTCTTATTGAAAAAATTCTATATCAACTATTTATTTATGAGAATTTTATTTGTAATTGTGTTATCAAATATATCCCCAATGAAGTTTAACCTACAATGAAACATAATAATTCTCAAGATCATGTGGAGTGTTGGAGTATCCCAAATTCCAAGAAATCCTCCCATGAAAGAGAAACCATGTAAACATAGAATATTGACCCCTGATGACCTAAAATGAATAAAAAAACCCTTCATTTTGGTAGGTGGGAGATTGAGAGTTCAATGAAAAATGATGTCATTACCTATCTTGGAAGATTCGTGGTATTTGTAATATATTTCTCTAATGTTTTTCCATTGAAATAAAAAAACTAATGATTTAAGGGTCTATGTGGTGGAAAAACAATGATATGAAAATGTTTTTAAAAAATGTGATAATATTTCGAGCAACCTAATATTTTGATGATATATAAAAATGTAAAAGATGATTATTTTATTTTTAACGAAACACTTACACTAAGGCTATGTTTGACATTAATTATTTGAAATTTTTAGGGATTATACACCGCATTGTAAATGGATTCTTATCAAGAATATACAATCTTGGATACCTAGAAAAATAATAGTTATAAAAGGAAGAAAATTAAGACAATAAATTATATATTGATTAAATATTTCCCCGCTCAGATTGATAATTGGATTTTATCAAAAACCAACATTATTGAATATATAAATAGAAAAAAACAATATTTTTGGAAAACAAATTCCTACTTGCATTGATAATAGTGATTTTTAATAACTTTCCTTCATGATTACATAATTAATATGATATATTGATTTTTCAATGTGTATTATTTAGCAGGAACAAGCCTCTAGGATTTTACAATTGAAAGAAAATTATAAAACTGAAGACATTACAGATCATCAGAGGTGATAGAGGCTTATAATATACCCTGATAGAATATGAAATGTTGTAAAAAGAAAGTAATAACGAATACATAACTATTTTTACAACGAAATTATTTGTTCAGATATATAATAAAATTATGCTTTTAGAGAAAAATATTACATTATATTCGATCATGAAATAGAAACCCACTAGTATTAGACCATTTTTTTGTTACCTGAAATATATAAAAAGTAGAGGGTTGTATAGTTAGGTATATATGAATTTTGGTGAATTTGGAGGTAATAGAGGAAAGGAGAGGAGAAAGAGGATTGAATAAAAACCCACCAAAAATAAATACTAATGTTTTATTGATTCCTAATGTCCCTAACAAATGAATATATGTACAATGATAATCAACATTAAATTATACTTTTAAAAACGAAATCATAGATATATATAATGAAAAAATAAATAATAATGGGAGAACATAACCATGTATTTTCTATCAAAATATCATTCATGTATGAAACAATACATGGGTTTGATTAATTTTATTCCACACTCACAAATATCCATAAGACCAAATGAAAAAATATCCATGAAATAATACAAGATATGTCATCCTATATATAATATTAAAAACAAAAATGCTAATTTTAGGATTCCAAGTTATTGAAGGAAAATAAAATAAATCCAGTTGCTACCTCCGAAACGGAAAGCTTTGTAATTTTCAATCAATCCAACCCAAGATAAAATGGATTACCCAAGATAGTACACCTTCTAGAAATAAAAATATTTCTGAACATATATAAAACACATATATATATTATAATATATTGTTTGAATATAGATAAATGATTATATATATACATATTTATCTATGTTTTAAAATATATATTATAAATATATACTATATTATATTTCTTATGAACATATATTAGAAATTTTTTATATATATTGGAACTAAATATATAAGAATATATATCATAACATATAGATACATCAAGAGAAATATAATGTATATTTAAAATAAGTATATTTAAAACACACACACATGTACTGATATATATATATATATATATCATAATGTATAAATTTAATGTGTAGTATAACATTTGATATTGTAGAATAACTTGCGTCCTCCAACTGGAATTCCTCCAACATTGCATTTCTTTATTATTATGAATAATATAGATAAAATCATCCAAATACATGAAAAATTATAGTTTAAAATAATAAATATATGAAGATGTTACATTTATGAAATATATTGAATTAAAATTGTATGAAATAAATTTATATAATTATAAAGTTAATATATTGTCTAAAAAGAGAATATGTTAATATTGTTTTGAAAAATAATATATTTAAGTTTATTTAAGCCATAAATTTTCATAATCGTGTTATTTTAATTTTTTGAACCTCATTATATTTTATGGTTTTACAAAAAAAATCATATTAAAATAAGTTACTCGTATAATATTATAATGTATCATATTCACCAATCACTATATTCAGAGAGAAATGATATAAAACTAGAATAACTAATACACAATTTTAGAATATCAATAAAAATGGAAAGTTTACAATTTAAATCTTTGACTTCTACTTAAATATTAAATAATCCTATGATATTTTTAGATAATCAATTCATATATTTTAATTGATAATAAATAATAATAAATAAATCACATTGAAATATTAATTATATTTTTGAAACAAATATGATGCTATATGAAAACAATGATTCATTTTTTAATTGTCTTCTCATACATAATTATAACACATCCACAAATAAAGTAAAATGAATCTCCAATTGTATTCATCACTACAAAAAATAGTACATATTATGAAATAATGAAAAAAGTATAGTATTTATACAATACAATTAATAGTGAACATAATCAGAAAAAACAACAATCGTAATTTTTAGAAAATTTTGTAGTAAGAACCAAATATAGTTGAATGAGTAAGTAAGAATGAATTTAACATAATTAATCTAATATATTATATTTTTATCAAATAAATAAATAAACAATTATTGTAATCTTTGGTACACAATTAGAATTACTGGATTCAAATTATTTAAGGAATAAATGGTTTAAACCACTAACATTACCTAAATATATATAAAAAGTGTGAAAATCACATTATAAGACAACAATACAATGGGATCCTAATAGAATAGTGACTTAGGAAGAAAATAATAAAAATTTATTTTCAGTTACAGAATTGGGTTGACTATCTCTCTAAATAAATATTATAATAGAATACCAAATAGTTCATAGTGGAGATTGCGGGAAAGGTAAAATAATAAATAGAAATCCGATTGTAGTGAAAAATTATAGGGGAATCAAAAATAAGTATCATGTTACCTTACTATAGTATTGAACTTTTAGAGAATCAAAACTAAGAATAATTTAGTGGGAAAGAGAATCCATGAAGAGGGTGGAGGTTTGATAAAATGTTAGTCATACGATGAAATTGAAAATCAAGGGATGAACACAGAATTATGAATGATGAGGTATTCCTAGGAATAATAACCATGAAGTTTTAATAAATATGATTCATAAAAAACTAAAGTTTAAAAATTTTAAGTCAGATAAATGAAATCATTGAGAGTATCAACAAAAAATATGAATATAATAGTGATTTGAAAGACAAATTTAATATTTGAGGGAAGAGGATAATTGGTGACTGGCGAGGATGACAAACAATAAATGAATTAAAAAAACAACTAAATTTAGATCAATCTTTATTCATAATCATCCACATCATGACATAATTTTTGCATCCAAATTCATATTTATTAATCTATAATTCCTTTAGTATCTAACATGAAAAAAAATTAAAAAAAAATCATTAAGATTTCTAATAACAATTGAAATGCCTAGAAATTTTATACATTCGAAGGAATTTTAGTAACAATATACAAATCAGGATTAATCATGGACATCCACATTCCCAAAAAATGTACTGTGATGGGAACCCTATCCAGTTAGGTTGATGAAATTAACTAGAATATAATAAATAATATAATAAACATATATTTATCTATTTTTATATGGCCCCAATCACATCATTGGCCATTTAGGTACCTTTAATGTAGTTTGTGCAAAGATTTCGCCAAGATGTCTTATAATTCCTCATTTTGGAAGCCAGAATTTGGTGGATTTGGAAGAGTTGGGGGTGGGTTTTGAGATATTGAAGTCATTGTATATGGAATTTGGGGTGGGATATGAGGGCTATACAAAATGATTCTCTTGTGCAAACTCATGTCTTGTGAATGTTTTAGTCATCTTCTCTATGTATATTTCTTTTTATTTTTATTCTATTCAATATATTGATTTTTTTTCGTAATATCATTTTTTTTAAAGTATATATGTCATAATGTTGATAGCATAATATACCTCCAATGACATGATTGGTGTATTTCAATTACCATCAGGTTCTGAAGAAGCAAGATTACAATTAAAATAAACATGGATGCAAAAGAAATTTACTATCCATATAGGAATGTAAATTATTATGAATATTAGACAACATATATATATATATATATATCAACAAAAATAAATAAATAAATACATATATATTCTATTATATCTTGATAGTTATATGTACCATGTCATTTTCTTTACATCAAAATAATGCAGCAACACAATGTATTTGAATTGATATGATGTTATATAACAATATCATATTTTAATGATTAAATTGATTATTATTATCAACTATATTGTTCCATATATTGTGTTATTTTTCATTTCTAAATTTTATATTTCTTTCAATAAATATGTCACCTAAAAATTACTTTCCTCATTATGAAATTATTGTTTTACCTAATCAATAACATTATAATATGAATATTGAAATATATGCTCAGATTCTGTATAATGTGTTAAGAAAAGTGATTAAGGTGTTTCTAGATAATATTTTACCAAATTATATTCATTTAATGTTGGTCATAATAATTTTCAAGATATATTCATAAATTAAATAATTTCTTGTGTTTTTTTTATTTATTTCATATTCATTAAACAATTGAACCTCTTTTAGGTTCATCTAACAATTTTACCTATTCCAGGATCATTTAAATTTTAAATTCCATTTCATATATCTTTTTTTCATTAAAATTCATTATTTCATGTTATCAGCAACCCCATAGGATAATCATGAATGGAACTTACAATGGTTACTCATATTTCCCTCAGTTATGTGAATTTAGTAATCAAGAACCCAATCATGTGTGTGGGCTTATGTCCACTACTCAAGTCTCCTAAGATGCATATTTACACTCTTGGGTTCAGCCATAATATACTCTTCCACCTATTTCATCAATATTGACATTATCAATAGTAGGTATATTATCAATATTTCTGAGTTAAAAAAATTTACAATTTTCATCATAACTTCCTTATTTTGCCTTATTTTTTCCCAAAATATTTTTCTACTATAATTTAGTTATTTTTTTGAAGAAAAGTAAACCCATATTAGATGAATATTTCTGCAATATTTATTATATAATTTAGAATAATATTTTAAACCTATGTTATAGTATGTTGAGAAATTGCATATCCATTATGATTCTATTAATTTGTTAATTAATATTAGCTTATTTTGTTTCAATAGTGTCAATAAATATTTGAATAACACTTTTATGTTTAGAACATTTGATACATAATGTTGAATTGTTGGATTTTCAAAATAAATTGAAACCTACATGAGAAGAATTTATTTAATATTTATTATTTTCCATATAATAGCATTTTAACGTATTTTTTGGTATTTACAACAACACAAAATTTTTATTTGGATAGGAATCCATTAATTAATTTTAACATCGTATGTTTCTATAGTGATGAATTCTTATTGGCATAAATTTTTTTATTGTGAAAATCAATGATACAAAATGATCTATTATTGCAACATAGTATGATCAATGTAGTTTTCTTATGTTAATTTATCTAGATTTCAATAATACAATTTACTATTATCCACTCCATGCAACCTAAGAGATAGAAAAATTACATTTCAATGTCCTTAATTTCCTTCTTTAGACACTTAAATTTTATTTAGGTCTTTATTTATTCAATATATACACTGCCCCATGTATACTGTATTGGTTATAAATATATGCATCAGAAGATATTATTATTTATTCCCAAATGGCATTAACTATTAATTATGTTTTGAGGTATATTACTATAAAAATAAACCAATATTCAGTCCAAAGTAATTATGATAGGCCTTTTATTATGTATTTTAAGGGTGATGTGAAATTGTGAATATTTTGTTGTATGGATGATGGAAAACATTTATGAATGTTAGTGAATTTTAATTCACTAATCAGTCTATAATTTTATGGTTTTATATATTACATTTTTTATTGATATCTCACCACTATACATAATGGTATGTTTAAGAATACCATTAATTTCATTGTTTCTAGGTAATTTAAGAAGTCATAGATCTATATTCCATATAATTAATTTCTGAAATAATTCTCTACACACAACTACCTACACTATTTAGTAATTGAATTTTATTCCAGAGTCTCACTGTATACTTCTACATTGAGGTATGTGTGAGAATCATGCTTATAATTCTGATTAATTCATTTATTGAAATATTTCTAAATTATTACTCTTTTATTCACTAAAATAATCTATAATTCTATAATTTTTATAATATTTCCAAACCATAATACTGAAGCTATGAATAATTATCATATAGTATAGTTGTCCTATAGGTTAATATCCATATTTGAATTATCAAATGTGTACTATGAATTTTAAATTTTCAAACTATGCATTACTATAAAACGAAAATTTATCTTCCCTTAAATCATTAAAAATTTAATGTAATCGATTTCATATATTCAATAATTTTGGAAATTAAAAAATAATTTTTGGCAATATTTTTTAATGATGTCTATACTAGAAAATAGAATGCATATGGATTCTTTTCATTTATGATGTTCTTAAATGGTACATTTCATAAATAGTTTCCATTGTTTTCATAGATTAAAAAACACTAATTTCAAAAATTTCATTACATCATCAATTGTATTCTTATATTGTTGCTTATATCACCTAAATCAGAATCCATGACCCACTTCCAGGGTTTTCATAGGGTTGAATGATCCAAATAGTGTATTTATTTCAATTAAGAATACCATAACTATTACTGTTTCAGTATCCTTATATTTATCAGGTGGGATGTATTTGGAATGATATCTCACCACTATAAATAGAGTAATTTACATGAAATCCATGAATTTTAATTTTTTGGGAAATTGAAAATATCATAAAGGACTTTTCTTGACATTTTTATTATTTTGAAATGGTTCAGCACAAAAATACTTAAATCCATTATTACATGAATTATCTTACACTTTTCCAATGTATACTAATATAGTCAAGTATAAATGAAAATAAATCTTTCAAGTATGTTAAATACATTAATTGATTTTTTTCCAAATGATTACTCATTTATACAATAAATAAATATTTAAATTTATAATTTTTAGAACTTTTACATTTGATACCAATTAAAAAATTCATTATTATTTTATCTATTACCAGTTCCATGTTTTATATCTTCATTTTAAGTCTAAAATTTGAACCATGCATTTAAAATTTATAAAATATCGATGAATTTAAAAATATATATTTACTTCATTGTTGATTACTATAAAAATATATATTTAATAAGAGTATATTATCATAACAAAAATGTTTATTTTTTATTTGGTTTAGTATAAAAATACATATTTACTATAAACAAGAATTGAGCATAATAAATTATATGACATAATGCTATTATTAGATTTTTTATAGGTAATATATAGTAAATCTATAAGCTGAAAATACAGTAAATATGTAGTTTGAAAAATATATGATTATATCCATTTTTTAATTTAGACATTTACTATAGTAAATCTATTGTTTTAAAATAATATAAATTTTAAAATTGTTAATATGTATTTTTTAGAATTATTAAATCCATTATTTATAGAAATCCATAGATCATATTAATCCATAGACATACTAAATATTTATTTTTTAGTTAGATGACCACATATTTTTAATGACCAGAAAAAAAAATATTACCTAAGAATAAATAATTATGGTTGGTTGTAGGGTAATATAACAAAAATATTTTTAATTTTGGATGGAGTGTTCTCTTAATTTTTTTTGTTTGTATAAAATGTGTTTTTTACTTAAAATTTTTGTTTCAAATAAAAAAGCATACAACAAAGCATTTATTTACTCTCTTGAAACTTTATATTTATAATTTTTCATATATTCCAGTTTTTTATTTAATTCAATTAATTAAAAATAAATCTTTATCATATTTAATAATATTTTTTCCTCATAATCCTATCTTAAAAGGATTAGAATTTGTTTTGACGATGTATATATTTGATCAATAATGGTTTCTTATAGTAATTCTATAATAAGTTGTTGAAAAACTGGTTGTGGGGGAACTATTTGGTAAGATTTTATTGTCATGTGATCATTAATGGTCTTTACAAGCATATAAATGTAGGAGGTGTTTTGAAACTCCATTTTGTAGATTCATCTCAGGTACAATCATAGATGTAAGATTAAAATTCCATGTTCTATATTCATATATTATTTATTTTCTAATTAATGTGATTCATTATATTAAACACTCTATTATATTTATATAATACATTAATAATGTTTCACAAAAACGTGTATTTATGCTCCTACCATAATTATTAGTATCATAAGGCTCTTATCCAGTTCTCACACCAATATTTGACATATGTAGCCTATGAGACCAATTAAAAATTATCATAAGGTGGTATCTATGATCAAATGAAGATGAAAATAAGTTGGTGGAGTGAATTAATTGTGAGATATAATGTTATCTCGTTACTTTCACCCACATTATTTGACTTGAATGAACTATTCATTCATTTATTAGAAATGTTTTCATTGTATTTTTAAAATATAATCAAAATATTGCAGATCAAACCATTTTAGCATATGATAGTGGTTGGGTTTCATTAGTAGCCTCTCGTATGAATAATATATGGATGATGCATGTTATTTACATTTATCAAATGTTAGGGTCACTTACACTAGTGGTTCTTATGATTTGGTGATTTTTTAAATATTTAAATACATAACAAAAAAAATTATAAATTGTTTCAATGATCCTTAGTGAAATATATTTTTCTTTTGTTTTGGGTATATAAATAATTTGTCAAAATTGTTGTACATTTTTTATTAATGCTGAGGGGTGGTTTGAAATTTTGTGTATAAACACATTTTTAAATTTTCAATCCTAGTATAATCAATGTTTCACTTTATTTTTAAAATTTTCATCCATATTATAATATTATTTGAAGAATCAACATAATATTGTACCACATCCTTGTATTTTTGATATTATTATGTAATAGTATATTTATAATATATTTAAAGTTAAAAAAATAGTTTTTTTGCTTGTATTGTAATGACCTGACCCTAGTTTCCTAGAGTTGATGCATTATTTCATAAAATTGACATGATCATAAGAGATCGAGTTTGAAGTACCATTCAGTTTAGTTTCTTTGGAAGTACTAGATACATAAATTAGTTTTACATTAAATTATGAAATGAAAAAACAAAAAAATTGTGTCCCCTTTTTAATACACTCATATCATTTATCTTATTTCTATATTTCTATCATAATATACTTTTTCGCATCCTGGAAAAAATAAAACATAATAATGTGGTGAGATCATATGGTCATAAAGGATAACAATATAGAAAAAACTTTCATAAATATTCATCAACATTTAAGGCAATGTATAAGACTAAAACAATAAACTTTTAAACATAAAACTCAGCACAATATGGAAAATATTAATAAAATAATTCCATTTACTTATTCACTTGGATATTCTAGTAGTTGAATAATGACATGTAATATCAATAACTAATTTTATAATGAGGGAATGCATAATTCCAGATATCATAATCACATAGTCAAGGCCTCATGCCAACACTACAAATAATATTTAGTCAAGGGCTTGTGCCAAGACAGTAGTTTGTCTCATTAGACCTACTGATGCATCGAGGAGCTATAGTGGGCTCCACCCGTCACTTACTAAATCCAATGCATTTCCCATATGAAAAGGTTGAAACATAATAAAAACATTCATATTAAAATTAAGATATAAAATGTCAATAATTTAACCACAAACCATGAATGTTATAGAAATATAATCTCCACAGTAAAACATATCACAAAACCCTATATACAATAAGGAATATTTTGTCATAATAAAAAAACTTCAATCAAATATAAAATCCAATGAAGGATGTTGACATAGATGAAATAAGTCCAAAAAATGTGTCAGTGAAATATTTCTTTCTACATTGAAATAATTCAAACGTAAATAACATTTTTATTTTGAAAATATTATTATAATATTGTAATGGAATATTTGAAGGTTCTATAATGACAGAATATATCCTCACCTGCCGTATAAATTGAAAAAACATTCTTTCGTTAGTTTGTCGAAAAGATCATAAAGTACCTTGTTTGGAAATCGACAGAATGATTCCTTTCAAACCATTTCATAAAAGTTCAAACAATTTTATAAATGACTTTAACCCATAGTCTAGTAAATAGTAAAAAAAATTAAATACATTTTTAAGAATCACATATGTTGATGATAAAGAGGTCCCGGTAGATACTCACTTATAAACAACCTCATATAATAAAGATATTGAAAAATTAACCCTTACCTTGTACTATTCCTTAGTTGAGGGTACGTTAACCTCCTGTATAATTGTTAAATATGTTTTATTAAATTAAACAAGAACCACCTAGATAAATATGATATCATATATGATCTTCTAATATTGTTTTGTTAATTATATTTCAGTAGTATCATTGTTTCAGGTGTTAACTGATACATTTTATTTTTACAGTTTTATTACATTAGTAATGTTTGTTATGGATATGATGTATTTTATTCATATATATAATGATATTATGTTCTTAAAAATTATTTTAAATCATTTAATGAAATTTATTCTTGAATGGTTATGATGGGGAAGGAATCTCATCGCGTTCGTAGAGACAGTAATCCGTACATACGCACGAGCGACAATATCATTCTATTTAATGTGAAATAATAAGTAATTTTATGGTATATTACATATACAGAATCATTAAAATGTTATATTTATTATTTAAGAAAATTAAATTCATTATTATACCTCTCCAAATAATGATGTGTTGAATGAAAAACTGCACCATGACATGGAGACGATAAGCCGTGCATACACACATATGGTGACTTTTTCATCAATAGGTTGCAGAGAATAATGAATATGGTTGTACCATATTTATAATAAAATCAATGTATGTAGGAATTATAGGAGTTATTATTTGGGTATGGAAACAAAAAAGAAAGAGGAAGTGGAAGAAGAAAAGAACTGTAAAAGGGGTGATGAAGTAATTCCCTCTTTTTCATGTTATTTCTTTTGATTTGATCAGAACTGCTCATTAGGTTGGATTTATGATCCATGTAAGGCCTCTAGAATTAATTGAGGGTATTTTTGGAGGATAATAGATCAGGGTTTGGCAGATCCAAACAGCTTTTGAGGTGTGAAATTAAGATAAGGGGAAGTACCCTTTTATAAGAGAGGAGAGGGTCACTTTAGATAAAGATTGAAATATCATTTAATTAGAAAATAATTTTCGGTTTATAATGGATATAAATGGATTTATTAAGAGTATATGGTTGGTATGGGTCTAATTATTCTCAAAAAATAGGTTTTATGAAAGTTTAGGTAACCATATTAACCTTATCCTTTAGATTTCGCTCTATGTTAAATAGTTTAACTTTTACCATGTCTTCTTGTATTTTTATTTTACATGGTTAATAAAATTACTATAAAATGACAAGAAAACCTGAATTGGGTCATTAATGATATATATATATATCATTATATGAGTCCATTGGCCAGATAATATATTTTTAGGAATAGTATATCATTTAATAAAATAGTATTTGTTTTAAAAACTCATTTAGTTCAATTTTTGCACTATTTAGTATTTGGTTTTTGTGAAAGTCATAAAAATATTATTTCTTCAAACAAAATATATTTAGCCACTCCTAACATGTAATAGTATCCTAAACAATTCATGTAATGCATCAGAATTTTTAATTTTCATTTCCTTTAATATTTATAAAATCAATTATTTTAATCTTTCATTAATAAGGTAATTGATGCAACTTCATTGTGTCATAAATAAAATTAACTCTTTAATGTATAAAAAAGATAAATTATATACCATCATGTATGAAATATTTTTATCTTTCTAAGTAATATTTTTAGTCGAATTCAACTTATATATATACCTAAATTAAAAATTGTTCAGTTATTAAAATTTGAATTTGACACTTTTAACTCTTCTTTAAATAAATTATAACAAATGTCCTAATATAATTAAAGTGGATAAAAAGGATCATATTATATTTATAACGATTATTTTGGTCAAAATAATCTTATCCAATAGAATAAGGACTTGTGTTAGGGTAATTATAAAATCATTTTTACCTTTAATTACACTATTTACTTTTAACCGTGGTAAATGAAATTCAAAAGTTACTATTCACAAAAAAAATATTTTCATCCTATTCAACCACATTCTACTCATTCATGACAACAATGTCTCTTGGATATTTGAAATTCAATTCACCAAAGTTCTAAAAATATGTTTTATGTAAATTTTAAAATGTTCCTAGAAGATGGGTAACAGACATTAAAAAGCTTAGTTGAATTTTATATATCTAATATTATTATAAAATGACTCCAATTAATTATATTAGAATAATGAAGGTATTATGTATCAATTATGAATTAAAAAAAATTAAAAAAAATTATATTTAAATAAAAGTTGGTTTTAAACAATAATGCTGTGTTTTTCACTATTCATCAAAAATTGAATGTTTTCAGAAAAATACCAAAACTTTACCCTATGGTAATTTTGATATTAGGAATACAAAAATGAAATCCATTCTAAAAAATGAACTTCATAAAATTTTAAATAGTGGTTATTACTATTCATATGTACTTTCTAAAATGGCTAGTTTGATTTTTCATGGTGTGCTAGAACTCGAAGTTGTGTACAACACAATCTATTGTATTATTTAATGGGAGACATACCATGGATTATTGGAGAGTTACAGTCATCCCTCTTTCAAATACTTTTATCCTCAAAATTTATAGAATATTACTACATAAAAAGATTTAGGTGGTTCTTCATCACAGGTTCCTCAGGTTCACACGTTGCCTCTTCCATTCTATGGTTTCTCAGAAGAACATTTACCAGACTAGTTTTCCAGTTTCTCATCACTTATTCTATGGTATCAAGAATTCTGATAGCCTCATTACAATTAGACAGATCGAGATCCAATTCTATTTCTTCATAGGTGAGTACATGTATTGGTTCAGGCATGTATTTTCTAAATAGTGATAGGTGGAACACATCATGAACTTTGGACAGACTGGGTGGAATTTCCAAATGATAAGCTAAAACTCCAATTTTTTTTATAGAATTTATAATTGTCTGATGTACCTTGTCAATCAATTTTCCTTTCTTATTGAATTGTATAACACCCTTCCATGGAGATACCTTCAAGAAAACATGATCTCATACTTGAGATTCCAAATACTTCCATTGGTTATTGGCATTGATCTTTTGCCTACATTGAGCTAATTTGATGTGGGTTTGGATGATTTTCACCATTTCCATTATTCCATTAACAAGAGCTAATCCTACGAGTTTTCTTTCACCAATACCATCCCAACAAGTTTGTGTGCAATATCTATTTCCATATAATGCTTCATATGGTGCCATATGAATACTTGAATAGAAGTTATTATTATAGGAAAATTCTACCATAGGTAAATAATGATCCCAAATACATTGAAACTCAAGTGAGAAAGATCTGGATATATCTTCTAAGGATTAAATAGTCTGTTTTAATTGTCCATCAGTTTGAGGGTGGTAGGCAGTGCTCAAATGATGTTCAGTATCTAGGTATTTCAGTAGTGTTTTCCAGAATCTTGATGTATAATGGGAATCAAAATTAGAAACAATTTATAGGGGTCACCATGAAGTCTTAAAAATTCATTAATATATAGTATTACTAAATGTTCAAGTTATAAATCTTATCTTATAGCAAGAAAATGTGTTGACTTGGTAAGATGATCAATAATGATCCATATTACATCATTCCTTCTAGGAGTCTTTTGTTGCCCTATGACAAAGTCTATAATAATATAATCCCATTTACACTCAGGTATGGGAAGATGTTGAATGACTCCTCCAGGATGTAATCTTCCAAATTTCTCAAATTGATAAACCTTACATTTTGATACATAATCAACAATCTCACTCTTCATGTTGTCCCAAAAAATGTTCCTTAAAATCTCTATACATCTTAGTTCTACTAGGGTGTATAGAGAAATTGGAGCTATGAGTATCATCCAAAAATTCCCTTTTTAGATCCGGTATATCGATAACACAGATCCTTTTCCCAAATTTCAAAATTCCATCATTATATATAAAGTATATCAATCTACCATCATTCATATCTTTAATTTTATTTTGAAACACCTCATCATCATTCTGAGAACTTTTTATCCTTTCTAGTAAAGATGGTGTGGAAACCATTTGAAAATGTATTGATGTTTCACCTTCCATGATTATTACCATATCCATATTTACTAGATCCATGAATATAGGATCCCTTTAAACTCTCATCTTGTTCAAAACTCCATGATCCTTTCTTCTCAAAGCATCTTGCCACATTATTTTCCTTCCCCAGGTGGTAGTGTATAGTGTAATCATAATCTTTGATTAGTTTAAGACATCTCGTTTTCCTCATGTTGACTTCTTTCTATGAGAAAATATACTTAAAACTCTTTTTATTGGTATATATCTCACATTTTCACCATAAATATAGTGTCTCCATATCTTCGAAGAAAACATTATGGCTACTAACTCAAGATCATGATTAGGATAGTTTTGTTCATGCATTTTTAATTGTCACGATGCATAGGGAATAACTCTATCATTCTCTATAAGGACACAACCAAGTCCTTTCTTTGATGCATCACTATAAATAAACAACCAATCATTCCCCAATAGTAGAGTCAAGATAGGATCATTGACTAATCTTCTCTTTAATTATTCAAAACATTCTCTAGACTCTTTTTTCTAATCAACTTTAACCCCTTTACTTGTGTTCTTTGTTAATGGGTTAGCCAATCAGGAAAAATATTGGATGAAACAATGATAATAACCTGATAAACCAATAAAACTATGTACCTCAGTTATACTCGTCGATGTAGGCCATTCTCGTATTTCTCTTGTCTTAGAAGGATCAACATAGATTCCATCCATAGAGACAATATTTCCATGAAAATAAATCTCCAAAATATATAATTCTTACATGGTAAACATTCCATATTATTCATTTCTTCTAAGAGTCTTTAGAATAGTGCACATGTGACTTTCATGATCTTCGTAGATTTTGGAGTATACCAAGATATAATCAATAAATGACTCTACAAGGTCATTAAGATATTTTGTGAAAAATATATTCATTAGATCCATGAAAATAGAGCGTGTATTAGTCATTCCAAAAGACATTACTGTAAACTCGTAATGCCCATACCTGGTTTGAAATGATATCCCTAGAATGTCATCCTTTTTCACGTACAACTGTTGGTATCCCGATTAATGGTCAATATTTGAAAAATATTGATCTTTATGAAGTTGATCGAATAAATCATCAATGAAAGGTAATGTACACTTTTTCTTTATTGTTATAGCATTGATCTCCCAGTACTCCATGCACAACCTCATAGATCCATATTTCTTCTTAACAAAAAGATAAAAGGATCCCCATAGAGAAAAACTAGGGAAAATAATTCCTTTATTACTCAATTCCTCTAGTTGTTTCTTTAGTTCCACTAATTACACAAGGGACCTTCTATAAGGGGTCTTTTATATAGTTCCGGAACTAGAAATTAAATCAATGAAAAACTCATTTTCTCGCTTTGGAGGATGTCTTGGTAAATCCTATGGAATCAAGTCAAAATATTCCTACAAAATAGGTACATACTCTAGTTGAACATTTTTTTTCTCACCCATAGTTATTTCACTCCCTTCCTCCCCAATAATTGAATTTAGTAGAGCTACTAGGGGTGGATCTAGATAAGAATTAGATGGTGAAAGTTCTTCTCTAAAGATAAGGTATTCATTATCATCATCAAAAATTGTAACCTCCCTCTTCTTACAATAAATTTCCATATCATGGTCTTGAATCCAATCCATACTGAGGATTATATCAAATTAAATCATGGGTATGACAATAAGATCAGTGGATAAGGAACATTTATATACCATAATGGTAACTGATTCAAAAAACTTTGTTGCAATGATACTTACCATAATATTTTTGACTGACTACCCCCTTGTTAAATCAAATTGGAAACATTTAATTTACTTGGTAAACTGGGAAGATATGAGAGAATGCAATGATCCAGAATAAAATAAATCATTGGCTAAATTTAAGGAAATGATTAATGTTCCTTCCACTACGTCATTCAGATTTTCATCCTCTATAATTGTGATCAGATATGCTTGGACTTGCTCCCTTGCCCTTTTCTGAGGTATGTTACCTTGATTATTAAGACATTAATTTGCATAATGACCCAGTTCTCTATAATTGTAGCATTCAATAATGACAACCTCTTTCTTTTCCTTGCAATCACAAGTTTGGGGGACTTTTCATCACACTTATAACAGACTCCCATTCCCTTTAGGCAAGCACCATAGTGTTCTTCCCACATTTACTACCGGATGAAAATTCAACTTTTTCATTCTTCCCCTTATTTCTATTTCCAGAGTGTTCAATAGATCTCTTTTTCTCTAGCTTCACTTTAAAGCTGTAAGAATTAGAGAATTTATTTTTTGTCTTGATGGAACGTGAGACTATATCTTCATACCATGGGAAGGATTGTGAGACTAATTCTCTCTGGAGAAATGATTTTAACCCATCAGTGAATAAATCAATATTAATCCTTGGGTTACATATATAATCTTCTTCATGCCTCGATAACCTTGTAAATTTAGCCTCATACTTTGTGACATTCTCATCCTTCATTTTCATCAGACTCAGAAATTTACTATCCATATCTGCTCGGTGGTCATAAAGGAAGTATATTTCTAAAAATATATATTTTAAACTCCCTCCATTCTATATTTGGTACATCTTCTTCCCACTTTGTGTTTTGAATTAACGACCACCATAGATCTGCATCTCTTGTGAGTTGATAAACTTACCTAACAACTTTTTCCCTTTTGCTACTCCCCAAAGCCTAAAATATTTTATCTAAGGAACTTATACACTTCTAAGCTACAAATGGATTTGTAGTCCCATTGAATATTGGTGGTTATGGCCTCATGAATCGGTCTACCATTAATCCAACACATTGTGAATCAAGGTGTTCCATACGAGTAAAGTAATTATTCATAACCTAAGTGAGTCTACCAAGTATGGTTATAAGTTGTTCAACATCGGTTGCATCACCAACTTCACTAAAATTATCATGAATAGGAGGGAAATCCCAACATATATTACGTGTTTTGATACATTTTCCATTACTTCCACTAGGTTATATTTCTAAAAAATGGCATATGCTAGATTTTTTTATGAATCAAAATACATAATTCCAACCATTAAAACACTTAAAATAAATTGAACAGTTTATAGACGCAATCCATAACAAAAAAAATGCTTTATTTGAGGAAGTATTTACTCATAAATCCTTCATAATGTTTTGTAAAGAAAATGGGAATTATCCTAAGCATATATCCTGGAAGTGTTGAAACCAAAATGGCATCAAGGCATGTTGTCGTGTACCATGATACCCCAGGACAATCCAAAAACTATTTGTCAGAGTTTTAAATCATAGGTACGTCTGTTCCAATAACGCCTCTACCTTATCATATCTAGACATGTATGAATTGCTTGTAAAATACTCAAAATATCTACATTACCAAAATTCTTGGAAGATATTCTATACTAATACTCAATGTATATCTTAGAGTTATGTTCTCTAATCAGAGTTTTTCTAAATTTAACTTCAAAGGTTTGTATCAATATTCCATTGATACCAAATATAATGCCCCAACCCCAATTACCCTGAGTTGGTGCATTATTACATAACATTGGCATGATCATAAGAGATCATGTCAGAAAGACCAAACAGTTTAGTAGCCTTAGAAGTACTTGATATATAAATAAGTTTTATATTACATTATGAAATGGAAAAACAACAATATTGTGTCCCCTTTTTAACACACTCATATCGCTTAGCCTGTTCTTCCAGGTAAATCATAATATACTTTTTCACATCCTAGAAAAAATAAAACATAAGAAAGTGGTGTGATTAGATGCTCAGTCAGGATAACAATATAGAAGAAATATTCATAAATAAACCTAAACATTTATGGAAATGTATAAGAGTAAAACAAAATCCTTTTAAACATAGACATAATAATAATAGTGAAAATATAAATCATATAATTTCATTTACTTAATCATATGGATATTCTACTAGTCGAACAATCACATGTAATATCAATATCGAATTTCATAATGATGGAATGCATAATATCAGACATCAAAACCACATTGTCAAGGCTTCATGCCAAGACTACAAATAAGATTTTTACAAGGCCTTTTTCCAAGACGTTAGTTTGTCTCATGATATCTACCGATGCATCTAGGAGCTATATTAGGCTCTAACCATCACTTACTATGTCCAATGCATTCCTCATATGAATATGGTGAAACTTAATACAAACATTCATATTAAAAATATCATAAAAAATGTCAATACTTTAATCATAAACCTTGAATGGTAAAAAATAAGCACATCCAAATTCAAACATATCACAAAACCTTTAATAAAATATGGAATATTGTATCATAATAAATAAACATCAAATAAATGTAAATTCCAATGAAGGATGTTGACATAGATGAAATCAATCCAAAAACTATTTGAGTGAAACATTTATTTCTACATTGGAATCATTCAAAAGTAAATGAAATATTTACTTTGAAAATATTCTTATAATATTGTAAGGGAATATTCTATGGTGGAATAACTGCAGAAAATAGCTGCACCCACCGAATAAGTTAAAAAACATTCTATCCTTAATATGTCGAAATGGTCATAATGTACCTTATTTGGAAAGAGATGAAAAGATTTCTTTCAAACCATTTTATAAAAAGTAAAAAAAGGGTATAAATGACTTTAACCCATAGTCTTGTAAATAGTAAAAATGTTTTGAATTACAATTTTAATAAATAAGGATATGGAGGACAAAGAGGTCCAAGTAGATACTCACGTACAAACAACCACATATAATAAAGAGATTATAAAATTAACTCTTACCTTGTACTTTTCCTTAGTTGAGGGTATTTCAACATCCTGTATAATATTTAAATAATTTTTATTAAATTATACAGGAACCAGATACATAAATATGATATCATATATGATCTTCTAATATTTCTTTGTTAATAATATTTCAGTAGTATCGTTGTTTCGAGTGTTAACTAATTCATTTTCCTTTATATGTTTTGTTTCTTAAGTCATGCTTGTTATAGATAGGATGTATTTGATTCATATCCCTAATGATATTAAGTTCTTAAACATTATATTAAATCATAAAATGAAACTTATTCTTGAATGGCTATGATGTGGAATTAATATCATCGCGTTCGTGGAGACGGTAATCTGTATGTAGGCATGAGGAACAATATCATTCTATTGATGGTGAAATAATTTTTAATTAGATGGTATATTATATATATATGGAATCATTAAGATGTTATTTTTATTATTTACATCAATTATACTCCTTCTTATACCCATCCAAACAATGAAGTGTTGAATAATAAACTACACCATGACGTGTAAACGGTAAGCTGTACGTACGCACGTATAACGAATTTTTCATTCATAAGATGGATAGACTAATGAATATGGTTGTACAATTTTTATAATAACATCACAGTATGTATAAGGAACCGGAGTTATTATTTTGGTATCAAAAAAAAATAAAGAGGATGTGGATGAAGAAATTTACTTTGAAAGAGGTCATGATGTAATAACCTCTTCTACGAGTTCTTCCTTTTGGTTTGATCAAACATGAACCATAGGTTGGATTTATGATCAATTTAAGGCATATATGTTGAAGTGAGGGTAGATGGGAGGATATTTGGGTAGGTGTTGGCCGAGCCAAATGGCTATGGAGGTGTGAAATTAAGAGAATGGGAAGTACCCTTTTATAAGAGAGGTGAGGGTCACTTTAAGAAAGAGTTGAAATATTATTTTATTACAAAATCTTTTTCCATTTATAATGGATAAAAAAGAATTTATTTAAAGTATAAGGTAGTTATGGGTATAAATAATCTCAACCAATAGGTTTTAGACATGTTTAGGTCTCCATAGTAACCTTATCTTTTATATTTCACTCTTAGTTAAATAGATTAACTTTTACCATGTATTCTTGTATTTTTATATTAAATGGTTAATAAGCATATTATAAAATTCAAAGAGAACATAAAGTGGTTAATTAAATATATATATATAATTATATAAGTTATTTGTATGGACCATATATTTTTTTCAATATAATATCATTTAATAAAATAGTATTTGTTTTAAAAACTCCTTTAGGTCAATTTTGACACTATTTAGTATTTGGTTTTTTTGAAGGTCATAACAATATGATTTCTTCAAAATAAAAATATTTAATCAATCATAACATGTCATATTATCCTATAATTTTTTTTCATTCATAAAAGTATTAATTTAAATTTATTTAAATATTTATAATATCAAATATTTCAATCGTTCCTTAATAAGGTAATTGGTGGATCATCATAGTGTCATAAATAAATTTAAATATATAAAGTCTAAAAATTATTAATAAAATACCATGATGTAAGAAATATTTTAATATTTATAATAAATATTTATATTCAAATTAATATTATGTATTACCATATATTATAAATGGTTTTGTTATTAAAATTTGAATATAACACTTTTAACTTTTCTTTAAATAAAATATAATAAATGTCCTAATCTAATTCAAGTGGATCAAAAAGGATCATATTTTATTCATGAGGTTTATTTTGGTATAAATAATCTTATTCAATAGAATAAGGACATGTTTTATAGTAATTATAATATCATTTTTATCTTTAATTACTCTATTTACTTTTAACTGTGGTAAATAACATTCAAAAGTAACTATTCACCAAAATTTATTTTCATCCTATTGAATGACATTTAACTTACTGATTTCAACTGTGTCTCTTGGAATTTTGAAATTTAATTCATAAAAGTGGTAAAATTACGCTTTATGAAAATTTGAAAATGTGCCAAGAAGTTGGGTAAAAGGCGTCAAAAAGTTAAATGAAATTTTATATATCTAATGTCATTATAAAATGACTCCAATTAAATACATTGGAAAAATATAGGTGTTATATATCTATTTTGACATTAAAATAAATTTAAATAATAATAATAGTTATTTATATAAAAGTCGGTTTTAAACAATAACAAATTGTTTTTCTCTATTCATCAAAAATAGAATGTTTTTTCGAAAATCACAAAAAAAATCACCCTAAGATATTTTGGATATTCTTAATTCAAAAATGAAATTCATTATGAAAAATAAAATTTATAAAATTTCAAAAGTGGTTATTACTATTCATAACTTCTTTTTAAAATGGCTCGTTTGATTTTTCGTGGTGTGCATGAAGTGAAAGCTGTGTATAGCACAAGCTATTGAATTATTTAAAGGGATATATACTGTGGAAGCTTGGGGTATTACATTTATGAATATTTTTTTATTATTTATGTAAATATATGTCAAAATATATATTAAATAATCTTTAGGTATTTCAATATAAAATATATTTATATTAATCTATTTATTATAATATGAAACTATTACCAAATTGAAATTGTAATTTAATAATCTGTGTATAATAATACATATCAATGAAATTTTTAATTTTTGTTATATATATATTTTATATTTTAATCCCAATCGATGTTTCAGTAAATTGAAATGTAATAAAATATTTATAATATGAAATATCTATGTAATAATATGGTTGTCTATAATATAATCATAGATATGGAATGGTACTAAAATGATAAAATCGTTTTTATAAACACTAAATAATAATTTGGAATATATTTGTCTGAATTATATAAAACCATTATTTCATATTAGTTTTTTATATTCTACATTCTATGTATAACTAGTTTTTATAAGCTTCATTATGTCATAAAATATTTGTGTTTCTAATATAACTACTCTTTATTCTGTGAATTAAAAAATATGTTTGATTTTATCAATTTTTGTCAATAGAAATGAAAAATATTGTATCAAACACAGGTTTTCATCTCCAGTAAACCAAATAGATTTCATGTACTAGATATAGAAACATGTACCATGTTTTTGAACTGTATGAATAGAAAAATAATTTCCCTTTAAATTAAACATTCTATCTTCATGTAATATATTATATTTTCTTTTCATATTAATTTTCTGTCAATTATTTTAATTTCTATTTAAAATTACAATTGGTATATTTTATTTATCTCACAAGCTATTTTGTCGCATGAAAATACAAAGGTGGGGTACTATTTAAAATTTATACTGAAACTAAGATAAAATGAATGATTATCACTAATGGATGAAACCAATTAATATCGAATTACGTATAGATGTTATAATAATAATTTTTACTATAAAAAATATAAAAATTATTCATATAGAAAAGATGAAATCTACTGATAAAAATAAATCCCAAAATCCCCAGTTATTCACAAAAACATACTTTTTATAAATTAATCCATATTATATTTCTAAGAATAAAATTTATAGGGAAGACATTATATTTTTATTTAGTTAAAAACCATCCAATGATCACCCTCAATAGAAGAGGTAGAGTAAAAAAACTAGTCATAGTGAGATTATCATTATTGGCATTGAGAGTGGAGAATTTTTAGGGTTTATAATAAATAATATCTCTTGTAGTGATAATTTGAGGGAAAATAAATTGAAAAACCCATCAATATAATGGATATGTATTTCAATCTATGTGATAAATGATTATTTGTAAATATATACCCATAAACCTGTAAATATAAACCATTCAAATCATTCATTTTACTTCTCAAAAAATATGATGGGGTTTGAGTTTCTTCAAACCATCCTTTACCCAATGTAGTCCTTGTAACAAAACATGGGATCATGGATGTGATATTTCCATACACCCCTAAGGGAGCCCTTCTATTTCTACCATTCAGGTCTATGAAGGTGGAAATTTTAATGGTTAAAAAAATACAAAAGAAGATATAAAGATCAGTGGAGGTGATAATAAGAAAATAATTGCAATTAAAAACAAATTTATTTTATTTATTAAGATTAAAATGAAAAATAAATTTCATTCCACACACCTATTTATAGTGATATAATGACACAAAAAAATAGAGGAAAAATAAAATACCATATATTAGTTGCAGTAGGTTCCACCCAAACCATCAGCTCTAAACACATTTAGATATGATTATTAATGTTTCTTAGTCTCCATAGAAATATTTATGGTTGGTAATGTAGAGGAAAACCACGTTTTTTTTTCAAGATCCCCCTAAAATTATTTTCCCTATAACCACTATTTTTTCATATTTCTTCAAATATCTAGGTGGATGAAGAAAAGGTTCAAACACGTATTATTATTTCCATCAAACTTTGGTTTCGTTGATGGAATAGATTTACTCGCCTATCACTTTCCTTCATATTTAATCACATTTAGTATCCTTAAATATAATAGGATCATAAGTCACTGAGAGAGAACAAAAATTCTCATTCTTTTCTATTAGTTTTATTCCCTCATATATAACCATAAGGATTTTAACATTTCGTTTATGCATATGAGAAATTTATTATTCAATGTATTCTGATATATGAGTATGTAGTGGTGATTTCATTAGTTATTCAATTCCATGTTCCTCTAATTATACTTCTTCAATGATTTATTAATCTTCTAGAGTGAGTTGTATCAATCTAGAATCATCATCTTGATTCAATATCCATGTCTCCTTTTCATCAAATATGAAATATTTGTTTAATATATTCTTCACTGTAATGGGATTATAAAAATTTACATCTCATTTCTAGATCTTTATGTCATTAAAGACACACTTCAGTCCTCTATCCTCAATATTTGTTACTTTTCAATCTTGGATCCTGAAAACAAAAATTGAACCATATACGATTATATAGAATACACTTGTCTTGTGAGTAATTGATGATTCATGCAGCGCCTTTGCTTCATGTTTTTTATTGGGAATCTATTGAGTAGATACACCATAAATAAATCTACTTCATTCCAAAAAGTCATGTTCACATCTTTGACTTTCAGCATGCTTCTAGCCTTGTTGAAAATGGAATGATTTTTTCTTTCAGCTACTCCACTAAGATGGGGTGCGTAATCTAACATCAGTTGGTGTTGAATTCCATACTACTTATGGTACTCTTGAAAAGAATCATAGGTGTATTACCCACCTTTATCCAATGACAGTTCACTACATTCTCATTCAAAATTATTTTATCCATGTAGAAATTGGCCAATTTTTTCATTCAATTACTCTATTGAGTTGGAGATGTGTAAGAAATAATTAGTTGGTACTGAATTCCATGTTTCTTGAGGTACTCATGAAAAATAACAATGGTTTATTCCCCTCCTTGATCAAATCATATAGTTTTTATGTGATGGTTTCCTTGATTTTCTACCAGTGCCTTTAATTATTTGAAGCTATCAACCACCTAATAGTCCATCTTGACAAATTATATCCTTTTTTCCCTTATATAATCATCCATAAATTTTATAAATTACCCCCATTTTCCAATTTTTTGATACAACGGACCGTACAAATTGATGTGAACTAGTTCCAGTGGGGCTGCATCTTTCCAGTTGGCTCTCACTACAAAATATGTTCTTTATTTTTTTTATTATAACACAACTTTCACATATATTATTTGAGTGTCTAATGTTAGTAATCCAATTAACTATCTTATTTATTCCTCATAATCTTATAATTTCTATATTTATACTCCCAATACTAAGATTTCATAACTAGTCATTATCATCAAAAACTACCATAAAATCGCATGGTTTGTTAGGTTGGATCATAATAGGATACATGAGGTGCTTCACTATCAGTAATTTTGTGTCCATCTTTTATTTTTAATTGACAATAACCATTTTTTTATTTTTTGGCTTATGTGAAATCCTTTTTTCACCAATTTTCTATGAATAAATATGATGGTCTTCATGTTGAGTACATAGTATAATTCATAGATAAAAGGGTGATTTTCATCTTTTTTATTTGTCATAATATCTCATATTACATAGAGTAATATTATTAAGAGATTTAAAAATGAAATCTCCCCACAAAATCTACAATATAGGTTCGTAAAAATGTTTTTTTGGCATGTCATGTGGTTTCTATCCCTACAGTAATCATACCACATACTGTGATATTTTGTAAATGTTTGTAACTTCAAAACATGGGACTATTAAAATGAATTTAATTAAATGGAAATATATAGCTACTCAATTCCATTCTATATAGGTTTCTTACTCTAAAATTAATTTATTTAATGTCCCTATTTTTGAAAATTATATCATTGAACATTTATTTTATTCAACTGGTGATTATGGAATCCACCCCTTATTCCTTGTCCTCATTCTCATATAGTATAATCTTTATATCAACAACCTTTTTTATTTCGTATTTTTTATCCTTTTCATCCTCTTATTGGATTATATTCATTTCCCCATAATCCTCCACTTCATATTCTTCGATATTTCCTCCCTTGATCATTTTTAGAGTTGTTGAGATGCAAATGTTATTGTAGGGCATGCTCCGCACCATTGGTGTCACTATAGATATTTACCATTTGTTCATGGACATGTAGATATCCCTTGTGTTTTTTATAGAAATAATTTTCCGATTGTTAGTTTATTCTAGGGAAATGATGGTGTATTCAAATTTTGGATCTAAAGATCGCCAAATTTTCTCATATATGAACATGTTGTTAAGATTTTCCCCTTTTCTTCACAGTTTATTCGATACTACCATTAAATGATATTGAAAAATTAAAATTGTTTTTGAAGATTTAATAATTATCATTTTCAACTTACATCATAGATATTTAAGGCTTATCCATTTCCTTTTTAGGAACCATTAAATGTTATGAAAATATTTCCCGATATATTTATGATGTTTTTAAAGAAGATATTTACTCAAATGTGGATTCATCAAGGCTATGATATATGATTCATTTTTCCTTACATTGTTGCTTATAGTCGACCTAAGGAGCGTCCTTTTGAAAATATGTAAAATATGCCTTCACTTATTTGGATTGTAGTTTGGGGTATCAGTCCTCGATAATGTCCATGATATATTGGGTGATTAGGAACACTAAAATTTGGAGGAACCAATTATAGTAGTTACTATTCGTTGGATTTGAGATAAAAAAATTTTGCAATCACATTAAACATTGAGATTCAAAAATTAAAATTTGGACCGAAAATGGTCAATGAAAACAAATTTATTATTAGAGATGCAGGATAATATTTTCTTAATAATTATATTTTTTTTAATTATAGACAGCCAAAATTATTCAATAATAGAAAAGATATGATGACATTTTTATAGTAGCATGCAAGTGGTCTGGGGAAGTATGATTGATGGATTTTTTTCATTATAGAAGTATTAAATGGGGCTGAGGCATGGTGATGAGGGTAAAAAGTTTTTTTATAATGGATGCTAAGAGGGAAGATATAAAAATGTTGGCCAAATGTGAGAATAGATTATTATTTATAATCATGGGAGGATGAAATTTATATGTGAGGGACAATGGAGTAATTATTTATAATTGATAATTTGGAAGGTGAAGTGATAACTATGATGTGGGGAATAAAATAAAATAATTTTATACTAATTTCAAAGAACACTTTCTTAATTTTAGAAGGGGAGTGATAGAGAGAAAAATGGATGGAAGCACCACATTACGTGGGAATAGGTAAAACTATTCAACTCATTATTCCATCCACCACTATAATAGATTGGAAGAAGATTTGAAAGGCCTTTTTGCAAATGGTGTAAATACCTTCATGCTTTTGAATCCACTGATGGTGGAATTTTAGGAGGCTAACAAAAATGAAAAAAAAATATAGAGATCATTGTTGGTAGTCATAGGGAAAAAATAAAAATGTATACACACCATATTTTATATCATTAACTTTAAATTAAAAAGGAAACACATACCATACAACTATTTATAGGTATACAATGACAAAAAACTATAAAAAATATGAAAAAATAAATTCCATATATAGTTTGTAATATGTGCCTCCCAATCCATCAACACCAAGCATGTCTCAAAACGATCTTTCGAGTTTCATAACCTCTATTAGAAAATTGATATTTGATTCTTTCTACGTGTAAAACCAAATTTATTTTTACAACATCCCTACATAAACATGTTTTTATCAATACCACAACATTTTTATCATATTTCATTATATATCATGGATATTGATCAATGGGTTCAAAAATAGCTTCATTTTTCTTGTATCCTTTTTTGTCATAAATGGATTGTATTTTATCAGATATCACTTTCCACCATATTTCATCAAATTTAGATTTGTCGATGCTAACTGGATCGGATGCTGATGTGAGGGAATAAAAATTTTCATACTCCAATATTAGTTCAATTATATAATATAAATCGAGAAGGATAATAACCTATTGGGTATGTATATAATAAAGTTATCCTTCGGTGCATTCATATGTAGGATTATGTGATAATAAAATCATTGGTTCTTCAATAACATGTTCCTGCAATAATATTTCTTAGTATATTTCATTATCTTCTAGAGTGATTCATGAAGCTCTAGAATCATTTTCTTGATTTCATTTCCTTGACTTCTTTTCATCACAAATTACATCTTGACTGAAAACAATGTTCTTAGTGATGGGATTACATAAGCGATATCTCATTGCTCAACATCTGTATCCCATAAGGACACACTTTTATGCTTAAAATATATGTAAAAGTGTGAAATTAATTTTCCATCTTTTAAATTATTTTCTGATAAATTACTTTATAAATTTGTGTTCATTAAATTTTCAAATAAATTTTTTTTTTCTGGACAATTTTGTGTAACCATTCAAAGGAGTCACTGTTGAAATGATTCACCCTTGAAATGAGTCATTGTTGAAACAAATCACCATTTAAATGAGTTACCATTAAAATGAGTCACCATTGAAATGAGTCACCATTAAAATGAGTCACCATTGAAATGATTCACCATTGAAATGAGTCACCATTGAAACAAGTCATCATTTAAAGGAGTCACTATTGAAACTAGTCACCATTGAGATGATCCATTTTTGAAATGAGTCATCATTGAATGATTCAACATTAGACGATTCGTTGTTGCCATCCACAATTGGATTTTGCAATTATAGGCCAGTAAGTCACCCAATGGTAGGTCAGTAAGTCACTGTTGGACTTCCAAGGGTGAGTAAAATTATTATTGTTTAAGTTGTTTCCATTTTTAAAATATATATTCATGATTTAGTTATTATTTCAAAAATAGATTTAGTTTTTACTAAACTCACAATTTTATGAAAAACGAGTCACCGTTGTCTTCATGAAATGGTATATCAAATGAGTGACCATTGATAATCTACTAGTAGATAAATTCTCCTAGTTAAATTTTTTTAAAATTAATTGTCTTAAATTTTATTATTTGGATATTATAATGGTGGTTTTATTATTTCATGATTGAACTAATTATTTTACTGTGTTAAATTCTTTTATACAACTTTATACAAGAAGATTAATGTTTTATACGATGCTCTGTTTCAATGAATTTTTACTGAACGTTTGAAAAATATATTTCACTTAATTAATTAAATTGTTTTTCAATTATAATTGGATTACAAGAATGTTAGAAATTATATTAATTTTTTTACTATTATTTATTGTCATTAAATATCTCGTTTGATTTATTTTTAATTTCACTATGTTTTTTAAATCACCAACTCATAACTGAATTAATTTTGTTATTATTTAACAAGTGTCATGCAGTGAGTAAATATATATACACACTTTCTAGATTCTATTTAAATGTTCCCTAGATAACTAATTATAGGGACTCATATAAATATGGAAATTCATATCATTAAAAATAGATAAAGTAAAAAAAATATTACAAGAACTGTGTTATACTTCTGATTTCTCTTGTAGTTTTAAGAATTCATTTTACGATCATCAGAAACATCAACCATACGTTTTGATTATAAGAAGGAATATATATTGTATATCTATTCCTTCAAGTGACCGATTTTCTTGTTCTATATACAAAGAAAACTCTCATATCATCTTCGGATGTTCATTGATTTTCATAATTCATGTAATTTTTTAATATGCTATTTGTATGTATTTAAGTGTCCGGTATATGATTTTACCATTGAAAATATGGTTTTCTCATTTCATGGTTATTCTACCACACAAAAGGAAGGTTTGGGTTGTGACTCCTGAACAAAAGTCAGGGAAACATACAATGGTATTCTCCTATATTAATGTATGGGTTGTTCCTCTAGGTATTCTAAAAAAAAGAGCCTGTAATAGGTCATCACACATTTAAAAGTGAGTTTTATGGACTTGAGTCTATTCTTGTAGTGGGTATGGAATCAATGTTTCATTCTGTGTTAGGGTTTTCCCACTATTTGGTATTTTTTATAGTATGTGGTACACTGTGGATATTGTTTTCTTGGGTGGAATACATTTTATTGGTCTTGACTAGTTTATTTACAGTATTTTGGAAATGTATATCCAGTTCATGGTGAAAAAAATTGTGTTGTGTTGATATTTCTTATAAATTTAAATCAGTTATATCTATCTGAAGGGCACACCAAAATTTTAGTGGAATAGTATAGGTTACACATCAATTATTTGGGATATAAGACATAAGTTGGAGTATTATTAAATGGACTACAAAAGGATCTCATGCTCAGATGACTGGCTATCTAGATTTCTCATCCATTACAACCAGGATTAAAGAATTATTAATCATGAATTTTTCTTTGTTTTCTTTCATTAACTATGGTTCATAGTTACTATTTATTTATAATCATGATTGTGATGTTTTTCAATGGATTTATGGTGATATTTTTTTCCAATCTTTTCCATTCAGTATGGCATTGTTTGTGGCTAGTTTTTCAATTTGATTTGATTAGAAATGTGTGAGTTAGAAGTGTTGACCTTACATGTTGGTTAGTTTAACATGTTTATTGAGGGGATATATTATAAAATTAAGGAATGTTAACAAAATAAGGGAGGAAAATGGATTATTGGGAGTGATTTCGAAACTTTCTTCTAAATGGTCCCTAAAATCTTCATTTATGTTTTGAATTTTCCTTGCATTTCTTCTTTTGGTCGGTTTTGAATCATGTGAGGTTTCACACTCAGAATTTACAATTAACTTGTCATAATATCCATAAAATTACTTTGATAGAGATATTTATTCCCACTATTTTTAAAATGACTTATTTAATATTGTTTTATTTTATGTTACAAAATTTCATGGTTTGAAAATAATAAAATTTAATATTGATTTCCGACTATCTTAAGAAATAGTCATATTTGGAATCCCATGGACCATAATATTGATATGATTACATTATATCTTATATAACATTATATTTATTCTATAATGAATACTTTTAACTTTTTTCTTGATCTATTTTTTCATTTTTCAGTAGTTGGACTTTAAAATTTAACATTTTTTAATAATTTTAATATGGAATCAGCAATAGATATGATGAATTTTAATATAATAATTTTAAATTTGGGTTTAATATCAATGTTAAGATAGATACACTTTCTGTATTACTATGGAAGATAAAATAGATGGTCTGTAAAGCTAAATGGAATTTGTTTTATATTATGGAGAGAATGATAGTGGTAGGGCTCAAGGGTTCTTTCGAACTATATGGTGAAACTTAATTTATATTATTTACTATGGTACACATTTTTATTTGATTTAATATTCATGAGAAGATAAATTTTTTTATCAAGTTATTTTTTTAAGTGGTAGAATTTTTCTTTTCATAAATGAAATAAACAATAAATATTATATGATATATTTTACTATAATCTAGAATGATTGACAATTATCATTTCTATGATCCAATATAATTTTTTATAATTAATTTTATTTATTATTCGATAGGTTGATGAGGTTAGATAAATGTGATGTTTTATATATTTTTCAGGTGTGATGATTTTAATGAAAACAAAACTTGATGGAAGGATGGAGTGGGTCAGAATTGCTGAGTTTCTTATAAAGGTTATGTTTTGAACCAATAAATTTTATAACTTCAATTATTTATGTTGATTTTTTACTAGATATATGGCATTGAAAACATCCTTTCCTCCTATTTGATTATTTTAATGTCATAAATGTTTTAATAAAAAAAATACATGGTGAATTTTTTTTATATAATGTATATTTTTCTGTAAAAATATTATATATAAAAAATTCATGAGTATAATTTTATAAAATACATTTAAATAATGATTAAAAAATATTATTGAAAATATTCTATATTGTCAAAAATATTTATATTATGAACAATAAATTTAATTTTCATAAAAATTTCTTTATTAATCTGAAATATATGTTATAAAATATTATACAACATTTATGATTTTATGATATAACATAATATATGTGGCAAAAAAACAATGACACACATTGTATGTGGTAATAATCAACTAATTTTTAACCAAATAAATTTCAACAACAATCAAGGGTGTGTTGTTAATTACTTTTAACAATAGAAAATGTGTAGTGTTAAATTTAAATTTTCTTATATTGAATCTATAATATGATTTAATAAAATCAATATTTCAAACCATACAACAACTCCTAGGAACTTATCTTAAATTTACGAAAGGAGAAACATTATAATAAATGATAGAACAACCCATGATCAATAATTGAGTCACAAATTCAATTTGAGAATACGGAAAAATATATTGAAGAATTTTACTTAATTTATTATATAACACAATTGAAATTTATTTATAAAAATCATTATAATGGGAAACTTGTTGAAATTTTATCACAGTACATGGTTCCACAATTTTCCACACCATAGTAATAAAAGTCTCATTTTAAGGAAAGTTATCCCCATTACAATTCCAAAACTAATTTAAATGTCATAAAACAATTAGTTCAATAAAATGACCAATATTTAAAAAAAATTCATTGGAACCATCCATCCATGTACCTTTATATGTTTCATATATATTAAAACATCAATAACTTCATTCTATTTTATAATAGAAAGTAATTTTTTAATATATCTATTATGAAAATTAAGAATACATGCATTAAATTGCATCATCTAAATTTCTAACATCATCAGCCATGAATTGTATCTCATAAAATTTAGATATTGACCTCATAATATTGCCTCCAATCATAATCCAATTTCAGTATATATTTTTATTTTTATGAATACTATTTTATTTAATTTCTATAGAATTATTTTTGATGAAAAAAATATATTTTTTGAATATAAGGGTTTTGATGCTAATCTAGAAATTGAAATATCATGGAAGACATACCTATCTTTAAAAAAATTGATCATTTTTAGGTCATTATGAAATAGAAATTATTCCTTTTGAATCTCTGGTGTCATATATCTCAGGACACCTATAATTAATTTCAAACCATTTGAATTATAATAACCAAAATTAGACCATCCACATCCACACCACATTTACCAATATAAATAAACACTAAAAATTTGAGAAAAAATATTGAAAACTATTATTAGCACTAAAATGTAATAACAAGGGGAACAATTTAATGAGTGTTGAGCAGAAAAACTTATAATAGGATACACATTTTTCATTTGATTTTTTATCCCTGATAGGATAGGGGCCAAGCTGGTTATGTAGGACAATTATACCTTGGATGTATCATCGTATGGATAATTCTCTAGGTATAAGTTTCTATGAATTAATTAGAAGAACTATGGTGCTAGTTTAAAATATTTTGACTCTTTCTTGGATTTTAAATTTTGAAGAATTTTAAAAAATGGTTCAAAAAATCAATTTAAGATTAATTTGGATACAATTATTAAATGAATAGTAATATTCGATAATTCCTTTAAAGTGATAATTTTTTTCCCAAGGTTGATAATCCTTGTAATTAATAGGTTTTGGTATGTAGTGTGCCTTATATTTAGTGCCTTACCAAATAGAAAAGTATCTCAATAGTTTTGGGGGTTCTGAAAAGGATTCTTTCCTTTTAAAGTTCATATGAATCATTCATAGTTATCTGGACCTCTCTACATGAATCCATTTTTTATACCACATACATGTATAGTTTATTAAATTTATCCCCCCTTGTGTAAATACTTAATTTTCACCCATTTGGATTATTTATTTTTTTCATTATCAGATACTTAATATTCCATTAATTATTCATTGTAAACCAACTACATTGGGAGTTCCTAGTAATATGTATTGGGAGTAAAATTATATTAGCTATGATGGTTTTTATTGAATTATTTTTAGAAGTGGATTCTAGTTCCACTCACACAGATAATGTTACTCTTTCTACTATTGAGGGTAATTTTAATATTCTGATTGATTATGTGAAATTGCATCATTTCATTGAGTAATTAAATTTTGTTGGAAACCAGTGATGAAATTTTTTAGGGTGATGGTCTACAAAAATTATAGTCTGAAGGGACTCCAAGATAAGTAATGATTCTGAAATAAAGTGTGATAGGTTAGTGAAATGAAATCCATGCTCTATGGTGCTTATCAAGGTCATTTGGGGAGTATATTAGAGGGGTATAAAATTTCATCTTCTAGGATGTAGACATAGTTCGCGATTAATAGAGTATTTCATCAATGGTAAGTGAAACATGATTACTCCAAGACACTTGGACAAGACTATAAATACTATTTTATATATTTTTAATATGGTTTTACTGAAAATATCCCTTCATCTAAAAAAAGAGTTAGAATGATATAATGTTTGGTTGGATGGACTCAAATACTCAAATATATAAATGGTTTTATTCTTATAATATGGGTTTGTATCTGTATATGATTTTAATATAGTCTCTTACTATGGTTCTGGGAGACTTATCTTCTATTTATTTACATGTAGATTGCTTTAGGGGTATTCTGGGCATACCTTGCTGGTATTCTAATTCTAAGTGAATAGAGGATGAGTATTCTATTCAATAATTGTAAGATGGTAAGACTAATAGGGAAGTTACTATAGAAGGTGATTTTTATCCTAGAATTTTGTAAATAGAAAAAATTGATATATTATTGGTAAATAGAAAATAAAAATTATTTCATATTATTTTTTTCTAAAAAACAAATGTCAATTAATTTTTCTTCTATGTGTTCTTATCATGCATGAGATAACACTCAATCATTAGAACACAGAATGAATGTGAATAAAAATGGATCTCGAGTAAGAAAATATTTCTCTCTTATATAGCTAGGGGATGCTAGAAATGTGATTTTGGCTATGATCTTAACTGTTGACTCAAATACCGTTGAAATTAATGATGTCTCATAAAATCATATAGGTGATCTTATAAATGGAAAAAATATAATGTTTTATAAGGGAGTTATATTGGGGTTTATAGTGATTATATCCACCTCATTTTCAACTTTTGAATCATTATCTAGGTAGGTTCATGTACATGTTACTATAGGTGTGGAGTGTACATGATCAAAGAGGTATTCAAATGAAAAAAATTATAGTGTAGATGATGCATGTTCAAAAGATGGCATGAATGTCGAGATGAAAGGGACTAATACAGTTTATAATTGTAGTGGAAACATTGGTAGTGAGATCCTTCCATTTAGGGAATTGGACGGTAAAATTGGCCTAGGGAATGATGTAGAAGATATCAGCTCATTTTAAAGTGATAATGAGTAATCAAAATACAAATTAAATGATCTAATAACAGATATTCCATGAGGTACAAATTTTTACCTTTGATTTATAGATAATACATACCAAGAAAGGGAGAATTTGAAATAATGACAATGAGGAAATCATCCATATGTATGGGGTTTTCAAGATGCTCGTCACAATATGAGTATTAGATCTTAGATCCAGTTTTTATAGCTGTTTTGTAATTGATACATCGTTTTTTTGTGATTTATTAGGATTTTTTACAGTTTTTTGCTTGGAATAATGACACAAATGATATGTTTGACCCCTTAGATATCCTTGATCTTGTTTTTCATTATAAATAATGGGGCTTGACTTGAGCTTATGTCTATATGATACATATTTATTTATAGTTAAATGTGTCTCTGTGTATATGTATATTTATATATATGATTATATGTTATATAATATATGAATAAATAATAAAAATATATTAAATAAATTCACATATAAAATTTATATTTTGAAATATTAATCATGTTAAATAAAAAAATTATAATTTATCTTATTTTCAAATTTTATATGTCAAAATATTCTCAAATTCATATTAATCAATAAAAATATTCACTATTTTATTTATTTAAATTAAATAATATATATTTAAATGTTATATTATTTATTTGGTACATAAATATTATTATATAAAATAACAATATTTATTTAAGTATATTTATATTAAAATATCTAAATAAATATAAATATATATTTACAAATGTTTTGGTGTTGTGAAATGAATCCGGTTTGATATGGCTGGAAAATATCATGGGGCGACAAAAGAAAAATAATCAAAGATACAAGGAGTGGTTAATCATTTTCTAATATATATATATATATATGAATATGAATAATTAACAATATAAATATATACACACACACACACACATATATATATATATATATAAACATATAAATATATATGTGTGAATATATAATTATAAAATTTGAAATGTTATTTGGGTGAGTGGTATAGGTGTTTCCCACAAAGTTACATGAAAGGGTGTTTAAAGGTTTTTAAATGTCACCTCTCGCAAAATAACCGGCATTTTTAAGGTGTGGTATGTGGGATTTTGTGGTTTATTGTTAGGTAAATCATGGAGGGGGTAGTGATTGGATAGATTTTTCTATTTCTCAACTAGAAATTATATGAAAGGTATTTGGGTTTTATTTGTTCTTTAAATATTTTTGATTTTTAAGAACTAATAAAATCTATTTCATGTTGTTTTAAAACACTCATATGTAGTAGTGATACACACAGACATGCATGACCATATTTTATGAATTAATTTTATATTTCCATATTATAAGTGATGATATATCCAAATACTTGTTTCTTTGAAGATGATATTATTTTTATTATGTAATTTTATTATATATAATAAATGTTTTTAAAATTTTAGTTATTAAATAACATATAAAATCATTTTATTATAAAAACAAAAACATTCATTCACTAGAGATCAAAATTGATGGACAAAAATGAAAAAGCCCTCAAGTTCCATATAACCAACCCGAACTGATACAAAGAATAATTCATTGAAATTGAAAAATATGGAAAACCGTATTCCAACACATTTGAAAAATAAGAAACAACAATTTCAATGTCTTTAATATACACATCATATCTCATCCAAGAGGAGACCCGATGATTTATATATAGTTGGGAGGTCTGTAAAAAACTGATAAAAAATATACGACATGACTCCAAAATAATCTCACTCCAAAAATGATCTTGAGAAAAATATTAGTCCGATGGAAAATGAAATCGATTTAGTAACCTAATAGAATCATTTGGTGGTGATGTTTTATTATAAATAAATTAAAACATCAACAAAATATTCATAGGACACCACTCTAACTCAAATATGGACATACAAAAAAATCACAATATACATATTAATTTTCAGAACACCGAAACGAGGTGATGACTATGACACATCCAGCACCATCTCCTGGGCATAAAACAAATCTACCCCATAATTTTTAAAAACTCGAGTAGAGTAAAATAATTTTTCACCAAAAAATAATTACAGATCATATTATTATTAAAAAGTAAATATTTTTTATGCATTTTGGAAAACTATTAAATAGTAAATACTCCTAAAAACATATTGAATCAAAAATGAAACACCATCTAGAATGTCCATCAACAGTTTATGAATCCTCTTCTAAGCTTAGAAAAGTACCTTATCAAATTTCTCCCAAATAATTTTATATCTAAAATCATTTAAAAACAAATTCTTAATTTTTTTCAAGGAATCAAATACACAATGGAAAAATATCATAATAAATATTATTCCTCATCCTTAAAACATATGAATGTGGAAGAAAATCTTCCAAAAAAGTCCACCAAATGTCAGGAAACTTTGGAATTAAAAAAAATTCATCCAAATATCATTTGGTCCACGATCAAGCCTCTATATTTAAAACCAATATCTCGATATAATAGTGTACCCTCCAAGTTTATATAAACTCTAGAATAACCCATCACAAACCATCTATATACTGAAAAAATTATTAAAATCAGACTTATATATCACTCATTGAGAAGAAAAATTCATTTATCAAAATTCCATCAAGAATATTTGTCTACAATGGTTAATAATAATGTTATAAGGGTATAAAGTATATTTTATAAATAATAATTATTAATAATTGATTTATTTTGATAGTGAGAAAATCAAAGCTACTAACATAACAAAATAAAAAATTTAATTATTAGTAAGAGGTTAGTAGGTATTGAAAAATGGTACAATTTATGCTAGTAATAATAATAGTAACTCTTTAGATGGTATTGATTAACAGTATTCAAATTTTAGTTAAATGTTTAATTTTTGGAAACTTAAATTTTTAATGACGTAATATATGTTAGTAGTAAAAAATAATGAAAAATGATTTATTTTATGAGAATAAAATTATAGTCATTTATCTTTTAGTAACAGATTTAAATAATAGTAATAGATTAGTTGGTGTTAAATAATGGTATTTAACTATTTTTAATTAATTTAACTATTAGAAACCAATTTTTATTATTATATAATATATGTTTTTTATATTAATCAATAATAATTTTTTGTCTTAAAAAACTATTGGTAATAAACTATTAAAAACAGATTTAACTTCTTGTAACAAATGATTTTGTGTTGAAAAAATGTATATAAAAATTAATAATATATTTAATTATCAGAATATCTTTATAATTTTAAAATATAAGTGATTATTAATAAATAGTACTATTGAATTTAGTTGTTGGTAAAAAATTGTAAGTATTAATATAAAAAAATAACTTATTTAAATTTTAGTAATATATATTTTTTTGTATTAAATAAATAATATTAAAATAAATATTTTTTGGTAAAACAATTTTTTTATTATCGATACCAATAACCATAATTGTTTTTTTGTAATTACTCATTTTTATAAAAAATATATAATATTTTACCCAATTTGTGTTGATAATTTATTTGTAGTGTGAAATGTATTTCCAACTCCCAGAGGTGTGTATGAAGATTAAAAATTTACTAAATCATTATAAAAAGGGAAAAAATTAAATTATTATGAAATTCGAAGGTGGAGAAAATTCCCATTATCATATTTTGGTCTTCATTTTCACTAGTTCCGTTGTTTTTGTTCTCTTAACTCACTATTCTCCATGAATCGAACCTCATGATGAATTATTATTCAAAAAATATTACCTCACATTTATTCTTTAACACACAACCAATAGTGTGATAATAATATAAATGTAACCTAAATTAAATCCAACATAATAGTTATATTGATAAATTAGAATACATGGATTACGTATAATTTTGTATTTTAATATTATAAACTTTATAATATTAAAATATTAAAATTCTACTTTACTATGTCTATATTTACTAAAAATAAAAAATCATAGAAAATTATTCTATATTATAATTATTAATGTGTTATACTATATTTATTAATATTAACAATAATTTTTAACCAATCAAGTCAGTTCAAAAATCATTATCAATATTAATTAAAATTAATTAGAGTTTATAAAAAAAAGTATACTAATTTTTTTTAAATAAATGAACATATGTTTTTATTACATATAGTGTTGAAAATTAATTATATACTCATAATATGAATCGTCACTATATATAATTACAAAATTACAGACAATTATAACTACAGTCATCCTAAAATTTCAAGGAAACGTTCAATCACTAATATTTTCAAAAATAGGCGATACATTTTATTATAATTATATTAATGATTTGATATATATGTTCAATTATATTGAAATTAATCACTAAGGATAACATATATGTATTGAAAAATAATATTTATTGACACATTTTATTTATGTATCTTGAAACAATTATAGATAATAAATAGAATAAAAACATAGGACATTATAAAATATTAGTAAATAGATTATTCAACACATAATATTTATATATTGTTGGGATATCCCAAAAATAGATATGGTAAGAGAAATTAATTAATATAAATTTAATTTAATCACTCACCTCATGGAGATTTATTTTAGAGTGAGGAATCCCAATTAAACATAAATGTTTTATGACATCATATGTTATAACTATACTTTCTATAAATCCATGGGATGGTGGCCCAAAGTAGGCTTCATATATGAGGGTGAGGGGGGGGAGTTTGTGTTATCCTACATTAAAATGTGGAAGGGGAATGCTTCTAAATACAAGTGTGAGGGAATCTAAATTTACCAAATGCTCATTTTTTGTTTGATAATTCCAAATAACACGTAACATATCCAATGTAGTTAAACATTCAAAAAATATGAAGAATATTATAATCTATATGTATATCTATGTATTAATATATAAAATACTGTTAGCATATATATGTTTATTAAATCTGTACTAAATTACAATTAACACTATCTAATTAAATAACTATAATATTTTTGTATCACTAAAAAATGGGATGATATTAAGATTTATATTTTTGTTCATCTTGTTCTAGGGTTTATTTATTTACTAAAAATTGATTGTGAGATCATCAAATGGTTTGACGCCTTCCAATTTATAAAATCACATCAAACCATTTTACACTCTCCACTACTAGAAAAAGTGTTTTAAATGGTCTCAAACACTTCATCTTCCAGTCAAATGAAGAGAATAAAACTACTTAAAGCTATTATAAGGATGAAATAATAGCTATTGTAAAATATTTGGTAGATTTCCATAGATTTTCCAATGAAATGAAAGTCCAAACATAATTTCTCACATTAAATCCACACATGTTCCTCTCCATTCCCCAATCAAATAGTCAAAAACATATGACATGCTCCATTGGTGCTATTGGTTTTCTGATCATCAATTTTTTTGGTATATATCTTTTATTTAGACTTTAGTTATTTAGTATTATTCTATTTCGTTAAATAATTGTAAAATGACAGTATAGAATATTAGTTATGAGTATATTATTTTTAAATTTTTTATTAATTAGAAATAGTAAATTATATGTTTTTCAAATTTCATGTTATATAATAATTTTTATGATTAGAATATAGTTTTTATTAATCAGATTATTATTATTATTTTTATAATATTTGGACTTTTATAAAACTGTTTTTTTAAATTGATTGTAATTGTGTTTGATGTATTGTTTTTCTTGTCTACCTTATCCATATACTATGCTTTCTCCCATATTATTCCTTTTATTTCCTTTTAATAATTTTTTAAATATTTTGGGCCTTAACCTATCATGTTTCAGTGAATATGTAATATTTTATCATTATTTATATAATGTATGAATTATTTTTAATATTAGTAAATTTCATGTTAAATTACATGGAATATTAATATGGTGTATGATTAAAGTAAAATTTTAATATTGAATTTTATGTTTTTAAAAATTGTATGTTTGATTATGATTCAAATGATTCCATTATTAGAATATTTTCCACATTATATATAATATTTTTAGATATCATAATTAATTATTAAGAATATTAAAATTTGGAATGTTTATTTTTAATTAGTAGTTTAAAATTTCATGTTTAAAAAATTATAATGTTTAATTATTATAAAAATATCAAAATTACTAGAATAATATTCTAATTATAAGGAATATTATCAAATTTCATGAATAATCGTAAAATTTAATTATTAATTTTTAAATGTAATGTTTAATTTTATAATTATAAATTAAGGATTGAAATTTTTTGAAATTTTTTTAGTTCAAACAGTAACATTAATCGATTTTTTTTAACCATATTTAAAATAAGATAATTTTTTCCACTAATAAAATATATTTCACAATAAACATAAAAAATTTATATTAATTAGTAGTTTCTTTAATTATATTTAGTGTTATAACTATTCATAGTGTTCTGATTGACATGATTTTTACTAATTGTTTTTTAAATTACATAGTTTTAATTAATTAGTTTAAACACTCTAAATGTTTTAGGTCTGTTTTGTAATATATATTATTTTTTGTTATTTACATATTTTTTTAATTTTATATTATTTAAAATTAATTATTACTACTATTATCATTGTATATATTTTTTATTTATATTTTTAATACATTACTACAATGTAAAAATTCAAAAAAGATCTTGTTAAATATAAAAATTACTATCAGTTATTATTTTTATTATCATATTTTTATTATAATCATTATTATATAATTACTATTTTCTTTTGTTTTTATTAATATAATTAATATTGACCTATTAAATTTACTATTTATATAATTATATTTAATTTACATGTTAATGTTTTTAAAATTTTCATATAGAAGCATGAATTCGATATTGGGACTCCATATTCATCATTGGGAATAACGTGTCACGAACCACCATTACCAGTACCTATCCTGTTCCAGTAGCGATGGTGGGAAATGATCCCCTAATGATCGCCTCTAATAGGCCATAGGTTGATTATTAGTGTTAAGGGTACAAAATACACAAATGGGAGCTATTGCCAACCAAGATTTCAGGAATAAAGAAACATACACCAAATAACGGTATAACCTATATAAACATCCAAAAAATCCAAGTACATGGTTTTTATATAGTTCATAAATAAAACTAAAATAAATGATGAAACACATATACGGTAGAGATCATGGTCCCCACAACTCAACATCAATCAACGTGATTGTATTTCCAAACTCATTCACCATATTTATCTTATTGAAATAGAAAATTTATATATATATATATATATATATATATTTGTATGAAAAACATGTATAATTAATAGAATCATCCATGTGACCTTGTGAAAATGTGGAGAGCGCATACTAAATCTCTAGTGAAAAAAATAAGGAGACTAACCCATCACCAAACCATGTAAACTAATTTTCCAAAATTCACCATGGCTCATTAACTAGAAAAGATTTTGGTGATAATAACATTATATCAATGATACTTTTTAACAAGGTTACCCTAATAACACATTCCCACTAAAATAGTCACCCTAGAACCCAAAAACTCTTGTTCGCTTACAACCATCTCTTTAACCATCATACAACACATTAGTGCCATCATATCACTACCATGTTATTATATCATAGTGGACCACATTCAACACATCAAAACAACCTCATCACCATATTCAGAGAATCCCCAAGTAAACTATAATCGATTACATCATTGGGTTAACCCTAAAAATATCTAAATACCTTATATCAAATGTAGAATTGAAGATGTATAGTACTGGAATATGTTATATCCTTAATCCACTACAAACATCATCAATTATTAAATCATGTCTGAGTGTCTTTATTTATCGTATGAGTCCATAACCTATAATAAAAATCAATCATATCCCATGTGCTGCTTTATATTGATTCTATGTTTGTAGGAGAGAGTGGGGAATGGGGAGTAGTCAGTCGTCTGAAACTTCTACTATACGATGGTAAATAATGATAACCAATGGCTTATATGATTCTGAAATGCCCTAACTAACTCATATGGTGGAGCATAATAAATTTAAAAACATATAAATATCTATAGATAAAAACCATACGAAATTATACATCCAAATTTACATTATGTGTATCTACAATCACTCATGATAACCCAACTATCGCTATATGAAATAGAAACATGGATTTGTCAATGTGTTTATAAATAAAGATTTCAGCATCAATAATTACATATAAATTTATTCAATTTCCAATTCTATATAAAATAACATATTACATTTCTAATTCAACTAAATATATAGTTATTACAATATAATCAGGTATTTAATCCTCATATACATTCCTTAATGATTACTGTTCATTTATTTTAAAAAATAGTCAACATCCATAACCCTGAGTTTACTAGGACACAACAAAAAGTAATATAGTGGTTTGATGTACCATGTGTAAATAGGTAAATCAATGTATGTAGAAAGTAAATATATTTATCTGGGTCTAAACTAATGGGATAAGATAGCTCTCAATCCATTCCAAAAAAACCTGGTCCCTACCTAGAGAAATTATAACCATCCAACCAAATCTATTGTCCACCAAAATATGCTTCCATCCTGAAATAACATCAAAACATTAATCTTACTATTACCGTCCCACCATAAGGGTTTAAATAATTTTTAAATATCATAGAATCATGAAAAAAATAATTAAATGATAATAAAAACCTATTATTAATTAATATTCTACAAGCAAAGAAAACAAATAAAATTCTCAAGGTATCAATACATCATAAATTCATATATTTAATCCAACTAATCATCCCATAAAGTTTTCCATATTTGAATAATAAAATAAATTACATATTGAATTAAATGAAGAATAAATATATTCAAACAATACTAATTTGGAGTTGATAAACTAAACAATTATTTTGAAAAATTATTATCATCACTAGATAATAAATCAATCAGTTTATAATAAATTTATGATATAATATTTACTAGCTTCAATTTTATTTTACATTTATAAATCTTGATACATGGTTAAAAGTTTAATAATATTATAACCCCACATTATCCATTAGTGTGTGCATTCTATAATTATCATATTATATTAATTTATATAGAAAATTATTATTCTAGTATCAATCATCCTATCTTTGAATACATTAATTTGGTTCTAACGTGACACATATAAAATAAATAGAGGAGTGAAATTAAACTTATAAATTACACATAACATATACATATATAAGCTCATATAGAATAAAATAATTACATGATAATCATTTACCTTCCCATACCTATATTTTTTTTCTTCCATTTTTTTATAAGATGTCTAGCCCCATATATTTACCACCACAAACCCAATAATGATTCAACTAAAATCAAATAATAAAACAAGATATACAAGGATCCCTTATTTAGAAAGGAGTTTGAAAATCACTGAATGTGAAGATAATGAAAAAGGAGGGCTCACAACCCAAAGTCTTTATCTTAGAACTCAATCCTGTTTTATTTAAAGTCCTAATCTTCTTATAATGAACTAGAGGTACTCAACATAGTTTCTTAGAAGTAGAACACTAAAAGGAGAACATGGAGAATTAATTTAACAGATACGGAGAGAGATATGAGACAATATATTTTACATATATTAAAATTAAATACACAATTGGTCTCATAGTCCCTCAAGTGACTCTAAAAATTCATAACTCCCATGTTATTTTAAAAATGAAGGAAAATAGTGCGGTGAAATAGAACGAATAACTTTTTAATCAACTATATGTATTATATATAAATTCTAGGCTTTCAAATTCTCTTAAATAATTTTTATTTTTTATCCTTTATAATCATATCTAATCCCTACATTTTAACTATATAAATTATCCTATTATTATTCCCTAATTTTACATATTTATTTCAATTTATTAATAACTAAAAATTCCCACTTTTCCATGAAAATATTATTGTATATCAAAAGGAAGATGAGAAACCTGAAAAAGATAAAGGCCATTTACCTTAACATAGGTCTAGTTTCCATTATATGGTAAGATAACTTTACCCTTATACAATTTCGGGAGAGATCTGACATAATCATTGCGTCATTTTACTTTTATGTAGTGAGTCTTACATATGGGTAAGTCGAGATTACCGTTACAATGGTCCTAAGAAAATTTATTCTCATGTAAGTATTAGTTCTGCTTAACCTAATACAGCTTTTAAAAATTTAAGCTCTCAAAAGGGTAAGCTCTGCATACCCTTACACATTGATTTCAAATATACCATGTATAAGGACATATTAAACATGCCCCTATGAAATAATAATCTAACCCCTACACATTACGGGGTTCCAAAAAATTGGGAATATTAATTTAAAAATAACATTAAATTTTAGATTCATTGAAACAATTAAATTTGGATTCTAATTTAATTAAAAAACTCAAAACACATATAAATTTTATTATTTTAATTGTAAATATTACAGGACGATATTTATTATTACTCACTTGTTCTATATTACTTTAAAAATTGGAAAATATTAAAATTTTACGATTAATTTTATATTTATCTTTGAAATGGATATTATATTATACAATAATATTTTAAATAAAATTTAAAATAAAGAAAAAATTCTAAGACATCGAACACCTCAGAATGAAAAATTAATGGAATGGGAAAAATCTTGGACTTTACATTACATACATCTCAAACTATTCTTATCCCCATGATTTATAACTAAACCCAGGAAGAAATATATGGGACTTATAATAGAAAATATGAGAGATACCTCCCAATCAAAAATATTACTAAAATATTATCACAAAACTGTTATCATAACATTCCATGGAGGAAAAAACATCATCATGTCTCACACATCTCATTAGTCAGTGAAGATCCTTGAAATTAAGATTGCATAATTCAATAAGAAAATCAGCATACCATGGGTTTATTTGAAAGTCTAATTACATAATTAATTATTCTAACTGAACATTATTCCATAGTCCATGATTCCAATGATTAAAAGTACCATGAAACACCTTCTCTCAGTGGTCCTGGATCATTATTTTCCACTCCACAAATGTATCATGATCATTAATGGCCACTTTTCCCCAATCGATGAAATGTGAACCACCAGAGAGAAAATAATGTAACCATGAATCATATAATAAATAATAAATATATCTCATCTATGGGATAAATTGTAACCATTATGAAATATCAATAACACACTCTTACACTGTAAAAGGTCTAATGAACCTGGGAGAAATCTTACACCCATGATCGAAATTTTACTACCCACAATGAGAATACTCCTTCTTGAACACATGATCTCTATTATTAGACTATATAAGAGCCCTAAAATTACATCATATGAATTTTTATTGCAATTTTATATCTTCATTAATTTATGGATCATTTGTACCATCTATATTCTGCTTGTCTACAATTCTAACGTAATGAAAATATAACTCTCTAATCTTGGTCTAACATAATAAATATTAGCATGTTTGGATATGTAATTATTTAAATGGGGTTTTAAACATTATATATTATTAAATATTATAGTAAAAATTAAAAACCAATGGTAAATGTGACACCCATCAACCTATGAAATAAAAAACTCATGTACGAAACATGCCTTTTAATATCTGGATACTTCACTCCATGATTCTATCCGTTTGGAGATTAAATGTTATGATGGGGTGATAATAGATTAAAAATGAATTTTATAGTTCTCTATACACCTATTAGGTGAGATAAGTATCATGATCATAGATGATCATCCCTGGTACCCCATGAAGTTTCTCCACCAATTTCAAATACTGCCTTAGTAAAACATTCATCAAACACAATTCCCTAATTTCTAAGAAGTAGGTTGACTTAATAATGTTATATATATCCACCCAAATATAATTTTATCCATTAATATATTATTTAAAACCAATTATTAACTATTTAAATATTTCTTACCACTTACACTCAGGAACATCCAATGATTGGATCATGCCCCCTTAAAACACAATTAATGTCATCCAACCTCAAGAAAACATGACACATATAGAAAAACTCTTCAAATGAATTAATCAACCTAGGCCACCAAAACTAGAATCTTAGTGAATGGTGGATCTTTTCAACACAATGATATAATTTAAAATGAGAACTATGGGAATCTTGAAGAACAAAATCTTGTGTCATTAAAGGGATGGAAATCCTTACATGAGATAACATGTCATGCATCCTATATTTAGACTACCCCTCAGGTGAATAACTATGAAAAATATAGTTTCACCAAACCACCTTCTTCAGATCCCCTATTCGGGACTCCTCCACCTTCTACACCAAGGATGAATACAATATAATATAATAAATTCAACCCTAAAAATAAAATTTTCCCATTTTATGGTGCATCTTATGGTGGTCCTCTATCACTCCCCAAGAATTACTAGACTCACAATCCATATAACATAGAAAAATCAGGCTCTACAATTTAATGAAAATATTACCATTTTTGGGATAAAACAAATATTTTAGTCAAAATCATATAAAAAATAGATTCATGATTGATTGGAATGTTCAAGTGGAATTGGAAGAAGATATTTTGAATTATCTTGCGATCGGTAAAGAATACAATGTGCTACCCAATGAGGTAATGCAATAATAATTTCATGTAAAACCCATCTAAGGAAATCTCAAAAACAACAGTGGAATAGATACTCTCATGATTCTATAAAATACCCAGAACAATATGATATGAATAATCTATTTTCATCAACATAAATCACATACCACAGGTTGTTTTGTCACAATAATCCACTAACTAAATTCCTTCCTTTGGATGATGGAGAATATGGGAACTGACTCTCTCCCCCTTTAGATACTCAAATATAGTCCGATAGTGATCGGTATATATAAAATAATGGTTATTCCAAATAAAATATCTCATGGGAGTAATATAAGAAGGAATATTTTACCCAAATATGCTGTAATAAACTCTAATTCCAAGAAAAATATACAACTCGATGACATTATTATAGGACACCAAAGAAACACTTGTATCCACCATTAATGGATTATCCACCACACATTGATGGTATCTTAAATGTTCTATATAATGTAATATTGGGGATTATAAATTACAATTTTATAACATTACATACAAATGATGATGATGAATGACACCCCAATTATATCACATATCCTTTTGATTATCCTCCTTTTATGAAAAAATACACCATACTTTCTTCTATGAATACTACTAAAAATTATCCTAGAACACAAGAAAGATAGACTTTATGAGTCGCATGAACATGGTGGGTTTATTCCTAACACCAACAGAAACATCCATGAAGTTATTTTTTCCATAATAACTTCTTAGGAAAGTATTTATTATATCTTCAACCTTCCCCCAAATATAATGATATCCCAATAACAAATAAATCATATAAACATATATATAACTCTTAAACCAATCAATTAAATCATTAATCCATGGAAGAGGATATTATTAAATAAATTTCACCTAATTCAAGAAATGATAATCGACGGACAAGTAAAAAATACCAATCACATTCTTCATACATAAGTCCATAGAACCTATGATAATACAGAAAGAAAAATAGAACATAACAATAAGTGTTCATTAACTAAGACTTATTTCCCTAAAGATATATAGTGGTCCATCATATATAGAGACATTGATATTCAATTTAAAACAATATGAAAAACAATCCCAAATGTGATCTTCTACATAGGGAGTAGAGTCACGCCATCATTAGAGAAGTCATTAGGGTACTATTCTAAAACCATCGGAAATTTTAATGATTAACCCTAAAATTAACATTAAATCATACCCACCATCATATATTAGTGGGGATAATCACACCTATATCCCATAAATTGGACTCCCTCACCAATGATCATAGTGTGCTCAATGTCAGCACTATAAAACACAACTCATCACATGAACCAATCTGTGATAACCTTAAACTCACAAAGAATTTCAATATCAAGGATGGTATCATATAACTTTACCCATAAATATAGGAAACATCTCATGGGGTTATGTTTCTCTAACATCATCTCATAATATATATAGAAAACATACATTCCAACCCATTCCCTAGCTAATGTAGTCAAAGATAAGGGAAATAGAAGCCTCTCTATGTCAAGTATCAAAGAAAGTACCAAGGTTGTTGTAACTATGACACCCTTATATTTAAATATGTTATTTTAATTTAAGGGAATTTTATTTTTATATTATATAACATACGCACAACCAAGCATAAAAATTGTGATATACCATAAAAATATCAGTACTTAAATTTGACTATTATAACCTTCTAGATTGATTAGCATGTAAGAATAGAAGTAACTGAGTTGTGGTAATTATTTATAAAATTTATCTTAACTACAATTTATCATCTATTACCTACAAAATAAGAACTTGGTTTCCAAAAAAAAGACTATAGGAATAAAGGAGATATGTTATTTTAAAAATGATTTTATATGAAGAAAATATATTTTTCATGGTAAATTAAGTTAATCACTATATATAAATTATTTTAAAGAAAGGTATAGAGAATATATTTTTTAGAAACATTAACAAAAATATAGTTGTGTTTACAATATAGGTAATGATTATTTACTCATTTTATACATCGAAAATACATTTTCATCAAAAAAGTGTATTTCATTTTTACACCAAATTAGTGATTAAATTATTCTCCATTTAGAATTTTTTTTATATAAAATGGGTTAATCAAGGTTTAAATTAAGTGAAAAGGTTTCAAAATATGTGAAAAACATACATTAATCACTTTTTATGCCTTCTTGAATATATCATAATTATAACATTTAATATATTGAATTTTGATTCTTCTTTCTTATGATTAAAAACTATACGTTATTTTAAATAATGAGTTATTAAAAAATTTCACTCTATATTACTTATTATGTTGGTATTACTAAGAAACATATAAAAAATTTATATGAATGGATAAAGATGATAAAATTTATGAATCATAAATTTTATTTATGATATTAATTTATTTTTAATTTCAAGATATGGTATTGTTACATTGATAACTTATGCAACACCAACACATATCCTAAAAATAGAGGAAAAAAATGAAATTAAATTATTAAAAAATTAAAATAAATATGTTTTGGATGAATTATGGAATTCCATGAATTTATTGGATATAAAATTTTATATGTGGAGGTGAGAGAGTTTATAGCATATCTCTATTATTATCTTGTAATGTATAAAGTCAAATTTTGTTATTTTTTTGAAAATGTCCATGAATGGTATTTAATGGTTAAATATTATTTTTAATTTACATGAAAATAATAAAATCCTACAAAAAAAATAGTTGTATGGGAAATTTTATTGGATATAGTTAATGTTTAATATATGCTCAAGATGTAATTTTTATAATTTATTTCTCGATATGCATAGATTGAAAATTTTGTTACGATGGTTATGGTTAAAATGTATAATAGGAGTGTTAAAATAAGATATAATATTAAAAAATTTAATAAAACAAATATATATTTATATATTTATTAAACATTAATTTATTTATTTCATATAATACGTAAATTTTTATCCATTTGGAAAGAGTTAATCACATATTATATATTAATATTTCATTTATATACAATATTCACACTCACTAAACTTTTAAAAGATAACCTATTATACTCTCTCTATCAAACTGGTCGTGACCATTCATTAAACAATGATAAAAAAATCATTCCCTTCCATACTCCACATTCTTAGTGGTTTGTTTCTATAACATAACCATAAAAATTATTTAATTAATGGATAAAAAGCAATCTACCATAGGGACCTTATTATGGGAGCTTGAAATATGGCATGCCAAGTGCATCCCCCTAACAATATATACCCACTATTGGGTGAAAAGATATCAAATAAGGGAAAATATATGTCTTTAGTATGGGATGTAGAAGAATAACAAAAGTTTACAACCTTTTTGTCTTCCCTATAGATATAGTGAACACTCATCTGGCTACTTATAAGTCCAAATCACTTTCGGATAATGTATGAAATTGACCAGGGAGGCCTAACATAGTCTTTAAAGGACTTATGAAGGATGAGAGAGTCCATTTACACTGATTACATATGGATATTCTTCTTGTTACATAGACATAGATTGGTTAAGAGTGCCAAGGCTTCCACTTGAAGAGAGTGGATTTGACCAAATAAAGAACTAAACGAAAAGATGAGAGAATTTTTTCTCTCACTAACCGCACCACAACCACTTCTCATACCCAAAATGCATGATCCATCCATGTTGATTGGAGGACCAACTGATAGTGTTTTTATCAAACACAACTCCCCCATAATCTTCAACTAATAGAAGGGATAGAATATACACCTACATAAAGGGGTTTGAGGGTGAGAGAGCCCCCTCAATCCTTCAGGAGCATTATCATTTCTTGTAGAATGTTCTTGGTGCATGTATCCAAATTCACTTCATTATTCTTAGCCTCCAAAAATTGGGAATAATGTTTATTCTTCTATATACTCAAGAAATATAAAATCAGAACAACAGAAATAGTCATTCTTTCTGGACCGGCACCACCCGCACAATGAATCAAATGTTGATAAATGGTTAGACCCATGAGATATGGGGAGGAGAGACGAGTGAAATATATAAATATGATCTATTTACCATGACCCTGGTATATATGAAAAAGATATAATCAAATATCAACACCTTTCACTTATTACAACATGAGAATTTGGAAACTATTTGGAAGCCCATGCATTTGGCATTCTCATCAGTTTCCAATTCCCAGTTCATGATTCTTGACATAAAGAAATTAAATTTAGTTGGTATATTCTTTATCCAATTGGTATACCCACTCATTGATGTGCCAAGATGGTTTCACCACCTTATTAAAATATATTACAGAGAAGGATACAAAAGTAGACACCATGAAATCACATCTACCATGTTTGTAGTTGGTCTTCAGGGTGTTATAGAGGCTTCGATTCTTAGGGTATAGGATGGCGTTGATGTGTTTCATTTTTCCTCACCAAAATGTAAAAGATGAAAATTATTGTATTTTTAATGATTATGTAATATATTTATTAAAAAATTATGATTATATAATGATATTATATTACTTATATTCATACCTTTTTACCCATTCAAAAATGATAACATATCGTAGGTGTACATGTGAAATACCACCTCAACGATGTGATGTGATTACATTTTCATGTTCAATAATCATGAATGATTTAGAAAATTATTTAATTATTAAAACTGATAATTATTTCTTTCTTAATATTCTATAGGAGATAGAGACATGAATCCATTGATCGTGGCCAACCTACCAATATTGTTTTGGGATTAGTAACCGAATATCCTCAAAATATCTGATGTAAACATAACATATTTTTTAATTGAATAAGTCATGATAATAAATGAAAAAAATGAATAATTATAATTAAACTAAAAATAAAAATTTTCTAATGAAAATATTAAATGAATATAATTTACTTATTTAGGAGCTATAGACCGTACGAAATGATTTGGGACATGCTGTAATCAATTTTCATTAAAACCATTATTTTAATGTTTTCCTCCCAAAATATATCTCCTCTAAATACATGTTCTCTATAATGTTTTAATTATTTTTAAACAAGGTAAAAATTATTTTTAATTTCCTTTTCAAATCAATATAATCTTAGTTACAAGGGTTTAAAATGATTTTTCATTTTTGTTTTCTGAACAATTTACTTTTGAATTTTTACCAAAAGTGTGGAAGGATTATTTATTTTAACGATTATCTATTGAAAGTATTATACCACCATTAATTAAATTTTTTATTTAATTATAAATTTATTTATATTAAATTTTATTTTAAATTAAATTCAATATTTAATTTTTTGAGAAAATTTAATTTTTAATTTCAAAAAATTGGTTATTCTACTAATGTTTTCAATGCATGGTTTTATTATTCTTTTATGGTATTTTCATCTATGTTAATATAATTTTTGAATTGTTATTTTTTACTAGGGATATAAGGTAATAATACATTCTACCTTATTTCTATAAATGACTTGTGATCAAGGTTTTCTACTTATTTAATATAGAAAATATTAATACTTTGTTGTTAATGTTTTTAATATGATAATTTATATTTTTTATATGTTGATTATTATTTATTTCATTCATATAGTGAATTATTTAGACATATTAAGGGATTAGTGGATCTTATTATAAATCCAATATGCTTTTTTAGGTGTTATGAGAGATCTATATTTGGTATTTCGAATATGCAACACCTATTTCAATATGATATCTTCACATGAGGTCATAACAATATGATTATGATGCTTGAAATTATGAATTCATTCATTGTAGATCTATTTAGTTTTATCCATATAATCATTTAAATATTAAATGTATATTTTTATTTATTATGTTATTAATGGGGTTTTATGGAAATATATTTGATTTCATAAGGTAAAAAAATTAGATTCTAATTCAAAGTAAATTTCATGATCTTCAATAAGTGAAATGTGTTTTTTAATGGAAATATTTTCATGTTTTTCCTATAATAACTCAACAATAAATATTTGTCCTTTATTCTTTTATGAAATAAGTTATGAAAACAATTTGGAAAAATAAGTTTATATCATGATTAAGTGATTATTTATTGCTCAAAACACAAAATGATTAAATGAAAATTTTCATATATTTTTTTTGTTTTTAAATGGAAAAATGGATTTCCTTTATCTTAATATCTTCTATTTAGAAGTTTCTCCCCATAAAATATTTTTAAATGTATTTAATAGGGACTAAGGTTTAGTAATAACTATATTAGGAATGTATTTTGGTTTTGGGTATCCTTCTTAAAATTTATGAACATATTTCGAATGAAACAATAGTTAAAATTTAAGGAATTTATTTATTTGTGGTAAAATAAAACATCGAGTAAATTTGTTGAATTTTCTATAAGGTTTTGATATTTAATAGTTTTTAATAATTCCTTAAAACTCTAAAACATAAATATCCTCAAAATGTGAAAATGTGAAACTATATCACACCAAACATTTTATGGTATGTTTCAGTTAAATACGTTCTTTTCATCACTGTGTTTCTTAGAAACAACACTAGGTTATTTAGGATACAGTCAAAACCTATCCATTAAATATAAATTTTGCACTTCTATGTTTTGAATTTTGAAAAATGGTCATCTATAGTTGTGATGAGTAAGTCATTTGGAGTCTGATAGAACAAACTTATTTTTTGGTGAATAGTAATATACCCTTATGAATAGTAATATGACCCTTATGAATAGAAAAATAATATTATTATTTCATTTTCTTAAGGCAATAATATAATGAGTTCTTAATTAGTTTTTCAATGAGAAATAAAACTAATTTCACTTTAAGATTATTATTTTTCGAATTAACTATGACATTATTTTAAAAATAAATTAATAATAGTTATAAAATTATTTTTAAAAAATGGATTTTACTTTTGAATTCTACACGTCGAAAAATGGTTAGGGTGAATTTTGGGAATTTTTCTGAAACAGTTGATTTTTCAGTGAATAGTAAATAATACACTTTTTAGTTTCAGTGTGTTTATGACATAATTAATGATATGGAGATGATTTCATAAATCTGGTCAACTTTTTTATAGTTAAATAAGATGTGAGGTGTCCTATGTGGCTTTAACCTTGGGCAAATACCTTGGGAAAGCCCATGGTTTTTCAAATACCACCCTTGAGGTGTCCATTGAAAATTATTAAAATAATCTGTCACTTTTCCTATAAAGACCAACCCTTCCCTTCATTGAATTCATTCCCAAATCCCCCTCAACGATTCTCTAGACTACATACCTTCATAGTAGTCCTACCAAGTTTTCCTCATGATCCCAAGGTCCCAACCATCATGTTCTAAGGGTTACTCTACAAGGTAAGAAAATTCTCAATTTCTTTTTTTTTCCTTTCAAGTTCTCTTTTATGTGGTATATCATTCAAGTTTCCAAACCATGTTCTTATTTTATTTCTTATTATTGATCTAATATATATTATGATTTATTTCTGGATAGGTGACCCTTTTCCCCTCTATTTTTAATATATTGTAAAACCATGTTGTGTAGCCGTTAGACTACCGAATTTTTGTAAGCGATTTCATAATTATTCTTTTATTTTGAGTTATTTATTTTTTATTTCATCAACTCTTCTTACCCAAGAGGAATGAAATATTCATAATATTGTATATTCTTAATTTTCTAATGTTCATGATATATTCATCATCAATCTTCTTCTTTTCCCCACTTGTTCTAGGAATTAAAAACATTGTCTGTGACGTGTCGAATTACCGACATCGTTGAAGATGTGATTTCAATTCACATTTATTTTTTCAAGTCTGGTCGTGAAACCATTTATATGGTTGAACCAGGTTATAATATATGTTTTATGACTCACCCATGGTTCTGTAATTCTTTTTTATTCATGGTTCTAATTTATAAAACAAAATGAGGTTTTTATTATCAAAGAACCACTAAAACGATTTAAATGAATATCATTAATGTTTTAACTAATTAATCATCATCATGGTATATAAACCAAAATCATTATAAGATCATTTATATCTCCATAATTTTTTTAATAATATTTATTAAAAATTCTGAATGTTTAACTATGTTTCAAATGAACTTCCATTCATGGAAACAAGTAATGAACAATGAAAATCAAGCGAGAAAAGGCTTCCAAAACATGAAAATTGAACCAATTAAACCCATAGAAAGGGACATAAATGAACCTAACAAGGTAATAATAAATCAATTACATGTATAGTAGGTTCTGGAAATATTAATTAATGAAGCTAAATTTGATTATTCAGGTTATTAAAACAAACAAAGAACACACTCGAGCATAAGGTAAGGGATCCACTCTCTCACTTTTGTTCAAGAATCTCCCCTTTATTCTGCACCTAATAATTCTTATGTGGTGTACCTAATGACCATTTGAGATCACTTTTCATTTGAAATTATTTTTATATTATATATCCATAATCTCATATCATGGAAATGTTTGTTGTCTAAACTGTATACCATTTTACATACGGTATTTATTTGGAAAGTTATTTTAATTATGGAAGTATTGATAAATTTGTATACTCTAATATATACGGATATTGATAAGGAATATTTCACCTGTATTGAATCAATGTATAAAGAATGATTTGGACATGTAGTGGATGGGGGCCCTATATAGAACCCCGATGCATCGGTAGGTCTCATGAGACAAAACAGTTTGGCGACAAACCCTTCGAGTTTGTTTCCAAAAATTAAATGGGTTTCTACCTACAGAACTAAACCGTTTTTACGATATTATGGTTTCATGTTCCAGATACATGATGTCCAGTTAATAATCATTATCTTTATTCATTATCAGATATTATTATTATCCATGAGATTTTCACTGTAACAAAATCTATGGATGCCGTTACATTTTGAGTTTATTAACGACATTAGTTATTCATTTATTCACTATGCCATATTTATTATGTCAGATTGTTTTTTATTATCTTATTATTGTACTCATGATTCCTCTATTTTTAACTCTTACTGAGTGTTTGAGCTCACCCCTTTCATTGTATACCTTCGACAGGTGATGAAGAGAAGGTCTTCTTTTGAGTTCCTGTGGATGTGGTTTTGAGTTTTGTGTTATGTATTGTATTGTGTAACCCTTTCCAATGTAATTTGATTTACATATATGTATCTATTTTCTTCAAGACTACTAAACTGATCATTACTTTGGGATTTTAATTCCTTCTAATCATGCAAATATCACAAGAAATGCACCGACTCCAGCATAGAGGGGTCGGGGTGTTACAGTTGGTATCAATGGAAGTTTAGTAGAAAACATGGAAACTAGAGTAGGAAATGTATAGTAGGGAACAAAGCCCTAAGGTAGTATCTAAGGATTAACATAAAATAACTTCCTATTATTTTGTTAAGGTATAGATTTTGTGGATATTTTAAGAAATACTTCCCTGTCTAGATATGAGCAAGTAGAGGCAGCTCTGGCACAAATGTATCTAGCGGTAAAACCCAAAAGCACCGTTTTGAGCTAGAATCAAACGGGAAATGGTGCATGAAAATGGGCCTTGCTGCAATCTTGGTTACAACACTCCTATGGGATATTCTTAGGATGATTCATATTTTCTTTACAAGACATTATGAAGGAGTAAATGTAAATTTTTTCCTCATAGGAACATTTTTTATAAGATTAGCTATGAAATGAACTTCAATCAATGTTGAGTGCTTTTCTATTTGAGACTCATAAACTAATATAGTGTATACCATTATTTATAAATGCAATCTAATGGAAGAAGGGAATTCAATACTCGTGGTCAAGGTAGGGGTCTTCCTACTGAGCAATTCAACACAGTCAACGTTGGAGTAGATCAGATCATGACCATATTGGGATAACTTACTGAAGTTGTAACGAATAACCATTTAACACCTGTGTTGGATCATTTCATGCAGAAGAAGCCCCCATCTTTCAGCGGGACTATTAATCCAGTGGTTGCTGAGCAATGGATCAAGTCCCTTCAAATGATATTCATGTCATTAAGATGAAATGAAAATGAAAAGGTAGTACTGGCAGTATATTGTCTCAAGGGTGACGTTGATCAATGGTGGTACCTGATTCAAAATACCACGGAGGAAGAAGAGATAGAGGATATGGAATTCAGGACTTTTAAGGACATATTCCTAGAAAAATATTTCCCTCATGAGCAATGAACTGAAATAAAGAGGAAATTCCTTGGCCTGAAATAATGGGATGAAGACAGTGTTGCAGAGTATGCGGCTACCTTCACAAGGCAAGCTTGGTATGCCATGGATTACGTTTATGACTCAGTGGAAAATATTGATCATTTCTTTGAAGGACTTAAGCCATGTCTTCGAAGGGAACTAGTATCTCAATCATTTTCATCATATGATGAAATTTTATCAAGTGCCATAAAAACAGAGAAAGAATTTTCTAGATCAAATTTTTTCAAAGGAAACCATGATAATAAGTGGTATTCTGATAACAAAGGAAAAGGAGATGCACCAAATAAGAGAAAGGGAATGAATAGTTTCCCATTATGCGAGAACTGTGGAATGAATCATCCCAGGAAATGCTTTAATAGGAAGGGATACTGCGATAACTACGGAGAAAAGGGTCATAAATATGATGAATGCAAGGGGAAGAAACAATTAAATGATGTTCAATGCTACAATTTCAGAGAGATGGGACACTATTAAAATGAGTGTCCTAAGCCCCAAGGAAACATGACTCAGAAAAATCAAAGAGAGTAAGGGAGAGCCTATGCGATTGCAACCGAGGAGGTTGATGTTCATAGTGAAGTGGTGGAAGGTACTTTAATTGTTTCCTCAAACTCATCCAACACTTTATTTGATTCTAGATCATCGCATTCATTTATATCCTCTGAGTTTTCCAAGAAAATTAGATATGTCCAATTTGATTTAAGAAATGAGTTGTCAGTCAAATCTCCCATGGGATGTATCATTGCAACAAAGGCATGTCGACTAGTCCCCCTCCAAACACCAAAACATGATTTAGTTGCTAACCTTATCATCATACCCATAACTGAATTTTATATAATTCTAGGTATGGATTGGTTGTCAAATTATGATGTGAGGATTTATTGCAAGAAAAAGGAAGTTACAATTTTTTAACATGGTGTAGAATATCTTATCTTTAGAGTGGAGACTTCGCTATCTGATTCTTTGATAGACTTACCCTCATTAGCTCTATTGAATGCAATTATTGGAGAGGAAGAGAACCCAATATTTATTTGTGTGGAAATAAATATTCAAATTGATGATGTACATATAGTGAAGGAATACATTGATGTATTTCGAGAGGATTTACCTATACATCCTCCTAAGCGAGAAATTGATTTTTCCATTGACTTAATTCCTGGTGCATAACCTAAATCAAAGAACCCATATAGAAAGACCACTGTGGAGTTAGTGGAGCTGAAGAAACTAATAGACTATTTGAGTAACAAAGGATTTATTCGACCTAGTGTATCTCCATGGGGATCCCTGGTCTTTTTTGTAAAGAAGAATGATGGATCCATGAGGCTATGTATTGATTACAGAGAAATCAATTTTATTATAATAAAGAATAAGTTTCCTCTACCCCAGATTGATGATTTATTTGACTAACTTAACGGAGCTCAATAATTCTCAATGATTGACCTTTGATCCGGATATAATCAACTGAGTGTGAGGAAGGAAGATATTCCGAAGACAGCATTTCAATCTAGGTATGGGCATTATGAGTTTACAGTGATGCCTTTTGGACTGATTAATTCACCATATGTTTTCATTGATTTAATTAATAGAGTTTTCAAGGAATATCTTGATAACTTTGTTGTGATATTCATCAATGATATCCTCGTATACTCAGAAATCTATGAAGACCATGAGAGTCACTTGTGATTTGTTCTGGTAACTCTTAGAAGAAATGAATTATATGGGAATTTTAGAAAATGTCAATTTTGGCTTCAATCAGTTTCTTTTCATGGCCATATTGTCTCGAAGGATGGAATCCTAGTTTATCCTGCGAAGATAAAGGCAATCCAAGATTGGCCCACGCCAACAAACATAACTGAGGTACACAATTTTATTGGCTTAGTAGGATATTATAGGCGTTTCATGCAGGATTTTTCCCAACTGGCTAAACCACTAATGAAACTCACACAAAAACGGGTTAAATTTGTTTGGACTAAATATTGTGAAGAATTTTTCAAAGAAATGAAGAGAAGATTAGTCAATGCTCCTATATTGACTCTACCATTGGAAAATGAGGGGTTTGTTATTTATAGTGATCCTTCAAAGAATGTACTTGGTTGTGTCCTTATGAAAAATGATAAGGTTATTGCTTATGAATCACGCTAGCTAAAAATTTATGAGCAAAAATATCATATTGTTGATTTGGAGTTAGTTGTTGTAATCTTTGCTTTGAAGATATGGAGACATTATTTCTATTGTGAAAAATGTGAGATTTATACTGATCATAAGAGTTTGAAGTATATTTTCTCACAGAATGAACTCAACACGAGGAAAAAGAGATGGCTTTAACTACTCAAGGATTATGATTGCATGATACACTACCACCCGGGGAAGGAAAATAAGGTGGAAGATGCTTTGAGAAGAAAGGATCATGGAGTTTTGACCAAGATGACAATTGAAAGGGATCCTATTTTCATGGATCTAGTAAAGATGGATTTGGGAATACCCATGGAAGGTGAATCATCAATGATTTTTCAAATGGTTGCCAACCCATCTTTACTAGAAAAGATAAAATGTTCTTAAGCTGATGATGAGGAGTTTTAAAAGAATATTAAATCTGTGAATTATGGGAGATTGAGTGACTTCGTATATGAAGATGGAATTTTGAAATTTGGGAAGAGAGTTAGTGTTCCCAATATAATTGATATAAAAAGGGAATTGTTGGATGATGCTCATAGTTCCAATTTCACTATAAACCCTGGTAGCACTATGATGTATAGATATTTGAAGGAACATTTTTGGTGGGACAACATGAAGAGGGAGATTGCTGATTTTGTGTCAAGATGTATGGTTTTTCAACAAGTGAAAGCTAGATGGAATCATCCTAGAAGAGTATTGCAACCTCTTCCCATACCTGAGTGGAAATGGGATAATATCATGTTGGACTTTGTAATGGGACTACCAATGTCTCCTAGAAGGAACGATGCAATATGCTTCATTATTGATCGTCTTACCAAGTCAACACATTTTCTTGCTATAAGAGAAGATCTACCACTTGAACGTCTTGCAAGACTATATATTAATGAAATTTTGAGACTTCATGGAGTACCCCTATCGATTGTTTCGGATCGTGATCCATGATTTCCATCAATATTCTTGAAAAGTCTCCCAGAGGATTTGAATACTGAGCTTCATATGAGTACTGCATATCTCCCTCAAACCGACGGACAGTCTGAAAGGACAATTCAAACTCTAGAAGGCATGTTGAGGTCATGCTCTCTTGACATCCAAGGTATGTGGGATCAATACATTCCTTTAGAGTAATTTTCCTACAACAATAGTTTCCATTATAGTATTCAAATGTCTCTATATAAAGAATTGTATGGAAAGAGATGTCGAACTCCAACTTGTTGGGATAATGTTTGTGAAAGGAAACTTATAGGCCTAGAACATATTGAAGAGACCACGAAAAAGGTGAAGGAAATAGAAGCTCATATTAAATTATCCCAAAGTAGGCAGAAGATTTGTTCTAACAACTAAAGAAAGGACTTGGAATTTCAAGTGGGAGGTCATGTATTTCTGAAAGTATCTCCATATAAGGGCATCTTAAGGTTCAGAAAGAAAGAGAAATTAAGCCCCAGGTACATCGAACCATTTGAAATTTTGTGAATAATCAGAGCTGTAGCTTACCGTTTAGTGATGCCGCCAAATATCTCCATAGTTCATGAGGTGTTCCATGTATAATTGTTAAAGAAGTACATGTCAGACCCAACCCATGTACTCACATATGAAGGAATAGAACTTGAACAGAATTTTTCATACTGTGAAAAGTCCATCAAGATTCTTGACACAGGGAAGTAGGTATTGAGAAAATGAATAACTCATCTAGTAAAGGTTCTTTAGAGAAACCCGAATATGGGGGAAGAAACATGGGAACTAGAGGATTTCATGAAGAAGAACCACCCACATCTTTTTAGTGGGCTATGTACATAAACTTTCAAGGGAAAAATTTCTAGAGGGAATAATGTATCACCCCAAACATTTTATGGTATGTTTATGTTTGATAAATTATTTTCATCACTGTGTTACTTTGAAAAAACACTAGGTTATTAAGGATATAGTCAAAACCTAGCAATTAAATATAAATTTTCCACTTTTATGTTTTGAATTTTGAAAAATGGTCATCTAGAGTTGTGATCAGTAAGCCATTTGGAGTCTGATAGAACAAACATAATTTTTGGGGAATATTAACATACCCTTTTGAATATTAAAATGAATAGTAATATGACCCTTATGAATAGTAAATATTATTATTATTTCATTTTCTTAAGGCATCAATATAATGATATCTTAATTAGTTTTTCAATGAGAAATAAATCAAATTTCACTTTAAGATTATAATTTTTCAAATTAACTCTGACTTTATTTAAAAATTAAATTAATAATATTTATAAAATTATTTTTGAAAAATTGAATTCACTTTTGAATTCTACACGTCGAAAAATGGTTAGGGTGATTTTTTGGAAATTTTCTGAAACAGGTGATTTTTCTGTGAATAGTAAAAAATACAGTTTTTTGTTTCGGTGTGTTTATGACATCATTAATGATGTAATGATGATGTCATAAATCTTCTCAATGTGTGTATAGTTAAATAAGATGTGGGGTGTCCCAAGTGGCTTTAACCATGGTAAAATACCATGGGAAAGCCCATGGTTTTGCAAATACCACCCATGAGGTGTCCCTTGGAAATTATTAAAATAATCCATCACTTTTCCTATAAATACCAACTATTCCCTTCATTGAATTCATTCCCAAATATCCCTCAACGAAGCGCCTACCTCCTTACCTTCATAGTAGTCCTCCCATTTTTTCCGCAAGCTCCCAAGGTCCCAACCTTCAGGTTTTAAGGGTTACTCTACAAGGTAAGAAAATTCTCAATTTCTTTCTTTTTCCTTTCAAGTTCTTTTTTTATGTGGTATATCTTTCACGTTTACATACCATGTTCTTATTTTTCTTCATATTATTGATCTAATATATATTATGATTCATTTCTGGATAGGTGACCCTTGTACCCTATCTTTTTAATATTTTCTAAAACCATGTACCGTCGCCATTAGGCTGCAGAATTTTTGTAAGCGATTTCAAAATTATTCTTTTATTTTGAATTCTTTATTTATTCGTTCTTCATTTCTTCTTACCCAAGAGGAATTAAATCTCTATAATCATGTATATTCTATATTTTTTAATGTTCATGATAAATTCATCATCAATATTCTTCTTTCCCCCACATGTTTAAGGAATTAAAAACATTGTCCATGACGTGTCGAATTACCGACATCGTTGACGATGTGATTTCAATTCGCATTAATTCATTCAAGTCTGGTCGTAAAACCATTTATATAGTTGAACCATGATATAATATATTTTTTATGACTCACCCATGGTTCTTTAATTCTTTGGTACTCATTGTTCTATTTTATAAAAAAATGAAGTTGTTATTATCAAAGAACCACTAAAACGATTTAAACGAACATCATTAATGTTTTAACTAATGAATCATCATCATGGTATATAACCCAAAATAATTATAAGATCATTATATATCCATAATTTTTTTTAATAATATGTATTAATAATTATGGATTTTTAACCATGTTTCAAATGAACTTCCATTCATGGAAACAAGTAACGGCCCATGAAAATCAAGGGAGAAAATGATTCCAAAACATGAAAAGTGAACCAATTGAACCCATAGAAAGGCCATGAATGCACCTAACAAGGTCATAATAATTCAATTAAATGTATAGGAGGTTCTGTACATATTAATTAATGAAGATAAATATTATTATTCAGGTCATTAAAACAAAGAAAGAACACACTCGAGCGTAAGGTAATGGATCACCTCTATCACTTTTGTGCAAGAATCTCCCCTTTGTTGGGTACCTAATAATCATTATGTTGTGTAAAAACTAACCATTTGAGATTACTTTTCATTTGAAATTATTTTTATATTAAATATCCATAATCTCATATCAAGGATTTGTTTTCTGTCTAAACCGTACACCATTTTACATACGGTGTTTATTTGGAAAGTTATTTTAATTATGGAAGTATTGATAAATCTGTATACTCTACTCTATAAAGATATTGATAAGTCATATTTATCTTGTATTTTATTAATATATAAAAAATTATTTTTACATGTAGTGGAGTGTGGGGCCCCCTATAGCCCCTTGATGTATTGGTAGGTCTCATTAGAAAAAATAGTTTGGCCACAAACCCTTCGAGTTTATTTCAAAAAATCAGAAGGGTTTCTAACCACAGAACTAAAACGTATTTACGTTATTATGGTTTCATGTGCCAGATAAATGACGTACAGTTAATAAGAATTCTCTTTATTCACTATCAGTTATTATTATTATCCATGAGATTTTCACTATGACAAAATCTAGGGATGCAGTTTCATTTTGAGTTTATTAATGGCATTAGTTATTCATTTATTCACTATGCCATATCAATTATGTCAGATTGTTTTTGATTATGTTATTATTGTACTCATGATTCTGTTATTTTTAAACCTTAATGAGTGTTTGATCTCCCCCTTTATGTGTTTACCTTCGAGAGGTGATGAAGAGAAGGTCTTCTTTTGAGTTCCTGTGGATGCAGTTTTGAGTTTTGTGTTATATATTGTATTTTATAACCTTTTCCAATGTAATTTGAGTTACATCTATGTATCTAGTTTCTTCCAGACTACTAAACTAATTGTTCCTTCGGGATGTTCATTCCTTCTAACCATGCCAATATCACATGTAATGCACCGGCTCTAGCCTAGAGGGGTCGGGGTTTTATAGAAACCAATGTTATAAATCTTGAAATAATGGGTTGTTTAAGGAATTTCGAATTAATATTGTTATGAAAATCAAGGGTATAGATTAAATAATAAGTGTTTTTATTTCATACTTATTGAGAATTATTCACTAACCATAAACATTAATATTCCATGGATAATTAAGGTTACTGAATAAAAGACGACATGATTAAAAATAGTTTTTAAGTATCTTCAAGTGGTAATGATCATTGAATAAAAAATGGTGTTTCAAGGTCATACATGTGATAATGATCATTAAAGAAAAATTAGTCAATATATTTCTCGATAGGAAAGTGGGATTTATCACATTGAAAATTTTTGTAAGGGAATATTATGATGATTAAAATGTTTTGATTATTGGAATTATAAAATTCAATGTCATAGGAGGAAGGATCATAAATTAATTGAGAAATATATTTCGAATAAATGTTTATAATGGTCATATTCTTAAGACATAGAAATTTCCAATAAAATAAAAATGGTATGTCTTATTTTATTATATTTTCATATGTATAAATTAGTCAACATGATTATAATGAGATTTCTGAATGATGGAACTGGGTTCCTATTTTAAATGTAGGAAAATATTACCATTGACTAAAATGGAAAATTATTCTCAATGGTTTATTAATAATGTTAAATGTTCTAAGTGTATATATATTGGGTTTCAATAATTTTGATTTAGTGGTATTTTATTTTTGGATTGATACTATTTAATAATGAAAATAAGTTATTGGAATTAATAAATTTTTGAGTTTTTATGTGATGGGAGTAGAATGGGAACATTTACCATTATTTAGATGATGTCTAAGGTATATGTAACCCTTTTGTTAAATGTATGTTTTAATAAATATATTATTTTACAGAAAATGATTATGTATTTTGGGAAATCATTTGAAATAATATTACAAATTTTATGGTTAATAGGATTTTATGTTGAGGAAATTATGAATTATTAAGATAATCTCATTATTACATTTTGGGAACATATTTTTTGACATATAGATAATAATGGGACTGAAAGGAGATTTGATTACTAAGTGAATAATGTTTTTTGTGATAATTTCACTATGTTGTGAACATTATACAATTAATGTATATGGAAATATTTAAAATATGGGATTTTATTTGAGAAATAATAGTCGAGCTATCTTTAAGAATAATATATGATTTTTATTGGGACTTTAAGGTGAATCATGTTATTTATGAAAAAATCTAGATAATCCGAAATAATATTTGATTATGGAATATACATTTTTGTTCTGTGACATTTAAAGTGATTGATATTTATTGGAGGTAAATATTAAATTGATATTTGAAGAAATGTGATCAAATATTTCTGATATTGGAGTTTTAAACATGGTCATGAGTATTTTCAAGGATTAAAGGGTTGTTATCAATGTAATGATTTATATTGAAAATTGGATTTTATTTTTTAGAAATTTTATTTTAATATATTATTTCCTTATATGATGGTTTTTACATATTGTATATTTTCTTAAATTGTGCTTTCCATTATTGGTTTCATTAACAGATAGTAACAAGAAAAATAAAATTTTATCTTTTATAGATCATGTGATAGACTAAATGCTTAGTTTAATACTTCATGTATATATAATTAATCTTGAATAATTTTTCATTGAGTAAGAGATGAGAAATAAGTGGAAACTTATTGAACAACAAAAAATGATAAAATTATACTCATAATTTGAAAATAATTAATGTATATATATATTTTTTTCAAATCCTTATATGTATCTTAAAAAATGTTTCTCAATATAATGAGTCTTATGCCAAATGTAATATTAAACTATCACGATATGCTATTTCCAAAAACATTTTCACTGATGAACCTTTTATAGGTATATGCATTTATATCTTTTTGGCCCGGATCAACAAATTAATTTATATGGTAAAGTATTTGTCGGATTTTATTATAATGTTATGATTATGAAATTTTTATAGAATCAAATTTAAATTTTGATGACATATTTTTTGTAAGTGGGGGAGAACATATCACCATTCCATTTAAATATATATGTATCCGTGAAATACATACCATTTTTAATAGTGTGTACCACTTGAATCATCATGCTTATAAAAATTGTGACTTACTATACAAATATTTTTATTTAAATATGAATTTTATATCCAAGTCATTGGATTGGAGGGTATGAACAAAAGTACACGAATTATGAAATATAGTTAAATATAATTTCCTAATATAAACTTATTTATTAACGACATGGAAATAAAAAATTAGTTCAAATAAATTAATATAACATTAAATAATATATTTTCTAAAAAAATATAAAAAAAAATTATTTTTATCAAATTAATCATTATATCTGGATGTTTTGTTAAAATTATAAATAATATACATAATAAAAAAACTAAAATTAATTTAATTATGGATAATATATAAGGATTGCATATTAATTCCTTTTATACATCAAATTTTAATTTACTTCAAAAATTGTTTTCCCAGATTTAAATATGAATTTCTTCAACTTTTAGAAATTGTATTTTATAAAATGGGTTAATAAAGTTTACAATTACGTAATAAGGTTTTAAAATCTAAGAAAAAGTCATTAATCTAATTTTATCCTTATTTTATGCATCAAGATTAAAAACAATACATCTTTTTTATTCCACCTGGGTGTGATTATAACCATTAAATTTTTTTATGTAGAGTAATTGAAAAAATTTCATTCTAATTTACATATTATGTTTTCTTGATTTAAATATAAATACAAATGATATATAAAAGAATATATATGACAAAATTTATGAATAATAATAATATATATATATATGATTTTAATTAATATTTAATTATGTTATATATATAAATACCCTAAAATTATATAAAACAATGACTCATGGATGATGATATCATTAGAAAAAGAATATAAATTATTTTAAAAACATTACATGTAATATATCAGAGATGAATTAAATTGTTCATGAATTTATTGGAAAATTATAATTGATATAATTTTTTAAATATTATATAACTGAATCAGAGGGAAACAATGGTGGAGACAATGTCATTGGATGACCATTGGCAGACCACAGTATAGGGTCTGTTGGGCCGGAAGTTTGCGGTGGGAATCTATATGTGGAATGCCAAGCTGAAAACTATAGATGAGCATGCTGGTGCACAATATTGGAATTTTGGGTAAATTATTATAATGGTTAATAGTACCCATTAGACCCATGGGTAATGTAAAGGGTTCCTCTACCAAGAATAATTAGAGAGTTTGTATGGTTCTATAAAAAAAGAGGACATCCCCCGTACCTAAAAAGGGCATTATGAGGGGTTAACCTATGAGATAATTTTTAAAATTCCACATAAAATTGTATGTATTAAATTAGTAGAGATTATTTAAATATTATTCTAATTATATTTTAATATAAGGACCTTTAAAACTATATTGAATGAGTTTGAGGCATATTATATATTAAGATATCATGTATTTGGATGATTGTCGTCCACCTCACTTAGAGAAGAGAACCTCCTATCATATTTCACTCACATATATTGAGATATTTTTATAAAACAATATCTTCCCAAATTACATAATAACAATCTACCTATGTAAATGAGTGTATGGTATTGATAAAAGGTCAACCTATAAAGCCATTTCTATATGCCATATGAATATTCTCAAATAAGTACAAAAACTCTTAATTGAGTGTTTTTATATTTATTTCTTCTTCCACATACCTAAAATATTATATAACAAATGCTATATTATAATATATGAATATAAAATTTACCAAAATGTTTTTTATTGATGCATTGACCTTTTATCATCTCCTTTTTAATTCTATGAGAAATGAAAATGTCTATTGTGTGTACATATCAACCTCCACCTCTATAAAGCGATGTGTTTTATTTTTCTTCACCGCATAAAAAATTTGATTCTTATGATGGGTTTAATAAAAATAAATTACATTAATAACAAAAATAGGATTTACTAATTATAATTTATTATTTACTTTGTTACCCTTGACCCCATTAGAAAATTACTATGTCATCAATGCATACATGTGGACAACAACCTCCATAATGAAATGAGATTAATTTTTCATGTAAGTATTTGATGGATGATTATAAAATTTTATTTAATTAATAAAAATGATAATTATTTATTTATTAATATTCCATATATGATGGAACCATGACCACTTTGACCATGGTCAACCCACCAATGTTCTTTTGGGATTATAAACCACCCATCCTTAAAACATCCGACATAATCATATCTGATTAAGTAATTACATAAGTCATGGTAATAAATGAAATAAAACAAATAATGAAAATTTAATTAACATGGAAAGGGTTCTTATGAAATTATAAAACTAATATATTTGTATTCTTTGGGATTTAGAGAACGTAACAAATGATTCAAGATACGAGCTAAGATATTTTCTGTTAAAAAATTATTTTAAAGTTCTCTATTAAAAATACATCCCCTAGATTTTCATAATATCTATAAATTTTCCATAATATTTTTAATTTGATACAATTATTGTTTAAATTAATATTCAGATATATTTGAATTTCTTTAAAATGGTTTAAAATGAATTTTTTTTCATTTTTCTGAATAAGGTACCTTTGAAAATTTACCAAAAAATTGAAATGGGTATTAGTATTATTGTTTTCCAAATGAACCGGTATTACAAAATTCTTAACTATTTATTTCACTAAAATTTTTTTAAAATTTTTCAAAGATTATTTTTAGAGAATTGTATTTTATCAATATTTTTTACTTTTTCAATTAAAATTTTATTAAAAGAATGGGATACTTTTCTCAATATTTCAACGTAGTGTTCTAATGATATTTTAAAGATATTTTAATCAATGTCAGCACCCTTTTATGAATAAAAAATTTAATAGGGATATAAAATAATTATACCACCCACCTTATTTATTTGGATGGCTTATGGTTATGTTGTTGAATTTATTGACTAGAAAAAATATTGAAATTTCTTATTCATGTTTTTCAATATAAACGATTATACAAATTATATATTCTTTTATTGGTCATTTATTTCATATGAAAAATTCAATTTATTTAAAATCTGATGAAAAAGGTCTATTATAGACTATTGATTGTAATTATGCATGTTTTTGGGTTGTTTATTCTTTTTTAAAAACAATATTTTTATTATTGTAATATATATACATATATATATATTATATTAGTATAAAATAATATATATGGATTAAGAAATAATTCATAATAATATGAATTAAAACTATTACAATCTTATTCATTCATAAGTGTTACATTACAAAAAATCATATAAAACTATGTATTTAAAACAGGGGATTATTATTCATCATTGATAAAATACATCTATTAATATTTTTTAAATAATTAAGGGAAGTAAAAGGATTAAGATGAAATATTCATGAATATAAAACCTCCTAAATCATCATAATCCGGGATGATCAAAAAAATCATACCACTATAATAAAGAATATCAATATAGAAGAATATATATTTATGTAAAATCTGTAATATATAATCAAAACTATGACATGTGAAGTTAGTGTAGAATGAATGAATGATATTATAAGTATATATATAGGAAAGAAATTCATAGTTTGGAATATGGTCATTTCAATTATAGTCATTGAAAATACAATCTTTGGTCATTTATCCAATAGTTATACCGAAGGTGTGTATTATTATATAGTAAATTGAAAATAATATAACACAAAATATTATATTAATATATGATAAATATAAATTTATTTATGTGTTATGTATGAATATAAATATTATGAATAAAATATGATATTTTCTATATATAAAATTCAATGAATGATTCTAATATAAATGGGGAATAAAAAATAAATTTATATAATACAAATAATTAATTTTAATGATATTTGTTAATGGGTTTTTATTCTATGTGCAATATTTTTTTTTCAAAGAACTGTTTTGTTACGTGTTATATATTTTATCATAATTGACTAAATGGAAGTTTGTAAAAATATTTTTACACACACAATAATATATTTAACTAATTTAAATTTAAATTTTATAAGAAATAATATTAATAAAAGATAATTTTTAAAAATGTATTCATTTAATAAAATAAGTTATTCTTTATATTTTTTATTTATTTACAAAATAAATTTATTTATTATAAAAATTACATTGAGAAACAAACATCATTTATTTATTTAGAAAAAAATATTTTATTTTTAATATTTTGAATTTTTTATATTAGTTATTTATGGTCAGAAAATATGATATATTGGAAACTAAAAATACAATAGATATTTATCATTATATAAGCATATACTATAAGATTAAATAACCTTTTATGTAATAAAATATTTATTTTATTAATAAGAAATTAAATTTTTTAATATTATATTGACATAAAAATCCTATGTTCAAAAATTATAGAATTAATTAAAATGTAATTATAATAAAGAATTGCTTTCCGTCTTTTCCCTTAATTAAGCCTTCTCATGGTAAATTTTCTACTTTTTAAATACAAAAAATCTACATGTATTTTCAATAATCTTATAATAAAATATTTTATTTAATAAAAATATTTATCTAAGATAATTTTATATTGTGCATTCTTTTTATATTTAACAATTCACTTTTCCTAGAAATAACTATTTTTGCAAATTATATGCCTTTATTTTAAAATTCGCAATTTTGTTCCCATAAAAAATTTATTTAAAAAATTATTTAAAAATTTTATATCATAAGTTTATAATTATTTAAATGTTACAATCATAATTTTTTTATTATAATTAATTACAAAGGAAAAAAATTAATAACCAATGTAATTGTAATTTTGGGTAAAACATAATATGCTTAAAGAAAAATCCTAAAAACATTATAGGTTTTCAACTAAATGGGTTTATGGATATAATATTGACCCAATAATAGTTCCCGGCCTCTTTGGTTCATTTTCGATCCATTGAACAATTAATAGTAACATTACATTATTTGAAATTCAATGGTTACTTCTAAAACCACCATTCCCTTCACTTATAAATGAAAAAAATCACAACTTCGAAGATCACATATGCTTCGCATTTCTCATTAAAAAACATATATATGGATAATAATATAATTATCTATAAATTTTACAATTCAATGGTAAACCTAGTTTATCATAATTCTTCATTTCCAAGGAGACTTATATAATAAAGTTCATGGTACCAAAGAGAGTATTACTTACCCTAACCTTTTCTTCTTTATTTTTTTATTTTTGAGTACTCTCAAAAACATAGTTATATATTTGCCTCATTATAATTAGTATATTAAATATTTTTTATATTAATTTAGAAACATTATTTTAACATTTTCAAAGAATTTTTAATACAAAACATTGTTACTCATGTGTTGTATGAATTACCGCCTCCATAAAGAAACCTTTTTCATTTTTCATCTTGATTTTATTTATTTTTCAAATACTATTTAAATATGATTCAGAAAACAAAACAATTCCATATAATATAATTATTATAATTTTCTAATTATATTACAGACTTCCTTAAATATTATCAACCACTTAGATCTAACATATTCATGGTTGGGTCGGTTTAACCTCCAACACGAAAAATGCTTTGAAATTATATCAAGGGTGACTATGGGAACATATATAATAATGTTATTATATTCTAATGAGTAATTAATTATTTTTTATTTTTTATAATTGTTATATAATTCTTTTAATTCAATACTAATATATCATTATTGATCACTAAAATCAAAAAAATAATCTAACATCGATTCAATGTTCTTGAAAATATAACCAGAAAAATTATAACAAATAAAATAATCATGATAATAAATTGTAAATATAAAAATACATATACATTAATATTTTTAATATTATGGTTTCTAGTAAACTTATTAAAAATATTAAAGAAGTTAAGTGCATGTACAAAATGAATATTGATTAAGGTGAAAGTTTTCAAAAACTCAATTTTAATCCATTGTGTAAAAAACATAATGTGTGAAATTTATTATTAAAAGATTGATTTATTGTAATTAATTAATATGTTTATATTTATTTCCTCAATATTTTATATGTTTTTAAAATAATTACTTATATCCTCATTTTTAGACATATTATTTCCCAATGATTATGCTTATTGTATGGTTTACACCTCAAAATTTCCTCCTTTGAGAAAAATTTTATTTTTTGAAACTAATTTAATTAAAATGGAATTCCTAATAACTATTAGATACTTAAAATATCATAAATTATATCTATTCATTTTATTTGATCATTAATTTCAATATATCACATTCATTGGGATTACAAGGTCATTCCTTAGGTGTAAAGGGGGTTTTTGACTCAAATATTTTAAATGATTAATAATTACTCCTAATTTACTATTATATTTCAAGAATAATATATTATACCGTATTGGTATGTTATTTTTTATTTAAACCTCATTTTAATGAGAAATATTATTTCAAATAGAATAGTATTTAATCAATTATTCCATTGTTTAAAGAAAATATGTTTTTGTTAATAATTTTTCAAATTACATTTAGCGGATTTTCCCACCATATCCATGTTTTTACTTCCCAAAAATGTTCCATATTCACTAGTGGAAACTCAAATTATTATTACCTAAAATTAACTATATATTATCCTTTATTCATAATAAATCCTAGTATGTTTTGGGTGCTCCCTTTTAATGTGGGTTCTTGATAAAGGTATTTTAAAAACCTCACAAAGTATTCCTATAATTTAAAAATAAATAATTATAATTATAACTCCATATTAAATTTTCAAAACAAATTTTTTTTTAAAATATCTATTTTCTTCTATTATTTTATTAAATAATAATTTTTAGAAAATTTTCACTTCTTTTCAAAATTGAACTTTTAAGTAACCAAAAAATATCTTTTAATGACAAGGAATAATGTACTCTAAAATATCTTTTCTAATTTCCACACTTTATCCCTATTTATCTTTGAATTATTACCTTTCATGGAAGTCAATTTTCCTTAATCAACATCTGAATTTTATAGTGAAATTTCATTTTTAGGTGTTTATGTTTTTAGTCTCAACTATTACATGCTTGAGGTAAATTTTGTTATACAATCTAGATGTGTTGTGAAACCCATTCATCCATTCATGGGTTATTTGTGATTTGTAAAATTAAAACCACTTCGCTTCTCATGTGTTTTCATGAAATGTAGAATGATTGATGTATTATGGAACACATATGTGTTGATTATTATTTGTGGTGTCCTATATCACCCTCAAATATATGGGTAACTTTTATATATAATTAACTAAAATAGTTATGCTGAAGGATTTCCCTCAAGTCAATAGGTACATAGGAATATTATCCCATGTAAAATTATACATGGTAGGATTTCACCTAATATAAAGGGTATATGTGATTATTTATCTAAAAGTAAAGCGTGAACAAGAGGATTTATCCCAAACCATGTGTATATTGAAATATATATTCTAAAATAAGTGGTATATGAGAGGATTTATTGTAAGACAATGGGGTATCCATGATGTTTTAACCCAATACCAAGGGTACACATGTGGATTGTCCAAATCCAAAGAATTTACACATACTTTGTTTTTTCAAAATGTTATTATATATTTATTCTTATTTTGTTCCAATGCTTTTATTATTAATATTTGTTTCAAAGGAATGTTATATTTCCATGCCTTATGCCTATGAATACTCTCCATAATTCATGTTTATTTCCCCATGATTATGAACTTTGATCTAATGGTATATGATTTATTTCCGGATATTACATGTTATTATATCACATATTATAAAATTTTATTAGTTTATATTCTTTTAATAAGATAATTCTCATAAAATCATGTTTTCCTATGTAATTATAATCTTACATTTTTTGTTTATTCTTCCCTTACCAATAATTCAAACTTATCCATTTCATTTTTTTTTCTTTCCTAAGAATATAAATATGATTATATCCTAGAAGATATCAATAAGTGCATATTGCATGTTCAAAATGTGGAGAAATGATTACAAGTATCATAAAATAAGTTTCTTATATAGTTGGTAATGAATGCAATTAAACCATATATTGTTAGGGTGATGTGATTGTATGTTTTATGAATTTTCTAAAACATGGAATCAATGTATTATTTATTTATCATTTTCATTGGTCTCTATAGTTGTTATCAATATAGGGCTGAATTTTTTATTTTTTTAGTGAAGTTATTTTGGTGATGATGTTATGATATCTTTATTGAAAACCCTAGGGGAAAATAAAAAATATTATATTATATTAATGCAAAAATCTTGATTATTTTTGTAAAATACATGTTTTGTTTTCCACTGAGAGATTAAATGAAAAACTGGTTACTATAATGTGGATGCATCTATTACATATATTCACCAAGGGGTAATCAATTAAAAAATTACTGGTTGATTATTTACTTGTTTTTCACCCTAATGTATGATGAGTGGTATAAATATAGTATGATTGGACAGGCAGTCATGGGGGATATTCTATGGATGATCACATACTCTATACTAATATCTTTAACTAAAATTTATAATAATTGATGTTTGTATATTATTTTTGTTTTATTCATTGCAATCCCTATCATTATCAAAACTTATGAGTTAGTGTGTTAGATTTAGTGTTTCTCTTGACACGGTATTGTGAAGCACATATGATTTACTGTTCACCATGTCGATAGTTTCATAGGACAATGTTGTTCGAGGTAAAGGGAATGAGGAAAAAATGTATGAAATGGTGGTGTTCCTAATGAAGAGAAATAGGATGATTTCAGGAATCAATGTGTGACTCATTAATATCATTCATGAACACCCTGAGAGATGGGCTATAGATAAAAATACGGATGGGAACCCTGATAGGGTTTCATCTTGAAAATTTAATGGAGATTTTCTAGTAACATTAATTCTATGATGTGTTCATGAAGGAGTAGGTCTGAAACTGATTGAGTTCATGTGAGAATTTGAAAAATGAAAATATAAAAAATATATTAGACTCGCTCAAATCACAATGACTGATATAGAACATATTATAGATATATCATATCTAAAGGGATTAGTACATACTCCAGAAGTATCACCTCCAGAGGGATTTTTTCCATAGGGGTGAAGTTATAGTACCAAGAGTTCCCATACAAGAACACATTGAAATACCCTTAACGAAAGGGATATCATAACAACAACATGTGTATAATATGAGAACTAAATGACCGAGTGTTATTAGGAGTTGGCCCTATTGAATATGAGTCCTTTAGGGAGTTGGTTCCCTAGGAAAAAATTATGTGTACTTAATTATTACATATATTCCTATTTTGTGATATCATTAATCTCTTTGTCACATCAGGGTTGTTCTTTGGCATAATAAAGTATGTGTGAATTTCTATATAGTAGTTTTCATAATTAAAGTCATATTGATTTTATACTATGATGGGAACCCAAAAGTTCCACATATGTATTCATCAATATTTGTTCTCCAGTTTGATTAAATCATTTGAGGGACAAAAATGATATGGTCTATCAGGTGTGGAGACTCATAGGACATTGAGTACCCTTCTCATAGTTCATGCCCTATGTAATATCTAGTGTAGGATATTATGAGATTGTGACCTTTGAGTAAAAAATCAACATTTATATATTTTGTTGTATTTTCTAATCTACTTAAGTGTGTATTGATCCTTAAAATTTAATATTATTAATAATGAGCAATATACGGAGTGTTCTTTGATGTATTGATGAAAACCATGATCACATATTTTTTTAGTGTGGTAGGCTACAATGGGTGTGTCACGAGAAATATTACAAAAAGGAATAGTGCGAAAAATTATTTTTCATTCCGTTCATTAACAAAAGTTATTATATCAGGACAATTGATTGAAATGATATTGCCTAAATAAACTCATGTCCATGGTGTTCTATAGGCAAGTTCAATTTCATGGAATTCAATGATAGAGACATCGAACACATAGGTTTATGGAGCCAACAAGTAACCTTATTAATTATAGATATCGTGATAATGGTTTATATTACATAGTGAGATTCCATATGATGTATTATGTCATTATGACATTAATTTCATTCTCTATGTGTTCCTTGCTGTTTTTCCAGACGCTAACAATGGGCTTTAAGTTTATTTTCCTAAAACTTCTGGGAAAGAGGCCTATATGGTCAGACACTATGTATTACAAACCTAAATTAAATAATAAATTTTTTATTTTTTATTTACCATGTTAAATAATTATTATTCCTACAAGTTGTTTAATAATTAATCAAGTTTTTTGTATCATATACATTCAGTTACCAATTTTTTAGTAGAATATTATGTGATCTCATTTTAATGAAAATTTATTTCCTATTTAGTGAATATGATATTTATTTATTTAATGTAGAATAATGTATTGATGTTTACTGTTTAAATAAATAGTCATTATTCAAGGGATATGATCTACCACACTAGAACCTAGAGATCCTATAGTGACATTTAGAGATTTGTGGAACATGTGTGGATCACCATTAGAGGTAATGTAACCTTGATTTCTATATTGAAATGATGTTATAATGTGGATTTTTTTTCTCATCAATCAACAATGAAATAACTTCTCATAGGATAATTCTTTATTTTAATAAATTAATTATAAATAAATAAAATGTGACGAACTCTTGTTTTGGTTCTCAATTTTTATCCACTGTATGTATCCTTTGAATAAATTTAGTTGATCATAATATTTATCATCATGTAAATATCAGATTGTTCATCAAAAACAACAAAAAGAAAAGTGGGGCATGTCACACCACATACTTCTGATGTTCTTGGAACCTTCAAGTGCTATCATATGGGTCACATAAATATATATAATTATTTAAATATCATAGAATCATTTATGAATAAGTAATTAGACTTCAATTCCATTCCATTAATTCATTAATCTAATTTTTAATATCGTATAATTTCTCCTCATTTCTCATAAAAATTATCAATTCGATAAATTTCATGAATGAAATAAATTTTATGACCTCATCCTGAGGTGCCCTATAATCTACAAGGAAAACAAAAGAGTACACACCGTGTCAATAAAGTACACACAATTTACACATGTTTAATGAACCAAAATTTAATTTGGAATTAAATAAATGATTGTTTATTTATTACACAAGGTTAAATTAATTAAGAACCATGTGCTGCGCAGGAAAGCCTAGCACAAAGTCATCTGGGTCACACACTATGTAACTTCTATACATGTGTGTTGTGATTTAATTATAGGAATATCGTGTATCTTCTTACATTGCATACCATGTGTTGCACAGGCCAGCCTAGTGCATAGTCATCTGAGTCACACACTATGTAACATCTATACATGGTGTGTAGTCATTTAATTATATGAATATTGTTTATCTTCTTACATGGCATACCTAAAAGGTGACCATGTAACTTGGGGAACAAATGATGTGTATCCTGGGTATATTCCATGTACTCCAACATTTCCCATGGAATAGTTACACAATGAGCCCCTGGGTGTCTAATGTGGACAGAGAGTGAGAAACAATACCTTCTGCGAAGCTCTAATGTACACACTATGGAAACATACCAATTTATGAATGATTAAAATGATTTATTTTACTATGACAGTATTATAAACATGTACTTGTGTGTGTTCATTAAGTTGATAGGACGTTCCATATGATGAGATGACCACTAATATTTTTATTAATTGTTTGAACCAAACAAAAAATGCAAAGACATGTCATGGGGGCCTAAAATAGTAGAGTCCCAAAGCATCATTGAAAACAAACATAAATCTACCAGCAGGAAAGGAACCTAAATTCATGAATACGAAAACATTTTGATTTGGATATGCCTACCACACCAAGAAGTCCAAAACCTTATTCCCCTCTATCCATGTGCGAGAGACCTTATTATAGCCACCAAAGATCTTTTTTCACTTTTTAATGTGATATTCTATGTTCCATGGGAAACTAACACTACCTATTAGCGCCTTGTAGAGTAACAATGAGTCTATATCCACCACCTTCACATTAATTTATCTTTTCTCACATAATTATAAACCCATAACCATTGCCTTGGCCTCGTCTTTGAGTACGTCACATGTTTCAAAATAAGATTAGAAGGCTGCAATGATGTACACCCTCTGATCCCTTATTACACCTCTTCCTCTCATCTCCCCTAGGAGTGACTCGTCCGTATTGAGTTTGAGACCACTACTTGAGGGAAACCAACAAACCCAATGCCCATATTTTATCCTCTCACCATAATTAAACTTAACTTATATTAGAGGTATTACTGATGGGTATACCTTGAATTCTATACATATATTGATTAATTCTAGATAGATATTCCTCATTTTGAGGCTGATTCTAGTGTGAGAGCAACTGATGATCTTATGGTCAGCATCGTTCCTGGCTTTCCAAAGGGTCCAGCTTCCTACCTTTAGAAATATTTCATGACATTTTTCTCCGGACCTAGATCACCAACACAACTAATCCATCGACTATATAATTTCACCTATATACCTCCTTGGTCATGCCAACATGCGAACGTACCTCAAACCTGCCAAATCCTATGAGCCCATTCTCCCTAAAAAAATAAATGATCCACAATTTTTGGTTTGCAATTTTTAGAGCACCAGCATATGGAGGCTATGTTCACTCCCATACATTGGATATTCTCGTCAATGGGTAGAGCATAATTACTAACTAACCACACCAAAAAAATTAAACTTCAGAGGAATGACATTGAACCAAAACCTTTCCCCCACGGGTCACCTATGTTTGGGTACTTCCTAGCGTGGTTATAATACAAGATTGAGAAATCACCTGTCGATGAACTCGTGATGATGACTCTATCAGGTTCCTCATTGAGAACAATCTCCCTCAAAGAAGTGTGTGGATCTTCAACGAGTATGATACGAATGAAGCTATCACTTACTTATCTGAATGACATATTTAGGGTGGGGCATCATGTAAACCACAACCAGCCAAATCCTTGATCCAAAAGTTTACATCACCTCTTACGTCAAGGCCCCTTGCATGAGGACACATGGTGTCTATTTGTGGTAGAATCAAGTGTGTCATCCTCGATTCCCAATTCCTATACACCACCCCCTCCAACCCACACATATCCTACATGATCATGCCCCATAATGTTTGGCCTTCCATATCCTCCCTTGCAAGGATGGCATGAATCCCTTGCATAGTCGGTGAGATGCTCCTTAGATTGATACCCCCTTCAGAAACTGGTCTTTCAAGATGCTTCCCTGAGGCCTAGTGATGCATGACCCCCGGTCCATACCATATAATGGAAACCATTATCCTATCCATGTTGGAAATCATGATTTTTTTTGAACCATTATAGTGGACAGTAGATGCATAGGGATGGTTACAATGACACTATGAACCAGTGTTATGCGACCAGCAAAGGATAGGAGAATGTTTTATCAATTGAGAATGTGCCCCATAATATTTCCCACTGTCATGTTAAAATGATGAAAATGATTGGAGTTTGGTATCACCAGCGCGTTGAGATACTCCATTGGAAAATTTCCTCTTTTCATTTTCATGCTATCGTAAAGAGCCATATTCCTCTTGTCTGAAGTTTTTATGGAAGTATAACTATTACTTTTCTCCATATTCACCACTTGGGCACTCAATTTTCAATACTCCCCTATCATCCCATTCATCAAACTATTTGAACTCTTTCTTCCATTTATAAAAAGAATAGTGTCATCTGAAAACATCTTGTGTGAAATACCCATCATGTCATGGCTGTCCTGATAAAGTAGAATTTTACCCATGCGCAGGCCCCTATTTATATGATGAATAGTCACGTTTTCAGATAAAATAAAGATCGTAGAGGATATGGGATCCCCTTTCCCATATGCCTCAGAATTCCTTGAAAAATCTGAAATACTTACCCATAAATGACTTTAAAATCCATACAGAGCTTAAGAAATGGAATAGTAGGCCATGGGTCCAATTGGAGAACCCCATGCATGTTAACACCATTAAAATAAACCCCCAATCCATCGAACTGTAGGCCTTGATCATGTCAAATTTGATAGAAAAGTTACTCCCAAAAGTCTTGTTGTTGATCCCACTAATTATTTCCTACACCACTCCAGTCGCACCCCAAATTGATCTCGCATTAATGAAATCGTGCTACTTTGCTTTCATCCATGTACTTAGATGAGGAGCAATCATATTATTAAGAATTCCAACCAAGAAATTGTATGGTATATTGTGAAATCTAATGGTCTTTTACAACTCTATGAATAATTATTACTCACTTTCAGTATCATAACCATCTTGGATGCACTGGATATGTGTAGGAGATGTCCACCCTTGAAATAGTGATGCATCGCTCTCACTAAAATATCTTAGATAGTTTCCCCCACATCCCTATAGAAAGACCTTGGCATACCATTCAGCCCCGGTGCACTGTCTGGATTCAAATTACAGACCCCCCCCCCTCACCTCTTCCTCTTCCATTTTCCACTCCAATTGCTCTTCCACCCCATCTGTAACACTTCTTGGGATGTCCTCAAATATTTCTGCTGCCTCTTTTGGATAGCTATCTATCATGTTAGAGTTGGTCAAGTCAAGTAAACCTTTGAAGTTCTCATTGGACATTTCCGAAACCTCATCCCAATCGTTGGAGTAAGAGCCATCCTCCCTGAGAAAGTTATGCCTTTTAATCTGACGCCTCACTTTAATGAATTCATGGAAAAAATAGGTATTCCGATCACCCTCACGGAGCCATCTAGTCCTTGATCCTTCTCTAGAAAGCCTCTCCTACCTTAGTTTAATTTCTGCAATGTGATACTTCTTGGACCTTATATCATTGAATATATTTCAAAACATTCTTATTCCTAGAATTCCTCCATGAATTCCACTACTGTGGAAATCATGAGCTGATACTGATCGCAGCCAGGAAGATACCTCCTCCACCTGCATAGAAAAGGTTTAAGCCACCAGATCTTGTTGCGTAGCTATATTCATAGGTTCTCATAGAGAGAACATGTCCACGATTCCCCAACCACATCCATGAAGTTAGACTCTTCCAAACAGATCCTATAAAATTGAGTGTAATCCTCACTCGATGTCCTAGAGTTTAATGAAATCCTTAGTTGTTAGTGATATGAAAAAAACAACACCAGATGAGATAGTTTTGAATCTAGTAATAAAGTGATAGTGGCCTCATTCATCAAGAATCGATCAAGATGACACCATGTGTGTCGACCTCTGCGTTGTTTGTTGCACAAATTAAATCAATATTACTTATAATCTAACATACAAGAGGCCTTTTAATTCCAGAAAATACACAAAGGATTGGCTTACACCCCTTAGAAAGGCTCTGCCACTTGTTTGTCCTCAGGGGAAGATTTGATATTAAAATTTCCCGAGAAAATCCAAGGGGCATTGTAACAAATATTTCTTTATAAATCTCTACATAAAATCTCTTTGTCCTCATCAATGAAATTATCATTACTGAAGGAGAATAATAAATTTTTCATAAATATCGATATTTTCATGGAAAGATGTCGATCTAACAAATTGCCATGATCAACCGAGATGTTATCTTCCCATAGCATCCATATTTGAGAGTTGAGTGGCATCCCATGCATGAACCCACGTACTCTAAGCCTCTGAGAAAACTCTTGGTTTTTACTAGATGTATGTTTAGGTTCAATAAATATCACCATATAAACCATGTTGTTAAAAAATCATAGCCAATTAAGTAATCTTTCGCCTGCTCCCTCACCCCTTAGGCGTTTCAGATTAAAATCCTAAACATTAACATGAGAGAAGCTGGCTTTGGCCATATACTTCTTGCCCTTGTTATGAATAGGAGACTGTGGAGAACATAGAACTCTGTATTTGGACTGAGAATGGGTACTAATGTCGCCCTGCACCTTCATACTACTACCCTCTTATGAACAGCCACCAGTGGGCCAATCCCTTTGTGTGTCCGCTGAAGAAACAAGGTACATAGTATCCCCCATATTTCATATAGGATACACTAGAGGTGAGATACAGGTAGGAATTAGTGCCAACAGGGAATGCATAGATGAAGGGGATGTCACCCTTATCGGAGAGGACGACGTCGGGATACCCTCACTTGTTAATGAAGAACGATCCGCTGCCGATTTTTCAGACCCAAGATTCCTCTAGGAAATCTTTGTGATGTGAATGCTAGAGGGTACCTAAGGAACCTATGATTAGAACATGATTGTTCTGTAGAGAAACATCCCATCCAAAGGTGGACCCACTTCTTGAAAATGAAAAATTGATTTTATACTTACATTCGGATCAAACATGTGATGACACGACCCAATGGGGCTTGAGTCATGACTCCCCAAGCCTGCCTTCACTAGGCCATGGGTTGGCGTCTAGTGCTGAGTAGGATATCACATACATGGGAGGCATTAGCCAATGGTATCTATACACATGCACCCACATAAACCTCCATGAAATAGTGCGGATATATATAAAACCAAAAATAAAATGCATGCATACATCGATCCCAAACTAGAGTGAAACAGAAGTACAAAAGGGAAAAATAGGGCCCACCAAAAGAAAACTGAAAAAGTGTCCAACCTGCTCAGGAGGAGAGAAAACACTACCAAAACACCTGCTGGTAAGCTCCTTGGCAGAGCTCTGGTAAACACCCCGGTCAAACCCACTCACTATGCTCTTCCAGCTCTTGGTCCTCCTGGGACACCAATGAAAGGCCTATGGTCTGCACAAGACACAAACATGTGCGGGAAAAGCCCGTGCAGAGGTGAGTACAACCATACTCAGTAGGTACCCCAGAAACCCAAAACAAAATAGAGTAACTAAAAGGCAACGGTCCACTCATCCCAGCCAGAGGGAACCCAGATGAGAGAGAAACTCCATCTTGTGACCATCCTCAGCTAAACACGACTAGTCAGCTCAAACGATGTGTATTCTCATACATACACTTTGAACATCCGGATATACTCCACTCACACACTAAGCCACATGAGGTACCGACCTCATCACCAGAAATTTTTCACAACCAAGAGAGCACAATCCATGATCACTGTTATCCCAGATGACACTCATCCGAGAGATACACTCCATCAGGTCCCAGACAAACATCTCTGATGCTCACCAGAGAGATCACACTCGTCAGATATAGTCACTGAGGAAATCTCACTAAAACAACATAAACACCAAAATCCTAAGATATGGGATCACTCCTAGGGTCCTCTAGGGGATACCAGAACCCACACCGGTATCTGAAGATCTCAAAATAGGGGATCACTCCCAGGGTCCACTGGGGGATACCAAAACTTGATCTGGCATTCGTAGATATCACAGATAGGTGATCACTCCCAATAAATGCTAGGGGATACCACAACCCGGTCTGGAACTCGTCTAAATCACATCACTCAGATAGAGGATCGTCACCCGTGTCATGACGGTCACGACGATACCGTAACCCTATCTGGTACATCTCGCACTGTAGGGGATCGAACTGACGATGCCGCAACTCTACCGACACCACACACTGAGTAGGGGATCATATAACCAACGACACTGAAACCCTACTATAATCCACATGCTGAGTAGTGAATTGTATACCCGACGATGCCACAAACCTTCTGATCATGGCCCACTGTGTAGGGGATCATATTCCCGATGATTCCATAAACCCTACAGAGTTAACCCGCTAGGTAAGAGATCACCACCCATGGATAAGCGGTCAAAGCGATACCAAGAACCCGATCTAGGGAAAAGATTCTAGAGGATCCCACTCCGGGCCCATAGGAGGGATTCCGGAACTCTAATAGATTAAACATCCCACTGAGAAGATCACAAGCCTATAATAAGGTTGTGATGACTCGAGCACCCTCATAGGAACAAACCAAGGGAGGACCCTGAACCATTGTTGGTCCAAATGTCGCTAACCTGAGCGACCCATGACAATGCCACACCACACACCTCCAAGGATGATACCAATGCCACCATCGCGATCCACGCATAAAAACACGCAGGATAGGCTATTTACTCGCCTGAAACGGACAACCAGTGAAAAAGGCACTAATCACCGTAGCTAGCCTGTGTGGGACCCACACTACGATCCCGAAACTCATCAAACGGATCATACCACTGCAATCCCCTCAGAAAAATATGTGGAATTGAATGCTCGATCGTCTCAAACGGACAACCAGTGAAAAGTCACTTTTCACAGTAGCTAGCCCGGGAGGGGCCCATACCACGATCCCGAAACTCATCAAGTGGAGAACTCCATTGTGATCCCCTCGGAAAAACCACATGGGATCGACAACTCTATCGTCCAAAATGGACACCAGACAGAAAAGTCACATTTCTCCATAAATTCCGGAACCTAAACACATGGGGCCCACACCCTGTTCATGGTCCCAACACCCGGAAACATTCTTGAATATTCCGTTGTACCGTCTGGGTCTCAATGCCACTGACGACACGTCGTTTGGACACTCCGTGCAAGAGTTATGGCGAGTCGAAGCGGAATAATAATAAATTATTATTATTATTTCAACGTTTCGTAGCCCCGGGCCACAAACCCGACTCATAAAATTCACAACGTAAATCCAAAAGGTCCGTCTCGAAGCAAGGAACACATCACCTCAAATGTTTCATGATTTGGACTCTCAATATGCATTTTACAGGGGTTTAAAGATCTATCGGAATATTCTGGCCGAACCACCGCTATCTCACCGGAAAACTGACCGGACCACCGTGTCGATCTTAACGGACTGGCGCACCACCGCGCCACCTACCGAATTCCGTTGTGCCACCACCGTGCCACCGCTGCCATCACTGGATTCCTCCATGGCCGCCGCCAGAATCCGTGTTTGCCACCGGAAAACATCTAGGAACCCCCGGCGCACCCCGTTTCTCCAAAATCATATGTGAAACATGTTTCGGAATCCTCAGGACTCGAACTATACATCCCTGAAGAATATTTGATAGAACAAAAACACATAAAAAAGGTATAGGATTTTAAAACTCAAACTACCTACCTGTTGGCGGATCGCCGAAGCTTCGGGTGCAGAACGACGCCTGCGATGCTCTGACGTTCGATCCGCTAACGGTCGGCGCTGAAAATGGATTATTGTGGCTTGAATCGATGAAGAACGGATGAGGGAAGGTGGTGGGTTTGGTCCTCTATTTACAATAGGTTGGGGGAGAAGAGATGAATTTTTATTTTATTTTATTTTTTAATAAACACTTCATTTCAGCTCTTTGCCAACACGCATCCGACTCGGCACCCGATGCCGACTAAAATAATGTCGTGCCTAGGGAAAACACTGCATTCTGAACACAACGACGCACTCAAAATTGCGATCTGAGACTCCTTTCATGATTTATTCAAGTCGACGCTCGTAAATTAACTTTTCCATTTATTTATAAAAATTCCCCTAGTTGCTTTTCACACAGCAGGCCCGCGCCTGCAATGTTTACACCCCGCCTAGGGTAAACAGCACATTTCGGACGCAACTGTTCCCACAGATTCCCATTATGAGCTATCATTTTGGAGATATAACACCCCTTCCACGTGCATACTAGAAAAATACTTAATATTTTTATAAAATTTATTCCGGGCACACCGGGCCTCAGAATCGCACGCTGTCTTCGCGCCTAGCTCTAGAATTATTCATAAGAATATTCCAAAGTCTGATAGGTCCAAAACCCATGTCATTACATCCTCCTCCCCTTAGAACTTTTCATATCTGAAAATCCATAAGCACAAGGAAATCGACTGGACTCTCAACTGGGTCTCCCATCCTAGCGAGTTCACCAACAAACACCCATGCCCACACACCTAAGTCAGAGGGACTCATCCACCACACCTCAACACTATCTGCTTTGAGCGGCACTGACTTGCCTGCCCAGTTTTGATCGCGTCACAAAAACACATCTCGGTGGGTGAAGGATTTCTTTTCCTCACGCATTCAAAGCATGCTGAACAACACCCACACAGGGTCTTACCAATGCCTGGAAAAAACTCAAGCAAGAAACGAAAAGGGAAGAGTACCGCTGAACAGTGTCTATCAAAATTACTGCAAAAAGTAAAATGGACACAAGACGTACCTTTATCCATCTGTGGGTCCTCTGGTTCAACAGCCTCTAAGGCTTGCAGCTGTCCTCGACCTCATCCCCCAACTCCCTGAGCCCGACATGGACCACATAGGGGTGGGGGTGGTGGCAACTGATACCACCTACCACCATTGCCGCTACACCAGCTCTGTCACCACGTCTGCCACCCTACAGGTCTCCTTGCTCAAGACACTACCTCTACCAAGGCGCTTTGTCGATAGACTCCCTATCAGCGGCACGATGGGTTGGAAAATCATTGGAAAGATGTCCTCAACTGTCGCAAGAATAACACTGCCTCTCCTACGGCTGACCAAAAATGGCATGTGAGCCCTTTGATCCCTGAGCCTCAGATCCTCCATCCTGGGGTCACCTCCTAAAACGCCACCCACGTCCGGGCCCCTGAGTCTGTCGTCGGCTACCAGATGCCGATCCGACTGATGAAGTCTCAGCTCATGCGTGCCCAACACTAACAAGGGGGATCTGCTCAGCCAGAAAGCTCTCCACCACCAACGCTCGCTCTATCACTCCAACATATGTGGGTAGAAATACAGAAACCACACCTTCCCAGATGTCTCTATGTAGGCCCTGATCGAAGGTCCAAGCCCTAAATAACAGGTCTTGAACCATATCCAGGGAATAGCGCTTCATATTATTAAATCTCATTGAGTACTCCGACATAGTCATTCCCTCTTGACGAAGATGAAGAAGCTCCTAAATCTGCACTGACCTCAGCATTACCAAATAGAACTCTTCCCTGAAGAGTATCTCATACTCTGCCCACTTGAGCATCTTCTCATCATGGGACTATGTCACTAGGTTCCACCATCACCTGACTGAACCATGCAGGAGGCTCACTGCTAGGACCACCATCTGATCTGGAGGTGTCATCACTTGGAAGAAAACATGGGTGAATGTTTCGAGCCAGTCATCAGCTGCCTGAGGGTCTGGATCACTGCAGAACCTTAGAGGTCGCTGCCTCTGGAACTCGTGCTGTGCACTCAGCCTACGTACAACCTCATCCTACTCTGCTTGCACAACCAGCATCTCGACAGGTGGTGGTTCAAATGGTAGACCACCTGTATGTGAAGCCTAAAAACCTATGCCCAGGTCAATAGACTCTAGACGGGGCAGATGATCACCACAATCCTACTATGGATCCATCGTTGGCTATTGTCGTGGATGCATCCTCAAATACATTCAAGATTTACAACAGTCAAAGAGTATATCTGTTGAGCTGACTCATGGATAACAAGGGAAACCCAAAAACACAGTCCTATATGATGAATGTCCCATTATTTTCCCATGCAACCAGTGCTCAAACGTCCTGAGTCGAAAATCATGTTGTCAGAGTCCTGGTGAATGGATACGTCATCCACCGCACCAACAATGGAGTCCCTGGTCTGAAATCCAAACTCAGAACACCTTGACACTACCTCTATGAAACCCAAACCAAACTCATAGCTTGACCAGCTATGCTCGGAGATCCCAAATGTGGAACCTCCTCTGATACCACTATGTCACAACCCGAACCAATGGGGCTCGAGCCACGACTCCCCAAGCTAACCTCCACTAGGCCAAGGGATGGCGTCTAGCGCCGAGTAGGCTATCACACACATGGGAGGAATTAGCCAAAGGTATATGTACACACACTCCCACATACACCTACATGTAATAGTGTAGAGATATATAAAATAGAAAATAAAATGCATGAATTAATCTATCCCAAACCAGAGTGCAACAAAAGTACAAATGGGAAAAATAGGGCCCACCAAAATAAAACTTCAAAAGCGGCCAAAGTGGAGAGAAAAAACTACCAAAACACCTACCGGTAAGCTCCTCAGCACAGCTCCGGTAAACACCCAGGTCAAACCCGTTCACTAAGCTCTGCCTACTCTGGGTCCTCCTGGGACTCCATCGAAAGGCCTGTGGTCTACATAAGGCACAAACATGTACGGGAAAAGCTCATGCAGGGGTGAGTATAACCATACTCAGTAGGCACCCCAAAAACCCAAAACAAAAGAGAGAAACTGAAAGGCAACAGTCTGCTCATCCTATCCAGAGGGAACCCAGACAAGAGAGAAACTCCATCTCATGACCATCCTTAGCTAAACATGACTAGTTAGCTCAAACCAGGTGAATTCCTATACATACACCTTGAACATCCAGATATACTCAGCTCACACACCAAGCCACATGAGATACCGACCTCATCACTAGCAACGGCTCACAACTAGAAGAGAACACTCCATGATACATGTCATCTTAGATGAAACCATTCCAAGAGATACACTCCATCAGGTCACACACAAACATCTCAGATGCTCACCTGAGAGATCACACTCGTCGGATATCGTCACTGAGGAAACATCACTGAAACAACATAAAGACCAAACTCCTCAGATAGGGGATTGCTCATAGGGTCTAATAAGTGATACCAGAACCCACACCAGTATACAAAGATCTCATAGACAGGGGATAACTCCCAGGGTCTGCTAGGGGATACCAAAACCCAATTTGGAATTCTTAGATCTCACAGATATTGGATTACTCCCAGGATCCGCTTGGGGATACCACAACCTGATCTGGCACTCGTCAGAATCATGACACTCAGATAGAGGTTCCTCACCAAAGTCACGGCAGTCACGATGATACTGTAACCCTATCTGGTACATCTCACGCTGCAGGGGATCAAACTGACGATGTCACAACCCTACCGACACCACGGGTTGAGTAGGGGATCATATAACCAACGATACTGAAACCCTACTATAATCCTCATGCTGAGTAAAGGATCATATTCTCGATGATGCCACAACCCTACTGAGCACGGCCCACTGCGTAGGGGATCATATTCCCTATAATGCCACAAACCCTATGGAGTTAACATACTAGATAGGGGATCATTTCTCATGGATAAGCAGTCTCAGCGATACCAAGAACCTAATCTAGGGAAATGATGATAGAGGATCCCATTCCAGGCCCACTGAATGGATGCCAAAACTATAATAGATTAAACATCCCATCGAGAGGATAACAAGCCTATAATAAGGTTGTGATGCTGTGCGAACCCTCGTAGGAACGAACCAAGGGAGTAACCTCAACCAATGCTTGTCCAAACATCATTAACCCCAGCGACCCACCACAATGCCACACCGTGCACCTCCAAGGCCAATACCGAGGCCACCATCACGATCCACGTGGAAAAACATGCTGGATAGGCTGTTTACTCGCCCGAAGTGGACAACTGGTGAAAATGGAACTATTCATCATAGCTATCCCATGTGGGTCCAACACTACGATCCGAAAACTCATCAAGCAGATCATACCACTGCGATCCCCTTGAAAAAACACGCAGAATCGACTACTCAATCATCCCAAACGGACAACCGGTGAAAAAGGCATTATTCACCTTAGATAGACCGGGTGGGGCCCACACCATGATCCCGAAACACATCAAGAAGAGCACACCATTGAGATCCCCTTGAAAAAACACACATGTTTGACAACTCGATCGTCCAAAATGGACACTCGGTGGAAAAGTCATGTTTCTCCATAAACGTCAGAACCCGGCATCGTGGGGCCCACACCCTGTTCTCAGTCCCAACACCCGGAAACTATCTCAAAAACTCCGATGCACCATCAGGGTCCCAAAACCACTGACGAAACATCATTTGGACACTCCGTGCAAGAGTTATGGTGGGTTGAAGCTGAATAATTATAAAATATTTTTACTATTTCAACGTTTCATAGCCTCAGGCCATGAACATGACTCATAAAATTCCCAAAGTAAACACAAAAGGACCGTATCAACATATGGAACATGTTGCTTCAAACGGTTTACAATTTGGACTCCTAATATGCAATTTGCGGGGGTTTAATGAGCTCCTAGAATATTCTGGCCGGACCACCGATGGCTCACCGGAAAACTGACCAGACTGCCGCTACAACCTTGCTGGACCGCAGCACCGCCTACCAGATTCCATCGTGGCACCACCGTCCTTGTCGGATTATGCCCTGGCCTATGCCAGAATCCAGGTTTTCCACCTGACAACTTCCAGGAACCCTAGGGAGCACCCCGGTGCTCCAAAATCAGATCTGAAACATGCTTCGGAGACCTCGGGACCTAAACTATACAACCCTAATGAATATTTGAAGAAAAAAACACATAAACGGGGTCCGGTATTTGAAAACTCAAACCTCCTACCTGTTGGCAGATCACAGAACCTTCGGGTGCAGAACGACGCCTACGACGCTCTGACACTCGATCTACTGACCATCGGTGCTGAAAACGGACGATTGCAGCTCGAATCAACGAAGAAAAGACGAGGGAATGAGGTGGGTTTTGTCTCCTACGTACAAGAGGTGGGGGGTAGAGGAGTTTGTTTTTTATTTTATTTTATTTTTTAATAAACACTTCATTTCAACTCCCCGCCAACACACATCTGACCCGACACCTGGTGCTGACAAAACTTATGTCGCACCGAGGGTAAACACGGCGTTCTGAACCCAACGACACACTCAGAATTGATTTCTGAGAATCTGTTCAAGGTTTATTCGAGTTGACACTCTTAAATTAACTTTTCCATTTATTTACAAAGACTCCATTGGTGGATTTTCTTAGAGTAGGCCCGCACCCGCAATGTTGACACCCCGTCTTGGGTAAACGGCATGTTCCGTGCCCTCAGATTCCCATTCCGAGCTACCATTTTGGAAATATCACACCCCCGCCATATGCATAGTATAAAAATACGTAATATTTTTATAATGTTTATTACGGGCACACCGGGCCTCAGAATCGCATGCCGTCTTCACTCCTAGCTCAGGAATTAGTCATTGGAATATTCCAAAGTCTGATAGGGCCAAAACCCGAGTCGTTACAGAACAAAACGATATCATTACTGTAAGACTCATGCCTATCGAGACTGGACATGGACGAGGAATCCTCATAAACCTGATCAATAGGATATATGATCATGCCTTTTCCCTAATCATTGATCTTTGAGGAGCATGGAGAGGTAGGGCATCAACATGAAGTCCTTGGAGACCCTAGAGATGCACGCCCCCTAACTCTGTGGCATACCTATAGAGTGTGTCCTAGGAAGTGGTAGAAAGAGAAGAACTTTGAATATGCGGGATAAAACAAAGAATGAATTCAATCCTTCAACCCTTCAATCTGGATCATGATATAATCTTGGGTCGGCTGAGAGGATTTCATCTCAATATAAATTGATGGAACTAATGAAACCTTAAAATGAATCGTCCTGTCATCCACACAAATGTACAACCCCAACAAATCCCTTACCACCTCTAATAAAACTCGTTCATAAGGGGGGGAAAATAAGAGAGATACATACCACCGAGTGGGATCTTTCCCTTACAAAGTGAGCATCCATTAACAAACTAGAATGAGAGAAGTGATAGTGTCCCACCCAGTGAGGACTAATGCTCCATGATTTAACAAGATTCACCTTTGATGCTATAATGATGAAAATATCCCTACGATGCAGAATCAACACTCTAGTCGGTAGATCAAGACACCACCATTTATTGTTGTCCTAAAAAATTGAGATACATGTTTGTTGGCACTAAAATGTGATCTCAGGGTCCTCTGAATATTCCTCACCACACCTCAAAAGATTATGTGGGAACAGCAAGGGCGGGGCAACTATTTTTTAAGAAAGCGGTGGTGACTAGTGGAACTATCATTGACCTTTCCTGAAAAGGACTCCAGATCTTAAAAGAACCCAGAAGAGCATCCATGAAAGATAGTGGAGGGGGAGGATCCGACTCTACTCTGAGCACCTGAGAACTAAGAACCGCATGGGATGCATTCCCAGTGATCACCGAAGTAACAGTCAGGAGTAGAGCGTTTAAATCCATTTTTCCTCTTGAATCTTGATTATTACTTGTGATGGATTTTAATATATATATATATATATATATATATATATATATGATTTATTAATTTCTATATATTGTTTGGATATGCATATCATGTAGGATTCATGTTACTATTTTTACTCTATGTGCATTGATTAGAATGTGATCTGTATAAATCAAGAAATAATGTGATAAGTCATATATTACATATTTTGAAAGATTAAATATTTCAAGAGTATAATACATGTTGGGTATTTTAGATGTTTACTCACCTTGTGGCATCTAAGGTATATTTTTTGTTGTGCACAATTAATTATAAATATGTTTATCTATTTTTTTAATTATCACAGATGAAAATCTCAAGGAAATTTAGGTGATATGTATGATAAATGAATTTATTAATTAAAGAAGATAATTAACTAATTCGATCATGAGATATCATAGATAATAATGATTAATAATTGAATGATACTTTTCTTAAATTTTTAATTAATTGCATGAGTGTGGATGATAATGATACTAGAGAAGACTATTATATGTGGTTGTAATCATTTAATTTATTATAAAATTAAAATTTTGGCATTCTTTATCTCTCCTAATATTATACAAGGGAATGAAAGTGCATTGTTTCTATTTTTGAAAACCCATTCTCCTCACCTGAGTGTAAGAGAAAGCATATGTAATTGATAGAGCACAAAATCCAATGGAGTCTATTCTATATTAGAGCTTATTCAAACTCAATTCAATATAGATACGTAGGTGGACATGTGGAAAGTTATAACATGATCCTTAATCGGTTTATTGTGTTTTTCTCCTAGTCTGAGGATTATATTATCATCCACTATATAAAATAAAAAATAGTAAATTCTTATAATAATACAACTATATTATTTTATTTGTTTCAAGATTAATGGTTATTTCAGTATGGATTTTTAGTTATGATCACATGAAGTAATTAATTTACAAGCACACTAGAAAAGACTAAAATAAATTTTCATAAGTTGAAATATTATCTAAAACATGGTTAGCCTCTTAATTCAATCCAGTTAATATTAAAAATAATGTAATAAATATTGTAATTAGGAATATATATAAAATAGGATATCCCTTAATTATATATATCATGTTAGTATAGTCTTTCTCTGCAGCAGTTAAAATTAAACCATGGTTCCATGTTCTTGACTATCCAATGTTGGGGTGATTTCAATTATCAATGAATTGTAACATGATTTTTTGAGTTGAATTATCTTAGTCTGCATAAAGGGTTGACTTCCAAATTAGGAATTGTTGTAACTAAGAGGCAAAGGGTTGAGGAAATCCAATTTAAGGAATTTAGTTTTTTGGAGTTAACTCAACAGATCAATTAACTATTAGTTAATGGTATTGTAATTTTGAATTCCAATCTAAATCCTATTAAATTTCTTGAATGACCAATTTTTGGGTGATAGGATGGAGAATGTGGATCACTTCTATAATAATTTCTATGAAATACATTATTTTGAATCCAATGGTGATGGAAATTGGGTTTCAATAGAATAATGTTAGATTATATGTATAATTTATTTATTCTTCAAAATTTATCAAATAATGAATAAAAACATAACCCTTATATAATTAGAAATACAAATAAAACGACATCAAACATATCAATTTCATCTATATATGATAAGTAAAACCCTGTCATCCCTGAATGTAAAAGGAACTTACATGTTATCCAACACTTGGGAAAGAAATTTTATACGATGTAAAACCTATTCCTAGTTCTCATGGTAATGATGGTAGTGATGAAGAGTTAACTCTATATGATAATCAATAGATCAATTCCATATATGTTCTAGATTTCAAGATATCATCCTTGACCAATGCGGTTTTTATGTAACATGAGTATATCAATGCATATATAATGATTTCTCACCTTTGACATCTCTATGAAGAGAAGGCGATACAAGAGAGATACAATCTCTCCAAAGATCTATATACAAGTAATATTATAGGGTTGACACCAACTGCAACTCATATATTTGAATATATTGGATACATTTAATGCTTATACATCGTTGAAATTAAATTCCTATATGAGTTGTAAAAATATTTCATAATTTCATTACTATCCAAAGCCTTCTCATATTTTATTGTTAATTGTAACATGATAAAAAATCTAAACATTCAGCCCTAACTTATTACACTGATTCTTCATGGGGATAAGGATATAGGGAATGACAAACGCATGAACTAAATGGTGAATAAGAAAAGGAAAACAAGGAAATGGGTCACAAGACTCATAACATTTCTAAATAAATCAAGCATTGTCCTTCCAAGATGAGGACGATCCATATGTTAGGAATGAAAAATGAAGCAGTATATCATTCATATGGAATGGAATTCCACTATAATAAAATTTAAACCTAGAAGCATGGGGAAGCTAAAGGATTTTTAGTTATTGAGTGTAGTATTTCAACATCTACACATTTTATGTTAGATATAGCGATTAGTTCTCACATATGTATCCAAATGAACTATCCATGTATATTCTGTAATATTGATGCAGAATAAGTGGATTTTATAGCTACTAATTATGTGAGGATGACTGCTCCATCAACTTATGACTATCATCATTAATTTAAAAATGGGATGATATTGGTTTTAAAGGATATTTATTATGTATCAACTATTAAAATGAACATAATTTATATGTCACCCAAAAATTTAGATTGTTTTATTTCAATGTTTTATCATAAATGTTTCCACTTTTATAAAGACAATATATGTTATAGAATGGAACATTTAAATAATGATCTTTATTTATTAAATTATGACAACCATGAATTTGAAAGAGATTTTTTTTTAACATGACTCATATACAACACCCATCTCTGGCATCACCATTTTGGTCATGTAAAGGAGAAGCATTTGACAAAGTACTATAAAGATGGTTATTTAAACTCTTCTGAGAAAAAAAACACTTGAATGATTTCATGCTCGTTTACAAGAAAAAATGACAAAACCATCTTTTGGTTTATAGGATTAAAGGGATATAGGTCTTATAGGATTGGTACAACCTGATGTGTGTGGAATAGTTCTAGTAGTAGCTGGAGGTGTGTATTCTTACTTCATAACTTTTAGTGGTGACTTGAGTAGATATGGATATGTTTAGTTCATGAGGTATAAGTGTATGTCATTTTTCAAATTAAATTAATTAAATGATGAATTAGAGAATCAGATTGGAAATAAGATAAAGAATATTAAATGGAATCTATGAGTTGAATATCTTAAACAAGAGTTTATCAACCTTCAATAGATATTTGGGATTCTATCTCACATAAATCTACCATACACACCATATTCAGAAGGTGTTAGTGAATGTAAGAATAATACCTTATTACACATGGTAAATTTGACAATGTTTCAAGAAGATATTCCATTATCCTTTTGGGGATATACAATACCATCAATGGAAAACACCACTAAATAGTGTACTAAATTAAATGAGAAAGAGGATTTGCATTGATTTTTGGAGTGGAAATAATTTTTTTAAAAACATATACATATTTGGGATTCCAAGGAGTTTATTAAGGACTTCTCAGTCAAGACACTAGAACCCCATCACACAAAGTGTATATTTATAGGATATCTTACGGAAACAATGGGATATTACTTATACAACCCCTTAGAAAAAATTAGTTCTTTTTCCAAAACAATACATATTTTTTAGAGGGAGTACATAATTAAAAATCATAGTTGGAGAAAGATTAAATTTGATGAATTTTATGCTCAAGATACACTAGAGTTTATAGAGGAACACATTCTATAGGTCCTTATAGAATATGTAGTTCCTCAAACACTGGTACTACATTTGATCACTAGAGAGGTAACAGAACCAAAGAAATATGGGTTTCTAATAATCAAATATGGTCACTTATTATTGGTTAACAATGATTAACCAATATTTGACAAAGATAAAGTGGATTTCACATAATATACAAGATAAAATGAAGTCATGAATTCTGAAATGGATTTCATATATCTGAACAAATTTGGGGCTCTTGTCAATGATCTAGTTGATTCAAATCTTATAGGGTGAATATGGGTACTCAAAAAAATAATCCATGGATGTTAATGTAAATACATATAATGAAATCCTCTTAGATAAATGGTTTAAAAAGAATAAACTAATTGACTATGATGAATCCTTTTCTATAGTTATCATGTTTAAATTTATAAAAATTATAAATTCTATAGAACCATATCATGACTACGAAAGTTTGATAATGGATATCAAAAATTCATTCCATTATTAGAACCTTTATGAAGATGTGTATATGTGAAAATCCTAATGGTTGTGACCCTATATAATTTCAACAATATTTTCATGTTGTAGAGATATATTTATGGATTGAAGAAAACATACAGGTTAGGGAATATTCAAATTAATGAATCAATATGAAGAATTTTGTTTAATTAAGAAATAATTTGAGAAATGCTTACATTATGGGTTTAGTGGAAGTGTAGTCATTATCCTAGTAGTATAGGTTCATGACATGTCACTTTTTTGAAAAGACTTACCTACCTTACATAATATTATGGACTAGTTAAACAAGTGTTTTTATAAGAAAGATATTGTTGAAGCAGCCATTATTCTAGGGATTAGGATCATTAATGATTGATACAAGAGGGTTCTTGGACTATGAAAATGTACGTAAACTGAAATGATACTAAATATATTTAGTATGGAATCACTAATGATTTGATCTATTTTAGTGTCACATGGTATTCATATATCTTAGAAGATTTATCCTCAAATAGAATAGGAGAAAAAGATAATGTGTAAGATCATATATGATTTAGAGACATGATCAATCATGTATTAAATGCCATAGGACTAATGATTCCTATGCATTGAGAATGGTAGGAAGATATCAAGTAGATATAAGAGAACATAATTTGTGTTCTATATTGATAATCCTCATATTTTTTAGAACTAAGTATATGTTCATAATGTATGGACAAGATTAGAATCTTTTCATTTGGGGTTATACTGATACCAGTTTCATATATATTAGTATTATCCAAATTTGCTGTCAGGATATTACTAATGTCATAATGGAGTGTCTATGTTCAGGAAAAGTTTAATGAAGGTAATTTTTGTTGTTTATATAGTGGATTCTAAGTATATAGTGGCCTCTAATTCATCAAAAGAATGGAACCATCATGAAACCTTATTGATTAGAGCTATCATAATTATTGTATTTTATTACACTATAAGAATCCCTATGAGTTATTATGTCATCGTTACATTAACATGTTTCTCTATGGGTACTGTGGCATGTTTTTAGATGTTAACCTTGTATTTTAGGTTTCTTTCATGATTCCACTAAGAAATAGGGTATAGAGGTTCATACAATAGTTGTATTTAGAATCTTAGTTAAATAATATATCATTAATTTACTATTTACCATGTTGAATATATACTAATACCTCTTGATATTTAATAATTAATCATGTTTTATTGATTACATATATTCAGTCACTATTTATTTGAGGGAATAATATGTGACTAGAATATTTAATAAATATTTATTTTCAATTTAGTGATATTTATTAATTAAAAAATTAGCAATTATTCAAGGACTGATATATATTATCAAGGAATGGTGGACCTAGATTAATTGTCTAGTGAGAAATAATATATATTTAATATTTTTTGAATATATAATATTTAATTTTAGTCAAAAAATTGATGTGCATGTTGATAAATAATAATAATAATATTATTATTATTATTATATACATGATTTTCCAATGGGATTAAATAAATTTAAAATAGAACTAGTTAAATTATTTTGCATACAACACTAGCATTATATAAACCCAATTATATTATTTTTCAATTGAGCCAATTCATTTATTATTATAATGAACTAAAAAACTAGAGAATCATCTCAATGTCCAAGAGATCTCCCTTCTCCAAGAATACTTTGAATAATAGAGAGACATAATCCTCCACCTTTAACAATCAATTATAGAGAGTTATAGATGAATCTATTAGAAGCTATTCTTAAGGTGATAAAAGATGAACAATGAAAGTGTTTGGATAATCCACATTATCAATAGAAGATCCTATGATGGTGTTCAAAGATTTATGGAAAACATGTGGATCCTCGCTAGAGGGAACCTACCCTTGATTCCTGAAAATCAATGATCGTACATTGTTGATAAATTTTTATCTCTACCAACAAAGAATGAATTTATCACATTCAGTTATTTATTCTCTTAAATTAATTATATATAATATGCGATGATTCAACCTTTTAGATCCATCATTTTATCCATATTCTATATCCTTTGATTGAATTACATTAATCATGATGTTTAACATCATGTAAATTTATGAATTATCATCAATCAAGATAAAAAATAAAATATGGGAACAACCCATCAAAATCTTTGACTTTTTCTAAAACTTTAAAGGAAAATATTAAAAATGAAGGATTATAATGCAAGGGAAAAGGTTTTGTGAAAGGATAATTAGTTTGGTGAATTTGTGCAAAAGTGATGACTCAAGACTACTACATTGAAATATAGTAAAGAAAAAAATATCCTGAAATTGTTTTTTGGAATAGAAAATTTTTCAAGAACATGTGAAAAGTTTTACAAAAGTTGTGTTTTCATGTTTCCATGTTCACAGTCCAATATATTATTTGTCTATTTCATTAGATCCTTATCGGGGTGTTCTCGATTCCTTATTATTATTTTTAATTCCTCCCCAAATAAACAAATCTATTTAGATGGAGTTTCATATTCCCAAATTTTAGGTCATTGATCCATTATTTATATCTACTCTAATACATTCCAAATTAGAGGGTGATTACTGACAAGGAATGTCAGATGAGTATGATGTAGTTGGTATATAACTGACTCCTCAAAAGTCATCATTTTATAAATTTCCATGGGTTCATGACAATTTCATTAGGAATTATCTGTTGAATTAATATTCCTCCTATGGAATCTTTAGGACCTTGTTTTATGACCATTTAAAAAAATGTTATTCATATTTGGTGGTTACGACCACAACATCAACCACCCCATGTAGGGTGATTTAAAATAATTTTGTTTTTAGTTTTTTATAGGTTTGAGTCTCCATTTTTGTGTGACTCAGCATGAAACATGTAATGGAAAGACTTTCTATATTAAATATCTTTCGAATTTTGAATTGGTGAATGTATTGGACAAAATTACACACCACTTCAACCGCTTAAGCTAAGCACTATAAATTAATAATTAAATCAAAAATTAAATGGGAAGTATGTGGTATGTATATACCTTTTCTTAATTGATTGAACATTTAGTTTCATTTTCATAACATCCCATTACATTAAAATGTAAGGTACCTGAATGAACAAAGGTAATTGAATATGACTTAAATAATTTAAATGTTTGCATGCCCTTGGCTTCATCACACTAATGAAATGTGAGGCGTGAACCTCTTGAACTTATTAAATAGTATGAACACAACATTGAATCATTAATTAAATTAATATAATGTTAGGATAATAATTATGTACATGGAACTTGACATATTTATAGGACTGGCTTGACTCTAGCTCACCTTGTATTTTTGAGGGAATGTATTAAGAACATAAGGACCCCATTCCAATTCAAGGATGCCGGTTATCTTGGATGAGACCCACTGTGGAAACTGATCCTTGTATATTAGTGGATTCCTATTATGACACCATAATATCCCTCCATTGCTATTAAAGTATTTGATGGATACACTCCTGGGATCCAACATGGTTTCTATATACAAGAGATGCCTTGGTTACATCCCTTGGTCTGGCCAAATCTTATCCCGTTTTTACATGGGATGTATTTCGTTGAATATCTTAGATCATACTATTGTGGAAATCCATAGACAATTCTCCATATATTTCTCTCTTACCCATATAGCAAGGATGTAGTTACTACTAAGTTAGTGAACCTTGAGGTTTAGTTTTCACTGGTTAATACCGTGGAACTGATTATTATTATTATCATTATGTTTTCTAATTACATCATCGAACCTATGCAATTTCTATCATGATACGATGTTAGTGTTGGCTTTGCCTCACTTGAATTTATTATATAAACTGAAACATAATTAATTAATGGGATGGTTACGTGTTCATACACCATATTAGGGATGAAGTAGGTACTTGGGTAGTTACATTACTATACTAATTACTTTTATATATGCATTATTTCAATCTATTTCAATTTATATTACATGGAAATGATGTTATTGACAATGTTTGTAGTGGTCTACTGAGATTTATCTCACACCCAGTCCAAGAAATCATTGGTACCTAAGAAGATTCCATGTATAAACGTGTTGATAAAGTGATATGTATTGCTTCAGACAATTGATCGCATAATTTCTTTGGATGGAGTTGGTTGCAGATGACTGATCTGGAGATCAGGATGTATGGGATAATTGGTTTATTTTTTCTACTTTTGTATATAATTCTTATCTTCTATATTGTATTAATGTTTTCAATCATTATATATACATTACATATCATTATCAGGTTTTGAATATTTATATCAGTCGCATCCTATTGTTTATTATTATTATTATTTTAAATAATTTTGTGCAATGTGTTTATAATACTTCTTCTATTTACCTATATTCCTTATTGATCTTCATTGATACACATTGTTAATTAAGGAATAGTCTCCACATGTACACACCCTAGTCCATCTCTGACAGTCCACAACATCTGTCATTTGGGGAGATGTGCTTGAGGCCATGTACCACTATGTTGAATCTATGTCCAAGATGTAACAAATATTTATTACTAGAGATTCCATTCCTGATTTACTATTTAGAGAAAATAGATTAGATATTAGGAACACTTGTAACATGGTCATAATACATAATTGGGCATCATGAAACCATGTTTCGGGTAAATACTAAGTTTCCTAAATTATATTTTTTTTCTACTTTTTCGTATTTTAGTCAATATCATTTTCATGTTGGGACACAGACATGATATGTTTTGTTGTTAATTATTATTCTGACTGATTATTTTATTATATCCTTGGCATGATGATATAATGGAAAGCACTATTGTTTCATGAATCTTTATAGGCACCGAGTATTCATATTTCATGTATATTTCCATGTCATATGTATATTTTGTTGCTTGAATTGCTTAAGATGCATGTGACTAATATGATAGCTTTATATATATAAATATATACTTGTGATGTACCTTGGATATGACTGAGTTATTTCTATTTTCAATTCATGTTGGTTTATGGGACCTCATGAGTAGGGATTGGTAATTTAGTGAGTCAATAAATTTCATAAAACCCAAATTGGTGTCATTATCAATGATATGATGTACGGGCCCTGATTCACAGGGAATTACTATCGATTTTATAAAAATCATGATATGGGGATAATAATCAAATGAAACTTTATAGTGAAACTTTACTTTTGAAAAGAAATGGTTTCACATGCTTATCCCACATTATCAAATTTATTAAAGTTAAAGGAGTTAACCTATAAATAATATAGAAAATATACTGAAATGGTTTCCAGAAAATGACACGGAATTGTATGATTTACCCTTTATCTATTGGAACCCTTGTAAATAATACTTGAACACTTACTAATACCTTTCCTTCAACGTGGGTAGTTGGGGTAGTATTCTATGGGTAGTGATCCCTTTTATTATGTACAACCTACACTAGTGTTTCTATCTATATGCTTCTAATATTGTTCTGATTTGTGTTCTTGATATTTGAAAAAATATTCCAGCACGACGTCCTCATTTCACGACAATGATGTTGGTGATAACCATGTTCCATACATGGTGGGACCTGAGCATCCAGTTATTCCTATGGGAGTGCCACATGATTCAGAACATGTTGTACCTTATTTTGGTTCTGAGTCTCATGTTCGTGACAATTTCCCATTTTTGATGAAATCCATGCAAGTTGATTTATGAGTCTCACTGGTGATGGTTGATCTGACACATGGGTACCAATAGCAGCATAAACCAACCATCTCAGGGGGTGGATGTCCACATGCTACGTGTCTTTTCAAGAGGCCTCATAGTCTATATTTGTGTATTTGGAGATGAATCTATAGTGAAGGGTAAATCCTGCTACATACATAATGTGTGATTCAACCAAGATTTGCTGGTATGTGGATACCTATGATGGTCTCTATCATGGCATGGTATGGATTTATTTCTAGACTGAATTATATGATTAGTTCATTCCACAAACACTGATAGATTACATAACGAGATAGAATATGCCTTATGAGAAGGGTTATATTTTTGTTTTGGAATATTTGGTGTATTTCACTGAGTTATATATATTTTAACCTCTTTTCACAGATTTTAACCACTTCTACCTGGTGATGAGCTTTCTCATGATAGACACTTCGAGGAAGGATTTACATATTCTATTCAAAATCAGGCAAATGTATTTCACATAACTACATTCTCTAAAATAGTATCTGAAACAATTTTCATTGGGAACAACTTGAGGGGAAATGATAGAAATGTGAATAGAGGACCAGTGTCAAGCCAAGCCAATAATTCCTCGAGTAGCAGAAAGAAATCTCTTGAGGTTTCTCATTAGGGAACTAGTAGACACAGTACCAACATGGGTAGTTGTATCGCGTGTCACTAGTGTGGACAAAATGGGAACATAATGGACCATTTTTATAGAGATCCTCTAGGGTGTAGGGCTTTTTACCGTATGGGACATATTAATAGATTATTTTTTAACCATTCCATCAACTTCTATTGGAAGAGTATCCACCCAAGCTCCACCGTTACGAAAATGTACTTTTATGTCGTGTCTTGAGAGGAGTTGGGGTAGCATGGATAGGAATATATGAGGATAGTTCAGGGCCTTTGATGTGAGACTCAAGATCATCATCAATGTATTTTTTATCATGTTACTACCACTATTTCATGAGTCTGTGGATCTAGTCAGTTTCTTGCACTAAAACTGATACACAAGGATCGGATTGCATGACCATATATAGTATGAGGTACTATTATAGTAGCAACCACTATTGTATTTTCTTTATTTTAAACAAGATATTAACAATTTTTTATCTTGTTATTTATTGTGGAAGGACATCGGATGGAAATAAATTATTACTATGGTGTAAGGATGTAACGCCCCGACCCCAGCTACCCAGAGTCGGTGCATTACTTCGTAACATTGGCATGATCACAAAAGATCAAGTCTCGAAAGACCGATTAGTTTAGTAGCCTTGGAAACACTAGATACATTTGTAAACGTTACATTACATCATAAAGTAAACCAAAACAATAACAACATATTGTCTTCATATCCCCTCAGACTATCCCTGCAGGTCATTCATAATATACTTCTTCAAATCCTGGAAAACATTAAAACATTGAAAGGGGTGAGCTCAGATGCTCAGTAAGGATAACAATATTGCGGAAGCTTTCATAAATAAACATTAACATTTAAGGCAATGTATAACTAAAACAAAAGCCTTTTAAACTTGAACTTCAACATAATATGGCAAAAGTAAAATGAGATAATGCCATTCACTTCTTCACATGGATATTCTACTGGCCGAATAATCACATGCAATATCAATAACCACTTTCATAATGAGGGAATGTATAATGCCGGACATTCTGAAACATTTTGTCAAGGCCTCGGCCAAGACATCTAAAATGATTAAGGCCTCGGCCAAAACCATAAATCAAATTGGGAAAGGGCCTCGGCCAATTCCACGTCTAGTTGTCTCATGAGACCTACCGATGCATCGAGGAGCTATAGCGGGCTCCACCCGTCACATATTAAGTCCAATACATTCCTCATATGAATAGGTTTAAACATATCATAAACCATAACATAATCGTATCACATAAAACATGCATAAAGGAAACATAACATTTCCACATTTCAATCACAAGATATCAATACAACACATTGATATAATAAAAACGCTTTCCAAACCATTTTCAATACCAAAATAAAAGAATGTTAAAACTTTGTATTTATTTTTCATTAAAAAAGAAAATGATGGCTTGTAGAGGAAGCCGAAACTCAAATAATGGTCACGGCGGCGGAGAAGTCGTTGTCGCCGCATAAGTACGGAAAGAAAAACATTCCCTTTTGTCGTTTAGCAAAACGCTTCGTATAAAAAAGATTCCTTTTGAATAAACGTAAAAGTCAAAGGGGTTTATACATCGTATAAAAGAAGGTTGTGTATAAAACCAAATATGCCTCAATGAAAGGAGATTGAGACGAAGTCCTTAAAAAGATCATTTTTAAAATAAAATAGATATATTATGTGTATTCACTATAGGTACACATAAAGAAAGTAAAAATACAAAATAGGACATAATAACATCATGACATAATTTGAAAGTAGGAGATTAACCCAAAGAATTGAAGTTGGGTTAAGAAATTCCCTTACCTCGTGTCTGACGTGACTCAACCGTTCTTTAACCTCCTGAATAATAAACTAGAGTTAATATATACCTTATTAAGAACCATTTTTAATTTCATTATCCTTATTATATCACTTATTACAATGATATGAACATTATGTAATTATTTAAGTTAATAACGGTCGTTTTGTCGATCTTTGGTACTTGAGTCAACAATAAGCTTCTTATAATTACAAGTTGTTTATGTGGTGAAATATCCATTATATACAGAATTATATTCATGATTTAGATGTCATATATATCTTATATATCCAGTATATACATTCATTTATAATATTACGTAACATTTAGAGGTAAGAAATGAAATGCACCGTTCATGGAGACGGTAAGCCGTACGTACGCATGAACGCTACTTTCATTTGAATTTCATATTTAATGGAACTAAATCATAATGATATAAATGTATAATATAATTCCAGTATAATATAGTGTATAATACCATTTACTCCATCCTTTATACATCCCACATATGGCATTAACGATTCAAATCACTTTGAGGGGGCGGTAGTCCGCACTTCCTAAAATGAAGATATCGCGTATACCCATAATGGAAGCCATAAAGGTAAGACAGAAATGAAAAATAAAGAAGCATAAGTAAAACATAAACACATTATATATCATATATAAATATAGTGACATCTTAATGGCCACCTTTGAAGGTGTTATATGAGTGTTGAACAATCATCGTTTCGTGAGGCAGAAATTCTCCATCCACAGAAACCGTATGTTCTTTAACCATTAGATGTAGGTGTGTGTAAGTGTAGCTCGAATCCTTCTTATAACAACATCCTAGTATATTGAGGATACTGGTGTTGTTAAAAAATAAATGAATAAAAAGAGTTTAGGGGGTTGGAGAAGAAAAATAAACCAAAACAACATTAGAGAAGACATTACCTCAAAATCGGGTAACTCTTTTTGATTTGAGCCAAAGGCTTCCTTGGGAAGAGTTCTGCCCAAAGTGAGGATTATAGGAGTAAGAGGGGGAATTTGGGAGAGTATTTGGGCAGAGGTTGGCCGAGCCAAATGGCTTGAAAGTGTAAATGAGGTGGGAGAGGTGGGGGCCTTTTATAAGTGGAGAGGAGGGGCACTTTTGGAAAGATTGAAATGTTACATTATTTCACAATGCTTTTCGGATTCTAAAGGTCCCACACTTATATAATTAGAGGATAAGGTGACAAGGTTTCTAAATCTCCTCATCCAATTGGCTTTGGACAAGTGTAAGCCTTGGATTTTGCATTATCTTCCCATTTTATTTAAATCGTTAAATAATGAGGTCATCACTGCATCATCATGATGTCATAAATAATTTAATTTATTTAATGTCTAAAAATTATAATAAAACTACTATGATGTAGGAAATCGTTTTATCTTTCTAATGAATATTTATAATCAAAATTTGGACTTGTGTAACCCCACTTAAAAATTGTTTTAGTAAAACATTTTATGTTTGTGTCATTTTTTACTTTAACATTAAATAAAAGTTATTTATGTCATTTTCTAACTAAAGTGGCTCCATGGGGTCCCCAAGTTGACCCATGGGTTGTCTTGGTCGCCCATGACTCATCCAATAGGAGTAGGACAAGTGTCATGCTCATCTCATATTATTATAACATTATTTGTACCTTAAACTACACTAATTACCTCTAATCGCGATTAAGAACTTAAAAGTTACTATTCACCAAAAAATTATTTTAATCTCATTGAACCACATTTTACTTCTTAATGACAACCATGTATGTCGGATTTTTGAAAATCAAATCACAGAAGTGGTAATATTTCATTTTAACGAAAAATCAGTTTTTAACAACCACTTAGTGGTTTCACTATTCATCAAAAATTGAAGTTTTTCAGAATAAAGCCAAAATTTCACCCTAAGCTATAATTGATATTACGAATTCAAAAATGATTTCTATTTTACAAAATTCCAAACATATTAGTTGCATTAATTAATTTTATAATTAATTCCCGCTGTCACAACAAATAGCGTGTTTTTAAGAAACAATTTATATCAAAAGATTGGCAATTGTTTATGTCCAATTTAAATGTTAAATTAATTCTAATGACCACCATTGGATAAAATGGTAAAAATATATTCTAATTATACTCTAAAACCACTCAATAGTATAATTTATCACTATGAATTATTTTGATTAAAAAAGTTGTTTTAAGTATTTTTCACTATTCATAAAAATATTGAAGTTCTCAGAAAATTACAAAAAATTCAACATAGGCTAATTTCAATATTAGGAATACAAAAATGAAGTCCATTTTGAAATATAAAATTTCTATAATTTTAAAAAGTGGTTATTACTATTCATAACGGCTACTTTGATTTTTCGCGATGTTTTAGAACTCGAAGTTGCGTACAATGCAAGCTATTGTATTATTGAATGAGAAGCGTATCGTGGAAGCTCGGGGTGTTACAAAGGATCCGGGATACACCATTGGGAGTATGGTTAGGGTGAACATTCTAGTGTAGGGATTGTACCCTCAAAGTAGGCAGTTACCCATTATTATGAGACCTATTCTTTCTCAAGATGATGATTTTAGAAGTAATTCTTGGGATGCATTGGTTGGTTTTGTATCATTCCTTTATAGAAAACTATCATTGGAGGGTTTCATTTACATCATAGTAGGGACATAATTATCTACGCAAGGGTGAGTTGGATGTCCATACTGGCAGAGATGGAATATTGCATCATGGGATAGGTGGAGTGACTATTGAGATAGAAAATATCTTCATAGAGGATCATTGTTCATATCAGGATGAATACCTTTAGTAAGATATAATTTTCTGAATGTATTTCATGAATTTTTTTTACTTACCTCCTCTGATAGAGGCAGATTTCACGATTGGTCTTGTTTTTAGAGAATCTCCAAATATCCATTATTTCTTACATTTTGGAACAAATAGAGTTCCCTGAGCTCAAGATACAGTTAGGGACATGGAGGAAAATGGTTTTATTTGGATTAATACTTCCTCTGGTGTTTTCCCATGATTTTTAAAAATAAGTTGAAATATACCCTTAATCAATGTGTGGATTGAAGATGGTTGAACTAGCTTATGGTCATGAACTAGTACCCACTACCTTATAGAGATGATCTCTTTGATTAGATTTTAGGAGATATGGTCTTTTCAATGATGTACCTAAGATTGGTCTATTATCTGGTGCAAGCCAGGCCATTGAAATACCTTTTACTTCTTTCCATAGTAGGTATTGTTAATATGTGTACCTCAATAGGATGTTCATTTTCATGTACATGCCTTCTATTTTCATGGTTGTGATGAATAGGGTGATCCACCCCTATGGTGACTATTCTATCATGGTTTGTGTGGATGACATATTTGTGTATTCTCCCACCCATAGAAACCATTATAATCACCTTAAGATCATTCTGAGTACACTGAGAAAGCCCCAAATTTATGTTGTTCAATCTAAGTTCCACTTTTGGATAATAAAGTTTCACATATTGAGTAATATTATCTATGAATCAGGTTTTTAATCAGACCTATGGAAGGTGAGTGATGTGGTTTGAAGGGATCTTCATAATAACATGATTTATATACATATTTTCTTTGGGATGGGAAGATATTATAGAAGTTTCAAACCAAACATCACACGCCTGGATTTACCTCTTACTAGTCTTGCAATGAATTGGGTTACATTCCGCTTGTAGGAGCATGCGGGAAAGCCTTTTAGGAGGAGAAACAGAGGAGTTTACTGGCACTAATATAGACTCTTCCAAAGAAAATAAAAGTATATATCATGATGCATCAATAATTTTACTTGTATTAGTGATGATATAGTAGGATAAGTTATTAGATATGCATCTCTATAGTTTAGGCCTGGTGAGAAAAATTTTCCAATGCATCACCTTGAGTTCGAATTAGTTTTCCATGCCTTACATTGATAGATAATATATCTATTGGGTGATCCTTTTGTTGTGTATAAATACCATAGAAGTGTCAAATATATCTTTATATAGCCTAAATTGAATTTAGGATAGCGAAGTTGGGACAAATATCATCATTACTTTGATTTCATGATTTCTTATATGCCTATAAAGGGTTATGTAGTTACTGTTGTACTAAGTCAAAAAAATCAGTCATATGCTATTTTGGAATCCAGTGATGAATAGAAATTGATGGACCTATTTTACGAGAAAAATATAGAGTTTCATGATATTCTTGAGTAGTCCAGTCTCTTATCCTTGATAGAGACATCATCCCTCCTTGATAAGGTAAAGAGATGTAAATTTTCAGATCTGGATTACTTGATTCTCTTTGAGGGTATTTCAGGAGTTGTCGCACCTTCATAATGGTTGGTAGATGGAGATGACATCCTACATATAAATCGGTGTGTCTGGGTTACTAGAGATACGATAGAGGATTTTATGTGATATTCCCATGGTTATAAGCGGGATGTTAATCCAAGAATCTCCAAAATGTATCGACATATGAAAAACTATTACTAGTGGCCTAGGATGAAACATTAGATCAATGACTTGTTCACTAGGTGTTACACTTGTTATAAGGTGGATGAGGAGCAATAGAGATATAAAAGCTTTTCAAAGCCACTTATATTCCCATAATGGACATTGTATGATGTCTCCATAGACTTTGAAGTAATTTTCCCTAGTTCCCCTAGAGGTACTAACATTGTATGGGTTACCATTGATCGACTGATGAACGTTTTTCACTTCATTCTTATATAGGATACCTTATTAGTTGATGACCTGGGAAGAGTGTATATCTATGAGATTATACGACTACATGGGGTCCCTCTTACAATCATTCCAGATAGGGATGATCATTTCATGCCACCTTTTCTCAAGTGGTTGTAGAAATATATGGGTACATAGGTGCATTTGAGAACATCTTTTCACCCTCATACCGATGTATAATTGTAATGGATGATACATGTTCTAGAGAAAATTCTCTCATAATAAATCCTTGATTTTTGTAGTTCTTGGGATATGCATGACCCTCTCATTGAGTTCACATACAATAATAGCTTCCATGTGATGATTCAGATGGTTCCTTTAGTGGACTCATAAATTTGGTAATTCTATTTACCCATGTGTTGGATAGTGGTAGGAGAGGTAGCCCGTCTAGTTTCTCATTTCATGTAGGAGACATTAGATTAGGTTCAGATTATTAGGATGTGTATTTATACTATACAGTGTAGATAGAAATCTAATTCCAATAACCATAGGAAACCTATGGAGTTCAAGGCTGGGGATAGTGTTTTCATATGGGAATTTCATATGGAAGGATGCAGATAAAAGTGATGGAAAGGGAAGATGTTATAGGATTTTTTAGGATGTTTGAGATCTTTGAGATAGTTTATCTAGTCGAATATTGATTGCTACTACCTCTAATGTATCGTGGAATGCACAATTTCTTATATGTTTCATAGCTTAACCATTATTATTCCAACCCATCTAATAATTTTGATCCCTAGGAAGTCGAGATAAATGTTGATTCACCATTTGTGGAGTATCTCATATGCATCGCTGGTAGGAGCACGATGGCTCTCTAAGGCCTGTATGTCCCTCTAGTACAATTCTTATTGTAGGACATACATGTAAACTGTGACACATTGGAGTGGGGGCCGACACACATGCCTAATGGAAAGAGTTTTTCTCTGATCGTGGAACACATCTCTAGGAAGGTGAACTTGAGGATGAGTTCCATTAAAGGGGAAAGAATATAAGAACTATGTTTTCCCTCAAGTATGTATCCTCTAAATTTTGGTCAAATTTAATTTTATGGACCTAATATGGATGCCTAATGAGTTGGAGAAGGTCATGTGGGTGTCCGGGGCTTCTTCAGAGCCTGGAACCCAGCTTTTGGGATAAAACGACCTATTGTACGGTATGTTTAAACAGTTTTAGGTAAGCCTAAAGGTTATTTTTAATCATGTGAGTCTAAAAAATGAGTAATTGGAGGGAACATGGTTTTAACTGACTCTATGAAAAAGTACACATTCCCATGTGAGAATTTCTTTACTTTTGGTAGTGTATTTTTATATGGTTAGTACATGGTTTCCTAACCATGCATCCTAACCATGAATGTGACCATTTCCTACATCATACATTGGATGGTTTAGCAAACTGGGTTTCCATAATCAGTGGAGGAAGAATTTTTGAAATATTACCAATCTGCACATAAATAATGTTTTATGTTAATCATATCCCCCCTTTTGGTTTCCAGCAGACATCTTCCTTTTCTTCTCCTTTTTTGAATCATTTTCCAAGCCTAAACTAGGAATAAATCATCAACGTCTGTCTAGAGCCTGATCGAAGTAGCATATGTTTCATTGTATCCGCCTCAGTACATTATCAATTCTTTTTTATTCATTAATCATTTGTATTCCTATCAATGATTCTATTAATATACATGCTTACATGCCCCAATTTTTGGACATTGATCTGTTCTATAGATCTACTCCAATCCAATCCAAATTCTTGGATGATACTGGATGAGGAGGGTCATAAGAGTATATTTTAGGTGTTCTATAACTTACTCTTCAATATTTATTGTTTTATAAATTGTTGTTTCATCAAAGTGATTTAATCATGCATCGTCTTTTGAAATAACATTCATTTCTTTCTATCATTTAGAACGTGTGATAGGACCCTTGTCATATATGTTACTCATAGTCTGTGGTTACAACCTCAACTTTAACCACCCCATAAATGGTGATTCACCAAAATTACGTTTTTAGTGTTTTGATACGTTTAAGCCACCATTTGGGTGTTACTCAACATGAACCTTCTAATAGTTACCCTTTCTATATTAAATATCAGTTGAATTTGGAATTGGTGAATGGTATGGACCATCTTACTATCCAATTGACCCACAAAAGGTATGTAATACAAATTAATAAATCAATATAAAAAAGAAATGGAAATTATGTGGTATGTATATGACTTGGCCTAATTGAAGGAACATTTAGTTTCTTGTCTTCAACCACCCTTTCTGTATAGTGGAATATAGTAGAATGAACTGATGTAATTGAATATGACTTATATTAATTAAATGGTTTCATGGCCTTGGCCTTGTCACACTGATGGAACGAAAGGCTTGAACCTCTTAGACATACTAAAGGGTATGAACATATATTGTCTTTATTAGTTAAATGAATATAATGTATGGTTCATAATTATTTATATGGACCATTAAATATTTATAGTAATGGCTTTCCTCGAGCCTGGATTTGAATCTCGAGGGAATGCCTTGAGCAGTTGAGGATGGTATTCTGGTTAAAGGTTGTTAGTTTCCTTAGTTGAGGATGGCATTGGAACCTGATTCTTGTCTATTAGTTGATCCCCGGTATGACACTGTAGTATCTTTATTTAACTATTAATGGATTCCTTGGAGATACTCATTGGATCTAGCATGGTTTCTAAGAAAAAGAGTTGCCATAGTTACATACTTGAGTCTGGAAATAGATTATCCAATATTAACTTGGAAGTATTCCTTGGACTTTGTTAGAACACACTATTGTGGTATTCCATGGATGATTCTCCATATATTACACTCTTACTCCTATAGGAAGACTATAATTACTACTGAGTTGGTGACCCTTGAGTTTAAAGATGCCTTCGTTACTACTGTGGAACCTTTCATTATTATTATCGTCATCTTTCCTTGAAACATCTTGTAAGTTATACTATTAATATCATGATGTGATGTATGAGCATGCTATGCCTCACATGACATAATTATATAATCTTGATTTTAATTAATTATTGTATTGATTAAATGTTTAGACACCTGCTGAGGGTTGAAGACGGTACATGGGTAATTGTATTACTATAATGGTTTACCATTATATATGAATTTTTGAACACTAGTTTAGATTATATTAAATAGGAAAGATTTTATATAAATGGTTGGTAGTGCCCTAATATGATTTTTATCACACCCTATACAGACCTAAATTGGTACGTGAGTATATTACATTCATGAAAGTGTTGATTATAGAATTTTTATCACTTTAAACACTTGATTTATTGATTTATTATGAAGGATTTGGTATTAGATGTCCAGGTAGAACATGAGATATTGAGGAAAATATGTGGTTTTTTCTAATTTTTTATAGCATGGTTGTCAACTATATTGTATCCATGGTTTCTAGCATTATATATACAAGACATATCACCATTAGATTTTGTATATTTATATTAGTTTTGAAACATGTTGTTTATTGTTTGTACTCAATTAGCCTCTTTTGTCCCATCTATTTGTACAACTTCTATTATTTACCTTTGTTCCTTATTGAACCAATGTGCTACACTCTAGTAATGTGGCCTTAGTCTCCCCAATGAAACACCTCGAGCCCTTTCTGCTAATCATTAGCCTCTGGCGTTCAAGGAGATGTGCTTAAGGGCATGTGGTAAACTGGTCTTTGGGAACCTTTTATGTGGGATCTAGGTCTGGGATGTCATATCTGAACTGTTTCAATATATTAAGGGTCTAATTTAATAGAGATTTGTGGGAAGGTATTTATTTTTTAAATAAGTGACTCTAACATTAGTTTTGTGAGAAAAGTAACATGTGTATATAGAGAGAATATGAGAGTCCAAAAAGGCTAAAAGTAACATGAATGTTAGCATATTTTAAATGAATTGGATCTTTTATAAAAGGGTAGTGTTTCATGACTTAGGGAATTCTTTCTAAAATTTTAGAGTTTGGGCCAATAAGTAATGATTCTTGAATTAATTTTTTTAAGTGTAAGAGTGGCACACAAAAGTGTAGAGTTGTTAAAAAGTGAATATTGGGATTTTATATGATGAAAGTATTAAATATAGTTCTTATATATTATCATATACCAATCTGATTGACATATTTATTGAATAATAGTTTACAAAAAAAATGATGCTACAATGGAAATGTTCAAAACCGCCATTTGAAATATTAGTGTGGTGTTTGATGAGAACTAATCAATGTATCATCTTTAAGATAGGTAAGTCATGCATTGTCCAATAAGCTAAAAATAATTCCCACATGATGCCGTGAGTAAAGAGAGATAATATAGAAACCCATAAATTTTATATATAGATACTACATCTTATTAGATGAATATTCTATATTTTAAAAAATGATCCATGATAGAATAATAACTTTCAAGATCCATTGGATGCATGGATACATAAAGAATTGTTTTATATGTGAACCACATCATCACCAACTATGTACTAAAAAACTAAAACAACTATTATACATATAATATATTATGTAATTATTCATATCCTATAGATAGGAATCATTATGACTCATGAAATAAATTTTGGTTGTTTATTTGACATGAATCATTAAAGGAATCAAATAACATGGCCCATTAGGGTCGAATATTTTCATAAGAAATACAATTTTAACATACACATAGGCATATAAAACCATCTCTTTTGTAATTTAAGATCACTACCTAGAATATCATATTGAATTATCTTCACTCTCCATTCATCATAGAAGTAAAGTTTCACTCCAAAGACTATCATAGTATAAATATCCCCTTACTGAACATGGTTCACTCTTTATTCCAGTTATGTTTACCTCCCTAGAGATATATCATTAACTGATTATTTTGATGGATATATAATTATTGTACCACCATTCACCTAATGAAAATCATACACATGTGTTAAAAAATATCATAATATACCCATCTAAGAAAATCCCATATAGAGTAAATAAGATTCATAATCATATCATCACAATATAACCCATGAAAAAGAAAAATGTTTCACAAACATTTCATCATTTCATTATCGCATGGCCCATGAAGAAAAATGGGTTTCCGGAATATATTATCATTATAATAAAATATCATAAAGAAAATGAATAATCCTGGACTCACATGATCATATCCCAATTAAATGATAAATAAAATCAAATATATTATTATAGAAAAAAATTCCACAAAAATATCACTATAAACACGTAATAAGGGAAATATAATTTTTATTTTTATATAAAATATTAAAAATATAAAACTCTAACAAATATTAATGGAAAAAATTTATTTGAAAATATTTTTCGGAACATGAATGGAAGATTTAAGACATTGAATAGTAATTTAAATCACACCATATAAGTTCAAAGAAAACATCCTTTCACATTTTTGGAAAAAAATTAAAATTAAAATTTTTGGATAAAGAAAAAAAGGATTCATTTAAAAAAATATAAATTATAAATAGTGGGTGAAAATTATTTCAAACATTTAATGTAAAAAACTGATAATATTCATGAAATATTTTATAAAAATCATGAATATAGATGAAAGTTTTATTTTTATTGAGGAGTCAAATAATATAGGGTTTCCATAAACATGTTCTTTCTACAACTTTAGCACCTAAAGTGAGAAAAATAAATGAAAAACATGTATTATAACGAAATAACCTAATGGGAATAAAATTAAATTTATTTATCAAATAAGGATCATATAATAACCTAAATTTATATTCAGACATATACAATCCTGTATAAAATGTGTTTGAATCACATATCCCCTACTTGAGACCCAACTTCCTCCATACATTAAAAACCATTGTGTAATAAATATAGTTTTTTTATACTTATATTAAATAACCATATTCATATATATAACACAATATACAATTTAATTATAACTATGTATCATCTATTTATAACCAATTCAGTATTAAAATTATGGTTCTAGGTTGTAACAACTACATTTCTCAAGTAAGTATTGGTTTAGAGTTTTTGGTACTTGTACGGGGATTATGTTCATTCAATATATATAATAGTAAGAATAATTTAAATATAATATATTTTCATTATATATATATAGATTAATCCATTCGGGAAATATATATAAAAATTAATTTCACTTTCCATCTAGACGGTAAGCTATATGTACGCATGAATGCTGTTTTCACTATTTGATATATGGAACGAAAGAATGAAAATTATCAACTAAAAATTATAGAATCATTATTATATAATATATATCTTACATATTTAAAAAATACAACCTTTTTAACATATAAGTAAATAAGAAATGAAACACAAATCACATTTCTTCATGGAGGTGGTAGTCCACATTTACACACAAGCGATGTTATCATTTTCCAACAAAATGAAAGGTAAGAAGGTTGGTGTGATATTATAAATACAATGTTAGAATTATGTAAAAAATATAATATTTATACTTATATCCACCCATGAGAGGCGATGAAGGAAAACAAATTATATTGGATGGTGAGACTGTAATCTGTCATATACACTAATGATGGTGTCATTTCCTATTTGATGGTAGAGTTGGTAGATATATGTTATTACATAAAAATAATAACATAATAATATATGAAATAAACTTTTTTTATTTACTTGTGGTTTAATTACATTTTAAGTAGTTATAAGAAGAAATAAAATGAAAATTCTTTGTTAATTACTATACCCCTTCTATAGAAAATCAATTAAGGTATATACCTAAATCCTTCCAATGAAGGATTTATGTCCAAACCAGTGACTCTATTTCATGATTATGGGTTTATGTAAGTATTTTAGTCAATTAATTTATGAAAAAAGTTTCTATTTATGTGATGAGGGGAGGTGAGAAGAGGCATTAATTTTTTAGTGTGGGAGATGACCCAATTGGATTTCTTGAAAAGTAGAAAATATGTCAATGTATTATAAAAACAATACAAAAAAATGGTATAGTACTAAATATTATCATAACTTTGGTTGATATATGGCCATTAATTTAAATTTATACAAGTTTTTAGTTCATTTTAACCATTATTTATTTAGATCAACCCCCAGGTAAACATGTTTTAACCTTAATCCTGGAAATAGATTTTTACTGTTTTTTAATATTAATAATGAAAGAAATAAATTTTACCATATTATATAATATAATTTATTATTTTTTTTAAATGAAATATATTTTACAAAATCCAATTCAGATATGTGAAAAGATTTAATTTAATATTAAACCTGTAAATGTGATGAAAAAACATTTCCAAGGAAAATGTTTTCTTACGTATAGAAGGTTTATATATCTAACATCGTCGGAAAATTGATTCAAATAACTTAAATTTGTTGATTAATAATATTTTTTAACTACGGTTACTTCTAAAACAATTTTTTTTTAAAATTTATCATTATAAATTCTTTATACAAAAAAGATATTTTTCATAAAATCAATCATTCACATTTCATTAAAAAACTAATATTATTTGGTAAATATCAAAATTTACTATAATATAATTTATATATGTTTATTTAAAAAATATGTGAATTTTTTCAAATAAATTATCTACCCATTAAAAAATTAATTTTAATATAAGTGCACAAAACATATTGAAACTTCTTTTTAGAAAAATACAATCTTACATATTCAGCTGGATTTATTCATAACTCTTTCAAAAAAAATGTTTGAGAAATAATAAATTTTTGTATTCAATATATAATATATAATTTTCATTGAAATTATTCACCAATATTTATTAATTTAATTTATTATGATGAAAATATATTTTTTGAATTTAAATAGGTTTTTAGAAAAACATCTCCGTTATTTCCAATTGATTTTTCTTTTCATTTCTAATTAATTGATGACCAAGGAATTTATTTTATATAGGTTTAAACCATATAATTTTCATTATTTAGATAGTCATATTTACAATTTCTAATCTAAATGCAATATAATAATGGTATACTACAGTTCAGTTCATTTGTACTTGGGGTTGTTCATATATGAAGCCGATGAAGAGATTAAATTAGTTTTAAAAGAAATATTAAATTAAATATTGTGTTGTTATATTCATCCACTATTAAAATTAATTTCAAACTTTAAATTCTATAACATCTATATAAAAATTAATATATCTCTCTTTCATTACAGCATCAGTTTCCCAAGTAGCTTATTCAAATTTTTGATTCCTCTAGAGAGCATTAAAACTATTAAAAATCATGTTCCATAACGCATTATCTCTATGATTCAATATTTCTAAAACATATTATTCATAGTAAGGATCATTATCTAGGATAATGAAATTTGATTTTAATACATTTTATGGATCAGATATGTTCTTCTTCGTGAGATATTCATGGAACATATGATGAACTTGAGAGAGGTTCTATGAAAGCATTGAGGGATAAGCTACCATCCCTACTCGATAAAGAATCTCTAAGGGTCCCAAATAACTAAGTCTTGGCATTAAATTTATTCATATATCTCATAACATTCTTTCAGTGGTGAAATTTCAACAAAACACTTCTCAACAACCTCTAACTCCAGATCTCACTAATAATTATCCACATAAATTTTCTATCGACTCTAAGATGCATTGATATGATATTTAATAGTTATAACTTTCTCTTACAATTATTTTGGTAGGTCAGATACTAATATATTTCTCAATATATTTTAATAGAATCATCTTGTATTTATAAACTTATTTACATATATATATATAAATATTTATAAGGAGTCATTAAAATGCTTAAGTGAAAGATATTAATGTTTGAAAACACGACTAGATGTAGTTTTTTATCCCAATATCCTTTGAGATTTAGGGAATAAGATCTAAATATATTCTATAGGGGTTTATTATATTATCATAGACATAAAATCTATTTGAGGAAGATTAGTAGTACTAATCTCAACTTTGTATCTAGATCTTGCTGAATACTTCATCAGAACTGTAAGGTAATACTCAGATATCGATCGGATACAAAAGAATGTGGTACTCAATGAAACCTTACCACTTCTTTGATACCAATCCAGTAAATATATTCAAGATGAAAATATTATATGAATTATATGAATTGTTTTAATTTTTTATCTAGATCAGTGACAACCCAAATAGAATTATGGACTTTAGATGTTTAGGGGGTCTAATGAAAAACTATAGGATGATGATTTTCTACTTCCTCTTTGCTATGGTTAATGGTTACAGGATCCCCTTAAACTTTTTTCTCCCTAACATAACATGATGAAACAACATGTACATAGATACATAATTTTTAATATCACTCTTCATATTTTCCCACTAGAAATATTCTTTTAGATCACTATACATTTTTTTACATATATGATGGATAGAAAATGATGAACTATGAGACTCATCCAACAACTACTTCATTAAATCTTGTATCAACATAACACATATAAGGATCAAAAACAATATCAATCTATCAAAATCATGGTTAAAATATGGATAATTTTCCACATTATTTTGTAGTTTAAAATCAAACTATGTTTCCCCATTAATCCACAGATCGATTGATAATTGAAAACTCATTTTATACAGATAATATTTGTCCCCATCATTCTAGATTTCTGGATCTATCCTTTTAAAATAAAAAAACATAGATATTCTATTATACTAATCATATAAAAGATATCATTATCCTTTAACATCAAGGTAATTTACACCTTGTTCACATTCTGATGGTGTTAATGTATTTATAAATCATAATCATTAATAAAATCTACACATCTTCTCTAAAACATATTACGATCTTACTTCGTGAAAATATATTTTAGACTTTAATGATCGGTATATATATCACATGATTATATATAAATATAATTCCTACATTTAATTAATTCAAAAATTCCCATATCTATCTTTTAATCATGAATTAGGTTCTTTTCTCAGGAACTATCATTTTTCATGAGGCTTAACATATCACTATATAATTATAGATGATGAAACATCCCATTCAGTTCATTGATGAATCACTATAAATTACAAATTTTTCATTAGTAAAATAAAGCGTACACACATGTCCACCTCATGAACCTCTCTTGAGTTCGTTGAAATGTTCCCCACATTCATCTATCTAGGTCAACTTCTCTTCATTTTGAGTAAATGTGGTGAGTGGGCTAAAAGTTCTGGATAAATTATTCAAAAATCATTAAAAATAATAATCCAAAACAAGAAAATTATAGATATATATCATATTGATTGGTTTATACTAATGTCCAACGACTTCCATCTTTGATGGATATAATAATATACCATTTCTTTAGATCTTGTGTCCCAAAAAATGAATCTTTTATTTCCATAAATCAATTTTTTTAATTTTTTATACAATTTATCATTTTATAGGTTCTCTATTAATATCATGAAATGATATTTAGGCTCTTGCTTTATCATTTACTATATAAGAATATCATCTAAGAAGACTATAATAAAAGAGTCAAGTTAATATCTAAAGATTCTATTAATTTAATCAGTGTTGATATTATGGGAATTAGTTTGAACAAACAACATTACTATATATTCACAGTGTCCATACCTTGTTTGTAAAGATGTCTTGGTTATATACTTCTTCATAAATCCTAATTTACGATTTCATGAATGAAGATCAATCTTCAAAAAATGTTGAGATCAATATAGTTGATTAAATAAGTCGTCAATACACTGTAGAGGATACATATTCTTTATTGTGATTATGCTATTTTCTTTATTTTCAATGCTGAGTCACATTGATCCACATTTCATGATAAGAAATAGAACTGGTTTACCCCAAGGTGACACACATGGACAAATAAAGCCCTTCCCGTGATTCTCCTAGCATTTCTTATTCAGTTCCTACAACTCTATCATGATTATTTTATAGAGAGCCTTTGAAATATTAGTGTAACAACATATATGTTCTATTTATAACTCAATTTCAAGATTCAATGGGGGTCTATTAATATATTATGGAAATGAGATAACAAACACTTGTAAATTATGAATATAATTGGTGATGAGTTTCTCCCAAACCATCTGAGATAAATAACTATTTTTAAAAGGAATCAAGGAAAATATATTGGATTTTATTTCCATCAAAATATCAAACTTATCATATTAATTATATATGTTTATAATTCATTTTTTAATTTCAAACACGACTTCCCTTCCTTTGAAATTGATGTGCAACTTATATAGTTGATGCCAATCAATTATTAATTTAACATCAAATTGAACCAAAGGGGTATTAAAGAGATTTTTTTGAAGAAAAATCACATAAAATTCAATTTTTGAAGAATAAAAAACGTGAGGTGTGATCATCATATCATTAGGAATTTTCAAAACTAATTCCGCATCTAATCCACGATGATATTAATTAACATTCCTCGATACATTTCATGATATCTAATAATTGATATAACTAAGATAAAATAGGATTCTTCAATATTTGTGAATACCTACTAAAATTCAACTTCATCATTATATCTTCAATCCCATACAAAAAACTAAAATGGTTTCTGTGACTATTGAACAATGTCAATCAAAGTGACCAATAAAGAAAATTATTTTTTATAGGATGTGTAAGAACATTGTTTTTTACTCAGGTATGTATCCATTAAATTATATGTCCAATTATTTATTTTGACCAGTTAAGTATTTTTAATTGGATAGTGAGGGTCCCAAGGGTGTATTGGGATTTTTTTGATCTTAGAACCCATATTTTTGAGAAAAGTGGGCCTATTGCACGATTAGAGTAAATCATGCGGATGGACTACATTTTTTAGCAAAGCCATCTGCCTTGTTGATGCATGGTATCCCAAAGTGTGCGACATAACCATATGAGTTCCCCTATTCTTTATGTACCCATTTAGAGATTTCTTGGGGTTTGGAAGTTCATGATGACAAACTATGCACTATAAGTGTTTTGGATAATTTATAATTTTTACCGATAATGATATAAATAATAATTCTATCCTCCAAAATCCAAATTCCATTGAACATAACCTCAATTTTCACCCATTTATGGATTTCATGATGAAAAAACATAGGGGCTAGTATGTATCCTTCATTCGAGATCCATTCGAGCTTCTGTTAATCCTGTTGGATGTGCAATGGTAAATAATCGATTCCTTTTTTCCATTCTTCTTCTTTATTCCTCGTGACCTATTTATCTAGGTTTATGGGGTTTTAACCTTTTCTCGGATTAAATATGTCCCAAGAAGAATTAGAGTCTAATATGGGATGAGGATAGTTTTACAACCCTAATGTGGGTGGTCTATAACTCATCCCACAAGTTTTATGAATATGGAATTGTAGTGTAGGGTCTGCTGATTTCATTGTGTTCTATTTATTGAATATATATTCCCTGCCTATAATAATTAGAACCATATAGTGATGTTCATACCAAATATGTTATTAGTTTTTAGTGGATACACCCAAAAATCTGTCTATCCCATGTAGGATGTTTTCCATATTTTTCATTTTGGTGTTTTGACATGTTGGAGCCTTTGTTTTGGAGTTCCTTGGGTGGAACTTTCTAAGGGTATTCTTTTAAATATTAAATGGAATATATTATACTATGAATTGAATAATGGAAATTACCATTTATTCTCACTACTTGAACTGAATATGTTATGTGATTCAATTTGGAAATTAAATGTGAAATATAAATCGGAAAGTATAATAAGTATAGGAATTTTCCTTTTTTAATGTAATTTAATAAGATGTTCCATGTCTGTAACACACCTTACCATGTTAATGGAAGGCATCAGATCATACATTGACTCATGAAAATTCCATAAATGGATTAGATGAATGGTTTAATGGTACATGACCTTGTCACACTAATGAAATGGAATTCTTGATCCAAAAGGACTTATTGATTAATTAAGATTTAATTAAATGGTCCCATCCTCATTTATCCTTGTCACACTAAAGAAAGTTAATGGAATAAATCTTACTAATTATTACATGACACCATTATCAAATAGTAGTGTCCTAAATCAACCTCACCTTGGATTCCATAGAAAGTGACTTGATCCCTCAGAACCCCATTCTGATTCAAGGATGTGTATTTCTTCGGTTAAGACCCACCTAGAACTCAATTGTTGTCAGTTCTTGGATGCCTAGATTTACACTGTAGCATACTATTAGTAATATTACCTGATTCTTTTGATACACTCCTTGGATCCAGCTTTGAAAATTAGGTGCCATGTTTAATGTCCATCAGGCCTAGGCCTTTCTTAGCCTCGTATTATCCTGGATGAACTCCATAGACATGCTAGGCATATTATTGTGTAATTACTAGGACTTTGCTCTTTATATTACGCTATTTCCCTTAACTAAACTATATTCTTTACTGATTTGGTGACCCTTGTGGTCTTTATTTCCATGGTTATTACCTTGTAACATCAATATTTAATATATTTATAGGTATACTAGTTATATCCTGTAACATTCACTGATGAAAACATGTAAACTATTTCTAAATTAGTAATACTCAAATAATGAATTGGTTACATGTTCAGAGACTAGTTGAGTGATAAATCAGGTACTTGGGTATTTAATTGAATTTTAGTTCATTAATTTATATATAAATGCTTTCACACTATTTCAATTCCATTACATAATCTAGATGTCATAGACACCATTGGTGGTGGCCCACTAAGATTTATCTCACTGCCTCTCTGAGCACCATTTGGTACATGAGGAAGATCATGTGAATGCATGTGTTTTTAAAGAGAATAATACGGCTTCGAACACCTGATTGCTTGAAAATTGTAATGGAGTTTGATTTTAGATGACCGAGATTGAACTAGGGATGGTTGGGATAGTGTATCGATTTCATTTATACTCTTGTGAAACATGTTATTCTTTTTTTCTAGTATCCATGATTTCTAGTTTTTTAGGGACATGACATATCATCATCAGCTATTCTGATTGATTCAGTTATTATTATTCTTGTTGATATATTACTTTTGAATGATTTTGTTTTTTAATTATATTAATTCAGGTATTTACCTGTTTTATTATTTATCCGATCTGTTACACTCTATTATTGAGGGAACAGTCTCCCCATAGAGACACTTTATTCCCTTTCTACTAGTAAGCACCCTTTGGCATTCAGGGAGATGCACATGAGGCTATGTGTCCTACAAGGACTGGGGAACCTATTAAGTGGAATTCAGGTGTAGGAGATTCAAAAGTGGTATTATAGGGGTTATAATCATATTTTACTATTTATAGACATTGGATTAGATATTAGGAATTCTAGTGACATGGTCGTAATTCATGATTAGGTGTCTTGAACCCATATTTGGGGTAAAAATGAGATTCCTGAAATACAATTATTATTCTATTTTATCCTATTATAGTATAAATAATTTTCCTATTTTGTGGGCCCTTAAGGGTTAGGATGAGTAATTTACTCAGTTTAACTATTATGATATAAATAAATGGGGTTATTTTCAGTGATACATTGTAATGGAAAAGATTCATTGAGAATATAAATCCATTATAAAGTGAAATGTGACATCTAAAATGAAATGGTTTCAGGTCATTATCCCACATTTTCATGTTTATGAAAGTTCAATGAGTGATCTTGGTAATTAAATGTAAAATGAAATGAATGATATACTTGATCACTTACCAGTACATGGTCGCTTAAGAGGACAATTTGGGTAGTATATCTTGGTTAGTGATCCCTTACTTATTTTTCTTTTGTAATCATTTCTAACAATATTATATTATATTGTTCTAAGGCATGTCATTAAAACTTTTAGACCAATTCCTCCATGATGTCCTCGTATCATATGCCATAAGGGTGGAGACGACCATCCTATAGACATGGTGGAAACTAATCCATCATTATTACCTCTATTAGTTCCACATGAGGAACCTATTTCTATAACTGATCTGGTCATAGATGAATTTTTTTTGATAGCTTCTTTTGTATGATGTAGTCCACGCATGGTTCTCCCTAAGTTGCACCTATGATGGTTGATCTGACCTGTTATTTCTAGAAGAAGAATCTTCCGATATAATCAGGGGATGGAGATCTAGTGTCTAATGAGTCTTCGTTAGAGGCCACACTGTCTAACTTTGATAATATGGATACACCTTTAGAGAAGAGAGTCAAAAAATTACAATTAAATACTGTGAGATTTGGAAATCACAAGTTGGATGTGATTACCCAGGCATGTCATCATCAAGGCATGTAATGGGTTGATTTTCAGACTACCTTCTATGATCAATTTTTTAATTAGATTCTGAGAGATAATAGAGCCAGGGTGTTCATGCATATGAAGTAGGGTTTTGCATCAGTTATGGAGTATTCAGAACTTATCACTGAGTTACAACATTTTGAATAGCTTCTAGATGATGAGGAGATTTAGCATGCTAGACTATTTGAGGACGGGCTTGTATACCCCATCCAAAAACAATTGAATGTATTTCACCATACAACTTTTTATGAAATAGTCAATTAGGATCTTATCACTGAGTGCAACCTGAGAGATGATAATAGCACTGGGAATAAAGGATCAAGGTTGTGGTAGTCCAGTTGTTCTACCCATGGAAGGAAAGGTTCCCATGAGGTTTCTCTCCATGTCAGTGACAACCAAAGTATATATATTGGGAACTCCATGGTGATTCATGAGTGATGGCGATGGGGGCACCTGAATCCTCATTATGATAAAGACCCAATGGAATTCCATTAATTTTGTCATATGAGGGAATCTTCCAATACTCTGTAAAAATATTCCACCAACTTCAAGTGGAAATGTATCAAAGACATATCCATATTCTAGAGTATGTTCTTTTGCGCTACATTAGGAATGGAGTTAGAATATCACCTGCAGGACTGGTCAGTGATGATGTTGTGGCCTTCGTAGTTTTACCCCTAATCACCAACAGCTCCAACCAAGTAGTTATGATCATGGTAGTATATTAGTTTAACATGGACATGGATTAGGCCAGTTGCATGCACTATAGATGATACACAATGATCAGGCCGCATAACCATCTACAGTATAAGGTACTATTCTAGAGGCATCTACTATAGTATCTTATTTATTTGATATAGGGGCATCGATCACTTTTATCACTGTATCTACTGTGGAATGTCTCAGATTAGATATACAGAATTACTATGGTGTAATGACACTAGATACACCATTAGGATTACTATTAGAGGTAATACACCAATGTAGGAACTATTACCTTGGGGTAGGCAGTTACCCTCTCCCACAGAACCTATTCATTCTCGATATAAAATGCATTGATGCCATTATCTGCATGGATTTTTTGGTTCAATATCATGTTTTTATAAACTTTTATTATAATAGGCTATTTTTTACATCAGAACATGGAATAAATTTTCTACATAAAGGTGAGTGGGATGACCTAGTGAGTAGATCCGGAGCAGAGCATTATGGGCTCGATCGCGAGACTTCCCATATTGAAAATCACTTCATATAACATCAGGGGTTATGTCAAGTAGTTTTCACTAAAGAATTGAATCATTTGAAGGATTTCATTCATGATTATTTTTCTCGATTACCTCCTAATATATAGGTTGATTTTATAATTGTTCTTATTCCAAAATTAGCATTAGTGTCTTTTACCCCATACAGGAAGGTACATATTGAGATTCAGAATATTAGTAAGTGGTTAGATGATTTATTGGCCAATTATTTTATATTTCCCATTATATTCTCTTGGAGTTTTCCCATGATTTTCACCATGAAGGTGGATGTAACCATATGTATATGAATGGATTAAAGAATGTTGAACTAGATTGCATTCAAGAATCGGTATCCACTACCTCGAATAGATTACATCTTCATCCAACTCCATGAAGCTAGGGTATTCTATAAGATCGACCTATGTTTGGGGTATCACTAAGTGTGAGTAAATATATCATAAATGCCTATTATATATTTTTATAGAAGGTGTGTATGAGTGCCTTGTTATGCAGTTCGGTATTATTAATGCACCCACCATTTTCATGGCTCTAATGAATAGGGTTTTCTATCTCTATATCAATTCTTTTGTCATGGTCTTTGTAGATGATATCCTATTATATTATCACACTCATAGTGACCATGTTAATCATCTTGATATAGTTTTGAGAACACTGAGAGAGAATTATCTTTATTCTAATCTTGTTATATTTCACTTCTAGATTAAAAAACGTCATTTCCTAGTTTATCTAATATCAGAAACATGAGTAACTATTGAACGAGAAAAGGTTAGTGTCATATTTCCCTAAGAGACATCCAATAATGTGTTGGATTTATAGTGTTTTTTAGGGATGTCTAAATATTAAATGTGTTTTATATAGGACTTATCATTCCTTTATTAACCTCTTACTAGCGTTATAATGAATGATTTCATGTTCCTATGGTGTGAAGCATTTGAAAAATTCATTCTGGAGACGAAAGGGATACCCATTTTAGGAACATCTTATGATCCTTCTAATGTCTTGTTGAGGTTATATCATCTTCTTTTGATGCATCAATAATCCTCCTAGGAGCAGTAATGTTGTAATAGATAGTTTCATTTCTTATAGATATCAATATTTGAGGCCTCCTGAGATAAATTATATGAGGTAAGACCTACAGCTAGTGGTAGTTTTCCATGCCTTATGTTTCTGGAGACACTGTCTTTTGGGCGAGTTCATTGTGGTGTACACGGACCAAAATAGACTCAAATATAACTATTCATAGTGTGAATTGATCCTTATATAGAAGTCATTGGTAAAATATCTATAGTACTATAATGTTGATCTTACCTATATTCTTGGGAAGGGAAATTTAGTTTTAGATGCACTGGGTAAGAAAACATAGGGACAATCCATATGGGAATCTAGTGATGAATGGAAACTAATGTCCCTCTTCTCTGATATGTATATGGGGTTTCATTATAGTCTCTAATAGGTTTACCTCTCATACATGATAGGTACCTCTTCCCACCATGGGAAGGTGAAGGGTATTAAATTTTCATATCCTGAGGGATTGGTTCTCTCAAAGAGTATATCCAGAGCATACCCACATCTAGAATGGTCTATAGATAGAGAAAATATACTATGTATTCATGTATGTTTACTGGTTTCTAAAGATATTAGAGAGAATTTGAAGAAAGAGTCTTTTTCCTCTCAGTGGTTAGTTCATCCAGGTTTCTCTATGATGTATTGAGTTATGCGATGTTAGTATTTGTGTCCTGGGATGAGACATAAGATAGAAAGCTTTATCACTAGATTTTCCCCCTATGAATAGTTGAAGGAAGAGTACTATATACATGTATGTCTATTTCAACAACATTTATCCCTATAATGTATATGGGAAGATATTTTCATTGACTATGTTGTCAGTTTACCTAGGTCACATAGAGCTAGCGACATCATATGGGTTTTCATTAATACATTGAATAAAGTTTCTCACTTAATTCTAGTCCTAGAGACATTATCAATTGATGAGGTAGGATGATTGTATGTCTGTGAGATCACAAAACTTCATTGGGTCCCTTATACTATCATTTCTGATGGGGACACTCATTTCACATCAATATAATGGTGAGGGTTAGAGAGGGATATGGGAACAGAGATGATTATGAGCACAATTTCTCACCCTCATACAAACATTAAATCAAAATAGAGAATACATGTTCAATAGGATATGCTCTGAGCATGTTTCCCTGATTTTGTTAGTTATTGGGATAATCATATCCCTCTTATTGAGTTCGCCTATACTCAAATAATTCAAGAGAGAATTCAGATTTCAATATTATGTAATGATTTAAGCCCGGGTCCTTGTAGTTGGTATCAGAGGTCGGATTAGAAAACTTTAGGAATTTGGGTATTGTGAAATTAATATCCATAATGTAATTTATGTTAATATTGAAATCATATATCATTTATAGATTACTATGTTGCATTAACTAAGATATTTATGTGTTTAGAATGGTTTTCCGTAGAGGAAACAGGGCTGTTATTTTGGGATGACATTAGGAGGAAGACAACCTTCTAAATTAGCAAACTGAGATGGTCGGAATTGGAACAGAAAAGATTGTTGCAATGATCGTACAATGGAATCAGGCTATAAATGGTGGTGGTATCCATGTATGAGATCAGCCAGATCATCCACAGAGGAACATGTCAGTAGTGGAGCATTTCATGAGTCAACATCCCACGCCATTCAGAGGATCATCTGACCATGTGCTATCAGAAGGGTGGATTAAACAACTGGAAAAGATTTTTTATGTTATGGGTTGTTCAGAACATTAAAAGGTTAGTCTCTTTGTTTACCGTTTTGAAGGTGAAGCTGATCAGTGGTGGTCGATGGTGAAAAATCTCAGGGATAGTGAGGAGATTGATGATCTTGATTGGGATAAATTCAAAGGTATGTTTCTTGAGAAATATTTTCCTAAGGTGGTTCATCTTAGGATAGAAAATCAATTCCTAGAATTGAGGCAGGAGGATGACTCAGTGGATGCTTATGAAGCAATGTTCACACTATTGGCACGGTATGCGCAAAATTTCATCCGAGATCTTGATAGTAAGATAAAACGGTTTTACTGAGGACTAAATATATGATATCTAAGGATTTTTTCCTCTCATGAGTTCAAAGTTATGAAAAACATGTTTGATGTGTAGAGAAGGTGGAAATGGAGTTTGTCGATGATCATGTGTTCTTTGACAAACAACAGAATAAGAGTTATAGTTGGTAGGAAAATGGGAAGAGTTCATCAAAGAATCCTGGAGGTAAGAATACTAAATATCCATCATGTGCGAAGTGTGGTAAAAATAATCCTGGAGAATTTTTATCAATGTATGGAAAGTGCTTCCGGTGTGGTATGTCTAGTTATATTTCTCGTAACTGTAAGGAAGATGATCAAGCAGGGAATGGAAACCATCGGTATGATGTTTTAAGTGTAATGAAATGGGTCATTATGTAAATGAGTGTTCAAAGGAGAACTCAACTGAGGGAAAGCAGCCAGACTACAAGTAGAAAGGGGTGGTGAAATCCTTTGCAACTAATTTAGCAGATGTTGTGCCATCGAATGAAGTAGTATCAAGTACACTGTTTGTTTTTTCAGATTATCCCAATGTGTTGTTTGATTCAAGGTCTACACACTCTTTCATTTCTGAGAAGTTTTCTAGTAAATTGGGAAATCCATCTCATGATATGAATATAGAACATATGGTAAAAACACCTGCAGGAAATGTTTAGACAAAAATAAAACATAAGAACATTCATGTCCTTGTGTGCGGAAAGAACCTACCTGCAAACCATATTGTTTTTCCTCTAGTAGTGTTTGATGATATTTTGGGAATGGATTGTCTTGTTGTTTATCATGCTAAGATTTACTGTAGAGCTAAAGAGGGTTTTTTTTAGAAAAATTAATAGTTTGTGTAAAGAATGAACCCAGGGTTTTGATAACATATCATGAAGCTGAGAAACTAGTAAAAATGGAAATGAATGTTACCTTTCACAAATTATTGAAAATAAAGGAACTGTTCAGATTAATGATGTGCTAGTGGTAAATGAGTACCTTGATGTTTTTCCTAATGAGTTTCCTGGTTTTATACCTGATCAGGAAGTAGAATTTACTGTTGAATTAGTTCTTGATGCTAAGCCAATTTAAAAACCCCCTTATCAAATGGCTCAAGTTGAACTTTAAGAGTTAAAGAAGAAATTACAAAAGTAATTAGATAAAGGTTTCATTCGACGTAGCACATCACCAGGGGGTGCTCCTATCTTGTTTTTTAAAAAGAAATATTGTTCAATAAGAATTTTCAATGATTATAGAGCATTGAATAACATTACTGTTAAGAACAAATATCCTTTGCCTCATATTGATGATTTATTTGATCAGCTCTAGTGAGTATAGTATTTTTCTAAAATTGACTTGAGTTCTGGGTACAATCATTTGAAAGTAAAAGAAGCAGACATTCCTAAGACCATGTTTCATACAAGATATGGCCATTATGAATTTGTATTTATGCCTTTTGGGTTAACCAATGCACCTTTTGTATTCATTGATCTTATGAATAGAATTTTCTATGAGTTCTTTGATAAGTTTGGGGGTGTGTTCATTGATGATATTTTGGTTTATTCCAAATGTAAGGAGGAAAATGAAATTCATTTAATGGTTGTCTTGAAAACATTAAAAGAAATGAAACTTTATGGGAAATTTAGCAAGTGAAAGTTTTGGTTATAGAAAATTTCTTTCCTTTGTCACATTATTTTAAAAAATGGCATAACTATTGATCCTGCTAAAAAAAAGATGTTGAAGAGTGGCCAAGACCCACAAATATAACTGAGATTCATAGTTTTTTTGGTTTGGTAGGTTATTATAGGAGATTTGTTGAAAAAAATTCACGGTTATCTAGTCCAATGATAATGTTAACATGAAAAGGTGTTATGTTCATTTGGAAAATAGAATGTGAGGATTGTATTTTGGAATTGAAAAGAAGATTGGTGACTGCTCTAGTTTTGGAACTTCCATCCAGAAATGGTGAGTTTGTTATCTATAGTAATGCTTCAATGAAATGAATTGGTTTTGTCCTAATGCAGAATGATCAGGTAATTACTTATGCTTCATGTTAACTAAAACCACATGAGTTAAATTACCCTACACATGATTTGGAATTAGCTTCTGTTGTTTTTGCTTTAAAAATTTGGAGGCATCATTTGTTTGGAGTAAAATGTGAAATATATACTGACCACAAATGTTTAAAGTATATATTCACTTAAAAATAATTGAACATTAGACAGACAAGATGGTTGTAATTAATCAAGGATTATGATTGCACGATCCATTATCATCTAGGAAAGGCAAATAAAGTGGATGATTCTTTGAGTTGAAAAAGTAATGCTTCATTAACCACGCTACATTTGAAATGAGATCCTTTGGTTTTTGATTTTATGAACTTTGGAATAGAATTTGTTGGTGTAGGATGTTATTCTGTTTTGTTTCAGGTGTCAGGGAGATCGTCTCTATCAGACAAAATTAAGCAAGCGCAGAAGAAATGCAATTAGTTGCAGAAAAGGGTAGTGTTGGTTCAGAATGGTATGTTGTCTGAATTTAACATTGATAATGATTTTTTTTGAGGTTTGGGAAGAGATTATGTGTTCCTTGCGATTCATAGTTGAAGAATGAGTTGTTATGTGAAGTTCATTGTTCTCTATTTTTAGTTCATCCTGATAGTGCTAAGATGTATAGAGATCATCAGAAGTATTATTGGTGGGATGGAATGAAAAGTGATTATGTTGATTTTACTATTAAGTGTTTGACTTGTCAGTAGGTTGAAGCAGAGTGGTAGTTACCAAAAGGAATGCTTCAGCCTTTACCAGGTCCAGAGTGAAATTGGGAAAATCTATCAATAGACTTTGTTGTGGGATTACCAAAGACATCTCGAGGAAATAATGCAATCTGGGTTATTGTTGATCGATTGACTAATTATTCTCATTTCCTTCTTATTCAAGATACAATGTCTTTATATCAAATTTCTCGATTGTATGTTAAATAGATAGTCAGGTTACATGGAGTTCCCCTCTCTATTGTATCTGATCGTGATCCGAGGTTTACTTATTACTTTTGGAAAGGCCTTTAGAATTCATTAGGTACTGAATTAAATTTTAGTACAGCTTTTCACCCTCAATCAGATTGCAATCAGAACGAACAATTCAGACATTGGAGGATATGTCACGTGCTTGTTTGATGGATTATCAGGGAAGTTGGGACAAACATCTTTCTTTGGTTGAATTTTCATATAATAACAGTTTTCATTCTAGTATACTGAAGGCTCCATTTTAGGCATTATATGGAAAGCGTTGTCGAACTCCATCTTTTTTAGAAGAAGTAGGTGAAAGGATGATGATTAGACCAGAATTGGTTGAAGAGATGGTAGAGAAAGTTCAGTTGATTCATTAGCACATGAGAACAGCTCAGAGTAGGCAGAAAAGTTATGCACATAACCGGATGAAGGATCATTCTTTTGAGGTAGGTGATCATGTCTTTCTCAAAGTTTCTCCATGGAAAAGTGTGATGCGTTTTGGTAAGATGGGATAGAGGAGTCCGAGGTTCATTGGACCTTATGAAATTCTGGAGAAAGTTGGATCAATTTCATACAGAGTGTCTTTAACTCCAAGTTTATCCAAGGTACATAATGTTTTTCTTGTTTTGATGTTGAGAAAGTATATACCAGATCCATCTCATGTTTTGAGCCCAGAGGTAGTTCAGTTGAAAGAGAATCTCTCTTATGAAGAAAAACCAGTCCAGATTCATGACCGTATACTAAATGATTTGTGGAATAAAATAATTTACTAGGTAAAAGTTTTGTGGAAAAAACCATATGGATAAAGAAGCAATGTGGTAATCTGAAAATGTGATGAGGGTTAAATACCCCCACTTATTTTTATAAGTGAATAAAAATTGTGAGGACACAATTTCCAAATGGGCGGAAGGATGTAACATCCCAAGTAAATGAAGAATAAGATATTTTCAAACTTATTAATATTTGTGAATTAAATATTATTTTTACTTTAAAAGGGTTTCTATGTTCGATAGCGTACCTGATATGCCACAACGGGTTTCTTTGAAATCTTACGTTGCACACTAATAATATAATATTATTATTTTCAATGGTAGTTTAATCCTAGCCATTGTATTGGAGAGAACGAATAAAACTAACTACAATATGATTAAACAGGTTTGTTAAATGTATTTACATTTATCCAATAAAATGTTAGAGGCTTAAAATGTGAATGAATCTAATTTAAAGCATAATTTACATTAAAAGGATGATTTACCAACTTTTAATGGCGTACCCACTATAAATATAATTTTGGTCACATTAATGCATTATAATTGACCATATAAAATCCTTCTATAGAATGGGGACATCAAATTTTACTTTGGGTAATTTTTTTTGGTATTTTTCTGATAAAGATCATTTTTTTAATGATTAGTGAAAAATATTGTATTTTAATTCAAAAGTTCCATTTAATATAATATATTTATATGGTTATATTAACTTTTTAATTGGTTTTAAAGGGAAATTAAAATATATTTTTACCATTTAATCCAATTTTTTTCATTGGAATTAATTTCACATTGAAATTGGATATAAACAAGCATCAATCTTTTGATAGTTATTATTTCTTAAAAACACGCTATTTCTTTTGATAACGGAAATTAATTTTAAAATTAATTAATTCCACTTATATGTTTTGAATTTGGTAAAATAAAAATCATTTTTGAATTTGGAATATCAAATATATATTAGGCTGAATTTTTGATATTTTTCTGAAAAACATCAATTTTTGATGAATAGTGGAACCACTTAGTAGTATTTAAAAAAACAGACTTTTTCATTTAAATGAAATTTTACAACTTTTGTGAATTTAATTTCAAAAATATGATATAAATGGTTTTCATTATTAATGAAAATGTGGTTCATTAAGATTAAAATAATTTTTGGTGAATAGTAACTTATGACTTTTATTTACCACGGTTAAAGGTAAATAAGGAAATTCAAGTTTAAAAGAACATAAGAATAATTCAAAATAACCTTAACAGTTGTCCAAACCTTATTTGATGAGTTATTTACGACCATGGGCATCTTTGGGTCAATTTTGGGACCACATTGAGCCACTTGGTAGTGATAATGACAATTCAGATTAATTAACAAAAAATAAAGGCAAAAATTACAAAAGCAAATATATTTTAGTAAATTAATGTTTATATGTTGTTATAGAAATTATATTTTGGACTATAAATATTAATTGTAAATCTAAACATATTTCCTACATCATGGTATTTTTTTATTTTTATACAACAAATAATTTAAATTATTTGTGACACAATAATGATGCAGTGTTTACCTCATTAATAAATCATTTGAATAAATAAGATTATAAGGAATAACATATTACCCAAAACATATCCAATTCCTATTGGATGGATTATTTCGACCATGATTCATGGTATCTTCTACTATAATGATATTTGGACCATTAGAAACTGAATATTATTATATAATAAAATAATGTTATCACACTTTCTTAAAGAGCCCTACCTCCCCCTAATAAAAGGAGACCATTTCTAACAAATTCCTTACACCTATAAAGCCTTTTGGATCATCCAAAATCTTACCAATTAAGCTCCCTAGATCCCTCTCCTCCTCCTAGTATCCTTACCTTAGGTAAAAGGCACTTCAATATGTCCTTTGGTTCAAACCAAAAGGAGTTACCCAAAATAAAGGTAACTGTTTCTCTTAAATTGTTTTCTTTTATTTTAATTCTCCAACCCCTAAACTCTTTTTATTCCTTTCTTTTGTAACAACACCAGTATGCTCAATATACTAGGATGTTTTTATGGTAAGGATTCAAACTACACTTACACACACCTCCATCTAATGGGTGAATAACATAATTTTTCTGTTGATGGAAAACTAACGCCTCACGAAATGATGATTGTTCAAATATCTACAACCGCCTCTCATGGTGGACATTATGATGAAACTGTATTTATATATGATATATATTATGGTTATGTTTTATTTATGCTTCTGTATTTTTCATTTATATCATTATTTTATGGTTTCCATTATGGGTAAACGCGAAAATCTTATTAGAGGAAGTGCAGACTACCGCCCCCTCAAAGTGAAATGACTCATTCATACCATATGTGGTACGTATAAATGATAGATTTAATTATATTATATATGATACAAAACTGGAATGATAATACTACTATGTATCATCATGTTTTAATTCAATTAAATATGAAATATAAATACGTACGGCTTACCGTCTCCATGAATGGTTCATTTCATTTCTTACCTCTAAATGTTAAGTACTATTATAAATACATGTATATGTTGGATATATATGATATATAAGATATCCAAATAATGAATATAATTCTGGATATAATGAAACTTTGACCAAATGAATGACATGTAATTATAAGAAGTCCATTTTTGACTCAAGTACCAAATATCGACAAAACAAACATTATTAACTTAAATGATTACATAATGTTTATAACATGGTAATAAGTTATATAAAAGGAATAATAAACTTGAAAAATGTTCTTAAGAAAATAGAAATTAACTTTAGTTTATTATTCAGGAGATTAAATAATGATCAAGTCTTATCAAACACGAGGTAAGGGACTTCGTCTCAATCTCCTTTCATTGAGACATATTTTGTTTTAATACACGACATTATTTTATATGATGTATAAACACTATTGACTTTTCAAAGTGAATATTTTTCTATGAAACGTTAAACTAAATGAAAAAAGGGATTTTTCTTTCAATGTAAGTGGTGACAATGTGCTTTTCTGCCGCCGTGAGTATTATTTGATCTTTGGCTTCCTCAAAATGTCGTAATCTTTTTAAAAGAAAATAAATACCTTATACTCTTTTACGTATTTTTTGTATTGAAAATGGTTTTGAAAAAAAATTTGTTATGTCAATATATTTAAGTGATATATTGTGATTTAAATGTAGAAATGTTTTATATCATTTATATATGTTGTATGTGTTATGATTTTATATTGGTACATGGACATTTGACGAGTGGTTACGTGATAAACCAAATGAAGGGTGGTGCCATGAATACCAGGACGGGTGGTTACGTTGTAACCTCCAATGCATTGGGTATGGAAGTCGACCGTATGGCTATTCTATTTAGTGATATGTGTGGAAGTCTACCGTATGGTTATTCAATTTAAGTATATTTATATCCCAAGTTACCTTTATATGTTATGTGTTCTTTATATGGGTTTTATGGTAATATTTTGGTTACAAAAGGGTAAGTAATGTTCTTTTATTCAGTGAAGAGTATTTACTACTTCATAAAGGTGAAAATAATTATTTTTTTAATGTAATCATGGTTTAATTGTTGTTTTGAAAAACTAATAGTTTTCCTTCTTTGTGTATCACTTACTGAGGTTTTTATGCTCATCCCAAGTTTTTGAAATGTTTTTCACATGACATAATGTGGAATAGGGTCAAGGATGGGATCAAGGAAAATTCATGCTATCTTAAACATGGAACTAGACATGACTCTTTTTTCCAAGAGTTCATGTTTTGTAAAAAATGGATACTGGGTATAGGTGTCTACTTTGTAATCTTTTGAGATGTAATAGTTATGTCTTAATTATCTAAAACTCTAAACCTGAAAAGATCCTCAATGTTAATTATTCATTTAATTAAATATTAGGTAATTATTTAAGGTCGGGTCCTTATATATATTGTTTTAAATATGATTTTGAAACAAAAACATATTTATTTGAAATAGAGAGATCAGTACATTATTGTTAAACCATTTTTCACTAGAGTTTCATTTATTTATTTATTTATTATTATTATGATCCATTACACTGTTTTATTTATTATTATTCATATTTACATTTTAAGTGAATATTCTCATCATTTCACTATTAACTATTAATATCTTTTCAAATGGTTTTCAAAAAATTTCAATAAAAGGTTTTGTTTTTAAATTGTGAAATGACATGTTTTATAGGTTTACTTCAATAAATTATTTTTAAATTTTAAAAACTAATATTCTTACACTAGTCTTTATACTCCCCATTTTTACCCCTCTTTAATAATAGCTGAATTACCTTATGATGTAATTGAAGAGAATATTTTATGGATTTCTATTCGGATCTTTATCTCACACTCTTCTTGTACATTTTGGTGTTTTTATCCATTTATTATATTATAGAAGATGTTTTCTCCATTTTATTCCTTTTTGGGGCCATGCATGGTGACCATGGGTGGGTGAATTAGGACATGGTGGGTGGTTATGGACCACTAGGAGTTGGGTTTTGGGTGATATGTTCTATTTTGACTTTTCTTAGTATCTCATTATACATGATATATATGTATTTTCTGATATATATATAATGATGTTTCTGCATTTTAGTATATTTATGTTGATAATTTGATGGAGAAAACATTTTCAATGGATATTTTTAAATTCCCAGGTGGCTAAAGATGATCTGTAGAGATCATGAACATACTTTATGTATTAGGAGAAATAGCATGGTTATGAGTTTAGATGGTATCCCTGGTTGGTTCATTACAAATTGTATCAAAGGAAGTCATTCTATAATGGAAAATAATTTAATTTTAAATACTTATTTTATTTGTGCTCAGGAAAGGTTGAATGGATTTTAATAACGTGTTGAGACACAAGGGGTAGACAGTGAGCAAGTACTTGATCCCCACACCTTCATGGTGAGACTTGAATTACCAGAGATGTTTGGAATTGAGGGTTTCTTTTAAGTTATCTTTTTTCTGATGATAAATTATATTTATATTTCCCATGATACTATCTATGATTTGGGGAATCTCTTAGGATGTTTTGAACCATATTGTAAGTATAACCAAAGTGGAACCATGTTTTCATGGGATTGTAAACTGTGACGAATCAGTGTGGATGATTTGGAAATTCAACCACAAATTTTTTTAAGTTTTTTGGGTGGTTTACCATCCCATACAACTAAGATGTTTTTATTTATGGCATGGATTTGAACCTTATCTTGTTTCTTACAAATGTCTTCAGTTATGTGAGGTTTGGTATGTGGGTTATGGATGTGGGTTGTTTCGTATTGTTTTTCAAATTTAATCTAGTTTTGAGAATTTTAAATCCTTTTTAAAAACTAAATTGTGTCTTAATGCTTATTTTTCTTAAGGGATTTTATAAAAATTTTCAACTACCAAAAATGGGATTTATAAAATGATTGGTTTAGAAAAGTAATTATCAAATATAATTTTTTGATGTAATAAAATTATGATTTAAAAAGGATTTTTTGTTCATAATGGATTTAAAATAATAATTTCATCTATAATTTGAAAACTAGGATAATGATTTTGAACCATCAAATAATTTAAATTTTCATGTAAAGGGGTTTTGACACTCATTGATTTAAAATAGGATTTATCATTTTGAATGGAATTTGTAATGTGTTATAAATGGTGAAATCTTTCCCATCTTTCATCAGTAATTTTATAATGAAAATGTCCTATGACTTCATTTAAATTATTATGTTCACTTTTTGAGTGTTCTTCGATACTTGAGTTGATATGCCTATGTTTTGTGATGTTTAGAAATATATCCTAAAAATACATTAAAAACGATAGAATATTAGTCATATAGTTTGGTCATCAGGGAAGTACTTCATGTTTTCCAAAAGGATAATCCCTTATCAATTAATCTAGCTAAATTATATATTGAGTTGTGGAGCAAGAGATGTTCTAAACCTGGAATCGCATCCTACAATTCCTAGATTTTCATCCACCTTCTAATAAATGTTGATGATGTTCTGTTGAGGTAGTGGAGTTTCTGGAAGAAGTTGATGTGATATTTGATACTATCAAGTCTACTGAATCTAGGATGTTCTAGTGTATCCATTCATTTTTGAGGGACCTAGACATGAGTGGTGGGAACATGTGATTAACTATTTTATGTATGAAAAAGAGTATTGAGAACTCTTCAATATAGTTTTATTTAGTTGTAGTATCTAGTGGAAGTGAAGAAGGGGAATGTTTTGGAGTTCTTGAGTTTAATTCATGATGATCTATTAGTTTTGATTTACGCCAAGGTGTTCTCACGTATGGTGTGTTTCATGCCCATTCATATTTGTAATGAATTTAGTAATGCTTATTTTTTTATAAAAGTTATTCACCCAAACCTTGTAATCACCATGCATGAAAAAAGTTTGATCTCTTAGGAAAATATTCTTGAAATCTCCTTTTCAAAGGAATTGGAGCAATAAAATTTACTAGAATGGGTAATTTCCACATTCTAAATTAGGTATTTTCTGTATCATAGAAAAAATAAGAGGACTACGATGTGTTCTAGTACAGAGAACCTGATGATTCTAAAATGTTGTTCCTGAAAGCTTGGAGAGTTTGTAAATAGTGTGTCCATTTGGGCCCCCTAAATTGGATTCATATGTTCAATTACAAAAATAGAAAATTATATTAGAAAGATCATCTCCTTAATGTTAGGAAATAGATGATTCAGGATAATAGGGCTCCATTCATAGGTCTCATAATGACAATTTTCATGTAGTGGGAGAGATTTTGTTTTCCATCTCCTTATTCATGATGTAGTTGTAGAAACATTGTTAGTTTTTATTCTTAGGGCTAATTTGTTTATTGGAAATCTTTTATTTTGGTAGCTTTTTTATTGTATCTTGTATAACATGGTTTGGTTCATTTTTGATGTTGTGTTGTAATAATGGTTTACTTTTCTTGATATATTTTTTTGATCATTGGCTCCCTCTAGTTTTGACTTGATGGTTAGAGACCAATTTTGATGTGTTGGATGATCTCATGTGTGATAGGGTAATGACCTATTGTTCACCAAGATTTTTTCTAAGTTATTTACATTTGGGATTGGATAGAACATTGGAATGTACATATGAAACTTGGATGATTTGGATTTTTGATATACTAGTAACACAATGGTGTTGGATTTTATTTTAATAATCTCATCATTGTATGATGCTCGAATTGAAAAATCCTAGGTTACTATTGGGTTCATAATGAGGGAAGAAATAATTTCCATCTATTTACCTTCAATTTGGATGATTGATCATTCATGTTACTCTTTAGTTAATAGTTAAACTCTCTTCTATGGATATAAAGGTTGTTTTTTTCTTATGTTACACTATTTTAGTGATACTTTAAATGGTCGCGAGGATTATTCTATGTCTCTAATATTTTTCTATTTTTGAGACATGTGATGATATTAGTGAATTGATCATTGTGTTTTGTGTGTTATTAAATTCTATAGGAGTCTCACTTATAGACTAGGGACCCATCACATCACATGATAAATGAGGATGATCTTGTTGTGTCCCTATGTTCTATCTTTCAGACAAGATGACTTATGGGGATAGAAATTTCTATGGGGGGGGGGGGTTTGTTACTCCTTGTTAGTTTTTTATGTTTTAACACCTGTATTTAATTACCATATTATTTGGTATCTTTGTGGATCGTTTTGAGAGTTTTACATTAATATTTTGAGGTTTCGGGGCATGTGGACTGTTTGCACATGGTTTTAGAAGAGTTTCACATAGAGTAAAACTTAGATTGTAGGGGGTTCTATAGTTGGAACACTATTTAAAAAATGATGCAGCCAAAGTATGGAATACTTCCAATGGATTTGTTTGAGGAATAGGGTTAGGCACACAATTTATATAAACCAGGTGACCTAATCAAGGATATTTTTCCTGTAGTAATTAAAGATATGAAAATTTTAATTAACGGACCAGAACCCCCTAATCAACCCCATATTTCTCACACTCAATCATAATATGATCCTTATGGTCTTGGGAATATTTTGTATTAATTTTATCTTCCCAAAACTCATCTACTAGTAGATTAAAGGAAAACATGTAGTGGGGATCATTTTCTGATGAGTTATTTTCTTCTTGATCATGGATCTCCCTTCTCCCCTAGATTTTTTCTTCTTAACTACTATGAAATCCTTGAGTTTTATTGAATATCGATTTATTAATTGTAAATTTTAGATCTATGATGTCCTATCTCTTCATTCATTGTCAATATTATTAGATATAGTTATCGTTATTGAATGCCACACATCACAGATTTATTGTAGTTGGATTTCTAATATTCCACTCACGTGTTTCTATTATTATCCATTATTTTGTAATTCATAATATATTGATAATTTTAGTGATATGTGTTTCTTAAATTCTAACACATATTCTACAATTATTATTTAATTAATTCATCCTCATGGATTCTTTGACCCTATCCTCTTTGAATTGAATATTCTAGGAATTAAATAAATTTTACATTGATTTCTATAACATTTTGGGAATTAAAAAAACTTAATGTTTGATTGGATTTATTTTACATGATATTTTAAATGTTTTTTTGGTGAAATTTAGGGCTTTGTCCTACGTATTGATTTATTAAACGAACGTTCAATATTTTAATTAATTGAATATAACTATTTGATGTTTCCTAAATAGTTTAAAAGCATTTAATTTATTTAATCACCAAGAACCCCCTTTGAATGATTTGTACCTTGTTTTGGAATTGGTGTTCTTGGGTTATTTGAAATAAATGATTTACTTTCATGGAAAGAGTGTTTAAACCCACGTTTTCAAATTTATTCAATCCTTTTTAAAGTAGTAATAATTCTATTAAATTATTTAGGGATTATTTGAAATAAATAGTTTTTTTTAAATACTATTTGGAATTTTAATGACGATTTTCGAAAGTAAGATGATATTATTACTTTATAAATTATTGAATAGTTTAAAAATATTTGGAATGAATGGATTATTTTGTAATGGCCCATTTGGAATTTTAATGATGAATAATGAATGGAAGTGGAAATGGTTACCCTTTTTGAAAGTAGAAATTATTTAAATGTTTTTGAATATAACCCTGATGTAAAATTATAATGATCCCAAATTCCATTCTATGTGGGGTTTTTTTGTGAAATTGATTCAATTTTTCTAAAAATTAAATTGTTTCATTAATTTGTGGAATTGGATTGTTAAATCAAATAGTGAATTGATTTCAAATCCCTATATCTAAAAATGGATTTAAAATGGTTTTGATAAAACCCATAGGGTTTTAGCTTGGTGAAAATAAATGTTTATTTATTAAAAACCTATTTTAGATTTTAAATGGAGAATAACAATATTTGAAATCTAGGATAGGTTGAATTTACTTTTTCTTGTAAAATGGTATTCCCGTTATCGATTTTGTACTAAAGAACATGAAATACATAAGTATTTTTCAATAGAACAGTATGGAATCTTATGACACACAACATTTTAAAACCTAATATCATTTTATCACATCCATTAGGCAATGTAGATTAGTCCTCTTTGACCTGAGTTTAAGGGACTTATATAAAAAATGGTGTATCTTGAGTGTGGGGTCCCCATTGTAATGACCCATGTATTTATTGAAGAATACATTTTCATATCTATTAATATTTATGAATAAGATATTAATTATACATTAGAGAATATTCTTTCTCTGACAATTTACTCGACATGCAACAACGTGTTTCTCCAAAATCATAAGTTGCACAAAACTTTGAGTTATATAGAAAATTAATAAAAAAATAATATTATTATTGTAAATGGAAGTTAACACGTGGAAATTTGAATATTGGGAATGAATAAAATCAACTGAATTTGGAAAATATGGTTTACACATGTATAAATAATTAATTTTTGGTTATGAAATATCTTAGAAATGAAAATAAAAACCAATTAAATATAAAGTATGCATTTTTATGAAAACCTATTTAATAGAGAATACTTTTGTTTATAAAAATATATAACTCTTTATTGTTTTTTATTTAATGAAAATAATAAGATATATATTCAATGTAATTTTTTAAATTCATCTTATATGTTTTGAAGATATTATAAATGAAAAAAATATATTTTTCGGATATAAGATTTATTTTTCTGAAAATATTGTTTACCATTATTTGATGGATAACCGTTTTTAAATATATTATTTCACTTTTATATGTTCTACACGAAAAAATAAACTTACTATTTAGAAGAGTGAAATCAAAATTTGATTTGGAGTAAACTTTGGTATTTTTCTGGTGAAATTCATATTTTTATGAATAGTGAAAATACAACATTTTAATTCAAAAAATCATTTTGTGTCTAATATATTTATATAGATTGATTATATTTTTAATTGGTTTTAATGTGAAATTGGATTATCTTTTAATCATTTAATCTAATTTTGGTCATTGAAAGTAATTTCACATTTAAACTAGACCTAAACACTTGTCTATCTTGTGATAGTTTTTACTTCTTAAAACCCCACTTTCTGGTTTTACACTGGGAATTAATTTTAAATTAATTAATCAAACTTATTTTTTTATGAATATGAAATAATTGAATCCATATATGGAATTATAATGTCCGAATTTTATAAATAGTTAACTATTATTTCTGGTCTCGATGAATAAAAACTTTGGTAATTTTTATTTACTATAGTTGATGTTAAAGTAGATAAATTAGGGTACCAAAAAACATGACAAGGAAAATAAATATACCATAAAACCTACCAAAATTGTATTTGATGAATAAATTTCTACCCATATCACTAAAGGGTCAGAATTTATTCATTTAATGGACTTATATCATTGAATGTCATGCAATTGTCATTAAAACAAAAGAAAGTGACAACATGTCACTCTCTTATCTATTATAAGTATAATAAATTTAATGTAGAGATTAAATTGATGAAAAATAAAAAATAAATAGTCTCCAAAAATATAATTAAATTATATAAATAATGGGAATTTACTTTTAATTTTTATAGATTAAATAATTACCATAAATATTGACACAACAATGATATATTAATTATTTTATTAAGAGAAATATCAAATACATGTTATTATAAATATTAAAATATATACTATATTACATAATTTATGTCTTAAACAAATTTTCTAGATGACTATGACATGTTCGAATTGAGGTAATTTATTTTATTCAATGTAATGAAGTTTTTATGAAATTTTTAAAAAGTCATGTATGAATAAGGTCAAAATTGACACAATTCATAACCTAAAATACAAAATAGTTTATTAAATATTTTCAAATTCCTAAAAGTATATGATTATTTCAAATGGTTATTATATGTCCAGATATTTATGAAATGGAACTCTTTTGTGTCTTTTGACATGTTATGGTAATTATATTTACCCATAGAGTGTAAATAAATAAATATAATGGTAAGATTAAAAAGGGTAAAATAAAGGTTAAAGAAAACATATAAGGGTTAAATTTTTAAAAAAATTGTCTATTTTACATAGTTGATGGGTATACGACACAAAAGAATCATATATTTTAAATAAATGAGTTTGGGACCACTAGAAACAAAAAATCAATTTGTAATAAAGTACGGTTTTAATACTTTCCTAAAGTGCCCCTGCCTCTTATAAAAGGCCACCACATCTACCCACTTACTCACACATATAAGGATACATGGATCATCCAAATTATTATCAAATAGTCTTCTAATATATCTTCCTTCCTCTTAAATATCTTAAACTATGCGTATGGTAATTCAAGATAGCTCTTCGGATCAAATCAAAAGAAGTTACTTGATTTAGAGGTAATGTATTCTCTAAAGTTCCTTTCTTTTATTTTCAATCTACACTACCTAGGCTATTATTATTATATTATTACATAACAAAACCAGTATCCTAAATATAATAGTATTTTTTATGAGAATATTTCTAACTAGAATTACACTCTCCTTCATCTTATAGATATGAACAAACTATTTCTGTGTACTACGAACTACTGCCTCAGGAAATGATGATCGTTTGATTTTCTCCTACCACCCCTCATGGTGGCCATTATGATGAAATTTTATTTTTATTAGATATATATTATATTTATATTGTATCTATTCATCACTATTTTATTTTATATACATAATTCCTTTATACTTTCCATAATGTGTTAATACGATAATTTCATTTGAGGAAATGCGGACTACCACCCCTCAAAGAGATATGAATCATTCATTCCATACATAGAACACATAAAAGATAAAATTAATAATCATATATAACATATATAATATATATGTTATAATCTAATTATAACATACATATGTTTCATTTCATTTGAATTCCTTTAATATTATAATGAAATGAATGTAGCGTTCATGCATAAGTACGACCTACCATCTCCATGAACAGTGCATTTCATTTCTTCAATAAAAATATTATGGACTATAATAAATATATTTATGTCGGATATATATTATATTTAAATCATGAATATCATTATGGTGATGATTTAATTTTGACAAAATATGCAATTTACATCAAAACATGTTCATTTGAGACTCATGTACCGAATATCGACAAATGACTGTTATGAACTTGAATAATTATGTGATTGTTCTAACCTGGTAATAAATGAAGTAAAAGGAATAAAAAAATTTAAAATGGTTCTAAAACAAGTAAAAATTAGTTTACATTTATTATTTAGGAAGAAATCAGAACATACTTGATGAATTGGACTCAAGGTAAGGGAACTTCTTATCCAAATTTCCATTCATTGTGTTAATCATCTACTTCTTGAGTATGGTGTGCTGTGATTATATGAGAAATAAATTTCGATATCATGTCAAGTATTTATACTTGATTTATGTTTATTTATAGTGAATACACATAATCGATCTATTTGATTGACAAATGATCTTTGTAAGGGAAATCATAACTCAATTACTATTAATTGAGTTAAATATCAATGTTATTTGTTTTGTTTTTCCTTGAATATGTGTGAATGACATATGATTGTTTTAAACATAATATGTAATTATATTGGGTGTATTTATATTAATCACACATAATTATTTCATTGATTTATCCTTAATATAAGGATACAATTTTTGAATGTGAATACATCTCAATTTTCTTTTCATTGAGGCATATCTTGATATTGTGCAACATTAATATAATATAAGGTTTATTTATAACTATTTGGAAATTTATTATCATTAATTAAGATATCATTATGATATTTATGGTTTTTTTATATTATTCTTTAATTATTTCTACTCATGTGAATCTCATGTGTTATAAGACTCTTTAACTAAAAAATCATTTTAAAAGTATTAATGATTTATTCTTCTAAATATTTTTCATTAATGTCCATGCCTTAAAAATGGTTTTAAAGATGTATTTATATGGAAATATATGTTTTAAAATTGTAATTATAGAATTTATTTTAAAAGTTTCAAAGTGGTATGGGTCACTTTGATTAAAAACTCTTATTTTTGAATGTATTAAATGAATTGATTATTTCAATATCTTGAAATGATATCTTGGGATTTCAGTGTGGACATTTTATTTTTTCCTGTATAATTGGTTTATTTGTTGTGATTTTTTATGGATCTTGGGAATTGTTTATGTTAATGAGTGTTTTCATGAGAAACCTAGGGTGGGTGAGCTCGTGATAGCTCTTCAAGGAATTGGGTAATGAGATGGAGGTAAACATTAAGGATTATCCTAAGAGATTTTGTAAATACACAATGATGGGTATTCCAAATGTAACCATGATGGTTACTCCCTATGTATTTGTGACAGATATAATATATGTATTTTATGGATGCCACATGTCTCCTTCATGATTTATAATTTATTTTAGTTGATCCTATATATTATGATTTCATGAGGTACATTAAATATATTATATTTTATGAGTGAAATGTTTGATTTCATTGGATTTTATGTATTCATGGACTAATGTTTTTTTATATCCTTTACTCATCATTTTATTATTATCCCATTTTTTTTAAAAAAATCATAGGGTATAAGGATGGGTAATATAACGTAAAACTTGATGAATATTTTTATCAAGAAAATAATTCTTGTTTTATTTTTGGTGTTTCATTACTGTGAAAAATTTTGGATAGTGTAGAAGTGTCTAATTTTTATTTTTAAGACATATTGTAATAGTAATGGAATAATGCTCAAAAACTCTAAACCTGAAAATTACCTTAATTTGAGAAAAGTAAAAATATTGAATTAACACAAGTTTATGTAATTTTATAAGGCTGGGGCTTATTGTTGGTATCATATGAAATATTTAGACAAATTTTAGGATTAAGAGTTTTCTCTAAACACAAGGTTATTCTCTATGTCTATTATTTATGTTAAATCCTTGTTTTATAACTATTTCAGATCATGGAAAGTCGGTTACAAATGGAATGAAGAGGATCTTAAACAACATTCTTATCTATTCCTGATGACTTTCTTGAAATATTTATTTCAATGTCATGTCCAGTTGATTCTGACCATTTTCTAGCATACAAATCACTTGCAAGAGGTTTTTTGAGATATCAAACACATCTGTTATACCCCAATACCATTGTGGATCATGGGTTGTATTTACGAAAATCTAATATTCTCTATATTAAAATATTTTCAAGAAAGTTAATTATTTTCAAGGACTTTTTAAATATTTTACCATAACACAAGATTTTGATGCATTTTCTAATTTTGAAAAAGGTTTTGAAGAAGGAGACCCATGCACAACCTATTGATATTTTCATTTAAAATATAGTATTTTTACACATACATATGGAATTTTAGAAGGACCATTGATTGAAATTTTCAACTCAATCTCATTTCGACAATTTTATAAAAATCATTTTTTATCATATGTTTTGAAATTATATGTCATATATGATTATTTTATGAAACAATTTTCTATGAACACCAATTTGACCCATGTTGTATAAACATTAGTTGTATAAAGGAAGAAAATTATTTATAAGGATCACTAAATCAATGTAGAAATGCATCGAGCTTCCCTTTTTGTGAACAAGATGATGATTATACCAGGTGAACACCATGATCAAGGTATGATGTTCTTTATATTGGGAGTATTTTTATTTTATCCCAGGGAGTTGAAAATTGTCCATATTTATAAGAATTCATAAATTAAGATGTTGAGGTTTGTATGTGTTGAGATGAAAATGAGAGGTATAACACAACCATTGATTTTAAAATAAGTTAAGGTTATTTTTGAGATTTACGAAGGGACAACCTGCAAGGGGGGTGACAACCCATCGCTTTTATAAAGGCTTTGGGAATAGAACACACAACCCAAGGGAGACAAAGGAAAATTGCCTACCACTATCTTGTGTGAAGTACCTGATTATTATGACTTATTCTTTTTAGTTAAATGATTCTATGGATCAAGAATTAGTTGAATTTGAGAAATTATTTTTTTATCAAATGGGTCTCCTTAGTATAGGAAAATGATTTGGTGATTAAGTTATAAATTTTATTTTATAATATGCTATCTCATTTGGAAACATTATATTCCTTAGAAAAATTGAATACTATGGGGTTTCCTTTGAAGAGTAATAGATGAAATTTGGAAGAATATATGTTTTTAATGTGAATATATGGATATTTTGGTTATTTATTGAAATGGTTAAACTATAGTGGAGGATATTTGATGTGGATAATTACTTTAAAGTGTGATACTTTAATAGTATTAGATGTTATTTAGAGAGAAATGTTATTATTTATCATAGACGACTGTGTGATCAAATCCTTCGGAATTTTGGGTTTCAATATTTGTTTGGAATATTATTCTTGAGGAATTATATTTACAATTAATTTTTTAATGATATTTGTGTAACTCCTTGACCCTAGTTACCTAGAGTCAGGGCTATATTAAATAACCTTGGCATGATCGGGAGAGATTAAGTCTCAAAATACCGATTAGTTTACTAGCCTTATAAGTACTATATACATACATATGTATTCTATTACATCATGAAATAAAAACAACAACATTTTGTACCCTTGGAACAGACTTATATCCCTTAGCCTATCCCTACAGGTCAACCATAAAATACTATTCACATTCTGTGAAAAATAAAACATAGTAAGGGGTCAGCTCAGATACCCATTAAAGATAAAAATATAGAATAAACATTCATAAATAATCACAAACATTTAAAGAAATATATAAGACTAAAATAGCTTTTTAAACTCAAAATTCAGCATCATATGGAAAATATAAATCAAAATAATTCCATTGACTTATTCACATGGATATTCTAATACTCGAATAATCACATGTAATATAAATTGTGAATTTCATAATGATGGAATTCATAAAGCCGAACATCATAACCACATAGCCATGTTCTCATTCCAAGACTAAAAAATGATTTTTTCAAGGCCTTGTTCCAAGACACTAGTTTTTTAATAAGTCTTATTGATGTTTCGAGGAGAAATAGCGGGCTCTACTTGTAACTTACTAGGTCCAATTCATTCTTCATATGAAAAGGTTTAATCATAACATAAACATTTGTATTAAAACTAGCATATAAATTATTAGTACTTTAACTATAAAGCAAGAATGGAATAAAAATAACACATCCATAGTCAGACATATCACAAAAACATCAATAATATGGAAGATTGTATCATAATAAATCAACTTCAAACAAGGGTAAAATCCCTCAAAGGATGTTGACATTGATGAAATCAAATCAATTTGAGAGAAATATCTCTTTCTATTTTGAAATAATTTAAAAGTAACATAATTATAAAAGAAAACATTTATTTTTAAAATACACTTATATACTTGTAAGGGAAGCTAAAATGGTGTTATAATGGTGGGAAATAGGCTCACCCACCATATAAGTTATAAAAACATTCTTAACTTAATTTATCGAAATGGTTACAAAGTACCTTGTTTGGAAAATGATTGAATGATTCCTTTCAAAAAAAGTTATAAAAAGTCAAACAAGGGTATAAATGACTTTAAATCATATTATAGGAAATAGTAAAATTGTTTTGAAATACATTTTTAAGAAACATGGATGTGGAGGTTAAATAGGTCCCAGTAGATACTCACGCATAAACAACATCGAATAATGAAGAGATTATATAATTAACCCTTACATTATACTTTTCCTTGGTTTAGGGTACGTTATCCTCCTATATAATAGTTAAAACATTGTTATTAAATTATTCAAGAACCACGTACATAAATTTCATATCATATATGATCCTTTAATATTGCATTTTTAATAATATTTCACTAGTATCATCGTTTTGGGTGTTAACTGATTCATTTTCCATTATATGTTTTTTTATGTAAATCATGTTTTTTATGGATAAGATCTATTTGATACATATCCAGGATGATATTATTTTATTATACATTATTTTTTATTCATAAAATGTAATTTATTCTTGAATGGTTATGATGGGGAATGAATCTCAACGCGTTCATGGAGAATGTAATCTGTACGTACGATCGAGTGACAATACAATTCTATTGATGGTGGAATCATATATAATTTGATAGTAAATCATATATACAGAAGAATTAACAAGTAAAATTTATTATTTTCATCAATTATACTCATTATTATACCCATTCAATATAATTTAGTGTTGAATAAGAAACTACACCATGACATGGAGACGGTAAGCCATACATATGCACGTATGGTGAATTTGTCATTCATAGGATGGATAGAATAATGAATATGGTTGTACCTTATTTATAATAACATCTTAGTATGTAGAAGGTAATGGAGTTATTATTTTTATATGGAAACAACAGAGAAGGAGGATTTGGAAGAAGAAAAGAACTTAGAATGAGGGGATTGATTATTACCTCTTCTTCGGGTGCTTCCTTTTGATTTAATGAAAAGGGTTCTTTAGGTTGGATTTTTGATCAAAGTAAGGCCTCTAGGTTGTATTTACGGTATTTGGTAGGATATTTGACTAGGGTTTGGCCATTCCAAATGGCTTTGGAGGTGTGATTTTGAGAGAAGTGGAAGTGCCCTTTTAAAATAGAGGTGAGGGTCACTTTCAGAAAACCTTGAAATATTATTCTAGTATACAAACCTATTCAGTTAATAATAGATAAAAAATGATTTATTTCGAGGGTAAGGTGGGGCTGGGTCAAAAATATCTCTACCAATAGGCTTTGGACAACTTTAGGTCACCATATTAACCTTATCTTCTAGATTAAACTCTTGGTTAAACAGTTTAACATTTACCATGTCTCCTTGTATTTTTATATTATATGGTTAATAAAAAAACTATAAAATTCCAAGAGAACCCCAAGTTATTAATTAATGACATATCTATAATTATATAAGTACTTTAGAAGAACCTTAAATTATTAGGACTATTATATCATTTAATAATATAGTATTTGGTTTAAAAACTCATTTATGTCAATTTTGACATTATTTAGCATTTGTTTTTTGTGAAATTAATAACAATCTGATTACTTCTAAAAAAATATATTGAATCAAACCTAACATGTCATATTAACCTATAAAATTAATTTAATTCATCAATAGAATCATCTTATATTTATTTTAATATTTAAAATATCAATTATTTTAATCCTTCCTAAATAAGGTAATTACTGCATCATCATTTTGTCATAAATAAATTTTATTATTTAATATCTAAAAATTATAAATAAAATAAAATAATGTATTAAATATTTTTAGATTTCTAATGAATATTTATTGTGAAAATTACCTTATCTATAACCGTATATTAAAAATGTTTTAGTTATTAAAATTAGAATTTCACACTTTTAACTCTTCTTTAAATAAAATAATAATAAATGTACTAATCCAATCCAAGTAAACCAAAAGGATCATATTTTATTCATTAGGTTTATTTGGGTATAAATACACTTATCCAATATAATTATGACACATGTTAGGGTAATTATAATATTATTTGTTCTTTTAAATATCCTATTTACTTTTAACCATGGTAAATAAAATTCAAAAGTTACTATTCACCAAAATATTATTTTCACCTTATTTAACCACATTTTACTTACTGATGTCAACCTTGTGTTTCGAATTTTTGAAATTAAATTCACAGATGCGGTAAAATTATGTTTTATGCAAATTTTCTAACATCCCCAGTAGGTGCGTAAAAGATGTTAAAAAGATAAATAAAATTTTATATATCTAATTTTTCTATAAAATGACTACAATTAATTACATTGAACATATATAGGTACTATGTATTTATTTTGAATAAAAATAAATTTAAATAAAATAAAAAATTATTTAAATAAAAATTTGGTTCTGAAAAATAACGTTGTGTTTTTCACTATTCATCAAAAATTGAAAGTTTTCAAAAAAATACCAAAACATCACCCTAAGATAATTTTTATATTCTAAATTCCAAAATGAAGTCTATTTTACCAAATTCAAAACATAGAAGTTTCATTAACTAATTAAAAATTAATTCATGTTGTCAAAACCCAAAAGTGGATTTTAAAATTTTAAAAACTATCAATAGTTTGATATATGTTTATGTCCAATATTAATTTCAATTTAAATTAAATGACCAAAATAGATTAAATGATATAAATATAATCTAATTATACTTCTTAACCATTCAAATGTATAATTTAACACCATTTTTTATTTTTATTAAAAAAGTTTTTTTCAATTAAAATTTAGTATCTTTCACTATTTATCAAAATATGAATATAATTAGAAAAACACCAAAAATTTATCCAAACAAAATTTTTATATCCCAATTCTAAAGAAGAATTTAATTTCTTCAAATTGAATATATAAAAGTGTTAAATATTAGATTTAAAAAAAGGTCTCCATTAAAAGGAGGGAAACAAATTTTTTTTAAAAATACATATTTTATATGAAAAATTGCATTTTTCATTATATTATGTCTACGAAAAATAAAAGATTAATCTTAAAATTATATGGGATATATATAAAATCCAAAATGTGGTTATTAATTTTCATAACAACTTTTTAAACAGATAGTTTAATAGGTCGTGGTGCACTTGAACACAGTGTTGCGTACATTGCACACTATTGTAATATTTAAAGAGAAACGTATCGTGGATGATTGGGGTGTTACATTTTACCTCCTTTAATAAATTTCATCCTAGAAATTTGAAATTTTTATTTGAAAATAAAAAGTTAAAAAATAGAAAATACCTTTTTGTAAAACCCACATCGAAACGAGGGTTAATAAAATTTTACCTTAATAAGAGGGAAATGGAAATGAAAATTTCACCACCAAATTAGGATTTGGAAAAGAAGAACATTGGCGGAAATTATAATTGGAGAAAAAATGTAAATATTTATAGGGAGTGATTGAGTTCATCAATCACAAATAAGTGAATGGAAAATTGAGGGCCTCAAATCCATACAGCTATGATGATTTAAAATATCGTAAGTTCAACAAAACATAAGGTATTATGATAACACATTTTTTGGTTTTAAGATTATTTATCTATAGTTTAAGGATTAATTTCTTCATAGAATAAGAAAAAAAATACTTGAAAAGTATAGTTCCATCCTTTAACTAATTTCTTCCACAAACTCATCATTCACTCCAAAAGATAACAGCACTCACAAATATTCTATTTATCTTAATCATATCGGGTTACAATATATTGATTTTATAAATCATCTATCAGTCCATTTTAAAGAAAACTACATTATACAAACCATGACAACATGTAGGCCAGTGGTAGGTGATTCACCCTTATCTCCCTTCGGTTGTGGGTTCAAGTCTCACGGCCTTGCCAGATGCGACGGGTTATTACCCAACCTCTAGGTTGAATTTTTTTATAACAATCCAGAAATAGTCATAAGAAATATTTTAACCACAAACAATATTATCCAATTTCCTAATTAATCTATTACAACCTTTATAGTTATCCAAAATACTTCTTTCCAAACTCTCTCTAATATGTCTCAAAATTCCAAAATCAATTGTAACATTAGATTCCCTAAACAATGTAATGTTTCTCTTTTTGTCACATACTAAAAATTAGATTACCATCATCATATTAAAACCTTAATGAAAAAAGTAATATAGTAAAATCCTTATATATATCACATTCTTCTTATAACAAGAATATAATTCTTGGATTGAACAACACAAATACATTAATTATTTAACTTCAACTGTAGTAACAACATATGCTTAGCCTTGCTCCCATGAAATTTTTAGGTAAGTTTCCTTGGAACTTAGGACATTCATTTTTATAATGCCCCATTTCCCTAAAATTTTAGCTTTCAAAATTGAAAGCCTCTTTTGTTCCCTTTCAATTACGAGTTGGGTTACCATTTTCTCCACATTTTTAGAATACTCACATTACTTTTAGGCAAGTACCAGGGTGTTTCTTCCCAAAATTAACACATAATGGAAAATCCTTCTTTACATTTTTTACCTTTATCTATCTCTTGCTCCACTGTTCTCTTATTCTTTTGTTATATATTAATGTCATAAGACATAGATAATCTCTTTTTTACCCTGATGGCACACAAAACTATATCTTCGTACGATGAGAAAGATTAAGAGATTAATTATCAATGGATAAATTGTTTTAACCAATAATATAACCAATCAATATTACTCCTTGGGTTACATATATAATCTAAAACATGCCTTGCTAACCTTGTAAATTTTGCCTCATTCTTTGAGACATTCTCATAATCCTTTTTCCTCAAACTCAAAAATTTATTTTCCATATCTGCTCGATGCTCATGAGGAAATTATTTTTCTTAGAAAAGTACTTTAAAATCCCTCCACTCCATATTTGATAATTCTTCACCCTCTTTTGTGTTTTTCATTAATGACCACCATTGATCTGCATCCCCTGTGAGGTGATAAAATGTCATGCCAACTTTGTCCATTTTTGCTACTCCCCAAAGCATTAAATATTTTTTCCAAAGAACTTATCCATTGCCCAGCTAAAAATGTGTTTATATTCCCATTGAATGTTGGTGGTTGTTTACCCATGAAGCATTTTAACATTTATCATCTATGTTGTGGATCTAGGTTCTCCATACAGTTAACATTATTATTCATAACCAAAGTGAGTTGTCCCAGTATGGTTATAAGATTTACTGCACCAGTTTCATCACCAGCTCGACTATAATTATCTTGAGTAGGATGGAAAACCCTACATAGATTACATGAATTGATATGGATTCCATTCCTTCCAATAGGATCCATTTCAAAAAAATGGCATACACTAGATTAGTTTATGAATCACATTACATAATTCAAAACTTGTAAAACACTTAACATAAAATGAATAGTTTAAGGATATAATCAATAATCATAAAATAGTTTTCCTTGAGGAAGTATTTACTAATAAATCTATTATAGTGGTTAGTAAAGAAACTATGAATTATCATAAGCCTATCCCTAGGTGTGTCGTAACCGAGAGTGCAGCAAGGCCCGCTGTCGTGTACCAGGATACCCCGGGTCAAGTTTGAAACTCCTTGTTGGAGTCTTCACTTCTAGGTACATCTGTGATAGAGCCACCTCTACCTGATCATATCCATACATAGATTCATTTATTTGAAAATTCACAAAATATCTACATTACCAAAATTCATGGAAGTTATTCTAATGAAATCCTCAATGTCTATCTTAGGGTAATGTTCTCTTATCAGAGTTTTTCTTAATCTAGTTTCCATGGTATTTACTAAAAATCCTTTGATATCAACTGTAATTCCCCAAACCTAGTTACCCAGAGTAGGTTCATTATTACATAATATTGGCATGATCACCAGAGGTCAATTCTCGAATGATATATCAGTTTAGTAGCCATGGAACTAGTAGATATATATTTAAGTTTTAAAATACATCATGAAATAAAAAACAACATTTTATCCCCTTTGAACACACTTATATACATTATCTTATTCCTGTAGGTCAACCATAAAATACTTCTTCACATCTGGGGAAAAATAAAACATAGAAAGGGGTGAGCTCAGGTTCTCAGTAAAGAAAACAGTATAGCGGAAACTTTAATAAATAAGCATAAATATTTAAGGCAATGTATAAGACTAGAAAAAAATCCTTTTAAAAATAATATTCAGCATAATATGGAAAATATAAATCAAAATAATTCCATTTACTTATTAACATAGATATTCTACTAGTAGAATAATCACATTTAATATCAATAGCTAATTTCGTAATGCAGGAATGCATAATTCCAAACATTATAACAACATAGTCACGAACTCATTCCAAGACTACAAATAATATTTAAGGCCTTGTTCAAAGACACTAGTTTGTCTCTTGAGACCTACTAATGCATCGAGAAGCTATAGTGGGCTCCACTCATCACATACTAAGTCCAATGCATTCCTCATATAAAAAGGAATAAACATTACATAAACAGTTGTATTAAAACAAGAATACAAAATGTGAATAATTAACCATAAACCATTAATGGTATAAAAATAACACATCCACTTTCAAACATATCATAAAACCTTCAATAATATAGAATATTGTATCATAATAAATAAACATCAAACAAGTGTAAACTCCATAAAAGAATGTTGACATAGATGAAATCCAGACTATTTGAGATAAATATCTCTTTCTAATTTGAAATCATTTAATAGTACCATAGTTATAAAAGAAAACATTTATTTTGAAAATACTCTTATATGATTTTATGAGAAACTTCAAAGGTGTTATAGCGGCCGAAAATAGGTGCACCCACCGTATAAGTTAAAAAACATTCATACCTTAATTTATCGAAAGGGTTATAATGTACCATGTTTGGAAAACGACGAAATGATTCCTTTATCAAAAAATTATATAAAGTAAAAAAGGGTATACATTAATTTAACATATACTCTAGGAAATAGTAAAAATGTTTTGAAATAGATTTTTATAAAACACAAATGTGGATGATAAAGAGGTCCTAGATAATACTCACATATAAGCAACCTCAAATAATGAAGAGATTGTCGAATTAACCCTTACCTTGAAACATTCCTTCGCCGAGGGTATGTTATATTACTTTATAATTGTTAAATAATTGTTATTAAAATATAAAAGAACCACATACATATATATGATATCATATAATATCTTCTAATATTGCCTTATTAATAATATTTCAGTAGTACCATCATTTGGGGTGTTAACTTATTCGTTTTCCTTTATATGTTTTGTTACATGAGTAATGTTTGTTATGGACATTAGGTATTTGATTCATATCTAGTATGATATTATTTTCTTAAACATAATTGTATTAATCATAAAATTAATTTTATTCTTGAATGGTTACGATGCGGAATGAATCTCATCGTGTTCGTGGAGACTGTAATCTGTACGTACGCACGAGAGAAAATACCATTATATTGATGGTGGAATCATATTTAATTGGATGTTATATCATATATATAGAATAATTAACATGTTATATTTATTATTTACATCAATTATACACATTTTTATACCCATCCAAAATAATTATGTGTTGAATAACAACTACACCACGACATAGAGACGGTAAGCCTTACATACCCACATATGGTGACTTTTTCATTCATAGGATGGACAGAATAATGAATATTATTGTACCATATATATAAATACATAAGATTTGTATAAGGTACTAGATTTTTTATTTTGGTATGGAGTCAACAATGAAAGAGGAATAGGAAGAAGAAAAGAACATAGAAAGAGGTGATGAAATTATTAACTCTTCTCTCGGTGCTTCCTTTGGATTTGATCAAAAGGGCTCCATAAGTTGGATTAATGAACAATGTAAGGACTCTAGTTTTAAGTTAGGGTAAATGGGAGGATATATGATCAGGGTTTGGGTAAGACAAATGGATTTGGATTTGTGATTTTGATAGAAGGTGATGTACCCTTTTATAAGGGAGGTAAGAGTCACTTTAGGCAAACCTTGAAATATTATTTTATTATTCAATCATATTCAATATATAATATCTCAAAAAAGATTTATTTCAAGGATATGGTTTGCATCGGTCTAAAAACTCTCAACCAATATGGTTTAGAATGGTTTAGGTCACCATATTAACCTTATCTTTTAGATTTAACTCTTGGTTAAGTAATTTAACATTTACCATGTCTCCTTGTATTTTAATACTATATGGTTCATATACATACAATAAATTACCAAAATAACCCCAAGTGGTTAATTTATGACATATATATTATTATTAAGACCTTTTTCCGAGAAATATATTTTTATGACTATTGTATCATTTTGTAATATAGTATTTGTTTTAAAACTCATTTTTGTCAATTTTGACATTGTTTAGTATTGAGTTTTTTTGAAATTCATAACAATGTGATTTCTTAAAAATAATTAATTGAATAAACCATAACATGTAATATTAACCTGTAAATTTTTTCAAATGCATCAAAAGTTTCTATTTACGTCTTTTTTAATATTTATAATATCAATTATTTTAATATTTTGTTAATACGGTAATTACTACATCATCATTGTGTCATAAATATATTTAATTATTTAATGTCTAAAAATAATAAATAAAATTCCATCATGTAGGAAATATTTTTATCTTTCAAATGAATATTTAGAGTCAAAATTATCTTATGTATAACCATATGTTAAAAAAAATTTAGTTATTAACATTTGAATATAACACTTTTACTAGTCCTTAAATAAAATAATAATAAATGTCCTAATGTAATCCAAGTGGACCTAAAGGATCATATTTTATTCTAAGGTTGAATTTTATAAAATAAACTTATCCAATAGAATTTTGACATGTGTTAGGGTAATTATTATATCATTTTTACTTTTAATTATACTATTTACTTTTAACTGTGGTAAGTAAAAGTCAATAGTTACTTTTCACAAAAACATATTTTTATCTTATTGAACCACATTTTACTTAATGATGTCAACCGTGTCTCTCATATTTTTTAAATTCAATTCACAGAAGCTATAAAATTATGTTTTATGCAAATTTTCAAACATGCCTAAAAGGTGGGTAAAAGACATTAAAAAGTTCAATAAAATTTTATACATCTAATTTTATTGTAAAATGACTTCAATGAATTACATTGAACTTATTTAGGTATTATATATCTATTTTTAATTAAAATATATTTAAATTTAATAAATAATAATTTAAATAAAATGTCGGTTTTAAACAATACCGTTATGTTTTCACTATTCATCAAAAATTGAACGTTTTCTAAAAAATACCAAATATTCACCATAAGATAATTTTTATATTTTGAATTCCAAAATAACGTCTATTTTATCTAAATCAAAACATAAAAGATGTATTAATTAATTTAAAATTAATTCCAGTTGTCAAAACCAAAAATCAGTTTTTAATATGTAAAAACTACCAAAAGACCGGTATATGTTTATGTCAAATTTAAATGTGAAATTACTCTATATGACCAAAATTTGATTAATTTATAAAAAATAATCTAATTATACAACAAATATATTCTAATTGAAAATTTAACACTATATATTATTTTTATTAAAAAAATTCAATTATAATTTAGTATCTTTCACTATTCATCAAAATATGAATGTTATCTGAAAAATACAAAAACAATTCCAAATTTTTTTTATTTCTCGCTCATAAAGAAGAATTTAATTTTCTAAAATTGAATATATGAAAGTATCAAATATTGGATTTTAAAAAAAAATTCCATTAAAAGGTGGAAAAACTACATTTTTTAAAAATACTTCTTTTATCTGAAAAATAGAATTTGTCATTATATTGTGTCTATGAAACACAAAAGATGAATCTTAAAATTATATGGGATATATATAAAATTAAAAATGTGGTTATTACTATTTATAACTACATTTTAAATGGCTAGTTTGATAGGTCATGGTGCGCTTGAACTCGGTGTTATGTATATCACACTCTATTGTATTATTCAGAGTGAAACATACCGTTGAAGCTTGGGGTGTTACAATTTGTTGATTATTGGTATATTGTTTTTGAATTTTGGAGATTAAGAGTTATATTTATTTTTATAAAGGATTATTCTTTGGGGGTGGTATGTTATCTTTTAATAACCATTTTTTTTTTGGTTAATATCTAATGAAAAGGTAAATATATGTTTCATCATTTGTGGAGTATGTGATTCTACAGAAGTTGATTCTAGATATTAAATTGTGACAAAGTCATATTTAATACTCATCATTTGGAGAAAAGATGTGTTTTTGTGTATTTTTATTAAAGTATGATACTCTACTTGAAAACTATGTATGTTTCCTTAAGTTCAAAGTAAAGTTAATTAATAAATTACTTAACACTATGAAAAAAGAACCTTAATGAAATGTTTTTTTATTTAATTTCCAACTGGGGAATCAATGAACATTTAACCCATCCCATGTTTTTGGTTTTCAAATTGTTAACATTATCCTAATTATTTTTTATGTTACTCTTCATCAGAAGAATATGGTTAGTTTTTCCTCCATAACCATATTTTTATACCTGGATTACTAGTATATGTTATCTCAGGTGACCTTTTTACTTTTCCTTATTTCTATTAAAGTGATATTTTTATAGAATCTTTTTCTAATGTGGGATTTTAAATGATATTTTTTAGCCCAATTTAAAAATCGTGAGGATGCAATTTCCAAAAGGGGGGAATGATGTAACAACACAAGTATTTATAGAATAATATATATTAATATCTATTAATATTTATGAATAAGATATTAATTTTACATTAAATAGGTCTCTTTTTCTGATATCATACTCGACACGCAACAATAAGTTTCTATGAAATCTTACGTTGCACACTACTTTGAGTTATACAGAAAAATAATATTATAATATTGTTATTATTTTAAATGGTAGTTAAATCCTAGCCATTTGAATAAAGGGAATGAATAGTATCAATTGAATTATAAAAATATGGTTTAACCTTGTTTAAATAATGATTATTTGGAGCAAAAACCTATTATAAATGGAAATAAAAACCAATTGAATATAAAGGATGTGTTTTTATGAAAACCTATTAAAAAGTGAATAACTGTTTTTATAAAATCATAAAACGCTGTATGGTTATTTAATTATTAAAATATATAGGTTATATATTCAATTTAATGTTTTAAATTCAATTTATATTTTTTCTAGATATGATATAAAAACAAATTCAATTTTTCTGATAAAAAAATTATTTTTCTAAAAATGAAGTTTTACCTTCTTTTGGTGGAAAATCATATTTAAATATTTTTTTCACACTTTTATATGTTCTATTTAACAAAATAAACATCTTATTTATAATATGGACATCATAATTTACATTGGTTTATATTTTTCATATTTTTCTGTTGAAATTCATATTTTAATGAGTAGTGAAAATTATTGCATTCTAATTCAAAACTACTTTTTAATCTATTTTGTATATAGAATTTGACTATATTTTTAATTGGTTTTAAAGTTTAACTGGATTGAATTTTTATCATTTAATAAAAAATTTCTCTTTTAAAGTAATTTCACATTTTAATTATACATAAACACATGTCAATCTTTTGATAATTTTTATATCTTAAAAATCCGCATTCTAGTTTTCAAAATGAGAATTAGTTTTAAATTAAATAATTCAATATCTATGTTTTGAAAATGAAAAATGGATTCCATATTTTTTATCATAATATCATGATTTTTGAAATAGATACCTTTTATTTTTGGACACTATGAATAATAACTTTGGTAATTTTTATTTACCATAGTTAAAGGTTAATTAAGTAAATTAGGGTGACAAACAATATGATATGTATAATACAATTACATTAACACCTCAAAAAATCCTATAGTAGGAATAAAAGTCGACCCATACCACCTAAGTGTCATAATTGATACATTTATTGGACTTTCTTCCAAGAAAGTGATGTAATTATTATTAAAACAAAAGAAAGTGACAACATGACACTCTCTTCTCTCTTATAAGTAGAATGTTATTAATATAGAGGTAAAACTTATGAATCATTGAAAATAAATCGTATATGGAAATATAATGAAATTATATACATAATAGGAATTTATTTATAATTTTTAGATGTTAAATAATTACCATAAATATTGACACAACATTGATATAATAATTATTTTACAACAAGAAATATCAAATAAATGACATTATAAATATAAATATAAATATTATATGACAAAATTTATGTTATAACCAAATTTTATCGATGTTTATGATATGTTAGGATTGTGTTAATTCAGTTTTTTATGTAATAAATTTGTTATGATTTTTTTAAAAAGTAATGTATTAATAGTGTTAAAAATTGACATAATTCATAACATAAAATATAATATGGTTTATTAAACAGTATAATTTTTTTGAACATCTAGGATTTGGCCATGTGGTTATGTTAACTTCAAATAGGTCATAAAAGGCACTTTTTGGGTATTTTTACATCTTATGGTAATAAAATTAACAAACAACATGTAAATAATAAAATATCATCATAAGATTAAAAAAGGGTAAAATAAAGGTTAAACCAAAACTATAAGGTTTAAAAAATACTCAAAACTGGTATAAATTTTAATTGAATGATGGGGATAAAACTCAAAATCATCATATATTTTAAAAAAATTATTTTGGAATCATTAAAAACAGAAAATCAATTTATAATAAAATTATATTTCACGACTTTCCTTAAGTGACCCTCCTACCTCATATAAAAGTCAACCATCTCTACCCACATACTCACACCTATCAATCCCATTGTATCATCCAAATTATACTCAAATAATCTAAGAACACACATACATTAATCCTTAAAGCATTAACAAGGGAATAAGGTAATTCAAGAATGCCATTTGGCTCACATAAAAACAAGGTACCCGATTTAGAGGTAACATCTTCTCCCAATATCCTTTGTTTTATTTTCCGTCTTCACTCCCTATTCTATTATTATTATATGATTACATAACAAAACCATTATCCTAAATATATTAAGATGTTTTATGTGAATTTTTATAACTACACTTACACAATCCTCCATCTAATGGATATGAACATATTATTTCTGTGTATAATGAACTACTGCCTCACGAAATGATGACTGTTCAATTTTATCCTACCACCAATCAAGGGGGACATTGTGATAAAAATATATTTTTATAAAATATATTATTATATTATATATATTATATTTGTATTGAATCTATTCTTATGTAATTTTTTCATTACATCATACCTTTCTTCTTTCCATATTGCGTAAATTTGATAATTTCATTTAAGGAAGTATGGACTACCGCCCCCTGAAAGTGATATGACTCATTAATGCCATACATGGAACATATAAAGGATGTAAATAATGAAATTATGTAACATATATAAAAAATATATTATATTAGAATTATAACATACCTATGTATCATTTCATTTTCATTGAATTAATTTGAAAAAGAAATGAATGTAGCGTTCATGCGTATGTATGGCCTACCGTCTCCATGAACAATGAATTTAATTTATTATCTATAAATGTTATGAACTATTATAAATACATATTTACTGGATATATATGAAATTTAAATCATTTAAATCATTATATATATGATGCAATTTTGACTATATGGACAATTTAAATCAAAACAAGTTCGTTTTCTACTCAAGTACAAAATATCGTCAAACAATAGATATGATAATGATTAATTATGTAATTGTTATAAAAAGGTAATAAGTTATATAAAAGGAATAATAAAATTTAAATGGTTCTCATTCAAGTAGAAATTAACTTATTTTTATTATTTAGGAAGAATAAAGAACATAGGTGATGATTTGGACTCAAGGTAAGGGAGAATATTAAACCAATTTCTATTCTTTGGGATTGTCTTATACAATATGATTATGTCATGATATGATTTTCTGAGAATTAAATTTTGATATAATATCTTGAATTTCTACCTTATTTATGTTTATTTATTGTTAATACACATAATCTATCTATTTTATTGACAAAATTATCTTTTTAAGGTAAATCATAACTCATTCTCAATTCATTGAGATAAACATCCATGTCATTGGGTTTTTTCCAAAGAATTTGTGTGAATTACCTTTTATTGTTTTACAATTAATATGAACTTAAATTGGGTGAATTAAAAAAATTTAGAAATAATTATATCATTGATTTTTTTCTTAATCTAATGATATGATCTTTGTAATGCACTACATCTCAGTCTCCTTTAATTGAGGTATAACTTGATATGGTGCACCTTTAATATCCTATAAGGTTTATATTCAACACTTTTGACATTTTTTTATCATTAATTTCTATATTCTCATTATATTTTTTGTTTTGTTTGATGTTATTCTTTAATTATTTATGTTCAATTGTTTATCAAGTATTACAAGACACTTTAACTAAAAAAACATTTTAAATGTATAAAATAATTATACTTATAAATATTTATCATTAATGTCCATGTTTTCAAAATGATATTAATGATTAATTTATATGAACATATGTGTTTTAAAATTTTAATTCTCTATTTTTTTAATTGTTTCAAAGTGTTATGGGACACCATGATTCAAAACTCTTCTATTTGAATGTTTGAAATGAATTTATTTTATCAATATCTTGAAATGATATTTTTTGGTTGTATTGTGGAATGTTATATTTGATTTATTCTTGGTTTATTGGTTATGATTATGTTACGGTTAATGGTAATTTCTTAAGTGTATGAGTGGTTCTGTGACTAACTAATGGTGAGTGAGACCGTGATATCTCTCCAATGCATTGGGTAATGTGACAGAGGTAAACATTAAGGTTTATTATAAGAGATTTTGGGAATATTCTATAATGGGTATTTCAACCGTAACCAGGAAGGTTACTCCCTATGTAACTATGAAGGCTACAAAGTAAGTATGTTATGGATTCCACAAGTTACCTTTGTGATTTTTTATTTCTATGAGTTACTAATAAATCTTATAATTTCATGAGGTATGTTAAAGATATTTTGTTTTAGGAGTGAAATGTATGATTCCATTGGTTTGTATGTATTCTTGGACTAATATTTTCTTTTCTTGTTTTATATCCATTGTTGAGAGTTTTATGCTCATTCTATGTTTTTGAAATGTTTTTCACTAGGTACAAGGATGGGTAATAGAAATGAATAATTCAAGAATATTTTTATCAAGAGTATAATTCTTGTTTTATTTTAGGAGATTTATTATTGTGGAAAAAATGGATAGTGTAGAAGTGTCTACTTGGTAATATTTGAGAAGTTATGTAATAGTTACAACCCTATTTTCTAAAACTCTAAACCTAAAACGATCATAGATGTTATTTATATTCAAAATATTGAATTAACTGAAGTTTATGTACGGTTTTATGGTTGAGGCCTTATACCCATAGACCATAAATATCATACCTTATGATGAATATTAGCATTTTACTCACTTGTCTATATTTTTAATTTATATATTCCATTTATATGACTATTTTACATGCCTGATTAATTTATATAAATGGGTTTATATAAAGAAATTTACCAAACAATTTGTTTATTAATATTCCACCATTTGAAATGTAAATCATGATTTTTTTAAATATTAATTTGAAATGAAAAAATAGTGAATTGAAAAAGGAAATATCATTACTTGGTTGTTAAACCATCTAGAACCATAGTTTCCCTACTTGATTCATTTATTGTTATTATGAAACATGACAATATTTTGTTAATTCTTATCCATCATTACTTATTTGGTTCATAGTCTAATATTTTCTCGATTACCTTACTATATCTTGTGAAATGATTTCTAATGATTTGAATGAAAATGATTAGTTTTTAAATTGAGAACTGGTATGTTTTACAAGTTTGTTTTAAAAAATGATTATTTAATTATTTAAAAATATATTAATAAACTAATAATCATACTCTTCAATTTTTACTCCTCTTTTAGAATATTTTAATTACATTGTAAAGTAATTGTTTAAATTATTTGGTTCAATATTAATGGTATATTTAGCTCAAACCTTTCTTGTAAATTTTTGTGTTTGGAGATCTTTAAAATCTTATAGAAGGTGTTTTTTCTCTTAGCTTCAATAGTTGGTCCATTCTTGGTGACCAAGGATTGTATAATTGGGAAGAGGTGGGTGGTCATGGACTACATGGACATAGTTTTTAGTGGTTATGTTCTTCTTTCTGTTTTCTTAGCGTCTCCTGATACATGAAATGTATGTATTGTTTGATAAATACATTATGATGTTTCTATATTGTACTATGATTTTTAATACATTGAGGGAGAAATCATTCCCCAATATTATTTATTAATGCCATGTTTCTTGTCATTAGCCCGTGGAGATCCAGAATTCTCTTTTGGATAGTGGGAAATCACTTCATGTATCAGGCTAGATGGTATTTTTTGTTGGTTCATTACATGAAAGGCCCTATAGAACACTTCAGACCAAAATAACATGACACCCTTCATAAATATACAAATAATACATGAAATAAGGAAACATAAATAATGTATAAAACAACCATATTATCCATATAGACCTAACAAAATCTACATATCAAAAACATTTTTTGTCTTATCCCAGGAAACAACATCAATCAACTTCTCTACGTAAACTAATACACTTTATTACAAGATAATAGGACCAACAAGTGATATTTCTCAATCCAGAAGGGGAACATATCAATCCTAGTGTATAACTATTTCTATCTAGTTGTATTCAAAATGATCTCAAGATATTTGTATTTTTTACCCTAAGTATGAGAATACACTATTATGTCAAATACAAAAACCACAACAACCAAATATAGATATGGGTGGAAACCACTGTTTTTAAAGGCCATGAAAATAGTGGGTTTGTTTATAAGTCCAAATAACATAACCAGATACTAATAAAAAATATACTAACTGAGGAAATCCATTTTTCATATATTTGAAAGCCAGAATCATACATGATGTTATCATGTTATTAGGTCAATCTTATAGAATACCCTAGCTCCTCAGATCTGGTGGATGAGATCATAAATTCTAAGAAATATATACTAATTCTTAATTAGATGATGGTCAAATATCCAATAATCCATGAATATCCTAAGGGCCCTATAGCTCTTCTTGGAGAAAAGAATGAGTGAACCACATGATGAGGTGTAGTGTCGGATTAAACCCTTATATTATAAATCCTCAAATAGTTTCATGACCTCATAGAGCGTAGTATGTGGCATCCTTTATAGAGTAAAAGAAAATAGGGCTTCTCCTTGAACAAGATCAATCGCAATTATACCTCTCTCACATGAGGTAGGCCAAAAAAATCATTAGGGAATATATCCTCAAAATGATATACTACGCGAGGAATGTAAGTCTAATTTAAAGAATGATTTTATATATAATGGATATCAATCTCGGTGGTCACTCCACATTGGCCATGATTCTCTTGTCTAGATCTATTACCAATGTCGTTCCACTCACCCTTTTGAAGATTACTACCTCCCTCTGACGATGTAAAACAAACCATATGTTGATAAAAATAGGAAAATTCATGATTGAAAACCTACTAGTCTTTCTCAAGAATGAAATTGAAGTATGATAAATAAATGATAAATGGGTCTCATAAGAATTTAAAACAGCCTACCTCAAGGGGATATTAATTTCATTGGGATATACCCTCTATCCCCATGGGAAATGGTCTGTCAAGGGTTATCACCCTAAGGAAGTAATTAATTTCTATCCAGAGACATTCCTTTGGTTGATAAAGAGATAAAGGAATGAGGGGAACCTATAGAAAATAGATTAGAAATAATAATAGAGGCTACTATAATAGTACCTCATATTTTTGATGGTCCTACAATATGATCCTAGAGTATCGATTATAATGTTTTCATCAATCCTGATCCACAGCCCTGAGATATAACTGGACTACCATGAATAGGTCCACTTTGCTAGCATAGAAAATAAAAAGTCAAGAAACCATGGCCACAACAGCTTCCTTGGACAATTCAGCTGATGCTACTCTAGAATTCTACCTCAAGTGGCGTAATTGATCCCACTCCTAATGTTAGAGCTAGAACATGCTCTCATCCATAGGAAATAGGTAAAAAAATTAGGGAGGAAAAATAAATATGGCACATCTAGCTGTAGGAACGACTCTTTTGCGGGTCTTAATTATAGTGAGGATTCACATACCCCATCCATCCAAACTATTTTAACATAACTGAGATATCAGTGTAGGTACTCTGGTCACCAATGATCTAATGAGAAATCTTAAGGGTATAATTTCTAATATCGGAAGAACAACTGCCCTATCTCAAAACAGAACCATTATACTAGTATTATAATCTTCTCCCGGGTTTCTCTTAGTGATATGATATCTATTCATGATCTCAGGAAAAATGGATAGGTGAAATACATTCACCTCTGAGCATATGCAATACTTCATACCATCCTTGAAGTGTCTCATTCGCGATAACATATCACAATTTTGAAGTGGATCAAAGAATTGAAACTTAGTGAAATTCAGTTAATAGTCCATGATGGACATAGAACCTGGATTCAGGTGCATAAACTAACTCACTCAGTTAGCACATCACATCTGAGGGAAACAATAATCATATAAAGCAGGCTAAAATTCCACCTTGGCCATGACCTTATGATAAAAAGCTTGAGTAATGACATCCCACCAGTTCTTTGTATATTCACACAACATGTTGGTTTCCATCGTGACCCTATCTATTTAAGAATATCTATATTCCTGAGATTAGATAATATAGCCTCTAGCAGAGAAAAAATTGCATGGGGACCACCATGTCCAATGAATTTTTCAGGATGTTGTTTCTGGAACTCACGAGTCAGATCAAACATCATAGGTATAGGACTTTGAGCACCCTGCATAGTCTATATCAAACATAAAAAACCCTTTCAAAGATAAACATTGAATCTGAGATAATGGATATCTAGTTTTATCTCACATGGAACTACAATAGGTAAAATTGATGGATCTAGGTTCTCCACCATTGCAGCATGGTTTTATCCACCCCTAGCTCATTACTAGAAGACCTTATAGTGGAATATCTCTATAAATCCTAATCACACACCTCTGAAAAATATTTAAAATATATTGAATCGTTATATGAAGTATAACATAACAAAAATGAGTCACAACACAAGATACTACCCCAACCACCCTTTTAGAAGGCAAGTGTATTAATAATTGTTCAATTTTAATTAAAAATGGTTCCAGTATATTGAGGGTCAATTGTAATTTAAGGAGGAAAAAATAATAAACTCCACTTGGACTCTCCATTTACTGTAACCATTTCATTTTTAAGACATAATTGAAATTTATAAAATTCATGTGAATTAATACATAAAACAAGAATCAATTAAATAAATTTTCATTCCCAGCTAATAAATACCCATACAATTTATAATTGAAATTGAAAAACATTTAATTACAATTATCCACCATTACATTTAGTATTTCGAATTTAAGAGGTAAAATATAATGGATCAATTTAATAAATTACTCATTATAATTTACCCGGCCCCATACACATTATAAGTTGAAATTTTTAGCCATGAAATCATTGTTAATGACCAGCTCATTAATCATGTTGTAAATAGATTATATGGATTTCGATTAGAAATTTATGATTCCATCATCAATAAATATGGGTAAAAATTTATATTGATAAAAAAAATTTAAATTACCAATTACCATCTATATAAATGATGTTAGATACATAGTCATATATAAAATACATGGATCACTCAACAACCAAAAGCAACAATAGAAATAAAGAAAAAAAATGATCCTATATGGAATAGAATATGAAAGGAATGTGAGTCTTAGGTTCATATAATTATTCGTGTATAAAATATTCATTCTATACTAGGATAAGATAAAATAGCCATAAATTATAAGATAAATATCAAAATTCATGTGCATCAACCAATGGTGAAATTATATCAACAATAATTAGAGAAAAACTGAAGAAAAAATATTCTCACTACTATGAAACATGGAATTTAACTTAAGCATAGTTAAGATACTGCAAATCACATCTGTTGAACATGTTTTAAAAAGCTACTAAACTCCTTAATAAAATTGAAAAAAGTAAAACAAAAGGAATGAAATTTCTAATAACAGTTTGTGACATCTCATGCCTGGTTCACTCTTGTGTAATGAAACCCAATTGGCAACACAACCTCAAGGTCACCTCCTCGATTTCCAATGTCTTCAAACTAATAGTGAGAGCCTATGGTGGGATAGTGGAGACTCTATTCCCTCTTGTAATAGTGGTGCCCAACAGATGAAATAATAGTGAATAGATATTGAATGTAGTATAACCAATATGTAATAAGAATATGAAAATAAAAATCCATGTAATAAAAAACCCTGAAATCAATATGTTTAAATTATATCTTGTACAAAATAATGAGGTATTTTTTGTAAAATGATGAAATCATGAATATATGGTAGCATGAAGATAGTTTCTTATATGTTATAAAATGGAATAAAAATAAATCCAAAAATTATCCAAGCATCCTGAACACTGGATCAATTATCTACCACCAAGGTCCCATCATAAAGAAAAAAAATCAAGTGTCAAAAGTAGAAAAATTTATGATGTATACACCTATGATCATATAATCTTCCCATGTTCCATTAGTGGACTATATAGTTTGTGCGATAAATCATAATAGGTCCCCACTATCTGTGTCAATAAGAATCTAGTCTATTAATATAAACTAAACCTTGTGTTGGTATATAAAAGAAAGAAATGAAATAAAAAATAATTCATACCTAATTCATCCTCCACTATGGATATCTAGAAAAATTTGATTATTTAATTATTAATATTCATTTTATAATAAGGAGGTCATGTTTATATGGTATCATAATTATTGTAATAAGAAATAGTAATAAAAATGGATCAATGATGTAATGAAGACATCTTTAACCTCAGGGGTCGATCCAACTCATAATAGTATCAAATGTAGTCTGAATATATGAGGTATGAGTATAATGAATGTGGCACAACAATGGAATTCAACTAAAAATGATTCTACCTAAGTCTGTGAATATCATCTATAGAAATCTCATTATAACAATCACTGGGCCCAATGGGGTGAATCCATTGCACTGTGTATCTGAAGGCATCAATCAGAATCCAAGGAGTGCATCTTATACAATCTAATATCTTACGAATATGTCAAGTGAATCATCAGTTGAACTTTGAGGCATTCATACAATAAGATAATGACCAGATCTTGTAGGGGGAATCTCATATGAAAATGGGCTCAACGAATCAGAATTGAATCCTCTAAGTGATGAAAACCTTTCATTGTGAATCCAAGGTTTTCTCAAGTATGACCATTACTATATAGATAAAAAATTCTCAATACAATTAGGAACCTTATACTAATTACATTTATATAATAGTTATCCAAGTTCCATGTAAAACTCATTCTATTAGATTATTTAATATCATCATTCCATTATACATCAACAATTGTGACAAGGCATATCGAGGAAATTAAACAATTTATAAAATTAATTAAAATATAATTTAAATAGAAAAAATTTATATCTATAAATATAATTTCCATTTAATAATTTTAATATTCATGTATCTATGATTGATAAATTACCTTAATAAGGCCAAGTTAAATCACTCCTGAATATGGTCTCACATAATCTCAACTGTAGGGAAAAAAAGGCATAACATACTTCATAACATAAATGGGTGAATAGAATTTAGGTTCCAACCTCCAAAAATATAAACAAAATTTATAATTATGTATTTTTTAAAAAAGTTTAACAATTATTATTAAAGACGATAAATTTTCTATCCACCTTCCAATGAAACTAGTGTTCACGCAACAACAATAATTTATCAATTACAATAATTGTATATAAACTTCACATTCCAACAATCTTATCTATGTAGTAGATTTCTAATCTAGTATGAACTCTTAGTTTGGTCGATATTGGTGTATAATGGAATAAATTATGAAAAAACTAAAAATAGGTTAAAATATCCTTTATAAAAGTAGAATCACTTATAGGAAGATAATTGATGAACTGAGCCTATGGACTGAAGAACTTGCTGACGGGTATCTAATGAGACTATTAGATCTCAATTCTTATGTCTGATAATAATGATATCAACAAACCTAGATTAGGAGTTTTGAGAAATCATGACTGGATTAAAGGAGGACCTCTTCCCTTCTCGTGGAAGAAAAAAAGAAGGGGTGTTAAAATTTTAAGCCATAATGGAAAATTTTAATTTTAACCCCATAAAAATGGTGTCATAAATTTTGGTTATAAGGTTTTCAAAAAAACATGTCAACGTGCTTAGACAACTTTATAAGGAGGGGATTCACATGGCTCATGAATTAATTTAGGTAAAGAGTGAAAAATTGTGTGTTTTTCCTTTATTAATAACTACAGAATCTCCACACAAACATGCACCCCTGATCACCTCATTAATGAAACCATACAACCAACTATATAGAATTAAAAATCCCCCTCTTATTTAGGAGAAACCCATAGGTATTTATTCATTGGTTTTCACTAACCATTCAAACCACTAATTAGCACTGAAATTCCCAATATGGTTAGGAGAAACCATGCAGACTAGGATTCACAGTTTCTATTAAACATGCATCCTAGTAGTTCCTTCCACCAAATGGGGTTCTGAGTTCTGAACAATCCCCAAACACCATTGATTCCTTCATAGACTCAATAGGCTTCCTAAAATGTCAAAATTGTAAGGCCTCAGCCTTAAACATTACATAATCATGAGTTTAGGTCAAAAAATTTACATTCATTCACATTTATGAGTTTTTCATGTTTAGAGTTTTAGTGAATTAAACCAAAAATCACCCATAATAACACTATAAATAAAATTAGACCCTATAAAATATAATCCATTTTTTCATTATATTTAAATTTTAAAATAATAAATAATCTATTTTCATGAAAACTCTTCATGAATTTCACTTTGAACTCTTCCTTTACCTTATCCATTCTTAAATCACATAAATTTTATTTAAAAAATAGGGTATGATAAAGAAATCCTAGTATGGGATATAAAAATAAGGAATCTGTTACTCTAATGAAAAATATAAAGCCCATAAAATCATATTTCTACAATTTGGTTATAATTTGTTTGGTATGTATTTTAAATTAACATATATTTTAATTTTTATTCTAATAAACCAATTTATGTTTTAAAAATTAGAATATATGACAATATTATATTGTCTATGAAAATTATATAAAATAACACACATTTCCTAAAAAATGTTTTTATGCGTTATGTGCGTTTCATTTAAGATAAATATTTCTTACACATATAAATATTATTTCATAAAATAATTTCAAATTTTGAAATAAGAATGATGAAATTAATTAAAACCCCCTACCATAGTTTTTCTTCATTAGTGATAATTATTAATTTTAAAAAACAACTACCATGGTAAAGTAAAATTAGGGTAAAAGTAAACAATTTTACATAAAAAGACCAAAAAATATATAAGATTTCTCTATAATGAGTTTACAATGATACTCCATACCCACACACACTTACCCTTCACTTTTGTCTATTTTTTAGTTATTAACCATTGAATAATAACATTATATTACTAAAAACTTAAAGGCCACATCAAAAACTACCATTCCATTCAATTATAAAAGGGAAACCCTTCCACCAATTCAAGATTTACCTATTATTATAATATATTATTGATATAGTAACTCATGTATCATAATATAATCCTATCTTATTTTCATAATCATTTTTTCTTCATCACATATCTAAAGCCTTTTCTTTCTTAGGATACATCCATGACAAAGTTCAATGTACCAAAGTGTCTATTACATACTCCATGACTTTTCTTTTTAATTTTTCATTTCCAAAATGATAATAACTATTGTTATATTATAAATTAATTATATTTAGTATAATTAAGTTTTTATATTAAGTTGAAATGATTTATTTAATCATTTTGATACTCATAGAAAAATAAAATAATGTTAATCATGTGTTGTGCGGACTAGAACCTCCACAAAGTAATGATTCTCGTTTTTCATCTTAATTTTATTATATTTTACTAAAAATTTAAAATATTATTAAACAACATAAATAATATAAATGATACCATTCTTATTTTTCTATAATTATATTATACACTTCCTTATCAATTCTCACCCATCATAACAAAGAATGTTTACGTCTAGGGTTTGTTTAAAAATCTTCCTGAACAACGCCAAAAACAATATCTTGGGTGACTATCAGAACATAAATAAAAATGGAATTTTTTGTAAATTAATAATTATTATTATTTTATTAATTTTTAATGGTTATAATTAGTTTTTATGTTAACATTAAAATAGGATATCAGATCACCAAAATCATCGAAATATGATGACACCAATTAAGCTTCAATTGAAAAAAGAAAAAACTATTTCATAAATAAATAGAATATGATAATAAGTAGAATATATTAAATAGATAATAGTTTTATAATTTTTTCTACAAATTAATGAAATAATATTAATTTTACTCTTCAGAATGTTACGCAAATCCCCATTACTAATTTGGAACAATGTAATAGATTGTGCTAACTCAATTTTCATCAGTTGAGTTAAAAACATTCTTATTGAAAACTATTATTCAAATATTAGATTATTTTACCTAAGGAATATGTTCATTTACATTCTCACTTAATTTTATGTTTCTTTTCAATACATTATTATGAAATCGTTATCACATTACTCTTTCCTCAAAGATTTTTCTTTTTTGTAATTGTTGCATCTCAAAATTTTCTTATTAGAGATAGTTTTTATTATATGCACCTAATTATATTTAAATGGTGTGAATATTTCCAATTGGATATATGATATCATGAAATATATTTATATTCATAATTTTAACATCAATTTCAATCTCTCTCTTTCTATGGATTTGTAGAACATTTCTTAATCTGTAAGGGTTTTTTTGAAACAAATCTTTTTTATGGGTAATAATCACTCCTCTGTGAATTTATATTTCTAGATTGATCAATTATACCCTATGTTGATGTTATTTTTTTAAACCTCTTTTTTTACAATATCTTTTCAAACTGAATTCTTATTCCTTAATGTTACTATTTTTTTTAGAAAATGTGTTTTAATTGAGAATAATTTCTACATCATTTAATAAACTATTTCTTCATATACATATTTTTTTACTTCCCACCAACGTTCTCCTTTACCTAGTCGAATCTTAATTTATTTTTATATGTAATTATAGTAATATTACCATTTAATAATTTTTCAATAAATGATTTCTTTAATCGATTTTGATGTTTGTTCTTGATAAAGGTATTTTGAAATATTCAAATGGGTTTAACATATATTCAAAATAAAAAATTTTATATTCTCCTTCAAATTTATTTTTGATAAAATTTATATATTTTAAGATATATATTTTTTAATATTATTTTTAATAGTAAATTTTTTTAAAATAATCACTAATCCTTTACATAATTGACTTTTCCTATTTACTTTAACATATTATTTCACACCCAATATAGATGAATTTTATATAAATTATTTTATGATTAATCCACCTTTTTATTTTTTATCTCTAAAGGTTTAAATGTCTTGGATTTTTTTTCCTTAATAAAAATTTATATTTTCTTTTGACGTATATTTTATATGTGATTTAATTTTCATAATTAATTGTTTAAAATTTTAAGTCTAGTTTTCGTGATACAATCTTAATGTTTTGAGAATCCATTTTTCATTCCATGGTTAAATTTGATGTGATAAATTAAACCCATTTTATTTCCCCTAGGTTTTCATTAAAAGATGATTAATTTGTGTACTATGGTATATATATATGGATGATGATGGGTGGGTTCGTTTATCACTCCTGAGTGAATTGGGAATGATTATACATTCTGAGATCAAATGGGTAAATAAGAGGATTTATGACATGAATAATGGTACACATGAGGATATATCCCAATCCAATGGGTGAACATGATTATTTTTCCCATAATAATGGCTACACAAGGGGATATATTTGAATATAAAGGGTATAAGGGAGGATTTATCCAATACCAAAGTGTATATGAGATGAATTATCTGTAATCTAAGTGTACAAAAGTGGATTTATCCCAATCTAATTGGTACATAATAGGATTTATCCCATGACAATGTGTAAAAGTGAGGTTTTATCTTAAGACTAAGGGTATAATAGCGTATTATCCCTTTCCCAATATAGTATAATAATATCTTTTATTCATAATGTTATAATATCAATAGGATTATTTTTTTGAAAAAATTTCATTAATATATAATGTTTCAATGGAATGCTTTATTTCCTTTCCAAAAGCCTATTATTATGAAACATGGGTCTGGTTTATTATTATAGGACCCCATAGCACCATGAGAGGGGATTGGGGAATTAATGTGTCAAAAGATTCTTATAATGTGATTGAGCATGTTACCATGTAGGTAGGAACTTATTAAACATATTTGTTGGAGCAGTGTAGTAATAAAACACTCATGTGCAATGAAAGAACACACCAATTTTACATGGGTCACCACTAATGTCTAGTCTAAGGGTTATACACCAACAATTTTTTGGTTGTACCTAAATGCACCAATCTTCATTATATGAGGAAATCCAATAATGAAGTCCATGGAGACCTCATCCCACGTCAAGGTAGGAATGGGTAATGGTTGTAGCAAATCAGAGGGCCTCTGAAGCTCTGCTTTCACCGGCGAGCATGTGTTTCATCTCGACAAAAACTCAGTTATGTCTTGTCGCATAACTAGCCATGAGAACTACCCTCACACATAATAATACATCTTTTAGGCACTTATATGGACATCTCCATGAGACTGGTGGCAATCCTACATCACCACCTTCTATATAGACGATGGAACTACTAGGTAGCCTTGGAAGCATAAGATGCCCTTTGGAGACAATGACCAATCAGAGGATGTCTCCCGACCTTGACGAAACTTCCTTGACCACTGAAAAAGATCATCACTAGCCAGTTCCTACTGAATCTATAACGCCCTGAACCCATTTACCCAGAGTCAGTGCATTATTATATAACATTAGCATTATCACAAAAGATCAAGTCTCAAAAGACCAATTAGTTTAGTATCCTTGGAATCACTAGATGCATTCATAAGTCTTACATTAAATCATAAATTGAAAAACTACAACAACATAGTCTCTATATTCCACAATCATATCCCCTAAGACTATCCTCATAGTTAAGTCATAAACTACTTCATCAAATCCTAGGAAAAAAATAAAACATAAAAGGGGAGAGATTATATGCTTAGTAATGATAAGAATATGGCAGAAACTTTCATAAATAAGCATAAACATTTAAGGCAATGCATAACTAAAAAAATCCTTTTACGCTTAAAATTCAGCATAATATGGAAAAAATAAAATGAAATAATGCCATTTACTTATTCACATGTATATTCTACTAGTCAAATAATCACATGAAATATCAATGACCACTTTCATAATGATGGAATGCATAATGCCAGACTACCATAACCACATATTCAAGGCCTTATGCCAATACTACCAATAAAATTTTGTCAAGGCATTGTTCCAAGACACTAGTTTTTCTCATTAGACCTACTGGTGCATCGATGAGTTATAGCGAGCTCCACCCGCCACTTACTAAGTCCAATGCATTCCTCATATGAATAGGTTTAAACATATTATAAACATTCGTATTAAAACCAGCATACGAAATGTCAATACATTATCAATAAACCATGAATGGTATAAAAATTACACATCCACAGTCAAACATATCATAAAACCTTCAATAAAATATGGAAGTTTTGTATCATAATAAATCAACATCAAATAAGTTTAAAATCTATCAAAGGATGTTGAAATAGATGAAATCAAAACTATTTGAGAGAAATATCTCTTTTTCAAAATCATTTAAAAGTCACTTAATTAAAAAATAAAACATTTACTTTGAAAATATTATTATAAGCTTGTAAGAGAATCTTTGAAGATTTTATAAAGCCAGAAAATCGCCGCACCTGCCGTATAAGTTAAAAAAGACATTCTTACCTTAATTTTGTCGAAAAGGTTAAAAAGGACCTTATTTGGAAAATGAAGGAATGATTCCTTTAAAAAATTCATATAAAAATTCAAAAAAGGGTATAAATTACTTTAACCCATAGTCTATAAAATATTTAGAATGTTTTGAAATACATTTTTATGAAACATGGATGTGGATGATGAAGAGGTCTCATTAGATAATTACATATAAACAACCTCATATAATGAAGAGATTGTAAAATTTACCCTTACCTTGTACTTTTCCTTGGTAAAGGGGTGGTTAAACTCTTGTATAATGGTTAAATAATTGTTATTAAATTATAAAAGTATCACATACTTTAATATGATATCATATATGGTCCTTTAACATTGTTTTGTTAATAATATCTTAGTATTATCGTCGTTTCAGGTGTTAACAGATTCGTTTTCCTTCTTATTCGTTGTTATATGAGTCACATTTTTATGGATGGGATGTATCTTATTCATATCCAGAATGATATAATGTCTGTAAACATTAATTTTAATCATATAATGAATATTAGTCTTTAATGGATATGATGGGGAATGAATCTTCTCGCGTTCGTGGAGACGGTAATCTGTACGTACGCACGAGCGACAATATCATTCTCTTGATATTAAAATAATATATAATTAGATGGTATATCATATATATAGAATCATTATCATTTTATATTTATTATTTACATTAATTACACATCATTATTATACCTATCCAAATAATAATGTATTTAATAACAATTACTCCACGACGTGGAGATGGTAATCCATATGTACGCATGTATGGTGAACTTTCTTTCAAAGGATGAATATAATAAGGAATAAAGCTTTACCACATTTATAATAAAATCATATTATATAGAAAATACTAGATTTATTATTTTATAATGGAAATAACAATGAAAGAATAAGTGAAAGAAGAAAAGAACATGGAAGAGGGTGGTGAAATTATTACCTCTTCTTTGGGTTCTTCCTTTTGATTTTATCAAAAGGGATCCATAAGTTGGCTTTCTGACTAAAGGAAGTCCTCTAGGAGGAAGTGAGGGAATTTTAGAGGGTATTTGGGTAGGTTTTGGCTGATCCAAATGGCTTTCAATGGTGCCAATTAGAGAGAAGGGGGAGTGCCCTTTTATAAGAGATGTGATGGGCACCTTAGAAAAAGTTAGAAATATTATTTTATAATAAAAACATTTCCGGTTTATAATTGCTAAAAAATGTATTATTTAAAGGATAAGGTGGGCTTGATTCGAAAATCACTCAACCAATAGGTTTTACACAGGTTTGGGACACTATATTAACTTTATCATTTATATTTCACTCTTAGTTAAATAGTTTGACATTACCACATCCCTTTGTATTTTTATATTATATGGTTAATGAACATACTATATAATTTCAAAAAAACCCCAAGTGGTTCATTAATGATACAACTATCACTATATAAGTCCTTTGGATGATCCTTATATTTTTAGGAATAGAATATCAATTAATAATATAATATTTGTTTTAAAAACTATTTTATGTCAATTTTGACACTATTTGGTATTTTGTTTTTTCTAAATTTATAACAGTGTAATTACTTCAAAAAAAATTCATATAACCCACCCTAATATGTCATATTAACCTAGGAAATTAGTTTAATACATAAAAAGTCTCAAATTTCATTTATTTGGATATTTATAATATCAATTATTTTAATATTTCATTAATTAGGTAATTACTACATCACCATTATATCATAAATAAATAAAATTAGTTGATTTCTAAAAATTATAAATAAAATTCCATTATTTAGTAAATCTTTTTATCTTTCTAATGAATATTTTTAATCTAATTTATCGTATGTATAAACCTATATTAAAAATAATTTAGTTATTAAACTTTGATTTTAACTCTTTTAACTCTTCATTGAATTAAATAATAATAAATGTTATAATCTAATATAAGTGGACCAAAGAGGTAATATTTTATTACTAAGGTTGTTTTTGGTCAAATTATACTTATCCAATAGAATTCAGACATGTGTTAGTGCAATAATAATATCATTTTTACCCTTAATTACCCTATTTAATTATAAGCGTGTTAAATAAAAATAAAAAGGAACCATTCAAAAAAAATTATTTTTATCTTAATGAACCACATTTTAGTCTTTGATATTAACCATGACTCTCTAATTTTCAAAATTTCCCTCATAGAAGCAATAAAATCAAGTTTTATGTTAATTTTCAAATTCTTATAGGAGGTGGGTCAAAGACGGTGAAAAGTTCTATAAAATTTTATATATATAATATTATTACAAAATAACTCCAATGAAATACATTGAAAATATATAGGTATTTTTTATCTATTATAACCTAAAATTAATTTAATTAAAATAAATAATTTTTTTAAATAAAAGTCGGTTTTAAACAATAACTCACTGTTTTCCACTATTCATCAAAAATGGAAAGTTTACAGAAAATATCAAAAATTCACCCTCAGCTAATTTGGATATTTAGAATTTAAAAATGAATTATATTTTACCAAATTAAAAAAATATAAGTTTCATTTATTAATTTAAAATTAAATCCCATTGTCAAACCCAAAGGCGTATTTTTTAGAAACAATATCTATCAAAAGATTGACAATTGTTTATGTCAAAACTCAAAGTGAAATTACTTATAATCACCAACATTGGATTAAATGGTAAAAATATAATCTATTTATACTTCCAACCCATTAAAAGTTATGATTATACACTATAAATTATTTTGATTAAAAAATTTGTTTTCAGTTAAAATATAGTATTTTTCACTATTCGCGGAAATATGAATGTTATCAGAAAAACACCAAAACTTTATTGAAACTAAATTATTATGTACCTATTCTAAAAAAGAATTTTATTTTGTCAAATATAATATATAAAAAGTTTCAAATATTTTATTTAAAAGGGGTTCATCGTTAAATAGTGGTAAAAGTGAATTTTTTGAAATAAATACTTCTTTTATATGAAAAAAATGAATTTGATCTTACATTTGACTAAGAAACTCATAATATGGATTATGAAATTATAAGGATTATATATAGTTAAATATTCAGTTAATATTATTCATAACTGCTTTTGAACGGCTAGTTTGGTAATCCTTTGGTGCTCTCGAACCCAGTGTTGTGTGCAGTGCAAGTTATTGAATTACTTTGACGAAATAATGTATTATGAAATCATGGGGTGTTACATTCTTCCCTCCTTCAATAAAATTCCTCCTCAAAATTTTAAATTGTTCTTCATAAATAAACGGTTGAAAATAGAAAATACTTTTGTGGGAAAACACACATCAGAAATTGGGTTACTAAAATTTAGTCTTAATAAGAGGAAAAGGTGAATGAAAAAGTAACCAACAAATTATGATCACGATTAGGAGAACATTGGTGGAAATTAGAGACACATAATTGGAGGGAAAACGTAAATATTGATAGGGAGTGATTAAGGTCATCAGTCAAAAAAATTGTAGAATTGAGGCCTCAAAGCCATCCATCTATGATGATTTAAAATACCATCGGTTCAAAAAAATGTAAGGCATTAGTATAACACATTTTTGGTTTTAAGATCCCTTCCCTAAAGTTTAATAATTAATTTATATATAAAATAAGAGGATATATATATATATGTATATATATATACTTGACATATAGAGTTTTATCATTCGACTAATTCCTACCACAAAATCATCATTCACTATAGAAGATTTCAGAGAAATATTCTATTTATCCTAATCATATAGGGTTCCAAAAAAATAATGAATTTATAATTCACATATCATACCCTTTAAAAACTGAAACTACATTATACAATCTAGGGACTTCACGTAGTCCAGTGGCAGGTGATAAATCCAAATCACACTGTGGTTGTGGGTTCGATTCCTGTAGCTTTGTCCGATGTGATGGGTCGTCACATGGTCTGCGTGTTGTCCTTTAATAAAAATTGAAAAATAAACTTTCAAAATTAATCCATTACAACCATTGACGTATCCAAAATAATTCTATCCAAACTCACATCCAAAATTTAAAAGGATGTTAAACACAATAAAGATCCTTTTTTCCAGGTAATAACAAGTGAACACGTTCAACATGTATTATTTTAAAACATGGTAACACCCTGAATTACCATAAAACCTTATGGATTACATTTATGCTCCCTTATTCCTTATAGAATACGTGATATACTTATTTAATCCAAAAATGTTGTAGACTCCAACTATGATGGAAAATACAAATCATTAATCAGTTTCAAGGTAGTCAAGAATATCAAATAAAATTTATCGTAATCAAACATGTATTATTCCAAAATCACTACCTCAGTATCAGAACCATATTATGGTTTATCTTTCTCTCAACCATATATTTTCCAAAAATTGAACAGATTATTGAGTCAATTTTCATGGTTCCTCACAATCTCAAGTCCATAATGAAATATTACTGTAGTACAATCTTTATATAATTCATAATTATTATAACAAGTACATCGTTGATACAACACTCAAATAAAATAATTATGTAATAAAAACATAAGAACTCTAATCATTCCTCCTCATCTATGGTAGTATCATAACTTGACTATTATCCAATAACATCATTTGGGGCATACTCTGATGATTTGGACATTGGTTCGCGTAGTGTCCCGACTTTTTACACATGAATCATTGGACATTTGAAACCTTTTTCTTACCCTTGCAGTCACGTATTTGGTGTCTGTTTTCTCCACACTTATAACATACTCCCATTCCCTTCAGAGTAGTTCCATGGTGTTTCTTCCCATAGTTATCACATATGGGAAAAATCTTATTTTCCATATTCCCTTAATCCATCGTTCTCTCTTCCATCCTTTACTTCTCTTGCTTCCCTTCAAAGACATATGACTCAGAGAATTATTTACTTATCTTATTAACACATGATACTATTTATTCATATGTTGAGAATACATGGGAGACTATTTCCCTTCTAAATGTGTCTTAATACCATGAAAGATATGATCCATCTTATTCTTTTGAACATACGTATTGCTGGAGTTCCCATTCATTCTACTGGGCGTGATTTCTATACAATGACATAAACTAGATTAGTTTATGATTCGCAATACTTAAATCCAAAATTGTAAAACACTTAACATAAATTGAAAATTTTATGGATATAATCCATAATCATAAAAATATTTTCATTGAGTAATTCTATACTAATAAACCCTTTATAAAGGTTTGTAAAGAAAATGAGAATTATCCAAATCATATCCCCAGTACTGTCGTAACCAAGAGTTCAGCGAGGCCCATTGTCATGCACCAGTTCCTGTTTGAGTCTAGCTCAATGCGGTGTTTTCAGGATTTACCCCTAGGTACATCTTGGCCAGAGCCGCCTCTACCAGCTCATATTCAGACAGTGTTTTATTTATTGGAAAACTCACAAAATATCTATAAATCCAAAATTCTAGGAACTTCTTATATACTAATCCTCAAATTATATCTTAGGTCTATGTGCTCTAATCTGAGTTTATCTAAATCTTGCTTCATGTTTTTACTAAACTTCCTCTGATACCAACTGTAACACCCTGACCCCAATTACCCAGAGTCAGTTCATTATTACATAACATTTTCATGATCACAAATGATCATGTCTCAAACGACCGATTAGTTTAGTAGCCTTGGAAACACTAGATACATTCTTAAGTCTTATATTAAATCATATAGTAAAAAACTACAAAAAAATAGTCTCCATAGACCACACTCATATCCCCTCAGACTATCCCTACAGTTCAGTCATAAAATACTTCTTCACATCCTAGGAAAAAAATAAAACAAAGAAAGGGGTGAGCTCAGATGCTCAGTAAGGATAACAATATTACAGAAACAATCATAAATAAGCATAAACATTTAAGGAAATGTATAACTAAAACAAAATCCTTTTAAACATGAAAATCAGCATAATATGGAAAAAATAAAATTAAATAATTAAATTTACTTATTCACATGGATATTCTACTAGTCGAATAATAACATGCATTATCAATAACAACTTTCATAATGATGGAATGCATTATGCCAGACTCTCAAAACCACAAAGGCAAGGCCCTGTTCCAAGACTACAAAAAAGATTTTGTCAAGGCCTTGTTCCAAGACACTAGTCTCTCTCATTAGACCTAATGATGCATCGAGGAGCAATAGTGGGCTCCACCCGTCACTTACTAAGTACAGTGCATTCCTCATATGAATAGGTTTAAACATAACATAAATATTCGTATTAAAACTAGCATACTAAATGTCAATACTATATCCATAATCCATGAATGGTGTAAAAATAACACATACATATTCATACTTATCATAAAACCTTCAATAAAATATGGATGTTTTGTATCATAATAATTCAACTTCAAATAAGCTTAAAATCCATCAAAGGATGTTGACATAGATGAGATCAAAACTAATTGAGAGAAATATCTCTTTTTTGAAATTACTTAAAAGTCGCATAATTATAAAATAAAACATTTACATTGAAAATATTCTTATAAGATTGTAAGGGAATCTTTGAAGATTTTATAACGGCGGAAAATAGCCAAACCTGCCGTATTAGTTAAAAAAGGCATTCTAACCTTAATTTTGTTTAAAAGGTTAAAAAGAACCTTGTTTGGAAAAAGACGGTAAGATTCCTTTATAAAATCTTATAAAATGTCAAACAAGGGTATAAATTACTTTAAACCATAGTCTATAAAATAGTAATAATGTTTTTAAATACATTTTTAAGAAACATGGATGTGGATGATAAAGAGGTCCCAATAGATAATTATATATAAACAACCTCGGATAATGAAGTGATTGTAGAATTATCCCTTACCTTGTACTATTCCTTGGTCTACGGTAGGTAAACCTCCTATATAATTGTGAAATAATTGTTTATAAATTATACAATAATCATATACAATAATATAATACCATATATGATCTTTTAACATTGTTTTGTTAATAATATCTTAGTATTATCATCGTTTCGGGTGTTAACAGATTCGTTTTACTTTATATTAATTATTATGTGAGTCATAATTTTTATGGATGGGATGTAACATATTCATATATAGAATGATATCAAGTCTTTAAACATTATTTTCATTCATCTAATGAAAATTAGTCTTGAAAGGATACGATGAGGAATGAATCTCATCGCGTTCGTGGAGACGGTAATCCGTACGTACGCACGAGCGACAGTATAATTTTTTTGATATTAAAATAATGTATAAATGGATGGTATATCATATATAAAGAATCATTATCATGTTATATTTATTATTTACATGAATTACACGTCATTATTATACCCATCAAAATAATAATGTATTGAATAACAATTACACCACGACATGGAGACGGTAATCCGTACGTACGCATGTATGGTGACATGTCATTCAATGGATGGATAGAATAATGAATATGGTTGTACAATATTAATAATAACATCACAATATATAGAAGATACTATAGTTATTATTTTTTAATGTAAATAAAAAATAAATAAGAAGTGGAAGAAGAATAGAACATTAAAGATGGTGGTGAAATTATTACCTCTTCTTCGGGTTCTTCATTTTGATTTGATCAAAAGGGCTCCATAAGTTGGCTTTATGACTAAAGTAAGGAATCTAGGATGAAGTGAGGGAATTTTAGAGGATATTTGTGTAGGTTTTGGCTGATCCAAATGGCTTTGAAGGTGTGACTTTGAGAGTATGGGGAGTGCCCTTTTTATAAGAGAGGTGAGGGGCACCTTAGGAAAATCTAGAAATATTATATTATAATAAAATAATTTTCGGTTTCTAATGGATCAAAAATGGACTATTTAAAGGATAAGGTGTATATGGGTTGAAAAACACTCAACAAATATCTTTTAGACAGTTTTGGGTCACTATATTAACTTTGTATTTTAGATTTAACTCTTCGTTAAATAGTTTGACATTTACCATGTCTCTTTGTATTATTATATTATATGGTTAATAAACATACTATATACTACCAAGAGAACCACAAGTGGTTCATTAATGATACACCTATCATTATATAAGTTTTTTTGGCCAAACCTTATATTTTTAGGAATATAATATCAATTAATAATATAATATTTTTTTTCAAAACTCTTTTATGTCAATTTTGACACAATTTGGTCTTTTGTTTTCTCTAAATTCATAATAGCTTTATATCATCGAAAAAAATTTATCTAACATACCCTAATATGTCATATTAACCTATAAAATTATTTTAATTCATAAAAAGTCTCAAATTACATTTATTTGGGTATTTATAATATCAATTATTTTAATATTTCATTAATTAGGTAATTACTGCATCACTATTATGTCATAAATAAATTAAATTATTTAATGTCTAAAAATTATAAATAAAATACCATTATGTAGGAAATCGTTTTTTATTTATAATTAAAATTTATAATCGAATTTATCTTATGTATATTCCTATATTAAAAATGTTTTAGTTATTAAACTTTGATTTTAACTCTTTTAACTCTTCTTTGAATTAAATAATAATAAATATCCTAATCTAATCCAAGTGGACCAAATAGGTTCATATTTTATTCCTATGGTTGTTTTTGGTCGAATTATACTTATCCAATAGAATTAGGACATGTGTTAAGGTAATAATAATATCATTTTTACCCTTAATTACCCTATTTAATTTCAATCGTGGTAAATAAAAGAAAAAATGTACTATTCACCAAAAATTATTTTTATCATATTGAACCAAATTTTACTCCTTGATATTAACCATGTCTCTAAGATTTTTTCAATTCCACTCACATAAGTGATAAAATTAAGTTTTATGTGAATTTTCAAATTCTCATAGGAGGTGGGTAAAAGACGGTGAAAAGTTCAATAAAATTTTAAATATCTAATATTATTAAAAAATGAATCCAATGAATTATATTGAACATATATAAGTATTATGTATCTATTCAGAACTAAAATAAATTTAAATAAAATAAATAATTATTTAAATAAATGTCTATTTTAAACAATATCTATGTGGTTTTCACTATTCATCAAAAATTGAAAGTTTTCTGATAAATATCATAAATTCACCCTAAGATAATTTGGATATTCCAAATTAAAAAATGAATTATATTTTATAAAATTCAAAACATTAAAGTTACATTTATTAATTTAAAATTAATTCCCGTTGTCAAAACCAAAAGGCATATTTTTAAGAAACAATATCTATCAAAAGATTTACACTTGTTTATATCCAATCTAAAAGTGAAATTACTTACAATGACCTGCATTGGATTAAATGGTGAAAACATAATCTATTTATACTTCCAAAACATTAAAATGTATAATTTAACACTATAAAATATTTTGATTAAAAAAGATGTTTTCAGTTAAAATATAGTATTTTCACTATTCACCCAAATATGAAAGTTATCAGAAAAACACGAAAAATTTATTGAAACAAAATTATCATGTCCCGATTCTAAAGAAGAAGTTTATTATGTAAAATAAAATATATAAAACTTTCAAATATAGTATTTAAAAGGGGTTCATCATTAAAAGTGGTAAAAGTGAATTTTTTGAAATAAATAATTCTTTTATCTGAAAAAAATGGATTTGGTATTACACTAGGTCTAAGAAACCCATAATATGGATTCTAAAATTATAAGGATTGTATATAGTTCAATATTCAGTTAATACTATTCATAACCGCTTTTGAACTTCTAGTTTGGTAATCATTTGTTGTGCTCGAACCCGATGTTTCATGTAGTGCAAGTTATCTAATTACATTAAAGAAATAGTGTACTATGAAATCTATGGGTATTACAAAATCAAATATAATAGAGAAGGAATCAACTTAACACTCGCCAAGAATGCACCCCCACTGTGCTCCCTGGTCTCCACATGCATCAGAACAAAGATCCCCATCAAAGTCTACTCATCACTAGACTTCCTTAAAGCCTACACTGGAACCCTACTGCTCAAGGCATCGAGCACCACATTACCATTTCCTGAGGTACAAACAATTTGAATGTCGAACCCCTATAAGTACCTGATCCAGCGATGTTGCCTCATGTTGAGGTCTTAATGCAAGAAGATATAGGCCAATCTTTTGTGATCAGAGTAGACCTCAAACATCTCCACAAATAGGTAGTGATGTCGTGTCTTTAAAGTATGCAACACCACTGCCAACTCTATGTCATAATTCAGGTAGTTTTTTTCATGTGGTCATAGTTTCCAGATCCATATGCCACCATGTGATCATCCTTTACAAGCACACACCCAAGACCCATACTTGAAGCGTCCTAATAGACAACATACCCCTTTCGAGCCCTTGGAAAAACCAGAATGGTGGTGGTATTCAAACTCCTATTTAGCTCCACGAACGTTGCCAAACATTCTGGGGCCTATAAAAACTTCAAACCTTTCTAGGTGAGCACGGTCATCGGTGAACCATGTTGAGAGAAATCTCGAACAAACCACCTGTAACGAACAGCCAGGCCAAGGAAACTTCTGATCACGAACACATTTTTTGGTTTCACTCATGACATGACCACACTGATCTTCTCGGGGTCCATTGAATCCCCCTACTCTGAGGTCACATTCCCTTGAAATTTTACCTCCCTAATCCAAAAAGTGCATTTGGTCAACATTGAATAAATGTGATGCTCTCACAAGGTGCCCAGAATAACACACAAGTGATGTTCGTGTTCTACCTTGAATCCGGAGTATACTAGGATTCCCAACACAAAAACCACTACATAGGAATCAAGATATTGATGGAACAACCTATTCATAAGTTCGATAAAGACCAATTGATAATTGGTAAATCCGAAAGGCATGACCAAATATTCAAAATGGTCATACCTGTTTTGGAAGGATGTCCTTGGGATATCTTCCTCTTTCAACCTGAGTTGAAGATAGCCCAAACGCAAGTCTATTTTTGAGAAAAACTCTTCCCTCTTCATGTAATCTAACAATTCAATTATTCAGGGAAAAGGTTACTTGTTCTTAATTTTTACCTTATTTATCTTCATGTAGTCAATGCACAACTGGAGGGATCCGTCAGCCTTTTATGCGAACATCATAGGAGAGGCCTAAGAAGAGACGCTCAAGAAAATGATTCCTTAGGATTCTATTCTATCCAGTTATATATTTAATTCCCTTAGCATGGTGGGGGACATGATATAAGAGGGAATAGATATCAGCTTTGTTCTCAATGCTAGTTCATTCGAGAACTCCACATCCCACTCCGGGGGAAAACCTAAAAAATCATCCGGGAATACCTCCAAAAATTCATTCAATACATGAGGTAGTAAAACATTAGTGGAAAGAACATTTCCCTCTAGTGCGAGTGACGATAAATAGAAGATAAGACTTCCCAACTCTTGGAGTGGAGGTCCTGTATGAGCCAATCGAGGATCCCATTCTCCACGAAAAACCTGACGACTCCCATCACGTGCTGTGAAAATCAATCACTGCCTATAGCAATCAATGTGTTCCTAGAAGTTCACTAGCCAATTCATGCCTGGTATTATGTTAAATATATCCATATCTAGGACAAAGATGTCCCACTCCATTACAATACCTGACACGGAAAGCGCACATGAGGGGCACCTAATACCCTTTTCCTTATTCTTTACAAACGGTGTCACCAACTCCATCGTGAAAGAAAAAAACTCAGTTGGAAAATTAAACATGTCAGCAAAACAGGAAGAAATGAATGAAATAGTGTTGAAAGTAACCAAAAGAGTAGAAACTATAGAATATGTTATCATAACGGTACATAGAATTTTTGATGGTCTTACCTATGATCCTGCTGGTGCCTGATCCACTTCATGGAGATGTCCAGTCTCTACCGAAGGATGCCCGCTAGTCTGTGATTGTACCCTAAACTGGATCTACGCAGAAGATAACCCATCCCTACCAACACAACCGCCAAATTGAGATCCCCTTGTCCTCGATGGCTCGGACTTTTTTGGCACTCCTCTCGAAACCACTAACCCTACCCCACTCAGAAGTGGACGTGCCACACCGCAGAAGCACTGAAAATGCCCCATACCTCCACACTGGTAATAAGGATTTGGGGGAAGTGTACATGCTAGTCAAATGTTCCCACACTGTTGGAACATGAACGATCTCACATTAGATGTTGCAGATGAAAACTGCCTGGAAAATTGGCCTGAACTGCCACCTCTTCTCTTCACCAATTCCTCTCTCTTCCTTTTCTTTTCTGAGGATCTTCCACTCCCCACTGCTGATATTGTTCCAGAGAAACCATCCAAAACATTCATGTCATTATCCACCATGCACTCCCTATCAATGACATTAGCATAGGTCCTTAACTTAAACAATAACACCTGGGTGTATATCTCTAGTTTCAATCCTTTCTCAAACCTTTGGGCCATCGCTAGTGCATTAGAGACGATTTTAGGAGCATACAGAACCAACTCAGCAAAACATTTGGCATACTCAGTCACATATAGATTCTCCTGAACAGGGTCTATGAACCCTCGGGACCTAGCATAATCCAAGACCTCATGGCAGTACTACTCATTGAAGATATCCTTGAAATCTCCCCATTGAATCTACTCATTCATCCCAGTCTGAAGTACCAATTCCCATCCCCTGTGGTAGGGACCCACCAACAGAAAGGATCCACATTTCACCCTAAGCATCTCGGGTGTATCCAGGAACTCGAACATGCACTTGATCTTCTTGATCCTTTACTCTTCTTTCAAGGATTTTATTCTACCTTGGAATGTGGGAGGCTTATTTTTCGGAACTCATGGGCGTTGTATTTTCTAGGACCGTTATCATCCTCTCTAACGGGATCTAGAGCATGATATGGTCCTAGTAAAAGATCCTAGAGACCCTAGACCATGACCTTGACTAGCCTCTGATCAATCTATGTGGGAGAACTCTCTTCAACTTCATCTCATGGGCCCATGGGAGCTTTCTGGGGAGGCATGTTGCTACATAATGATATAGTCACAAAAATAATAATCAATACCATAATTATTTATATTTCAATAATATACATCCAATATAACTAATCTAAACACATTACAATAACAAAATAAACAACTACTCTACACCAACCCGATGCCCACGTGTGGTCTACATCCCACACGTCTCACTGGGATGTGATGTCAAATACACAATTATAATGTACCATAGTGACTCAAGTTATTCCAAGAGAGGTGCAGGCCAAGAACCCTAATCTGATCTAAGACTCTATTTCCCAATAGTCCTTGGTCTCGTCTTTCCTGACTCATCCCAAATTAATAATATAACCCAATAACATTAAACCCATTTGATACCATTTTGTCATGAACCGAATCTGGTCACCACTAATACCAGCACCAAATCCTACCCATGATAAGGCCTGAAGGGTGTTCCCTATCCCCACGTGTAGTCACTAGTTCCTGGTTATCATGAATTAAGTTTTGGGAATGATTTACCTGAGTATGAATCCATAAAAGATTAAAAATATTCAATATTAAAAATATGATATTTCCATGACAAACATTACATTACAAAAAACAAGAACATAATACATTATTTTAAGTAGGGTACAAGAGGTCCAAATATAAATAAAAATAGTATAATGTCATCCACAATGACTCCACATGACAAGGGGCCATCACCCCCAATCTGTCTCTACAGCACTTCACTATCGGAGGGGACTATCAACCTGAACCTCCTTCACCCGAGGCCTTGAATTTACCTATGTCAAACATAATGAAATCTACTTACACCCATGTGGTGTAAGAAGGGTGTGATCTTAAGCCCAACAGTAGGCCGTCCAAGGATTCCAGAGATTATGAAATACAATGTTAAACATCAAGCAGTTTTAATATGTAAAGAAAATGGTGATAAATTCCAAGAAATGAAACTTTCAATTGAAAATTGTTTTCAAACTAAAATTTTCATAATGTTAACACAATAAAACATGAAATGTTATCTACTCTAAAGTACATCCAAATAAACCCTAATTCAAGGGTAAATACCACAAATATGATGGGCACCAAAATATGGAACACCCCTAGGAAACAAGATAGTCACGAGCCCTATGTACCTCATATCTCGGTGTAATGTATCCATGTCACAATCATTTCTCATGCACGTGCCACTATTAGGGAATATGACCACAACCTAGTGGTCCTCAAACATCACCCACATAGTTTAGTTAGAGTTTTCATTATCCATTTTCTCAGTGAAAAAGGAACACAACCCATCTGGTTCTCTAGCCGTACAAGTACATATCTGCCCACCTAGGTACCAAAGATTCCCCCTTTGTGCTCATAAAACACACATCCATTAGCATATAAAATACAAATAAAGTTCAAAAACATACAATACATTATCTATACAAACATTTTTCCATTTTAAACACACATGGAAAAACATTTTGAGTTTCAATGAAACAACTTCTCAAAATATTACATTGTTTTCCCCCAAAACTCTTTGAAACCTCCACTTTACAAATTATGTGCACACTTTTATGTAACCAAAAAAATAAGATTTCAACAACCTTTAATGAAACCAAAAATTCTGTTATGGGGTAGCCCCATTTTAATCAAAAAGTTATATCTTTTAAAAAACCCCATTTTTAACACAAACATGGAACTTAAAGTCCATTTACTTCATAAAAATCATTTAAACAAACTTTCACAGCAACAAAAAAAAGGGAAAAACATTACAAACATGGTTTCCATCCATAATAAAGCTCAATAAAATCAACCAAATAATTATAGGGCTTCCCCAATTGAACCAATTAATGATATATAAGAAAAAAAACCCCAATTTCACCTAAAATTTGCACATAAAATTAACTTGTATTAAAAACATCAATAAAACCTATTTTTTCAGCAATAATCAAATGAAATAAAAATTGAAATATAATAAACATAGAACCTATGTCACAAATATTTCATAAAAAATGAAATCACCTACCAAAATAATGAAAACCCTTGAATCTTTGTGTGAAAACCAAATCGCACCATCGCCGCTCCAAGAGGGTCCTAGATCAAGCCTAAAACCAAAAAAAGAGGCCAAGAAAACTAGAATAAATCCTAGGTTATAATCCCCACGTTATGTACATATAAAAATAAATAAGAGTTGGAATAATAACTATGAAAAAAGAAATAAAACATTTAGCAAACGGTAGAAAGAACGAAGGTGACCCACTTACTTGAGAGATCTTGGAGAAATTTCCCCAAATACACTAGTAGATGAATTTAAAACCCACAAAAAATTAATGTGAGGATTGAATATGTCTGAGAATTTCATTTTAGAACTAAAATGGGAGAAGATAGTAATAATTGAATGAGTTATGAAGGAATAAAATTACCACTTTAAATCTGGATGATTTAAGAAACCCTATGAAGTTCAGCCCTAATTCGTTATGCATGTGAGATCCAAAGTGGGGGAATGGTAATGGGAGCATGCTTGGGTTCAGTGTACTCAGGTGAGACATATAATCCTTAAAAAACCTTAATATTGAATAAGATATTAAATAAAAAAATATTTTTTAAAAAATGGAAATGGGCTTTTGGGGTAGCCCAATTCCTTAAATAAAAACCCAAATCCACCATTATTATAGATTCCTAAAGGGTCGAAATTGAAATGGTGGTGTTAATTGGTCAGGGGAGGCCATTTTAGACGTGTAATATGTGAAAAATATAAAAATTTAAATAGTTATAAAAAAACAAAATTGGTTTTAAAATCTAGAAATGGGCTATTAGTTTGGCCCAAATTTTGAAAACTCACCCTTTCTTCCAAAAATGCATGGGAAACCCCCAAAATAATGCATGAATGGAAATTAAAATTAAATTTACATTTAAAAAAGTCATGGATGTGACAAAAAAGTGTAATTTTACCAATAAAGATAGCATTATTAATATAAAAACATATAGTAGAAGAAACTAAGAATAAAAATAAGAAGTTCAATATGAAACATTAAAACTCAAAGATGGTGTGATTGAGTTTACAAATAATGCATTACATCATCATTATTATTTAAATTGAAACCCCATGAAATGTGGAACATGGGATGTATTTTTTAAATCCTAAAGATTTAATAATTAATTACTATGAATAAAATAAACATTGGATATATACACCACAAGAAACAATATAAGTGATGAATATAAATCATGTCTAAATGAAGAAAAATTGAGATTCATAATCATTTTCCTTTAATGATTCGTATTTGAACGTGATGTATCCATGTGTAAAAATACAATAAATACAATAATCACATATTTTATAAACATATTAATACCTTTAACAATGTATAAAATTTATTTATAATCATTTATTACTAATTTATTTTGTCATTGTATTTTATTTTATTAATTTTTTGTTATCGGTTTCAATTGTTTCTTTGTACAAGTTACATTTTGGAGATGTTAATTCTTATTTATATATTCAAATTAAATCATTCTGAGATAATTATTGCTTTATTAATTACTGTTTTATAATAATATATATTTTTCTAATTTTATTTCATTCATATTTAGGTTATGATTTTTGATAATGAAGTTGTTAGAGATCTTATTTAATTGATTTATAAGGAAACAAAGAGGTAAACTAATAATAAGATTAATAAAATTTGAACAATTAAATAATCAGGAAAAATCATTATTTTCCCACTATATTATTTTTATAACCATATTTTTATATTAATTTTCATATAGCATAAAAATTTATTGCATTGTTTATATATTTTTTTAAACCTACCAAAATGAAAACATGTTATATTCTATGTGTGAGTATAGTAATGAATGTGATTCCATTCGAATAATAGAATTATTATATAATCATAATAGTATTATTATGTTTTTTATAAGGTTTTGAATATTTTTATAAGAATGTTTGATAAATAATAAAATAATATAGTTATAAATAAAATATTTCACTTTTTTGCATGCGATGGTTTGCATGTATGCACAGGTGACATATTATTTTTCTTATAACATAAAGCTGGTAAGAATATGTTTATGTTTTAAGGTTATTCATAACTTTTTAAATATCATAATTATTTATCAAATACCCAATTTCATCCATATTTCTAAAGTTGTTGTGGAAAAAACCATATCTCGTATCGATGTTGTATTCTACACATAACATTAAGAACATTTTTGTTTCCCAAAGTTGTGATGAAGGTAAAATTTATATTTCATTTTAATAATATCATTTCACAATATTTTTAATAAGTATATTATAATAAAATCATTGAATTTTTTTCACATAATGAAAAACAATTTATAGATCTCTGTTAGAAACATTACCTCCCACTATGGATGTTCCCCCTTGGGTAACACCTTATGGCTCTATATCATGCTCTTTTGGAAAGAGAAGGATTCTAAGAGATGAGGATATATTTTTGGAGACATGAGGGATATGTTTTATAGATAATTATTTATAATAATTTTATCAAGGAAATGAATGATATCTCATCTAATAAGTAATGGAAATTTTATGTTTTTAAATACACATTACCTTTTTAAATAATACCTGACACAATTCATGAATAAATGGATCCAAAAGTTGTGTATATGTAAATATATGATGATATAATGTCTATGAATTCTAAACCATTAATTTTTCACATATTTTAAACATGTTTCATGACTTTTTACAAATAAATATTTTAAATTTATCCTTTTTGGTTTATTCCCTGGTAACTTCTTATAAAAAAGTAATTTATATATTAATTAAAATATTAGTTGACCAGTACAACTAATTTTTTATGTTATAAAATGAAATTTAATCTTCATATATATTAATTTAATATATTAATAATAGAACATTATATTTTATATTAAAATGATTAAAATATTTAATACCCACATTGTAAAAAAAATTGTTTTCTGCATTAAGTGTCTATAATATTATTTAGTATTGATTATATAGTTAATAAGTGATAATATATTTATTTATTGGGTTAAAAAATTAGAGAATATTATTTTTAATCTATTAATTTATTTAAAATGACAAAAATAAAAAATACTAATAAAAAATTATCTGAATATAAATAATTCACCATTATCATGGCCATTAACATTAATCATAGAAATTATACATTTCTTCATAAAAAAGGATTTGAACATATTAAATTATATTAAAATGTAGATAAAAATTATTTAATCTAACTTTTTTTATTTAATTTCTATAAATGATCAAAAATAATTTTTTATATAAGACAATGAAAATAGTTTTGTTTCCAAAATATTAATCATGGGTTTTAAAATGTTAACATATTATATTTAATGAACTATTTGACTAATTAGATATATTTTGGGTATAATAAAAATAATTTTAATTTTTAAGCAATACATAAATCATTATATAGTAATAAAACATAGAGTATTTGTAAAAATAAAATAAAATTTGGGTTTACCTAAAATACAGTGTTTTTAAATAAAACCCCAAAAAATGACTGTATGATAATTTTGGTATGTTGTTTCCATAAATAAGACGAAATATATCAAAATTAAAAATATAAAAATATTAAAAATCACTTTAAAATTGAAATACGAAGTATAATGAAAATCAACTTTTATAAATAGTGACATCTATAAACATTAAGTGTTGTTCAAAGAAATTTCCTATAAATTAAAAAATTAATTATTATTAAAATATTAGTTAATATTGTAAAAAAATATTATCGAAAAAAATAAAATTTTAAATGTTTTTTATTAAATATATTATGATTAAATAAACATAACATTTAGGAAATTATTTAATTTTGAAATAACAATATTTAATTTTTCCCTCTAAATGTACGAATTTTTATTTGATTAAAATATTTCAATTTACTACAGGATTGATTATTATTATAATTTAATTATTAATATTTATCTAATATGTCAGGAATAATTTTATATTAGTGTTTATTGTGTAAATAATATTTTAAAAATATTATTAATTTAGAGAAATATATATTAGAAACTCCTAGGGATTTACATCCCCCCTAACTAAATTTATTCCTACTAATTTAAATTATATCATACTAATTTAAATATCTAACGATATCTAAAATATAATAATAAATATATATATATATTATAATGTGATAAAAATAATTAAATTTTAGAATATATTTGGAAATATCTCTTTTTCATCATATAAGGTTAATATAATAGTTGATTATTCCAAAATAATTTGAGCTAAACATACCCTATGATTAGGTATCACAACAACTATAATAAAATTATTTTTCCATGATAGACCATTTTTATCCATAGAATAATTGATCAAGATACTTTGGAATGAAATATTAATTGAGATTCATCTATTTCATTGATTAATATGGATTCTTTGTGGAGATATAAAACAAATTAACAAAATCAAATAAAATTAAAGGAATGATAATAAGAATTTAATGAATCATAATACCAAAAATAATGACTTATATAACTATACCATGGATACAATAATGATACAACTAGGTGATTTTGTTTAGAATTCAATAGTTAATTGTTGGTGAAAACACCAACTAGATTAGTCATCTGATAATATTGATTGAAGATTAAGTATACCAGGGATGACATAATTATCAACATCTACTTAAATAGTTTTCTTTGCATAGAAATTTCCTTATTTCTAAGTTCCATTAGTATTTTATTGTCTCTAACATCATTATTATTTGGATTGGTGTACTGTTTATCATTGTTAAAGAATTCCTCAAATCTAAATCATCAAATTTCAAGAGGATTCGTATGGAAAAAATATGTTCCTCAATTTTATTAAGTGAAAACATCATTTTTATGTTGTATCTTACAACCCAATTCCATCATTTATCAATGGTAAAAGATTTTCATGTTCTATTGACATATTCTCCTTCATTCCACTTCCTATATTTTTTCAATGAAAAGATAGATTCTTCTATCCTTGATCATATTAATCACAAGATCTTCCCTAAGAATCCATACTTCTATTATTTGGCGGAATTATAAAAATAAAAATTATCATTTTAACAATAATAATTAATAAAATATGTTTTTTATAAAAATATTATTTCTCACTGTAATATTTATTGATTTATTTTCCTAGTTTTGAAAATCATCATGTTTACTGAGGAATTTATCTTTAACATGGTTCTTCGAGCCTCATCCATTACTAAAAAAATGGTCAATGTGAGTACTGAATAATTAAAATAATTATATAATTATAGGAAATAATCTTAGTAATAACTCATACATGATGTTTATTACTCTTTTCAACCTTCACATTATCTTTCTGTTCAACATAAATAACTCTAGGTTTAATCTATAATTTTTGGCATTTGTTCTCTCAAAAATCATTGACCTAATCCCTTAAGATGAAAAATAATTCATATGTTATAGTAAAGAGAATACTATTTAGAAAATTATATCCCTTGTGAGTATCTATTTAGGTGTTTAGTTTTAGGTAAACTAATTTTTCACTGAGTGATAATTTATTTAATACTCAAATATCATTTTTGGGGTGATTACCCATTAGTTTATCTGTTCCACAACCATATCCACATTCCAATATCTATAGAGGCAAGTAATTTCTTGGAAACAACACAATATATACATTACCAAAAATTCTTAATGATATCATATACATGAGAATATCCCTTATACTTTTCCATTGGTATTTAAATATAGTTAACTTATCTTATCACCCAAATGTACTCATTAATATTTTAAAATATAAATAATCCCATCTCGGATACCGATTTAGGTTCTATAGACCCACACTCCTATGTTTGAAGTAAAATAAATTATTCAAACTATTAATTTTTTACTAAATGAGATGAACCATGATATACATATTTAGGTTTTATATCATTTCCATAAGTCAAAAAAATTATAGCATAAATTATCTCCTATTCCCAAAAATGTAATGTCTAATGTCATTGAGAACTATCTATATAGGAAATTTATTCTACAAAACGTGTGAAAATACCTATATAATTGATTCACATTGTACTATCTTATAAACTTATTATAATTTATAATCATCTTTATAACATAGTTAAAGGAAACCTAATAATTGGGGATCTCAAACACTTTTTAAAGAAAAATTTATCACCATATCAATATGGGATAAATCAAAATCATATTATAAAACATGTATGGGTAGAAATTTCTTATTATAAAAATTATGGAATAGAAATAATTATCTAGAATTTATGATAGAAATAAATGTAATCTAAAATGAAAAAAAATATACCATTGAAAAATTTGTGGAATAATTAGATAATAAACATGATCCATATAGCATAATCCTAAGAACATTTCCTGGAGATTTCACAAGCCCGTAAAATATAGTTTATAAAAGATACTTCGTATAAACATAATAAAATGGTATTATAATTTAGGGATCATATCCAAGAAGGAAAACCCTTTATATTATAATAATATTAATGAAGTATAACCATTTAATTTTTGAACACATATAACAATTCCCATTCTTCATTATCTCTGAGATATAAAAATTAATGAACGCATTATAGGGTGATATATGAATCCACCCATCAACCATCCATATATATGGGTACCACATGAAAAAAATAATTCATCACATCATAATGAACCCATGAAATGGAAAATGGGTTTAATAAAATTTATGAATGATATAACAAAAATTAAACTCAAGAATTTAAATAGTTAATAGTCAAAATGAAATGATGGAAAAAATGTACTATATAATAACATTTATACTGTGACCCATGAAAAATAATTTATAATTAATCCAATCATTATATATAATGATGAATATGGTTATAAAACTATAAATGGGATTCTTATAAACTATTCCAAAAATCTCAATGAAGTATAAATAATAGATCTCATTAAAAATAATTTTCAAAAAGGTAAAGTTAAAACCATTATATTCATTTAGTTTTAGAAAAAAATTAAAAAATTAAATCATATAAAATAACATTAGCATTTCAAAAAAATTGAAGTGAAAAATTCACAAGAGCTTTACTTTTTTAAAATAATATTTAATATTGATTTCTTTAAAAATACATAAAGTTTTCAAAAAGGTGATGTGAATATTTTTTTAATAAATGTAATATTAAAAATAATATTAAATAATTGATATTTAAAAATACATATGTTTTTCAAAAATCACATTTTATTATAATATTTTACTATTTATTATCAAGGGGTGGAAACCCTTTCAATTATTTTAAAATACAATTGTTGAAACCCAAAATCATAATACGAGATTATGAAACATACATTTGAAATGTGGAAAATTGAAACGTAAATGTCGAATGAGATAACAGAAATTTGAGTTTTGGAATATTTTCTTCAACATTGTCTGGAAGAGAATATATATACCTAGTTGTAATAAAACATATTTAGAGGGTATAAGAATTGTAATTAAAAATGACATACTATTATTGTGAATAACTTTATCAAGCGAGAGATTTGTATAAAAAATTCAATTTATATATAGAGAATTTTAAATTTTACTATCACCCATTTTGGTTTATCAAAAATATATTTGAAGTAATAAGTTCACGATAAAACATTATAAATCAACAATAGAATTTTTAAGACAATAGAAAACCCCTTATATCATCAACTTATATCATATTAAAAACCCGAGAAAGGAAAATCATGATATGGATTGGAAAATCCCTTAGTATGTATAAATATTCATGATAAATTGAATACAAGGATAGTATATACACAATTTTATGTTGAATGAATTTTTGAATATGTATCATATCTAAATGAAGAAAGATGTACATTAAAAACCCATTACCTTTAATCACAATTAACCAAAGAAAATCTAAAATCCAATATACTAGAAATAACTATCATAATCACATATTTTACAATCATATTTACAACTTTATCCTTTAATAAATGTCATTAAAAATTATTTATTTCAAAAAAATTATTTCAATATACTATATTTTCAATAACATGGGTTATTTTTTTTACTTGACTGTTTAATGTTAGTTTTATAGTGGCAATGTTTGTACATATTTATAGATTCAAATTTAACATTTATTATATCGCTAAAGGAGCTTAAAAACATGTTTTTTAATGACTAATAATGTTTCATATTTATTTTCATAATTATTTTGTTTATGATTTTTAATAATGAAGTTGGTGGTGATGCTATTTTAGTTCTTCATAATGAAAAAAAGGTGGTACACAAACACTATGTTTAATAATGGTATAACATTTATAGAATCATAAAACAAAATATATTTTATATTTAATTACTAATATAAACATTATATTTGTTTATATAGTCATCCCTGATAGAAATTTATATTGTTTTTCATGTTGGTGTATATCGACGTTAACAAGAACATGTTAAAATCTATGGGTGAATAAGATAAATAAAGTGATTTACTTATAATAATATCATCATTATAGAATAATAATGATGTTATTTATACTGTTTTTAGTTTTTAATACTTTTAAAAGAGATTTAAATAACTAAAAACCAATAGATTGAAAAAATAAATTTTACACTTTCATGGGGGTATTATTTTTCACGTATACATGGTATACATGTTCCCTTAACATTTAGGATATAGGAATTGTTTTATATTCTCAATTAAAATATAATAATTATAAATTTAATTCCCTCATTGAATAAAACTTTGAGGAAGCTATAAAAAATGGATCACATCAATTATAGAGGTGGTAGTTCTTACATAACACAATAGACATTTTTATTTTCATATGTTTGGGAGGAGGGTATAGAATGAATATTATATTTTTATAATAAAATTTTATCATATTTTTAATACTTATATTATCATAAACTATTGAATACAATGGATTTTTAGTGGTATAGGAGTAAAATAATTAAGATAGCTTAGTTGAGTATATTACCTGTAATACCCTATGATTTTAGAAGAAAGACATTATGATTGACTTTGTGTATGACATGAAACACCAACCCTAAATGAACCATGAAATATTATAATTCAAATGTGACCATTACAACCTACTTTTAAATTGGTTGGTATGATTATTATTACTTAATTTTTGAAATATATATATATATATATATTAATTTCAATCAATATATATGTATTGATTGATTCTTTTGAAATAATCACCCAATTTTTAGTAAATCCATCTTATTCGTCAAAGATATGTTTTCTTTAGAAATTGTCTTTGTACTAAACGAATAATATAAATATTTTTTGGATGTTATTAAAATTTTAGTTGATTAAATTAATATAATATTCGAATTACACATATAAAAACTACATATGGGGGAAAGTTTTGTATATTTTTTGAAAATATTGATTTTTCAATGAATAGTAAAAAATTCTTATTTTTATTAAAAACTAAATATTACTTTATAATATTTACAACATAAAAATATATTTTTCATATGTTTTAAATTTTAATTATTTACTTTTTATTTTTATCAAACCAATTATTGTTTTTCAAATTCATTTTTCACACGAATTTAGTATAAAAATGGTTTATATTTTAAACATTCATTTTCTAAAAAACCATTTTCATCACATTTGGGTGGCTTGATTTTTAATTAAATTGTTACATGTATTTATTTTTAAATTTCATAATTTTATTCCTTATTTCAAATCATGAGTACCAAAATTTTGTAAATAGGTTCATTTTACTTTTTAGTCAATATGAATAATAGTCATAGTAATTTTTGTTACCATGATAATGGGTAATTAAGGTAATTAAGAGTTAAAAATAATATGGAAAGGACTATAAAATGACCCAATAACACGGATTAATTTTATTTTGTGAGGTAATATCATCCATTATAATCCAATATTTAGTTATATGTCCATTTGTTCCATTTATGTTTGATTATGAACATTATAATAAAATATATAAAGAAATGTAAAAAATGACACAATCTAGTTTATAATAAATATAATATTTTAATATTGGGAATAAACAAAATATATATTATGTCATAAATATTAATTTAAAATATAAATTATTTATCATCATCATTATAATTTGTTTTCAAGTTTTACTAAATAAATAATTTTCTTAAATGCCTACACAATATTGACCAAATAATTATTCAATTAATGAAAAAATCAAATTTATGATATTAATAATATTAATATTAATATAATTTAATATAATTAATTTGAACTATGATCTATATATATATATGAAAGTAATAGGATTGGAATGTAATTAAATATTTGGTTCGAATTTCATTTGTTTTATTGATTTTATTTAATTAAAAGTAATATATAATTCTAAAAACTGACAATAAAAATAATTTATAACAAATAATATTTTATTATGTAAATTGATCAGTATACGGTATATAATATAAACCATGTTCCATTTATGGGACTTCTTCTATTTATAGAAACATTAATGACCAAAAAATAGTAAGACAACTTATCGTTACAATAAGTTTGAAAAGGATCAGTGTGGGTTAAAACCAAAAGATAGGGGTATAAATGTTATGTAAACATATAAAAAAATTATTTTATATGAAATTTTACACTCAGAATAAACATATATTCTAATTCTATCTATTTGGATCCATTTCAAAGTCAAAAATTAATTTATATTAAATTAATATTTTATAAAATTCCAAAAGTTCCCCGCCCCTATCTTATAAAAAGGAATCACATATTCCTTTTAATTAACAATTCAAAAGAGATTTGTTTAAAACAAGGTATGACCATATCCATTAATAAAGTCAATAACCATGTCACATATGGCTTATTAATTTTATAAAACTAACTTTATTGGTATTTAGGTGTTTTGGAAAAGTGGTTGTCTGAAGAAGAGGTATCATTATTAATAGAGCATTTCTATTTTTTCTTCTTCTTCAAAATCATCAAAATATTCCTTAACCATTATTATATATTAAAAAAATGTGACATATAATTATATTTAATTATTTTAATTTTATAATCTATATCTATATACAACATCCATCAAATTGAAATGGAATTCCACATTTGTGTGTACGATAAACTACAACCTTTTAGACCAATATAATTTGTTTTCTATCACCACATCTCATTGATGGTTTTAATTAATTAATTAATAATAGTAAATGATATTAATAATATTTTTAGCATTTTTAAAATATAATATATAATTTAATTTCATACCATTCTATTCCCTGAGAAACGATAATGTTGGTCATGTGCGAATTTGGATTACCACCTATACGAAGTGTTGTGATTGGTTTTTCATCACCATATAACTTGGTTGATATTTGTATGTATATTTAATAAGGTAATATTATATTTATTTTATAAAAAAATTAAATTTAAAATAATACATAACCTTTTATGTACTGATCATTAAAAAATTGAAATGTTACTCATGCGTAGATACGACCTTCCAGCTTCATGATTTTAGCTTAGTACAATTTTCATAACAATATTTAATGGTTGTATTTAAAATTATAATTTATATATAACAATAACAATATTGTATTTATTAGTATAATATATATGATGGAATAATTTCCCTTTTGACCATGGTAATCATAACGAATCCATTTTCAAATTATCAACTAATGGTCCCCAAAATACCTGACACGGTCATGGCTGATTATGTAATTTAATATGTCATTATAGTAAATAAATAAATATTTTAAGAATAATTAATTAACCTATAAAAATTAAATGAAAAATAAAATAATTTATATGAGTTTATTATAAATATTTTTAAGGGAATATATAGAGAACTAGACTCGATGTAAGTAATTTTGTCTAGTTTACTTTTATTGAGGCATGTTTTATTTTTATGAACCTAATTTCTTTTATATGGTTTATATAGTAATATTTTATTTTTAATATCATTAATCCATCTCAAATCATGGAGTCTAATGTTTCTATTTGATTTATTTCATCCTAGGATATTCGACTTGAAAGATATCGAGTGGTAAAGGGTTTCTTAACAAAATTTCTTATCCATGGTTCATAACCCTTTTTTGACACTATTGTACATTCATTATGTGTTAATTGATATATTAAGTGTTTTATCATATATTTATAATCTCTTTTGAATTTAAATTTTTTACACATAATCACTCCCTTATTTAATTATCAATTCAATGATATGTTCTTTGTAAGGGTAATTTGTCTCGAATTCTCTTTCTTAGTGAAAAATGATTATGATATCTTATTATAATCATTTTTGAGGTATATATACACTCCATTTTAAATAATATATTTTTAATAATGTCTCTTCAATAAATTTATTCTTTTATTCGTTGTTAATCTTATGTAATAAAAAATAAAGAGTTATGTATGTTGAATATACTTTACGTTACAATATCCTTTCTTTATTAGTATGATTTTATTGAAATTTATTCTATCAAAAATTATATTATAATATTTTATAGAACAAAATCTCTTTTATTCTGATATAGGTATGAATGTGGTTCACATTTTGAATTTAAATTTCCACCCTTATTGACTGAATAAACATCAAGAAAGTTGTTTGTAGGGGATTCTGATCTGGTATCTTCTTTTTGGTCACGAATTTATCTCTTCCATATCCTTATTTAATAAAATGTTTTCCAAAATGACCTTTTATAAAAATAAATATTTCCTAAATAAATTTTTAATGTTATTTAAACTACTTTTAAACAGCTTTAAAAGATGAATTTTTAAACATTTTCTATATGGGACATCTTTAGACACTCATTTACAAATTGTTTAAAAATAATTTATATTATTATCATTTACAATATGAATGAATTCTCATACCATATTGACCATTACTTTTTGGAATGATTAAATTATTTTTTTAGATGTTACATTAAATAAGAAAATATATATAAATATTTAATTATTTTTTAGTTTTTAAAAGTTATTTTTAATGTGAAAAGGAAATTTTCATCAAGAATGTTTTTATTGTTTTTTAATGTTATTTTTTATCTTCAATACAGAAAACCCTTGATGTTTTTTACTCTACCCTAGGTACAATTTGAAATGATACCATTGTAAGTCTTCCATAGGATGGAATATTATTATTTAAAAGAGATTGTTTGGAAAACCATTTCTTTTCCATGTGTTAATCAAGTTATGAAATGATTTCTCCATTTAATATATATTAAAAGACTGAATTTTCCACAATCAATAAATTTTATTTGATGTTTAGATACCCTTATAATATCTCTTTTTTCATTAAATTAAACAATTCCTTCTATTATTCTTGGTAATATTTGTTGTGAATTTTTTTTAAAATAAAATGGATTTTTAAAATCTGAATGTGATTTATAAACTGCCATAAGTATTTTTATAGGGTTTTATCTTGATTTTGTACTTAAATTTTTGTTAATGATTGATCCCCTTTATAACCCATGTGTGAGTTGGATAAATCTTATTATAAGTGTTGAGTGACATTATACCTATCAGGTGAGTCTGATATAGCTTATATGATGAGTGAATCTAGATAGTTGTCCAATGTAATTAGAAATGATTATAAACTCCTCAAATCCCAATTGGAAGTTAGTTGTATGGAAATTCCAATTTTAAGGGTTCTGTAATGGTTCTATTTTTTATGATTTCCCAAGGTACCTAGACATTATATTTATGCTTGATAATGGTTATAAAGGAGACCTTAGATCAGGATTAATATCATATTTCCCATGATTATTGATTCTAATGACTCTTGAATTTTTTAATGACTTGTTCCATGATTTATGAGGTTGGTATTTATTGTCATAAATTTTATTTTTTTATTCTCATTCACTATGATTATTTCAACATACCCTTGTACTAACATTACTATCATGGATGAAATTTATTTTTTAATTCTTATGTTTACCCTGAATGAGCATTTTAGGTCACCCTAATTTTGTTTCCTTTTCACCTGGTTATGAAAAATAAAGAATAATTTAATGTTTTTAATTTTTTGTCCAATTATGTAATTTTACTGGAGATGTTGATGAGTTGATATAGAATATGGGAAGCTAGTTATAGTGGGATAAACACTCTCTTGAAGTCATGAGTGTCACTTTTATGAGTTTTATCATTTATCTAAAACACTAAACCAAAATATTCCTCTGGTATTTAAGTGATCCAATATCACCGTTACATTTATTAAGGATCTAAAGAGAAAAATTGGTTCGCAGTTATTAGTATCAATGATATAAATGTAAGATTTTTTTTCAGCATCTGATCTGGGTGTGCGGTTTTGTGGTTATTATTGTGTTCTCAAAGCATGGCTTGAATAACAATATATTTTAGTATGTTTTCATATGAAATTATATTATGAGTTATAGATTCCATAATTTGATTTAAATATTAATATTGATCATATGGTCTATGTCTTATACAATAATTTTGATGTTTTATTTGATGGAATTTTAAGGTGAGTAATAATATTTTGCGATAGGTTTATTCAGTTGTGGTACATATAACACTTAGGTTTAAGATGATGTATTATTTGAGGATGGAAGGTAGAATTATATTTTGGAAGTATATATGATCTTAATGTGAGTTTATGACAATTCAGGTTGTTTACGGAAATTAATATCATATTTTAAAGATTATATGATTAGGGTATATTCATTTTTAGGTATATGAAATAGTGGGTGACTTGTGTTATTTAGAGGTAAATATTAATTTTTTTCATGGAATAATGTGTTATTATATATTTATAATTGTTGGGTTAAAATATTAGTTAAGAATACATTGGATAAGTTTAATTATAACTATTTGTGTAATGATTTTGTTTCAACATTGGTTGTTACTATTAAATTTTTTATATTAATGTACTTTTTATTTAAAAATTTATTTATACATTTTTGGAATTTTCATATTCTATGATAAATAAATTTATTTAGGTGAATTTATATAGATAGGAGGAATGTATTTCTATTATCTTAAGCATTATGTGATTTTCCAGACGTTGATTTTGGTTCTTTATGTAGAATGGAATTCATATGAAAATATCATAATTTGAATAAAAAAGTAAATTTCATTGAAAATATATTAAATGGTGAAACTATGAATTAAAATTATGTATATATCCACATTTTCTTAGTTTATATAGTGAAATAATTATTAAACTCTAGGAAAATGACCTTGAAACAAAATTGATATCATATTATCTACATTCCTGATGAATCGATGGTTCTTTTTTACACTTGGTTTATGGTTTTGTGGTTGTTGATATTATCTTAACCATTCATATTCTAATTATTAATGATCTTTTTTAATCTCCCTCATTTTTTAAAAAATTAATATTTGTTCCAAGGTACATAGTTTCACTTACCACTTATATTTTACTATTTGTGAAACTACAATGTGCTATCTAAAATGACATTCACAATTCACTTTATATACTTTAAAGATTTTGATGTATTAATCCATTTTACTATGTGAGTTTTAAATAATTTAACATTAAAATTTAAAAGTTTTCTTAACTGATATCAAGATAAAAATTAAGAGGATTAAAATTTTTAAGGAGTTTAAAAACCGTGAATTTTTGAATGATAATTATTTCTAGAAATATGTGTTATATTTTTCACAACAAAACCATGTTTTTTAAATGTTATGAATATAAAGTGAAATTTTACCATCTTGATTCAACCTCTGTATGGCCATTGGTCAATTATGATCATCGTACAATATGACTATTTGTATCTATAATCTTGATAATAATTTTAACATTATCATTAGAGGTAATAAGTAAATATTTGGAAAAGGAAGATTGATAAAAAGGAGGATTCAATAGCATCAAATAGTAGATTCATTATCTTTAAATCTTATCTTTCATAACTTTATAGGGAGTAATCGTCAATGGGGTTCACTATTGACCAATCCCAATATGATATTTATCAGGTGATTCTTGAACGAAATAAAAAATTGGAGAATTTCATGTTAGTTGAGATTACCACTCAGTCAATGTTAGTAGAGGATCCCCACAAAACTACCACAATTGCACACATTAATCTTAGGGAACATACAGGTGTAGTAAGAGGTTATGTGTCAATTTTATTGTTACTTAATGTTTAATTACATATTATAAATAAAATAATTATTCCTTTATATCTATTTTAAGAATAGTTTACCATAATTAAATTGAGATTGAATTTGATATATTGATTTTTCAGTTACAGATTGTAATTTTTAGAAAGCTATAAATTATTAAAATAAAATATGTTATTGTTAATAATTTTTATTTTGTTAAATAATATAATAAAAATAGTCTTTTTTATTATAAATGATAAAATACATTTATTTTTTCAAGTGTTGGAAATTTTAGTATGCATTTTCAATATGATATTATTTTAAATAAATAATGATTTTTATATTTTAAAGATAATATAAACATTTTTATATAATTATTATGGTGATATAAATATAATTTTTTAAATAATCACATGTAAATTTTGTTACGTTGAATAAATGAGAATTTTATAATATACATTATTTATTTTGAAGAGTAACAATACAGTTTGAGTTTTTCAAAATGTTTAATGACATAATAATTATATCATTTTTTAAAAATAATGAATGAAAATACATGAAATAATTTTTTTACTATATTAATATCCGGTATTTTAATATATTTTCATCAATTTAAAAATATATTATTTACATTTTAAATTCTAAAATGGAATCATTAACACTAAAATATTATTTTTTTGAGAAATATAATTTTCATTTCTAAAATAAATTATATAAAATGATGGTAGACTCTTGTGGATTAAAATAACATTATAGGTTTATCTAGTGTCCAATACCATAGAAACATACCATTTTCACGCCCATGGGTTCTCATTTACCACTACCATGGTGTGAAACTCCTTTATATAAAAATTAATAAACAAATCATCCAATTTTTCTAAAAATATCATCCCATTTATCCATTTGAATTCACTACCATTTCATATTCCATGATGATTTTTTAATTTTACCTCCCAATGAGTCCTCCCAATGTGTCCTCAATCCCACATGGTACTAATCTTCATGTCTTAGGAACTACTATTCTATGTAAGGGAAATATCCATTTATCATTTCCATGGAAATTCCATCTTTATGTGGAATTTCATTTGAATTTAAAAACTATATTCTTCCATCCAAATTTTTTTATACCCTTACTTTATTAAGATAATTTTATTAATTAGATACCCTTGTCCACTCTCTTTTTTCCCTTTTCTAAAACCATGCTTTATACCAGTTATTCATCTAATATTACTTCAAAAAATTCGGTTTTCCCCTCAATAAATTTCCTTTTATTTTTTTTATCAGAATACCCAAAAAACATTGTTTTTATAGATATTAAACAAGATATATAAATTATTTATTGTATTCTTGAATTTAAATACATAAAAATCTCATTCTATTTCTGTGGGTTATAAATGAAATAAACATTTTGTCTTTAATCACATTTATGATGTCGGGATTTTTATATCAAACATGTTTCTCCAACTATCCACAGGTTATTTATAAAAATATTAATTATGATCTATTTTTATGATAATAATTATGATATATTATGTGTGAACCCTGATAGTGCTATAATTATGATGATAATGAAATTAATCTCTAGAGATAAAATGTTTTATGATACCTTGGATAAAAACTTTGGTAATTTTTATGACATCTAAATGAAAACTCCTGATGATATTCTTATGAATGACCCACCTAAATTTTGTATCCACATTTCTATGTTATGAATAAATTACTTTTTGTTATTATATATTTAATTTTTCTTTTCTCAAGAATTTATTATTTTCCTCATTTTCTTATTGATATTTCTTCCTGATCACATGTAATATATTTATATTATTTTCCTTTATAGTGCTTTGTGGTATCCCTTTTTTATATATGTCACCATGTTATGATTCATTGTAAAAGGATATTTAATGAACCAATTAAGAATAATTTCATGTTGTTTGTAAAAATGTTTTATGTTATCATAAATTATTTACCTCTTTTTCCAAGAAACTAAACTTTAAAAGGTCCTCTATTTATGCTATATGCTATGTTAATGAAACATTTTTAAAATAAAATATGGGATTAAATAGTTCATGTCAAAATAAGGATTTGTTGTTTTTTAAATTTGAAATTAAAACCTTATGCAGAACTATTTAGAAATGTTAAAATATTAGAAAAAAGCATGGTATTCTGGTGAGGTATTAATAATTCACTGCTTAGATATTAAATCATTTTCTAGAAACAAACACATCGACATGGTTCTAGAAAATATGTACCTAGGGGTATCAAATGCATCATGGTGCATTGGGATTGAATCTTCATATCTTGGTACATGAAAATGAGCCTTTCTACAAGTCTAGTTTTCCACTCATGGTGGATAGGTTTGTTTAATCACATGATCTTGATGAACAATCATGAATGATTTATAAAAAAACCTAATCATTTTTATTATATAACATAATTTATAATGATATTATAAGACATAAAATTCTATTAAAATTATAAAATTATTAAAAGAAGAATGTTTCCCACTATGTTTTGTTCCTTTGGAAAATGGTTGAATATACAAGGAAACACATAAATGGTGAGTGAAATGGACGAGGTGATGATGAACCTCCATTGTAATATATAATGGAAAACATTATGATAATGATGAATCAAATAAATCTAAATATGATTAACAACATGAATGAAGCTGAGAGACCAGATTCACCTTAATGGGAAAACATTTATGTTCAACCCTTCATGTGATAGTAAACACCTTATTTCATTGGATCAACTTCCCCATTGATTTCTGGACAATGTATAATATCTATAGAAATTATTTTTTCTATAATCCTTGGTTCAGAGAGAAGGGAAGTCATCATGTCTTTGTACCGCTTAGAGTGAGAAGATGATTAGTAGTAGACACTTTTTAAAAATATGATTACATGAAGGGAGATTGATGTTATGGAGTGGGAAGTGTTAAATTGATACTTTTCCAAAAAATATTTCCCTTGTTTGATGGGAACAAAATATGGAGAAGGAATTCCTAGAGCTGAAGAAGAAGGAAAATGAATCTATCTATAGCTATGGGAGAAACTATACGATACATTCTCATTACACCTCTAGATTTTTGAAGGATCCTAATGGAAAGGTTAATTGATTCATAAATGGACTATGACCACATCAATGGAAGAATAAATCCCATTGAGACTATGAAAATTATAAGGGGTTATTACAAAGATCTATGATGTTTGATCTCGAGTTTGGATATATACAATGGTACCATATATAGGGTGAAAGAAGTGATCTTTAGAGCCAAACATGGGGTGGAAATTTGATCATGTAAGAAGAGGAAATAAATTCACACATACAACATGAAAAAAGTGGGATGAATAATTAGAGGAACTATTTTCTCATGATAGGTAAATTTTAAAGCTTGTATGATATGGAAATATTTCTATGAAATACCATAGTGATGTAAAATCTCAACTTATCAACAAGAAATATTAAGTGATAATGGTCAAAGCCAAGCCTGAAGTCTAATGCTTCATGTGTGGACATCTTAGGAACATTATCAATCAATATCCAAATTTAATGTTAATCTATGGGATTCAATATCAACCTAATCATATGCTATGGGAGAAATATCAGGCTTTTTATAACAGGAGAACTGAAGTAAATGCTACCAGTGATTTTGTGGAAGGTACTCTCCTTTTTCTCTCAAATCTAGAATGTAATTTATTTGATTATGGTTATACACATTCGTTTATATCCTCCATGTTTTCATTTAATTTAGTTTAAATCCCTAAACATCAAGGGTTAGGTTTATAATTCATGACTTCTAGAGGGATTATACAAGAATTAGCAGTGTATATAAAAAATAGTATTCTCTTTGACAAGTATAATCTCGTCACAAATCATGTATGCAGTACTATGTTTGAAATTGACACTATAATAAGGATGTAATGACTCTCAATGTATAATTTCAAAATAAAATTTAGAATTAAGGAAATATCAGTAATATTGAATTAAAAACATATAGTTATTTTCTAAGGAGAGATATATCATCCTGAGCTTTTTCTAAAATCTCCTCCCATACCTTCCTTTATGTAGATGATTTGTGAAGATGATGATGGAAATGAAAGTATATGAATATACAAGGTCTACATCATTTATGAGTATATTAGATATACTTAGGAGTTACCTGGACCACCCATAGAAAGAGAGGCATATTTATCCATTGAAATCATTCCTAGATCCATGTTAATATCAAAGACACCATATAAAATTTAAAATGTGGTGTTAGTGAAATTAAAGAAAGAAATTCAAAAACAATTGAGGTGGGGGATTATCAAACCAATTGTGTATCCTTAGTGATAACATATTCATTTTTTAATAAGAATTATATATCAATGCATTATGAATTTATTATAGATTACTTAACTAGATCACAGTGAAGAATAGGTACCCACATCCAAAGATTGGTGATTTATTTGACCAGCTTCATAGGGGTCAGTGTTCTTCCATGATTGATCTTAAACACTGTTATCAACAAATAAAGGTGAATAATGAAGATATTTTAAAGACTGACTTCCGATCAAGACTTTTCCATTATGATTTTTTATAATTACCTTCAGTTTGACTAAAGAACAAGCTATTTTTATGGTTTTTATAAATAGTGTCTTTAAGGATTACCATGATGACATTATGGTTGTTTTTATTTATAATATTTTAATGTATTCCAAAATTTTTTAATATAATGAAGATAATATTATATTTATATTACACACTCTTAGGATGTAGATTCTATTTTGAATGTTCATAAAATATGAATTTTGGTTATAAAACTTTTCTTTCTTGGAGGACATTATAACAAATGAAGGAATATAAGATTAACCATCCCAAAATCTGGTAGTATAGGAGTGGACTCATCCTATAATAGTAATTGATATTCATAGATTCCTTATTTTAGCAATATATTATAGGAGGTTTGATAAAAATGATCCCCTATTTTATATTCTACTAACCAAGTTAAATCTAAAAGGGTCCAATATCATCTCGATAAAGGAGTGTGACGAAGGTTTCCATGACCTGAAGAAGAGATTGGTTACCTCATCCATGATAACTCTTCCCTCTATCGGAGAAAGTGTCATCATTTTTAAGGATGCTTATATAAATTTTGTTAGGTTAGTCCTCATGCAAAATGAAATGGTGATTTCTTATTCATCTTTATAGTTAAAGCCTTATGATCATGGCTATCTTATTCAAGACCTAGAGGTGGTTGCGGTTTTTTTCCCTAACGATATGGAGGCACTATCATTAGGAGGAGAAAGAATATATATACACATACCACTAATGTTTGAAGTATATTTTCATGGAAAATTAATTGAACATCAGATATAAGATATGGTTAGATCTTCAAAAATGCTATGAATATTCAATACATTATCACTCTATAATTACTCTATTTTTTCTGGAAATGATGAGGATTAAAGGACATACTTTGATGAAGGACCTAGTAAGGCTGTACATGGGAATAATGAGGGAAGGGACATAATCAACCCTATTCCAAATAATATCTAAACCATCATTACAAGAAAATATCATTAAATCTAAAATATAAGATCTTTTGTTATATAAGAAGATTATTAATGCGAAGAATGATATGTTTCCTAAGATCAATATTGATTAATAAGTTGTAGTGAAATTTAGTACAACGATTTGTGTTCCATAATTTCTATAAATAAATAAGGATCTGATGGGGGAATCATATATCTATACATTCTCTATACATCTTCAAAGCAATAAAATGTATAGGGACATTAAGGATCATTATTTTTTGTATAAAATTAAAATGGAGATTGTTGAATACACTATAAGGTTCTTGGGGTGTGAATGGGTGAATACTGAGTGAAAAATTCCAAAATGGGTATTACAACCACTACCCAGAACAATATGGAAGTTGTACAATTTCACTATGGAATTGGTCGTTGTTTTCCCAAGAACATCCAATGGAAACAACACGATATGGGTATATTGGATTGTTTCCCCAAGACTGTCTATTTTATATCTATCCAATGAGACATATCTCTTGATCAACATGAAAATATTTATGTAAATGAATTTGTGAGGTTGCATGAAGTGCCACTTTCTATCATTTCAGATCATGATCCCAGGTTCACATTAAAATTCTACAAAAGTCATCAATATTCTATAAGTAATAAATTGAATTTCACATGACCTATTACCCTCAAACAAATGTATAATCTAAAAGGACTATTGAAAATATCGAGGACATACTGAGAGAATGCTTAATAGAATTTAATGGTTGATGGGATCAATATTTCCCATTAGGTCAGTTCTCAATCAAAAATACTTTCTAGTAAGGTATTTAAATGACAGACAATGACACACAATATGGGAAGTAGTGTAGAACTCTTACTTATTTTGATGAAGTTGGTGAGTGAAATCTTCTTGGGTCAGATCTTGTGCAAGAGATAACATAAATTTTTTATGCCATCTAATAATACATTAAGGATGCTCAGATATAGAAGAAGAGATATGACGAAAACCATCAAAGGGATATGGTGTTTGATGTTGGAAAAAATTTATTCCTTCAAATATCACCATTAAAGAGATTCATCTAGTTTTAGAAGAAATGGATTCTTAGCCCTAGGTAAATTGGCCCCTATAAAATAATTGATTGAATAAGAGGAGTGTCCTATCAACATTACCTTCCTAAAAATGTTTCTCAAGTTAATGATATATTCTTTGTATCCCATTTGATGAATTATATACCTAACCCTTCATATTTACTAAATCCTGAGGTGGTACAAGTTAACATGACCTCTCTTATGAGGTGAAGCCGATGTAGATCTTGGAATGTAGAGACAATTTTATACCCAACAATACTACCCCCAACATGAAAGTGTTATAAAAGAAAAATATATATTAATTAGCGACATGGGAACCGGGCGATACTTTGAGGCAGAATTAGCCACACATTTACTCAACTAGGGGAACAAGTTTAAATATTTGGTATGAAATTTACTATGTGGGAAAAATGTAATGACCTAGACATTTTGAATGATAATTGCTTCCTAAAAATGCGTCTTTTAGTTTTTACAAAAATACCATGTTTCTTCAAAATATATGGATATAAATGGAAATCTGACTATCTAGAATCAATCATTATATGACCATTGGACAATTATGACAATTAGAAAATATGACCATTGTGAATAATATTCTTGGTAATAATTTTTACCATATCATTAGATTTGATAAGTAAAATTTTGACAAAAGAATATTGATACATAGAGAAGATTTGATTGCCCCAAACTATAGAGTCATTCCTTCTGAAACTAATATGATGGAAAATGTGGGGGAGGAATCATCACTAGGTTTCTCTCCTGACAAATCCCATGTTTATCATCAATATTTGAAGCTCCAAAAAATAACCTACAGGGTAATTTCATGTTAGCAGAGATTACCACTTGGTTAATGTTAGTCGAGGCACCCCATGAAACCACCACCAATACGAAACATACTCTAAAGAACCATGTGAGTATAATTAGGGGTTATTTTTTTGAGGACCTAGTTACATAAAGTGTAATTACATTCTATAAATAACATTTTTCTTCATTCATTTACATTTCATGAATAGTTTCGATTAATAAAATTGAGATTGAATTTGATAAAAAAAATTATAAAAAAGATTTTAGTTTTAAGAATATTATAAATAATTATATTAATCTATGGTGTTATTAATCATATTTATTTGAATGAAAAAAATTATCTAATTTAATTATAAATCGAAAAATAATTTTACTTCTTTCAAGTATCCTAAATTTTACTATTCATTTTAAATCAGCTGTTAATTTTAATAAATATGGTTATTTTATATTTAAAAGATAAAAATTTCAAATTTAGGGAATTATTATGATAAAATAAATATCATTTTTATTTAAAAATCTCAAATTTATGTTACTGTAAATTTATGAGAATTTTATAAAATGCATATTTTTTTATGAATATTAAAAGTACAGTTTGACTTTTTTTTATGTTTAATAACTTCATTATTATGAAATAATGATCTTTTAACTTATTAACCACAATAAAATTCTTAAAATATGTTATTTTATTGATATTAAGTATTTTAAAAGATATTAATCAATTTGAAAATATATAATTTACATACCAAATTCTAAAATGGAAACATCAACATTAAAAATGTTATTTTGTGAAATGTTTTATTTTACATTTCAAAATATGTAATATAAAATCATTGTAGACTCATCTAGTTTAAAATAACATAGTTGGTGTTCCAAGTGTCCAATAATATGGGAAAATATCATGGGAAATCCCCGGGTTTTTCATTTACAACTACCTAGGTGTCCAACGCCTTTATTTAGAAATTAATACACAAATACTCCAATATATCTATATATACCAACCCATTTATAAATTTAAATTCAATCCCATTTTATCCCCTAATAAAATATATAATTTTTTATCCCAATTAGTCATTTTAAGGTTTCATGAATCCACCAAGGTCCCAATACCCATGTTTAAATAATTACTCTTCAATTTAATTGATATCTACAACTATCTTTTTAATAAAACTTCACTATTTGTGTGGGATGTCTTTAGAATTTTAAAACTAATCTCTTATATAAAATTTATTTTATCCCATTATTTTATGAAGATTATTTTATGATTGGGTGACCCTTGTACCCTCTTTTTTACCCTTTTTAAACAACATTTTATAGCCTTTATGCGTCTGTTTTTACTTCTCAATATGTATTTCTTCTCCTCAGGATATTCCATTTTATCTTCATTATCTAATTTAAAAAACCTATTTATATTATAGGTGTATTCACCAAGATGTAAGAATGATTTATTTTTTTCTATAATTGACATACATAAACCCACATTCCCTTTCTCTGGGCTATAAATAACATAGAGATCTTGTATTTAATAACTTTTAAAACACAATGCATTTTTTATGAATCACATTTCTTCTATTTAATGTGGGTTATTTTTTAAATGTTTTATTATGATCTAGGTGGATCAAAATAATTAATACATAAAAATTTTATGCCCTGATAATTATGGAATGAATTGTGTAAAGAAATTATTCTCTAGAGATGGAATGTTTTAAGAAACCTTGGTGACTATCCTTAATAATTTTTATAACACCTTTCTCAAAAAGTATGGTGACATGATTATTAATGTCACCATTATATTATTTATCCACATTTCCATGTTATGATTCATGTAATTTTTATTATGATATTTCCATTTTTTCCTTTGCTCGTGGCTTAATGATATTCCTCATGTTATTGTTGATTTTTCCTTAAGATCACATGTAAATTCCTTCTCTTTTTTTCCCTTATTGGGCCATAAGCTCACCATTTACTTTAATATATGTCAATGGATAGGATATGTAGTAAAATTATATAGGATTAACCTATGATAAAGACTTTCACATTATTTAGAGGAATTGTTTATGTTTTCCTCTATTATGTAACCTTTTTACATGAAACTAAATGATAAAAGATAATCCTTTTGTACCATGTAAATGGAAAGTTGTGTAATAAAAAGTTGGGATAAAATTATGAGTGGGTAGTGTAGTGTAATATATAAATATTTTAAAATATGTATATTATTTTATATAATATTTATGACATGTGACATTGAGCATAAAAAATAATGAAATATTTTTATTTTAGTGTGTCTATTAGAATATATCAATCAACTTGTTGGGTATGAGTATTTTTAAATAATGTTTGAAATATATATATAATAGTTGTAATCAATAAGAATTTATTGATTAATTATTGGGATATAAGAACTCAATTTATAGAAGACATTTTGTTCATCTAAAAAAGTTTTCTTCGATTTTTTGTATTGAGATAATTATAAGATTAATTTTTCCAAATTTTAGAAACTATATTTGATTATATAAATATCACTTTTTTAATAAAAATATAAAAAATTATCTTTCATTTAGGTTTTTTTATTTTACTTAAAGGATGAATTTTTCATTGAAGAGTAAAAAATAATGATTTTTATTAAAATATTTTTTTTATTTAAAAGTATTTAGAAATTAATCTTTTATTTTTTATAACTTTTAAAATATTCATCATTCATTCTTATTTAAAATAACCCAATTTTAGTCTTTTAAGAAATATTACACTTCACTATTTTTATAAAATCATTTGATATTCAAAATGTGAATATTTATGAAAAATTAATTTTCATATCATTTTTGTGGATTAGATTTACATTAAATTTTAAAAAATCTATGTATTTTATTTTTAAACATTTATAAATTGTTTTAAAAAATTATTTAAAAAAACATAATTTGGTTCCTTAAATTTTTGGTTAACATTATTAATTACAATACTAATTGTAGTTACCATGGTTATAGGTATATTAGGTAATTACGGATTAAAAATAATATGATAACGACTATAAAATGACCATAAAACATTTTTTAATAATTTTTTATTAGTAAATATCATCCAATATTCAGTTATATGTCCTTTTTTCATGTAGGTGTTATTAGGACCATTATAATATTTTATGAAATTAAATATAAAACAAATCACACCATTTTTTAATTATTATAACTTTTTTATCAAGGGGATATTGAGAATATATGTTAGGTTATAAATATTTATCAATATTAAAAATGATATATATTAATCATGATAATTTATTTTTAATTTTAGATAATAAATCATTACACTGAATACTTTCAAAAAGCTGACGCAATATTTATTCCATTTATGGAAAAATAAATTAAATGTTTTTAGAAACATTAAAAATAATGTAATTTCAGATAATTAATGTTATCCATGAATCTTTATGATTAATATGAAGTAATAAAGTTGAAATAATAAAATAATTTTTAAATTTCATTTGTTTTATTGATGTTATTTATTTTAATGTAATGAATAATTATAAAAATTAACCTTAATGATATTTTATAATAATTACTAATTTATTTAATGAAAAAAAATTCATAAAAATATTATATTAACAAAATTTATTATGATATTTTTTTATTATAAATTATTGACCATTTATGTGACCTTTTAATTTATTTTATCTAAAATGACCATAAAATAGTAGAAATCCTTATTGTCATGTTAAGTGTGAACATAATTAATTGTGGGTTAATACTAGTAGATAAGGGTAAAAATGTGACATAAACGTGATTAAAATTTATTTTTTTGAGATTTTTCAGAAGCTTACACATATTATATTATAAAATTACGAATTATGGAAATTTTTTATATCAAAATTATTTATATTAAATTAATATTTAATGAAATTCCAAAAGTGCCCATACCCTCTCTTATAAAAGAGTGTGTCTCATTCTCTTTAAATAAAACTTAAAAAAACCATTTTGTTTGGCCAATATGTACAAAAAACTATATTAACATCCCAAAACATGTTCTAGAGGACAAATGTATTGAATAATATAAACCATTGGTTTAAAATCCCATGTTTTAATATAAAAATGAATTATTTAATATATTATTAGTTTATGTTTTAATTGAACAATAATTCATTGTTTTTAATAATAATTGAAAATGAATATTAATTTATTAAATATTTTTCAAATTAGTCACAACTAATGTTACCTTTTGATTTAATCAATAAAATTTCAGTTTTTATTGATGATTTTCAAACCAATATACATATTAACAGAATTACTAAAAAATGAGATTATTTATAAAATTATCAACTAATATAAATTAAGTTATATTTTTATAATATTAGGAATAAATAATGTTTTAATCATCAAATAAATTTATTTTAACTGAATCTAGAAATTACATGAAAATTATTATCTTAAAATTTATTATAATTATATATATATATATATATATATATATCTGTGTGTGTGTGAGAGAGAGAGAGAAAATTAATATTTTTAAATTTTTAAATATATCAAATTTATTTATAAACATAAAAATAAATTATAAATGAAATTATTATGATTATTATTTATTACGAACATTTAATTTAAAAAGATAAATTTAAATATTTTAGGGATGAAATATGAATCTAATTTTTTTAATTAAATTATATAATAATAATAACCATTTAATTGTGTTCATGAAATAAATAAATAAATAAAAATGTAAATCGAAATAAAAAATAAAATAATAACAAGAGTTAAAAAGGGAATCATTTTAAATGGGGGATGGATCAGTTTTGGAGGGTTTCACGGGTGTTCACATCACAAGGCAGAGGATGGAGGCACTGTAGGGATTCATGTTGAGGAAACATGAGGGCATGGCGGATGATTCGATTAGGTAGAACGTGGAGGAAGCCGATGATAGGGGAGAAGGGTTTGTCCATGAGCACCTGGGGTGTCGATTCGAGTCGCGCCATGTTTCAAGAGTCCTCTGTAAGATATGTGACATCAATGAGTCTAATCTTCATTTAGGGTTTTCAAATTCAGATTCGAGGACAATTCTGGATCTGGAATCTAGTTCGAGTGAGGGTTTCGAAGTGCGATTAGGGTTCAACTACTCCCGGTCTGTGATGTGATGATGTTTCTAAATATGATTTTAGAGGAAAACAATGTGTGTGGTACCAAATCCCAATTAATATTTGTTCATTCAAGTTTTTTGTATCCAAATATTACTAAATTCATGACTATGTGCTTTTTTTAATGAATTAACTCATCTAGTTTTCTTTGCCTTCAGATCTTGTTCCTCAGATGATGATTCCATATCTTATCTTCCATTTTTTATTAATTTCTTACAACCATATTCCTAATATGAGTAGTATTATATTATAATTAAATGTTTTTGAATTTTTTGTCAAAGAAAATTTAAATTGGATTTTCAGCTAGCCTATTGAATTAGTCATCTTACTTTCATTATATTATACCTCATTTTCCAGTTTTTATTAGCAATTGAATCAGTGTATTAATTTCATTGATTGTTTTCTTCTCTAATTCATATTTTCTTAGAAGATGTATCATTCATTAAGGTGATGAATCAATAATCCTGGTTCAAATTTATAATCTGGCATATTTAAATTTTACATGTCTAAGTTGGTTATAAGTTATTTTTTGGGAACTATTTGAATGTTTCGTTGAGATTAATTGATTGAATCCATTGTTTTTTCCCATTGTTTTAGATTGAATTTTTTAAAATAAAAGATACACTATAGATGTCATCATAAATTCACACTATGCGTTGTCTAGAATAAATATGTGTTTTTTTAGTGAGGTAGACCATAATAGAGTGTTCTTTCTCTTTGAGCAAGAGGGTCGTGTTTAGTGTTCTGTTAGGTAGAGATAATTTCCACAGAAGAAAAATGTAAGGGTTTGTTATTTTTCAAATACATTCTATAAAATTTCCATTTATTTTTTTCGTAAGAGAGATTATATAGATTTTAATCATTTTCATGTTTATTATTTATGTTTGTGAAAGGGGTTTTATAAATAAAATTATAATTATAATTTAAAAAAAATCTATGTATTTTATTTTTAAAAATTTATAAAGTGTTTTAAAAAATTATTTTAAAAAAACATAATTTGGTTCCTTAAATTTTTGGTTAACATTATTAGTTACAATACTAATTGTAGTTACCATGGTTATAGGTATATTAGGTAATTACGGATTAAAAATAATATTATAACGACTATAAAATGACCATAAAACATTTTTTAATAATTTTTTATTAGTAAATATCATCCAAAATCATCCAATATTCAGTTATATATCCTATTTTTTCATGTAGGTGTGATTATGACCATTATAATATTTTATGAAATGAAATATAAAAGAAATCACACCGTTTTTTAATTTTTATAATTTTTTTATCAAGGGGATATTGAGAATATATGTTAGGTTATAAGTATTTATCAATATTAAAAATGATATATATTCATCATGATAATTTATTTTTAATTTTTAGATAATAAATCATTACACTGAATACTTTCAAAAAGCCGACGCAATATTTATTCCATTTATGGAAAAATCAATTAAATGTTTCTAGAAACATTTAAAATAATGTAATTTCAGATAATTAATGTTATCCATGAATCTTTATGATTAATATGATGTAATAAAGATGAAATAAAAAAATAATTTTTAAATTTCTTTTGTTTTGTTGATGTTATTTATTTTAATGTAATGAATAATTATAAAAATTAACCTTAATGATATTTTATAATAATTGCTAATTTATTTAATGAAAAAAATTCATAAAAAAACTATATTAATAAAATTTATTATGATATTTATTTATTATAAATAATAGACCATTTATGTTACCTTTTAATTTATTTTATCTAAAATGACCATAAAATAGTAGAAATGTTTATTGTCATGTTAAGTGTGAACATGATTAATTGTGGGTTAATACCAGTAGATATGGGTAAAAATGTGATATAAACATGATTAAAATTTATTTTTTGACATTTTTCAGAAGCCTACACATATTATATTATAAAATTATGAATTATGGGAATTTTAGATATCAAAATTATTTATATTAAATTAATATTTAATGAAATTCCAATACTGCCCCTGCCCTCTCTTATAAAATAGGGTGTCTCATTCTCTTTAAATCAAACATAAAAAAACCCATTTTGTTTGGCCAATATGTACAAAAAACTATATTAACATCCCTAAACATGTTTTTGAGGACAAATGTGTTGAATAATATAAACCATTGGTTTAAAATCCTGAGTTTTAGTATAAAAATGAATTATTTAATATATTATTAGTTTATGTTTCAATTGAACAATAATTCATTGTTTTTAATAATAATTGAAAATGAATATTAATTTATTAAATATTTTTACAAATTAGTCACAACTAATGTTACCTTTTGATTAATCAATAAAATTTCTGATTTCATTGATGATTTTCAAACCAATATACATATTAACAGAATTACTAAAAAATGAGATTATTTATAAAATTATCACTAATATGAATTAAGTTATAATTTTATAATATTAGGAATAAATAATATTTTAATCATTAAATAAAATTATTTTAACTGAATCTAGAAATTACATGAAAATTATTATCTTCAAATTTATTATAATTATATATATATCTTTGTGTGTGAGAGAGAGAGAGAGAAAATTATTATTTTTGAATTTTTAAATCTATCAAATTTATTTATAAACATACAAATAAATTATTAATTAAATTATTATGATTATTATTTATTACAAACATTTAATTTAAAAAGATAAATTTAAATATTTTAGGGATGAAATATGAATCTAATTTTTTTAATTAAATTATATAATAATAATAACCATTTAATTGTGTTCATGAAATAAATAAATAAATAAAAATGTAAATCGAAATAAAAAATAAAATAAGAATAAGAGTTGAAAAAGGAATCATTTTAAATGGGGGATGGATTAGTTTTGTAGGGTTTCACGGGTGTTCACATCACAAGGTAGAGGATGGAGGCACTGTAGGGTTTCATGTTGAGGAAACATGAGGTCATGGCGGATGATTCGATTCGGTAGAACGTGGAGGAAGTCGATGATAGGGGAGAAGGGTTATCCGTGATCACCTGGGGTGTCAATTCGAGCCGAGCCAAGTTTCAAGAGTCCTCTGCAAGATATGTGACATCAACGAGTCTGATCTTCATTTAGGTTTTTCAAATTCAGATTCTAGGACAATTCCGAATCTGGAATCTAGTTCGAGTGAGGGTTTCGAAGTGCGATTAGGGTTCAACTACTCCCGATCTGTGATGTGCTGATGTTTCTAAATATGTTTTTAGAGGAAAACAATATGTGTGGTCCCAAATCCCAATTAATATTTGTTCATTCAAGATTTTTGTATCCAAATATTACTAAATTCATGACTATGGGCCTTTTTTAATGAATTAACTCATCTATTTTTCTTTGCCTTCAGAACTTGTTCCTCAGATGATGATTCCATATCTTATCCACCATTTTTTATTAATTTCTTACAACCATATTCCTAATATGAGTAGTATTATATTATAATTAAATGTTTTTGAATTTTTTGTCAAAGAAAATTTAAATTGGATTTTCGGCTAGCCTATTGAATTAGTCATCTTACTTTCATCATATTATACCTCATTTTCTAGTTTTTATTAGCAATTTAATCAGTGTATTAATTTCATTGATTGTTTTCTTCTCTAATTCATATTTTCTTACAATATGTATCATTCATTAAGGTGATGAATCAATAATCCTGGTTCAAATTTAAAATCTGTCATATTTTAATTTTACATGTCTAAGTTGGTTATGAGTCATTTTCTGGGAACTATTTGAATGTTTCGTTGAGATTAATTCATTGAATACATTGTTGTTTACCATTATTTTAGATTGAAGTTTGTCAAATAAAAGATTAACTATAGATATCATCATAAATTCACACTATGCGTTGTCTAGTATAAATATGTGTTTTTTTAGTGAGGTAGACCATAATAGAGTGTTCTTTCTCTTTGAGCAAGAGGGTCGTGTTTAGTGTTCTATTAGGTAGAGATAATTTTCACAGAAGAAAAATGTAAGGGTTTGTTATTTTTCAAATACATTCTATAAAATTTCCATTTGTTTTTTTCGTAAGGGAGATTATATAGATTTTAATCATTTTCATGTTTTTGGGTTATGTTTGTGAAAGGGGTTTTATAAAGAAAATTCTAATTCTAATTTGAAAAAAATTATATTAGAATTTTTATTAAAAATTCTTCTACCTTATTGTCTTAAATTTTTATTTTGTATGGTAAATTATTATTTTTCGATATGTCAGGTAATAATGTTATTTTAGTTCATTGTTAACAAACCTTTTTTAAATTAAGAACATATTGTGATGTTCTATACAAATTTTAGATGGAAATTTATTTTCAAACAAGTGTTTATATATGTATTTCTTTAGTTTATTTTCAATATAACTATATGTAATATTTATCATTCCTCATAATTTATTTCAATGACATTTAAGAATTGTTTTTATGGATTATGATATACCAGCATGCATATATAAGTATATTTATCCAACTAAGTATAAAAATTATTAGAACAATTAATGTATGAGTGTATATGTACTCAATCCATTATTTAATATGATTTTATAATTAATTCTCATGATTACTATTTTTTATTTATCAATATTTTTTTCAAAAATGTATTTAAATTGTGATTAACGACTATTTTATGTTTCATGTCAACACACACACACACATATATAGATGGATGAAATTCTGATTTTATTGTCAATTTATCATAATGTTTCAATAAACACACCTAACATATCATAACTTTTTATCAAAATTATGGGAATGGAGTTTTCACATATACATGGACATACATTGTGCATTACATCGACACCTGTTGCATTTATAATAAGTTCATGTTTTAATTTAAATTTTAAGGCCTAGTACTGAAATTAATAATGACATATATATCATAGATATTGTTTTAAATGTTTCCTTTAACATTTTATGTATGGTAATTTATTAATTATTATAGTAAAATTAAGAAACATGAATTTCACATATGAGCATCAAAGGTGATTCTCAAAATCATGAATAATTATATGTAAAGTCTTGTTGATAAATGTAACGTCCTGATTCCGGGTGCCACTCAATGAGTTCCCCGAACCCAGTTTTCCACATGACCTCAAGCACATTTCCCCAAACACCAAAGGCTACCGACTAGCAGTGAGGGCCCATGTTTGATAGTGGGGAAACTATGCCCTCATTTCTCAAAGTGTAGCGCAGCGGAATATAATGTAAACATACTATAACAGCGGAAGAAGCAACAGTATATATAACTAAAATGGATAACTGATAACAAAAAGTGAAACCAGCAGTCATATATATATGAAGATACAGCATGTCATTATTATATAAAATAGCCAGAACATGTCACACTGTAATACAATACATTAAAACTGAATTACAAGTACAGAAAATCAAAAAAGAACTGCCAGCGGCATCGCGATCCAATGATTGGCCCCATGCTCTCCTATACCCCAACAACAATAAAGTACCTGTATAGGGACCCTTTCCTTTATCTACACCTTCATAAATGTAATCTATTTGGGCCGAAAAGCATGACCCAAATAGGTTGTGAGAAATAAATCCCAGTAGTCACTCACCAAAGGCATGTGCCCAACTGTGTGAAAATATGCAACAACAGTGTGTAGTAGTAAAATTCAATAAACTAAGAAGTACTCAAAAGTAACTAACTTACCAGTTAAATTTCCATTTTATTATTCATTTAATCCATTTAGTATAAGAAAACACCGCAGTGAATTTCTAAGTAAACAAACAACATCCTCAGACAAACAAAATCTCACCCTTAGGTAATCAGAATCCAACCCACAGGTATTGCCCTCGGGCGTAACAGAAATAACCCTTAGTCGTACGAAGTTTCGTCATCAGGCACAGAAGTCAATCCCTCAGCATGAAAGGGTTCACTTAGGTGAAATCGTACATTTCCCTTAGGCTAATAAATTCAAGACCTCAGGCTATAGTAAAATACCGCCCTCAGGCATATGTAACCGGGCCCTGCCCAACATATAAACATGAAATTTACATACAATTCCTCTCAAGGAAAAAGTAGTGCATAATTTAAACATGGCATACCCTCGGGTATCCTGGCCAAATGGCTAAACAGAGGAACGCACCCCCGTGGTGGTCCTGGATCTAACCACTGATCCGAAACAAAAGTTTCACAATTTTTTTTATCTACCTATACTATTCTAGGTATTTAATATAGCCACGGCCTCAGCCACACGACAACCCATATATGGGTTCGTAGCTCAAAAACACACAAAACACACAACAGTTGGAAATAAACACCAAGACACCTACCTTATACGTCCATGATTAGTATACTCGAATGACGTTCCACGGATCGTCCTAGAAAGAGGTAGATCTGAGGTGAAAGAAAACATGATTTAAATTCAAAAAACTTTCCTTCGAGAAATAATTGGCATGAAAAACACAAGGAGATTAGAGGGAATACCTGTGCGGTTCCAACGAGATCGACAGAGGCGGAATCAGATTCTTGACGTGTAATCGGCGAATCTGCAAATCTCCGACCTTCCTCTCCCAATCCCTCTTCCCGTTTTAAGACTTCCCTGTGAACAGGGGAGGCTACTTCCCATTTTAAGTAAAAAAACAAATTACACGGTGTGTATTACCATGTACACGGAGTGTACTTCCCATTTTTTAACTATTCCTCTAGCGGTTTCCTGCCATCCTAGCACTGTTCATCTACCGACAAGACTACACGACATGTCTGCATGAGTACACATCGTGTGCCACACCACAGCTGGCCACCGCCCTACTATTAACCTACTAAAGGACTACACGACGTGTAAAAGAACACTACATGGCGTGTAGTTTGTTCCTACACCCTTCATCTCTGACATGGCCACACGCCCAGTGTACTCATCCCACAAAGAAAAAAGTACATGGCGTGTGGAAAATTACACGGCGTATACTCCCAAAATTTAGAATTTTTCCCCATTTTCCTTATTTTCTCAAAGAAAACTGAAGTAAAAGAGAGAGGAAGAAACCCTTACCTCAAAAATAAGAATCGGTTTCTTACAAACTCCCCCCTTAAAGCAATTAATCCATGAATTTCCCTTCTAGGGTGGCAAAGACAAAGCTCAGTACTGCTCTGGCCAGTGAGCATGTACGTCGGTCTCCCACTCATAGGTTTCATCCTGCACTCCGCCATACTGCCATAGCACCCGTACGAGAGGAACTGACTGGCCTTAGAGAACCTTCGTGCTCCTGTGAATGATACGAATCTGATGCTCTTCATAGGATGCATCTTCCTCTAACTCAACTTCCTCTAGTTGAAAGATGTGAGACGTGTCTGAATGATAGCAGAACAACTGAGATACATGGAAGACTTCGTGTATGCCTCACTACCTCTGTGGTAACTACAACTGATAAGCAACCGGCCCGATTCTCTCCAGAATCTCAAACGACCCCATAAACCTTGGTGAAAGTTTACCCTGTCTCTTGATCCGCCTGTGTACCAGCCTCGGAAAAACATGCAAGAAGACCTGATCCCTGACCACGAACTCCAATGGTCATCTTCGGCGATCAGCATAAGATTTCGGATGAGGCTATGTGGTATCTATCCACTTTTGAATCAACTGGACCTACTCAGAAGTCTCATGCCCGAGACATGGTCCCAGTAAAGCTGCCTCACCTACCTCTATCCAACACATGGGTGATTGTCATGGCCTACCATATAAATCCTCATAAGGTTCCATCTCGATGGTTGCCTAAAAAATATTATTGTAGGCAAACTCGACTAGGGGAATATTCTTCTCCCAAGAGCCCCCAATGTCTAGGACGCATGCACGCAACATGTCCTCTAGCACCTAAATCGTATGCTTTGACTGGCCATCATTCTGAGGGTGGTATGCTATGCTCAAAAGCACTTGTGCACCCAGTTCCCTCTAAAAACACTTCCAAAAACGAGACGTAAAATGGGCTTCCCTATCTAAAATTATAGAACGAGGGACCCCATGAAGACGTATGATATCTTGTATATACAAATTCCTGAGCTCGTCGACTCTGATGGTCTCCTTGATCATAAAAAAGTGAGCTACCTTCGTGAGTCTGTCCACAAAAACCCACATGACATCATTTCCTCTAGGTGACCTCAGCAACCCAGTCACGAAATCCATCGCGACATCATCCCATTTCCACTTCGGGATGGTTAACTGCTGAAATATTCTGGCTGGCCTCTGATGCTCCGCCTTCACCTGCTGATAGTTGGAACACCTGGTAACAAAACCAACTACATCACTCTTCATACCCAGCCACCAGTATTGATGTCTCAAGTCTTGGTACATCTTGGTAACTCTGGGATGAACTTCCCAAGCTGAAGCATGAAACTCCCGCATCAGCTCCTCACGTATATCCTCTGGAACCCATACTCGTCCCTAGAAACACAGAACCTCATCATCACCTATCTCCCAACCGATAGGAGGGTCCTCACTTTCCACCGACTCCCATAGAACTAGGCCTTCAGAATCTGATATTTGTCTCATCCCCACTCTTTCCAAGAGGGTAGAATTCATAACTAAAGAGGAAAGATAGGTTTTCCCCTGACTGTCGTTCACCTCTAAATGCATCTCAGAGAACAAATCCATAAACTTTCACTCACCACTGGCCTCCTGCACTGCCTGTATCTGAGTCTTCCTGCTCAGTGCATCAGCTACTGCATTACCTTTACCAGGTGTATAGGCAAGCTCAAAATCAAAGGACTGTAGTTATTCGACCCACCTTCTCTGCCTCAGATTCAAGTCACGCTGTGTAAAGATATACATGAGGTTTTTTTGGGTTGGTGAAAATCACAAAATATTCCACCAAAAGATAATGTCTTCAACAGTGCAACTCATGCACAACTGCAGCCAACTCGAGATCATGTATTGGGTAATTCCTCTCATGTGGCTTCAATTGCCGAGACCCGTACGCAACTACTCTATCGCCCTGCATCAACACTACTCCCAGCCTAATCCCTAATGAATCATAGTAAACTGTATAGCTCTTTCCCTGCTCTAGGAGTATCAGGACTGGTGCTGATGTCAACATTCCTTTCAGGTCCTGAAAGGTTGTCTCACAAGCTTCTGACCAAATGAACTTCACGCCCTTCTTAGTCAGACCTATCAACGGTGCTGCTAAGCGGGAGAAGTCCTGTATGAAGCATCTGTAGTAACCATACAGCCCCAAGAAACTCCGTATTTAAAACAGGTTCTTAGGCTGCTCCTAAGAAACTACTTCTCTCACCTTCTCTGGGTCTACTGCAACTCCTACCTCTGAGATGATATGATCCGGGAAGTGAATCTGGTCCATCCTAAAGTGCAAATTTGAGAGCTTATCATATAGTCGATGCTCTCTCAGTGTACTCAATGCGATCTCATGATGGGTGGCATGGTCATGTAGAGTGTGAGAGTACACTAAGATGTCGTCCACTAATACTACCATGAATGAATATAGATAAGGATGGAACACACGATTCATCAGAGCCATGAATACTATTGGTGCATTCATGTGTCCGAACGGCATAACCATATACTCTTATAGAACATACCATCTCATGAAAGCCATGAACGGTATATCAGATGGTCTAACGCACAGCTGATGATATCCTGATCTCATGTCAATCTTCGAGAACACTCATGCACCACAAAGTTGATCAAAAAGATCATCAATCCTTGGAAAAGGATATTGGTTTTTAACCGTAAACTAGTTCAACTTCCGACAATCTACACAGAGCCTGAGGGTACCATATGCCATCTTCGCAAGGAGGACCGGAAAACCCCAAAGAGAAGTATTGGGTCAGATGAAACCCTTTTCCTGTAACTCCTCTAACTGCCTCTTGAGCTACTGCAACTCTCGTGTAGCCATCCTGTAAGGAGGAATGGACACCGGTGCTACCACTGGCACATGTATAATAGATAAATCCAACTCTCTCTCCGGAGGTAGACCTGAAATGTCTTTCTTGATGACATCCCTGAAAAAATCAACCACTGGATGGAAATCCTTCTAACAAGTCCCCTGATCATCCAGATATAAACTCGCAATCTGGGCTGTGACTCCACCTCACCCATGATGCTCTGGTCCGGCTCGACTCACCTAAACATCCCATTCACCTTTGTATAGAAACTCTACTCCCTCTTGTGACGTGAAAATCACCCTGTAAAGATAGCAGTCTACAAAGGCTCAAAAGGGGACCAACTAGTCCATCCCGGGAATGACATCATAACTCGTCATCTCCAAGACATAGAGGTCCCATAGAAAGTGACACCCTCCAACCTCAAGGGGAACACCTTGCACTGGCACACACATGTTGTTCTCATTCCCAACATAGTTTCTAGCATCATGATATCAGAAGATGTAGAAACACAGTGCCCAAGATTTTCCACAACGGTTACAGATATGAAACTATGTGTAGAACCATTATCAAAAAGTACTGAGGATAAGACAGAAGCTATTAGAATAGTACCCCCAAATATAGATGGTCTAGGATCCTTATCCTTCTGGGCCTGTTGCACTACATATGCATGCCCAATGTCGCGGCCCAGTGACACATCCTGGCTACCATAAGTTGTCCCGCCCTGCTACCTCTGAGATCCTGGTGTCTGGATACTACGAACAAGACCACCATATCTGTCTGCACGCCCTGACATATTCCAGTTCCCTGATTGGTAAGAATCCACTGGTCCTTCTCTCGCACGTGGATTCTGCACAGAACCCCTCTCACTATCCATGGTGTAAATTCCCTACAATAGTGTTGTAGATTCCCCATCATGCCGCAAGCTCGACACTCCACTGGGTCTCGTAGACAATGAGGTCTCTTGTGCTCATATTTACCACACTGTTAGCACCTGATCAGGCCACCTGAAGAGACTGCCTGGCTGGTACTTCCACCCTGAGAGAAGTCCATCTATCTCTTCCTCTTACCAGTAGAAATAGTACCAGTAACTGGTGCTGAACTGCCCTGGCCCACACCACTAGCTTATCAGAGGTTCCTATCTGTAATCATCACCTGGTTCACAATAGAATGTACTGAAGGAAACCTGAAAACATTCACCAGTGCTCGGATTCCATAAATAAGACCATCCTCAATACGTCTGTCCCTTAACGTCTCATCACCCACCATAACGGGTGTAAAACTCTGAAGCTCGGAAAAGTGATAAGAATAGTCCATCAATAACATAGCGCCCTACTGTAGATTTATGAACTCTCGATCCCTTTCTGCACATAGTCTCTCTGGGAAGAAGAAGTCATAGAATACTGACTGAAAATCTTCCCACGCCATGTCCACCACCTCTTGGCGGAATCATGCAGCATATAAGTCGCGAGCTTGACCCTCCGCCATGGAGGCATCTCATGATGCTCGAAAATAGTCTGCATTTATCCTAGCCAAGACTCCATAGCCTGTGGTCCACCATCACCTGAATGTGTAGGTGGATGCTACTACTGAAATATACGAGTTAGCTCAGCCATAGATGTGGCAGCCTGCGGTGCTCCCTGAAAGGTCTGCATGAACCACATAAAGCCTTCACAGAACTGTGCCTCTGCACCTGTGTCTAGTATAACAGTTGGCGCCGCATCTGGATCTGGTAGAGGATCCACTGGTAGCCCATGGCCCACCATCTCTGGAGTATACTCGTTGCTGCTCTCCTGGAGAACAATGCGTGAACGTCTAGGCGGCATTACTCTACAAGGTCGAACACACACCTTAGATCCAGATTTATCAAAGATTGAAAGAAGGGACCAAAAGGGAAACATGAGGAAGAAGGAATTCATTATTTTAAAAACAAGACTACATGGAGTGTATACTTACTACATGGTGTGTACTTAACTTTTCTTCCCCTACCCAGGTCCTTCTACACAGCGAAGCCACTCGGCTCCTGTTGAAGAAAAACTACACGGCGTATATAGTGTAATTTTCCAACTGCCTGTGTCGTTTGTGACACGGCCGACTACTCGGTTTGATACTACACGGTGTGTTACACCCGTATATAGAGAGTAAACCACCTCGTTTCCCCAGCCACACAACTAAAACCACCCGGTCTGTCCTCAGACAAGACTACACGGCTTGTCCCCCAGGTACACGACGTGTACTAGACGAGCTCCGCCGACCCATATTGTTAGTTACACGGCTGGACACGCAGCTCACACTACACGGCGTGTTAGATATATACACGGCGTGTATAAGAAATGATTACACCGACCAATGTTGTTTGTTACACGACCGGGTCCCCAGGTCAGACTACACGGCGTGTTCATCATTGACATGGCGTGTTCTAGGAAAGATTACACCAGCCCGTGTTTGTTAGTTACACGGCTGGGTCTCTTTGTCAACCCTACACGGCGTGTACATACGGTACATGACGTGTTCTCCCCAAACACTTCCTACCCCGTGTTGCCGCCCACACGGTTTGTGACACGGGAAGAGACTACACGGCATGTACTCTAGGTACACAGCGTGCACTAAAAAAGTTTATTTTTATTCCCATACGGAAGACCATACACAGCGTTTTGAAGGTACTACACGGCGTATATATTGGATTTTCTAGACAGTGTGCCTCAAAAACTTCCCCAGAACCCAGAAAGTACTGAAAAACAACCCCTAAGTGTCAAATTTCGATCTGTGAGGGCCCATACTCCCCACGAATCAATGTTTGACATCTTATCTCTATTATAACAAAATAAACATTCAATGATCCACCAAATTCTGGTCAATGGGGGCCCATTCTCCACAAAAACCAAATTTTGGTGTCCATTCTTTCAACAAGATTATACAACAATACCCTATCACATAACAGGTATTTATCAAGCAGGTATCACAATAGCATGATTTTCTAGTACAACAACTATCACAACAACATGAGATTTCTAATGCACCTGTATGGCATGGAAACTATGTATGGCATGTGATTCCTAGCATGTGCCTAAATGATGCAAGAGATGGAATACCCTCATCTCATCGGGTTGCAACTAAATAGAACCCATAGATAAAATATAAACATCCTAATCTCAAGTGCGTCACCCAACGGTGAAATCAAATCAACTGTAAAATTTTCAAAATCAGAAGAATTGCAAAAATACGAGGTAGACTGGATTTTACCTATACACGAGTTAGCTACGCCCGGGCACATCTTATTACTGACTACCGTTTCTGTCCTATCCCAGACAAAGGCTCAAAATAGTAAGTCAAAGAAAAGAATTCCCTCTGATACCACTTTGTAAAGTCCTGGTTCCGGGTGCCATTCAATGGGTGCCCCAAACCCGGTTCGCCACATGACCTCAAGCGCATTTCCCCAAATGCCAGAGGCTGCCGACTAGAAGCGAGGCCCCAAGTCTGATAGTGGGGAAACTATGCCCTCATTTTTCAAAGTGTAGCGCAGTGGAATATAATGTAAACATACAATAAAAGAGGAAGCAACAACAATATATATAACTGAAATGGATAACTTATAACAAAAAGGGAAACCATCAGTAATATATATATGAAGATACTACATGTCAGTATTCTATAAAACATCCAGAACATGTTACACAATAATACAATACATTACAACTGAAGAACAAGTACAGAAAAGAAAAACAGAACTGCCAGCGGCATCGCGAGCCAATGCTCGGCCCCATGCTCTCCTATACCCCAGCAGCAATCATGTACCTATATAGGGACCCTTTCCCTTATCTACACCTACAGAAACGTAATCTGTTTGGCCCAAAAAGCATGACCCAAACAGGGTGTGAGAAATATATCCCAGCAGGCACCCACCAAAGGCTCGTGCCAAACTATGTGAAAATATGCAACAACAGTGTGTAGTAGTAAAATGCAATAAAATAAGCAGTACACAAATGTTACTAACATACCAGTTATATTTCCAATTTATTATTCATTTAATCCATTTAATACAAGAAAACACCACAGTGAATTTCTAAGTAAACATACAACGTCCTCAGACAAACAAAATCTCACCATCAGGTAATTAGAATCCAACCCGCAGGTATTGCCCTCAGGCGTAACAGAAATTTCCATCAGGCATACGAAGTGTCACCCTCAGGCACATAAGTCAAGCCCTTAGGCACGAAAGGTTTCCCTGATGCGAAATAGTACATTTCCCTCATGCTAATATAGTCATGCCCTCAGGCTATAGTAAAACACCGCCCTCAGGCATTAGTAACCAGGCCCTGCCCAACATATAAACATGGAATTTACATACAATTCATCTCAAGAAAAAGTAGTGAATAATTTAAACATGGAATACCCTTGGGTATCATGGCCAAGTGGCCAAATAGAGGAATGCACCCCCGGGGTGGTCCGGGATCCAAGCACTGATCCCAAACAACAGTTTCGCAATTTTATTTATTTACCTATACTATTCTAGGTATTTAATATAGCGATGACCTCAGCCACATGACACCCCATATATGGGTTCATAGCTCAAAAACACACAAAACGCTCAACAGTTGGAAATAAACACCAATCCACTTACCTTATACGCCCCTAATCAGTATACTCGAACGACGTTCCATGAATAGTCCTAGAACGAGGTAGATCTGAGGTGAAAGAAAACTCACTTTAAATGCAAAAAACATTCATTTGAGGAATAATTGGCAAGAACAACACAAGGAGATGATAGGGCTTACCTGTGCGGTTCTAATGAGATCGACGAAGGTGGAATTGGATTATTGACGTGCGCTCGGTGGATCTCTAAAGCTCAGGCCTTCCTCTCCCGAGCCCTCTTCCCGTTCTAAGCCTTCCCTGTGAACAGGGGAGGCTACAGCCCATTTAAAGTGAAAAAAATAACACGACATGTATTTCCAAGTACACGATGTGTACTTCCCATTTTTTAACTGTTCCTCTGGAAGTTTCCCGCCAGCCTAGCACTGTTCATCTACCAACATGACTACACGATGTGTCTGCATGAGTACACGGTGTGTGCTTCCCCACAGCTAGCCACCATCCTACTATTTTCCTGCCGACTGACTACACAGCGTGTAAAGGACAACTATACGGCATGTAGTTCGTTCCTACACCCTTCATCGCCAACATGGCCACACGCCCTGTGTACTCATCCAACACGGAAAAAAGTACAGAGCATGTGGAAAAGTACACGGTGTGTACTCCCAAAATTTGGGATTTTTCCCCATTTTTCTTATTTTCTCAAAAACACTTAACGAAAAGAGAAAATAAGAAACTTGTACCTCAAAAATAAGAACCGTGTTCTTACAATAAAAGTTTGGGTAGTAACCAAACACGCAAATGATGAAATGGATATTTTATATATATATATACACATTTATATATATATATATTGGAAATTATATATATATATATATATATATATTCATACACATATATATATATACATAACTGTATATATATATAAGTATGAATGTGTATTTTAATACATTGAGGTGTTTAAAAATAAAAACTCCAGTGATAAACACTTATATATATATATGTATAAATCCAGCTTTAAACATTTTAAAAAAATCTCAATTCTTGATCATTATAAAAATAGATGGTCATTGTGGAGTGAAACCATCATTCACTAAGAGTGTAAGCCTAGTACAACCTTCAAAGAATTAAGTTTCCTCAAAATCATGTTTTGTTTTCAAGAAGTTTGCTTAATTTTTTACAAAGAAAATCACTGGATTATTTATAAAGTTATTTATAAATATGACTATCTTCCAAACGAAGATATTTTTATTAAAGTTTAAATATTTTAGTATTATAAAAATATTTTCAATTTGATTCTAAAAAATAATTTCAAAGTCATTTAACCAAAATTTATTTTCAAAAGATTGTTTTCTTAAAAAGTAATCCAACAGTTTTAAACCCCCTTATTGGGAAATTAAATACTCACCCTTTGTTCTATAATTATTAATCATATATACCATATAAGATTAAATACTAACATCATCACTTTTGATGTTAGCGATGGTGGAATCATATAAGAAACTTTTTTTTTGTTCAACTCTGATAAATGTACTGTGTGGTCTAATCCTCTAGAACCAAGACCAGAAAAGGTCCTTGTTTTTATAAAGTGTTGTGTGATTGTTCAGTTTCTTTTAAAACACATTACAAAAAAAAAATTAAGCACTCGGTCCGGAAGAACGGGATTGGGGTGTTATAATTGTGGTCTTAATATGTTATTCAAAAGAGGATACCTGAAGAAGAGGTATCATTATTCAATGAGAGTTTCTATTTTATTTCTTCTTCCACCTACTTTAAATAATCCATAGCATTTTTGAATTAGAAAATTATTATATTTAATAATTCTAGGCTTTATTATTTTAATTTGATAATATATATCAATTTATAACCTTCATCATATGGAAAAGGAATTCATCATTTGAGAGTACTACAGTTTACCTCCTTATAATCCAATGTAATTTCTTTTCCATTACCTCCTCTCAAGTCAATTATAATGATTTAATAAATGTTTATTTGTAGTATTAATTAAATATTTATGATTCTTAAATGATAATATATAAACTAATTTCTTACCTTTCCATTCACTAAAATATGATAACTTTGTTCACGTGTAGATGTGGACTACCACATCCATGAAGCGACGTGGTTCGTTTTTCATAACCAAATATGATAGAATATATATATATATATAATTATATTAATTATATAATTAACATTCCTAAAATATAAAATAATTCTTATATACTTTATATATTGAGTATTGAAAAATAGAAATCTTACTCATGCATACTTACTGCATACCACCTTAATGATGTAACATAGTACTTTGTTCATAACCATATTTAAGGGTTGAATTGAAAAGTATAATTTATGTTTAAAAATGATTATTATTTCATAATTATTATTCTATATGTGATAGAAACAATGACCACTTTTAACCATGGAAAATATACAAAAGGCAATTTGAAATTACAGATCAGACAACCTCAAAACCCCTGATGTGGACTTATATAATTAATTAATTAAATTTTTAATTGTTTTAAATTAAAAAAATGTTTTATAGATATGAAATTAATACAAAAAAAGTAAATAATTAATTAAATAATTGATATTATTCTATTATACAAGTGTTCAAGGACATATATAGCAACTTTATTCAATATGTTTGGAATTTTATCTAAATTTACTTTCATTAAGGCATATTTTATTGTTAGGGAGAAAATTTTTATTATAGGGTGTATATGCAGACCTTTTACTTGCTACATAATGGATCATCATACTTAATTTTTTTATGTTACAATTTTAATTGTTATACAAAAGAGGATTTGAATGGAATTTTACCGAGTTGTAAAGAGTTTCTTAACTCAATTTATTTTTGTTGGGTTATAACACATTTTTAACACACAAATGCCTTGATTATTGGTTAATCGATATTAAAATTATTTCATTATATATTTTAAAATTTTTATATTTATTCCCTTTTTTACAGATAATCTCTCCCCTAATTAATTCATGATTCAATGATATGATATTTGTAAGGGTAACTCATCTAAAATTCTCATTCTTGGGGATATATTTTTTAAGATATGTAGTTAGATTTTTTTATGATGTTTATATACTTCCCCTTTAAAATAAAATATCACTAATATCCTCATTTTAATTATATTTAATTTTTTATTTAAATACATTATTTTATGGGATTACAGTTGAAGATTTTACACTATGGTAAAGGTGTTTTGTTAAAATCTCCTTTCTTTACATGATTGATTTTTATGGAGGTTATTTTATAAAAAATCATATGATCTTAATTTCAGGAACCACATATATTTTCTTCTCACATTGGTATGAATGTTTTTTACATGTTTATTTTACGTTTACATCACTATTTATTGAATAAAAATTTGGAAATCTGTTTGTATGTGGTACCGATCATGTATCTTGGCATAGATTAGGAATTATTTCTCATGTATCCACATTTTATATAATGCTTTAAAAAATGATCATTCCAAAAAATAAATTATTTCATAATTATATCACAAATTTTATTTTAATTTCATTTAGAATGTTTAAAAAAATCAATTTATTAACATTTTTAAATGGGTCACATTACACTCACTTCTACGAATATTTAAAAATGATATTTGTTTTTAACATTTAAACATAATTTTTTTCACAATTATGAACGTTATTTTATGCAAATATTAATTTATATGATTTTAATGTTATTTTCAAGGAAAATTATTTTCACAATATATTATAAATCTTTACTTTTTAAAAGATAATTTTAATCTAAAAGGGAATTTTCCTATATAATTTTTTAATGATATTTTAATTGTATTTACTTTTAGAAATTCCTTATCCCCATGATTGGTGGACACATATAACAGTCATATTCATTGGGTAATGATTATTTTATCTAAATAATTATATTAGAAGTTATCTATATGGTTATTAAAATTATAAAAGTTTTAAAAGGGTGTTATGATGATTATTTCCCAAGGTACTAATACATTCTATTTTTTTATTTTATGGCATATAAATGTTTCCTTTGATCAAGGATGATATAAAATTGCTCAAGATTATTGAATCCAATGAATCTTTAATTTGTTATATCATTATTACATGATTGATTTTCTAGGTATTTGTGAGTATTAATTCAATTATTTTATATTCATGTAGTATTATTATGTCATCAGACCCTTATTCGTATCTTACTCTCACTGAGGAAATTCAATTTTAAATGTTTATGTTTAACCATACTGAGAATTTGATCACACCACTATTGTTTTAACTTTTACACATTATATAAAGAATGATTTTAAATGATTTTTCATAAAAAGGTTCCATATGTAGGGAATGTAATTGGAGATGTTAAATTCTAAATATGGAATATGAAAAGCTGGTAATAGTGGGTGAAATAGACACTTGATGTCACGAGAGTTGTTTATGTATGTGTTTATCCAATTTCTCTAAACTCTAAAACTAAAAGCTCTTTGGCCATGTAAGGGATCCAATATTACATTTTTATGATGTTTTTTTTTTTGAAAAAATGGGTAAAATTTTTCAATATTAAAACAATAAATGTATGTTTCTGTTTTTTGCATCAAATCAGGGAGTGCAGGTTTGGGGTTGTTACATTACCTCCTCCTTGGGATGTTTTCCATTGTATAACACTGTAAGGCTCTTTATCATGGTCTTTTTGAATAGGAATGGACATTGTGATTTGGGGAGATAATTGAAGTGAGCATAGGGTATATTTATTATATTTATGATTCCTTAGAATTAGTAGAAAAATGTAGTGGGCATGATCACATTTTATAAGTGAGTAAAATAAATGTTTTGTGAAGACCAATTAATTTTTAAATGATGGAATGCTAATATTAAAATTAAAAAATATATAAATTTGGGAAAAAATGAAGTATGGAATGAGATAATTTCAATTTATAATTCACCATTAATATTTCACTATATTTTATAGAATTTGTTTTACACATACCACTATAAATTTATAATTTACCATTTTGAATTTTCCCATAGTGCCATGTATTCCCCAATTAATTTATATTTTATTAGTAATATACGAATACATATATTACCCTATTTTTCCACTATAACTGTAAAAACAAACTATATATAATAATATTTAACTTATAAATAATATTAAACTAACATTTAAATTAAAATTATTTCTTATATAAAAAACCAATATTGTTTAAAAATGTTGTTTTCATTATTATGTTTTCATAATCATATGTAGTATTGATTACCAATTTAAAGATAGATAATATGTTCATATAGTGGTTTAAAAATTACATTATTTTTCTATCTCAGAATATAATAATTTATTTTATTAGGTAAAAATTAAACATCATTGATAAAAAATCTTTGTAACACTTTAACCATTATCATGGTTATCATCTTTAAATAGAGTTATCAAAATTTTATATATAAAAATTTAATTTCTCTTATGATAAAATTTGAAAAAATATATTAAAAATATGAAATATATTTTCATAGAATTAATTTCAAAATCTGATTGAAACTAAAATTAAATATAGAAAAATAAAAACAGTTGTTGGAGTAAAAAATTACTTAAGTTTCCAAAACGTTAAATACAAGTTCTATAAATTCCACTTAGTAACTACTTTAATATATTCTCCCACTAATAAAAATTAAAATATTTTTTATATAATACATACTTATTCATAATGTTATAAAAATTACAGTATTAGTAAAAAAATATTTTTCACTATTCACCATAAATTAATTATTTTAAAATAATCAAAAAAATTATAAGTAATTTAATATTGATATATTGTATCAAAAATATGGAATAATATTTCTATAATTAAAATTTTAAATTAACAAATTGATTATTAAAATTAAAATACAAAATATAATGAAAACCCAATTTTATTGTAATATAAAACTTTTAAACACTATGTGTTCTCCTAAATATTTGATATAAATTTATAATATAAAATGATGTTAATATATTAGTTAATATATTAAAATAATTTATATGTAAAATCTCGAGAAAATAAAGAATATGACATTTTTATATTTATTAATATTTTTAATTAAATATTAATTTAATTTTACAAGGGATTCTATATTAAATGGTGTACCTGACCCAAAAAATTGGTTTCTCTGAAGTCTTATGTTGCACACAATGGTGAGTCATATTAAAAAATAATAATATAATATTATATTAAATGACAATTAACGCCTAGCCATTGTATTAGCAGGAACAAAAATAAATAATTACAATATGATTATACATGTTTATTAAATGTTTTCACAATTATTTAATAAAAGTTAGAGTTTTAAATGTTAATGAATATAATTTTAAGCACAAATAGTCTAATATTCTTTAAAAGTCCAATTTAACGCCTTTTAATGGAGAAGAATTTTTAAATCTAGTTTTCGTCACATTTATGTGTTCTATTTGAAAAAATAAAATTATTGTTTATATTTGGGACATCATAATTTACTTTGCATAAATTTTTGGTATTTTTCTGATAATGTTCATTTTTAAGGAATAGTGAGAAATACTGTATTTTAATTCAAAATTGCCTTTTGATATAATTTATTTATGTGGTTATATTTTATTTTTAATTGGTTTTGAAGTGTAATTAGATTATATTTTTACTATTTAATCCAATGTTATTCATTGGAAGTAATGTCACTTTGAAAGCTAACATACACAAGTGTCAATCTTTTGATAGTTATTGTTTCTTAAAAAACAATCTTTTGTTTTGACAACATGAATTAATTTTAAATTAGTTAATCCAGCTGATATGTTTTGAATTTGGTAAAATAGAGTTCATTTTCGAATTTGGAATATCAAATATATCTTAAGCTGAATTTTTGGTATTTTTCTAAGAACATCAATTTTTTATGAATAGTGGAAACACTGATTAGTAATTAAAAAGAAGACTTTTTCATTTAAATGAAATTTTACTACTTTTGGGAATTTAATTTCAAAAACCCTATATACATGTTTGTTATTATTAATTAAAATGTGGTACAATGAGATAAAAATAATTTTTTTGGAATAGTAACTTTTGACATCTTTTTACGGCTGTTAAAAGTAAATACTGTAATTAAAGGTAAAAACAATATTATAATAATATAAACATTATTTAACACTAGTCTTAACCTTATTGGATAATTAATGGCTGAACATGAAAATTCTTGGGTGAGACCTTTCTCCATTGAATGCTAATTGTGTAAGATAATGACACTTTATATTAATTAATTTAAAGTAAAGACAAAAATGACTTAAACATATATCTTTTAGTAAATTAATTTTTAGATGGAGTAATATAAGTAACATCTTCGACTATAAATATTCATTTTACAGCTAAAATGATTTCCTAAATCAAAATATTTTTTTTATAATTTTTAGACATCAAATAAATAAAATTATTTATGACACTATAATAATGCAATGTTTACCTCATTAATGAATGATTTAAATAAATAAGATTATAAAAATTAAAAAATATCTAAAACCTATCCAATTATTATTGGTTTATATTATCTTGAACATGAGTCATTGTATCTTCAACCTTAATGAGTTTTGGACATTTAGAACATAAAAATAATTATATATCAAAATAATATTTTCAAACTTTCCTAAAGAGCCCCTTCTCCCCCTTATAAAAATCCATCACCTCAATCCCATTACACACATCTCTCAAGCCCCGTGTATTATCCAACCTCTTCCAAAATAATCTCTCAAGATCCCACTCATCCACCTAGATTCCTTACCTTAGGATGAAGGCAATTTAAGAAAGCCTTTTGGTTCTAACCAAAGGGAGTTACCCGATTTAAAGGTAACATCTTATTTTAAGTTATTTAATTTTATTTTGCTTCTCCAACCCCCTAAACCCTTTTTATTGATTAATTGTAAAACAAACCAGTATCCTAAATATACTAGGTAATATTTATTAGAATTAATATAACTAAACTCACACACACCTCCATCTAATGGGTAAATAACATACTGTTTCTAAGGATGGCGAACTACTGCCTCACGAAATGATGATTGTTCAATCATCTCCTTCCACCTCTTATATTGGCCATTATGAAATAACTTTATTTATATGTGTTATATATTATATTTATATTGTTTCTACTATTCTGTTTTTTTCATTTATATAATTCCTTTTATGGTCTTCATAGTGGGTAAATACGATAATTTCATTTGATGAAGTGCAGACTACCACCCTCACAAGGTGATATGACATGTTCTTTCCATACATGGAACGTATAAAGGATGGAGATAATGAAATTATATATGATATTATACTAGTATTATAATATAACTATTTATAATTTAGTTTTCATTCCATTAAAATACAAAATAGAAATGAAAGTAGCGTTCATGCATACGTACGACTTACAGTCTCCATTAACAGTGTAATTCATTTCTTATCTCCAAATTTTATGTACTATTACAAATACATATATATACCGAATATATATGATATATATGATATAAAAATTATGAATATAATTATGGATATAATGGACTTTTGACCACATGGAAAATTTGTAATTATAACAAGTTCATTTTTTAACTCAAGTTCTGATCATCGACAAAATGTCCGATATGAACTGAAATAATTAACCAATTATTATAGAAATAAAATAAGTGATATAAAAAGAATAATAAACGTGAAAAATGTTCATAATAATTTCAAAATTAACAAAATTTTATCATTCATGAAATTAAATAATGAACGGTTCAAGTCGGACACAAGGTAAGGGGTTTCTTATCTAACATTTAATTCTGGGAGATTTCCACTGTTCGCCACTTATTTATTGCATGTGTTGTATTTTTCATATCCATTTAATAGATATTTTCATGATTCTATTTATATTCATGGTATTATGTGATTGATTTTTTGTTTATTTACTTTTGGTCATATGACTAGATTGATTACAGCATGGTAAGAGGTTTTCATCTCACTTTTTATTCTCATGATATTCATGCTATATTTGCCAATATTTTATTTTTTGTTGTGTATTTACTACCCATTATTGTATTAATTGTGTAATATAAATTAATTTATGTGTATTTACATTGTATTTGTATGAACCTTATTTAATGTGGGGTATGTTTCATAAGTTACCAAATCGGTAAGGGAACCCTTTTACCGACCATTTTTAAAACACTTTTTTATATCTTTTAATTTACATCTTCTTATGTTAGGATATGTTCTTATATATCCTTATTTTTGTAAATTTAATTTAGAAGTGATGAGATCCCTTTTATCTCTCATCAACTCATTTTTTGAATTTTAATGTGACGCTGTTAGGCTGTCGAATTTTTGTAAGGGAACTTCTTCACCCAATTTCAATTCTTTGGGTTAAACTTCTACTTATTGATTATGTTGTGCTATAAATATGTGTGAATAACCAATGGTTGTTTTAAACTTATTATAAAATTATATTAGGTGTATATATATTTTTCACACATGATTATGTCATTCATTTATCTTTAATCTAAGGATACTGTCTTTATAAGGGATTTTGTCTCAATTTATATTCCATTGAGACTTCTTTGTTGTTATGCACCAATCAACTCTTATATGTTGTATATATACTATCCTTTGGAATATTTTATCATGAATACATTTATTCTCAAGATATAATAATGTTCTAATTAAATGTTATTCCATAATTATTTGTAATCAAGCGTCTCTCATTTCGTTAAAACTCTTTAACTAAAATAGTGTTTGAAATGATTTAATGATTTATTCGTCTAAATATTTTTCAATAATTTCCATGTTTTAATAATGGTTTTTAGGATTTATTTATATAGAAATTAATTTTTTAAAATAAAAATTCATTTAAATGTTTCTAAGTGGTATGGGACACTTTGATTCCAAAATATCTTTATTAAATATTTTAAATGGTTTATGAAAATGGTTTGATAAATCATTGATTATTTCAATATCTCTAAATGATTTATTTTGATTGAAAATGAAATTTTATTAGTGAAATATTTATATATTTTATGTTTTGTGATTTTATAATGTTACATGAGCATTTGACAGGCGGTTATGTGATAAACCAAATAACGGGTGGTTCCGTGATAAACCACGAAGGGTGGCTACGTTATATCCTCCAATGCATTGGGTATGGAAGTCGGCCGTATGGATATTCCATTTAGTGATACATGTGGAAGTCGACCGTATGGTAATTCCATTTATGTATGTTTATGCACCAAGTTACCTTTATATGTTATGTGTTATTTCTATGGGTTTAGGGTAATATTTTGGTTACAAAATGGTAAGCAATAATATTTTATTCAGTGAATAGTATTTACTACAAAAAAAAGTTGAAAAGTATTAATTATCATATGGTATTTATGGTTTTTTTTTTTGAAAAACTAACAGTTTTCCTTGTTTGTGTATCCCTTAATGAGATTTTTTATGATCATCCCTAGTTTTTGAAATGTTTTTCACAGGAAATAAAGTGTAATAAGGTCAAGGATTGGATCAAGGAAAAGTCATGTTGTCTAAAACATAGAACTAAACATGACAGTTTTTTTCAAAGAGTTTTTATTTTAGGAACAAATGTAAACTGAGTAGAAGTGTCTACATTGTAATTTTTGAGATGTAATGTATAGTTATTGGATAATTATTTAAAGCTCTAAACCCAAAAATATCCTCAAAGTGAATTATTCACTTAATTCTAGATTATATAATGTTAAAGGCCAAGTCCTTATAGTTGGTATCAGAGGGAGGTTTAGATAAATTTAGAGGTTAGGGTGTTATTTAAGCATAAGTGACGTAACCATAATAGTTAGCATATTAGAAAGTATTATAGTTAATTTAGATGTGATAAAGTGTTATTACATTTATTGGTGAAAAATGAATGGTATTAGATAAAATTTGAGGATAAAATATGTTATGATTATTTTTGAGGAATTTTTCTCTATTTTTTTTAATGTCATGAAATTGTATATTTTTTGAAAAAGGAAAACTAGCAAACCATGTGACAACCCATCGCGTCAAAACAAGTTGCAGGAATCGAACCCACAACCAAAGTGCAATTGGGATTTATCACTTTCCACTGGACTACATGAAGTCCCTGGTTAGTATGAATAATTATTTTTAGTTAAATGATTTTATGGATCAAGAATAAATTTATTTAGGATCTTATGTTTTATCAATAATACATCCTTCGTATAGGAATATGATTGGTGATTAATTGATTATGGTTATTTTTGGGACACAATATCTTAGTTGGGAACACTATATGCTTAAGGAAAATAGAACACTATTGGATTTAATTTATGGAGTAATGGTTGAAATATATTTTTGAATAATCTATGATTCTATTGTGTACATTAGATGATTTGGGTAAATTTTGGAAATGATCAAACTATCATAGATAATATGTGATTAGGTTAATTACACTGCAGTATGAGACTTTAAGTGTAGACAATGCTTTCGGAGATAAATGTTAAGATTTACTGTGGAAGAATATGTGATTAAATCCTTCTGAGTTTTGGGTTTCAATATTTGTTTGGATTATTTTTATTAATTTTAAGGAAATTTTTATACTAAATAGTCTTTCTTGATCTTTGGGTACTTTTTTTTAATTTTGGAGATTAAGTGTAGTATTCCTTTTTATAAATGATTATCCTTTTGGGGATTATATAATCTTGTTGTATCCAATTTTGGTTTTGGTTAATGTATAAAGATATGGGAAATATATTGTTCATATATTGTGGATCATCCTATTCTCTAGAATTTGATTTTAGAACTTTTTATGTGACCAAGTTTTTTTGAATACTCATCATTTGGAGAAAAGATGAGTTTGTGGTAGAAATGTTTTAAATGATGAAAGTCTATGTGCCAAGTAAGTATGTTTCCTTATGTTCTTAATCAATATAATTAATAAATCCTCCAACATTATGAAAAGGAACATAAAACACAAATGTTGTCTGTTTACTTTTCCAATTGGGAAACCAATTACCATTTAACCCATCCCAAATTTTTGGTTTTCTTGTTGTTAACTTTCTCCTAATCATGTTTTCTATCAATCTACATCAGAAATTGATACTTAGTTTCACCTCCATATCCATGTTTTCATTGAATCCAATATAGGTTATCTCAGGTGACCTCTGTACTTATATTTCTTCCTTTTAAAGTGATAGTTTATTTACTCTTCTTCTGATGTGGGACATTCAATGAAGTTTCCATGACCAATTTAAAAATTGCAAGAACGTAATTTCTAAAAGGGGGGAAGGATGTAACATCCCTGGAAAATAATGAATATGAAATTTTCATATTTATTAATATTTTCTAATTAAATATTAGTTATATTTTTAAGGTTATTCTATATTAAATGATGTACCTGACACGCCACATTAGGTTTCTCTAATGTCTTATGTTGCACACAATGTTGAGTCATACTGAAAAATAATAATATAATATTATTTTTAATTGTAGTTAACTCCTTGATCTTATATTAGAGGAGATGAAAAGAACTAAATACAATATTATTATAAATGTTTGGTAAATGTTTTTACATTTATTCAATAGAAGTTAGAGGCTTAAATTTAGAATGTATCTAATTTTAAGCACAGATAGTCTAATATTATTTAAAAGGTCGATTTACCACCTTTTAATGGAGGACCCTTTTGAATCATGTTTTGGTCAATTTTATATGTTCTATTTGACATAATAAAATTATTCATTAGATTCGGGACATCAAAATTTACTTTTGGTAAATTTATGGTATTTTTCTGATGTTGTACATTTATTAAATGAATTGTGAACAATACTGTCTTTTAAATTAGAATTACCTTTTATTGTAATTTATTTATATCGTTAGCTTTTATTTTTAATTGGTTTTAATGTGTAATTAGATTCTATTTTTACCAATTACTCAAATTATGGTGAATGGAATAAATTTCACATTGAAATTGGACATACACAAGTGTCAATCTTTTGATAGTTATTATTTCTTAAAAACACAATTTTGTTTTGATAATGAGAACTAATTATAAATTAATTAATCCAAATTTTCTATTTTTAATTAGGTAAAATAGGCATAATTTTTTAATTTGGTAGAGAAAATATTGCTTAGGCTGAATTTTTGGTATTTTTCTAAAAACGTCAATTTTTGATGAATTGTGAAAACACTGAGTAATAGTTAAAAAGCTCACATTTTCATTAAAATGAAATTTTACTACTTCTGGGAATTGAATTTCAAAAAAACCTACATACATATTTGTTATTAGTATTTAAAATTTGGTTCAATAAGAAGAAAATAATTTTTGGATAACAGTAACTTTTAACTTTTATAAGTAAATTTGGTAATTCAAGGTAAAAAAATATTAATATAATATAATATTTCCTTAACACTTGTCCTAACCATATTTTATGAGTAATGGATAACCAAGAAATTCTTTTTGTGAGACCTTTGTCCATTTAATGCTTTAAGGGTAAGATAATTAAACATTATTTTAATTAATTTAAAGTAAATACAAAAAAGACATAAACATATATCTTTTAGTAAATTAATTTTTACAAGGAGTTATATATGTTATATATTCGCCTATAAATATTAATTTTAATGCTAAAAATATTTCCTACATCAGGATAGTTGTTTTATAATATTTAGACATGAAATAAAGAAAATTATTTATGACACAATAATGATGTAGTGTTTACCTTATTAAAGAATGATTTAAATAAATAAGATTATAAAAATTAAAAACAAAATATACAAAACCTATACAATTCTTATTGTATAATTTTATTTAGAACATGATTCATATTATATTTGAATTTGTTTAGTTTTTTAACTTTAGAAATTGAAATGTTTTATATAATAAAATAATATTTTCAAACTTTCTTAAAGAGCGCATCCTCGCCCTTATAAAAAGCCCTCACTTCAAACCCATTACTCACATCTCTCAAGCCCCGTGGATCATACAACTTCTGCCAAAAAAATCTCTAAATATCCCTATTTTATACTTATATTCCATACCTTAGGTATAAGGGACTTCAAGAAATCCTTTTGGTTCACACCAAACGGAGTTACCCGATTTAAAGGTAACGTCTTCTTTTAGGTTATTTTCTTTTATATTGCTTCTCCAACCCCCTAAACTCTTTTTATTCATTTCTTTTATAAAAACACCATTATACTCAATATACTATGTTGTTTTTCTGAGAAGGAATCGAACTACACTTACACACACCTCTATCAAATTGGTAATGAACATACTATTTCTGTGGATGTCGAACTACTGCCTCATGAAATGATGATTGTTCAATCTACTTCTTCCACCTCTTATGGTGTCCATTAATATAAAAATATATCTATATTTTATATATATATTTTTATATTTTTTCTAGGCTTTTATATTTTTCATTAATAGAATTCCATTATGGTTTCCATAGTGGGTAAATACAATAATTTCATTTGATGAAGTGTGGGCCACTGCCCCCTCAAAGTGGTATGACTCATTCATGCCATACGTGGAACATATAAATGATGGAGTTAAAGAAATTATATGTTATATTATACTGGAATTATAATATAACTATTTTTTATTATGTTTTCATTCCATTAAAATACAAAATAGAAATGAAAGTAGCATTCATGCGTATGTACGGCTTATCGTCTCCATTTACTGTGCATTTTATTTCTTATCTCCATATTTTATGTACTATTATAGATAAATATATATATATATACTGAATATATATGATATATATGATATATAAATTATGAATATAATTCAGGAAGTAATGGACTTTTTACCACATGAAAAATTTCTAATTATAACAAGTTCATTTTTTAACTCAAGTTCTGAACATCGAAAAAATGTCAGATATGAAATCAAATAATTAACCAATTGTTATAAGAATGTAATAAGTGATATAAAAAATGTAATAAAAATGAAAAATGTTTTTAATCAAGTATAAATTCACTTAATTTTATTATTCAAGAAATTAAATAATGAACGGGTCGTGTCGGACACAAGGTAAGGGGATTCTTATCACACTTTTAATTCCGTGAGATATCCATTATTGCACACTTATTTATTTCATGGGGTGTATTACGCACTTCTATTTGATATATATTATCATGATTCTCGTAATATTCATGTTATTATGTGATTCAATTGTTGGTTATTAACTTTTTGTCATATGACTCTATTGATTACAACGTGGTAAGGGGTTTTCATCTAACTTTTTATTCAAGTGAGATTCATGCTATATTTTCCAATATGTTATTTTTTTGTGTTTATGTACTACTGATGACTATATTAATTGAGTAATATACTTTAAATTTTTTTTATTTAAATCATCATTGTATGAACCTTTTTTAATGTGGCGTATGCTTCATAAGTTACCAAATCTGTAAGGGAACCTTTCACCCTCAACTTTCTAAAACACATATTTTTTGTTATGTCTTTTAATTTAATTCATATTATTTTGGGATATGTTCTTATATTTCAATATTTCATTAAATTTAATATCCAAGGGATTATATACCCCTTTCTCTCTCATCAAACCATTTTTTGATTTTATAAGTGACGTCGTTATACTGTCGATTTTCTGTAAGGGAACTTCTTCACCCAATTTCAATTTGTTGGGTTAAACTTCTACTTCTTGATTATATCATGATATGAATATGTGTGAATAACCTATGTCTGTTTTACACATAATATACCATTATATTGGGTGTATTTATATTTTTCACACATGATTATGTCATTTATTGATCCATAATCTATGGATACCATCATTATAAGGAATTTTATCTCAATTTACATTCCATTGAGACTTCATTGTTGTTATACACCAATTTACTCTTATATGGTGTATATATATTTCCTTTGGCATATTATATCATGAATCCATTTATTATCATGATATTATAATGTTCTGATTAAATCTTATTACTCAATTATTTGTATTCAAGAATCACTCATTTTGTTAAAAACCGTTTAACTAAAATATCATTTTAAATGTTTTAATGATTTATTATTCTAAATATTTATCATTAATGATCATGTTTTCATAATGGTTTTTAGGATTTATTTATATGGAAATTAATGTTTTAAAATGATAATTCTTTTTAAAGTTTCCAATTGGTATGGGATGCTTTGATTCAAAAATCTCTTTATTAAATGTTTTAAATGGTTTTTGAAAATGGATTGATAAAGCATTGATTGTTTAATATCGTTAAATAAATTTTTTTGGATTGAAAATGAAATTTTATTAGAGAACTATTTATATATTTTATGTGTTATGAATTTATAATGGTACTTGATCATTTGACGGGTGGTTATGTGATAACCCAAATGTTGAGTGGTTCTGTGATAAACCAGGACAGGTGGTTACGTTAAAACATCTAATGCATTGGGTATGGAAGTCGGTCGTATGACTATTCCATTTAGTGATATGTGTGGAAGTTGACCATATGGTTATTCCATTTATGTATGTTTATGTCTCAAGTTACCTTTATATGTTATGTTTCCTTTCTATGGGTTTTATGCTTATCTTTTGTTTACAAAATAGTAATCAATAATATTTTATTCAGTGATGAGTATTTACGACTTCATAAAGGTGAAAATTATTACTTATGATAAGGTATTCATGGTTTATATGTTGCTTTGAAAAAAGAATAGTTTTACTTTTTTGTGTATCCCTTACTGAGATTTATATGATCATTCCTAGTTTTTTAAATGTTTTTTACAGGATATAAAGTGCATTAAGGTCATGGATTGGATCAAGGTAAAGTCATGCTGTCTAAAACATGGAACTAGACATGACTCTTTTTCAAAGAGTTTTTATTTTTTGAAAAAATGTAAATTGAGTGGAAGTTTCTACTTTATAATTTTTGAGATGTAATTTAATAGTTATTGCCTAATTCTCTAAATCTCTAAACCCGAAAAGATCCTCAATGTGAATTATTCACTTAATTCAAGATTATGTAATGGTTAAGGTCGGGTCCTTATAGTTGGTATCATAGGGAGTATTAGATAAATTTTGGGGTTTGGGTGTTATTTAAGCATATGTGGCATAACCATAATGGTTATAACATTAGAAAGATTCATAGTTATAATAGAGGTGATAAATGGTTATTACATTTTGGGGTACAAAAAGAACGGTATTATATATCTTTTGAGAATAAAATATGTTATAGTCATTTTTGTCAAATTTTTCTCTATTTTTTAAAATGTTATTAAATTTTATATTTTTTGAAACAGGACAACACGCAGACCGTGTGACAACTCGTCTCGTCGGACAAAGCTATGGGAATGGAACCCACAACCAAAGTGTGATTGGGATTTATAGAATACCACTTGACTACATGAAGTCCATAGTTAATATGACTGATTATTTTTAGTAAAATGATTTTATGGATAAAGAATAAGTTTATTTATGATATTATGTTTTATCAAATAGATATCCTTAGTATAGGAAAATTATTTGGGGATTAAGTGATAAAGGTTATTTTGGGAGACATTCTCTCTTTGCGGAACACTATATACTTAAGGAAAATAGAATACTATGGGATTTAATTTGTGGAGTAATGGTTGATATGTTATTTTTGAAGAATCTATGTTTTTATTGTGAGGATAATATGATTTGGGTTATTTATAGAAATGATCAACCTATCATAGAGAATGTTTTATTAGGTTAATTACAATTTATTATGAGACTTTAAGATTTGTCGAGGATTTTGGAGATAAATGTTAAGATTTACTGTGGAAGAATATGTGATTAAATCCTTCTAAGTTTTGGGTTTCAATATTAATTTGGATTATTTTGATGAATTTTATAAAAATTCATATATTGAGTGGTCTTTCTTGGTCTTTGGTTACTTTTTGTTAAATTTTGGAGATTAAGAGTAGTATTTGTTTTAAAGGATTATCCTTTTGGGGATTATCTAATCTCGTAAAAACCAATTTTGGTATTGTTTATTGTATAAAGATAGGGGGAAATAATGTCCATATTTTTTGGATTTGTTATTCTCTAGAAGTTTATTTTAGGACTTTTTATGTGACAAAGTCATCTTGAATACTCTTTATTATGAGAAAAGATGAGTTTGTGGTAGAAATTTATGTAAACGATGAATGTCTACATGTCATGTAAGTAAGTTTTCTAATGTTCTTATTCAATATCATTAATAAATTCTCCAACTCTATGAAAATGAAAATAAAACAAATATGTTTTCCGTTAAATTTTCTGACTAGGAATGTAATGACGGTTTAACCCATCACAAATTTTTGGTTTTCTTATTGTTAACTTTCTCTTAATCATGTTTTCTACCACTTTGCAATAGAACATGACAATTAGTTTCTCCTCCATATCCATGTTATCATGGAATCCAATGTGCGTTATCTTATGTGACCTTTGTACTTATATTTCTTCATTTTAATGTGATAGTTTTATTTACTCTTTTTTCCGATCTGGTACATTCAATGATGCTTCGAAGACCAATTTTAAAATTGCACGGACGTAATTTCTAAATGGGGGGGAGGATGTAACATCCCTAGAAAATAAAGAATATGAAATTTCCATATTTATTAATATTTTTTAATTAAATATTAGTTTTATTTTATAGTGGATTCTATATTCAATGGTGTACCTCACATGCAACAATGGGTTCTTACGAAGTCTTATGTTGCAGAAAATGTTGAGTAATACTGAAAAATAATAATATAATATTATTTTCAGTGGTAGTTAACGCCAAGTCGTTTTATTGCGAGGAATGAAAATAATTAATTACAATATTATTATAAGTTTTTGTTTAATGTTTTTACATTTAATCAATAAAAGCTAGAGGCTTAAAATGAGAATGTATCTAATTTTAAGCACAAATAGTCTAATATTCTTTAAAAGGTTGATTTATCACCTTTTAATGGAGAAACATTTTTAAATCTAGTTTTGGTCACTTTTATATGTTCTATTGGAAAAAATTAAATTATTAATTACATTCGGGACATCAAATTTTACTTTGGGTATTTTTTTGGTATTTTTCTGTTACTGTTCATTTTTAATGAATAGTGAAAAATACTATATTTTAATTAAAAATTGCCTTTTAATATAATTTATTTATATGGTTAGATTTTATTTTTAATCTGTTTTGAAGTTTAATTAGATTATATTTTTACTATTTACTCTAGTGTTGGTCATTTGTAGTAATTACACTTTGAAAATGGACATACACAAATGTCAATCTTTTGATAGTTATTATTTCTTAGAAACACAATTTTGTTTTGACAACGGGAATTAATTTTAAATTAATTAATCGAACTTCTATGTTTTGAATTTGGTAAAATAGAAATAATTTTTGAATTTTGAATATCAGATATATCTTAGGCTAAATTTTTGGTGTTTTTATGAAAAAACGTCAATTTTGATGAATAGTGAAAACACTGAGAAGTAGTTAAAAAGCTGACATTTTCATTTATATAAAATTTTACCACTTATTTGAATTGAATTTTGAAAACCCGACATACACAATTCTTATTATTGAGTAAAATTAGGGTCAATAAGATGAAAATAATTTTTTTTGAATAGCTACTTTTGCCTTTTATTTACCACAATTAAAGGTAAATAGGATAATTCAAGGAAGAAAACATATTATAAAAATATAAAATTATCTTAACACATGTCCTAATATTATTTAATGAGTAATGGACGACCCAGAAAATACTTGGGTGATACGTTTGGATTTTTAAAGCCACATGGGTAAGATGATGACCCTTTATATTAATTAATTTAATGTAAAGACAAAAATGACATAAACATATATCTTTTAGTAAATAAATTTTTACATGGGGTTTTATAAGTTATCTATTTGACTATAAATATTAATTTTAGAGCTAAAAGTATTTCCTACATCATGATATTTGTTTTATAATTTTTAGGAATCAAATAAATACAATTATTTATTACACAATAATGATGAAGTGTTTACCACATTAATGAATGATTTATATATATAATATTATAAAAATAAAAAAAATATCTAAAACCAGCCCAATTATTATATAATGTTTTTATTTTGAAAATTAGTAATCGTATATTCTACTTTAATAAGTTTTGAAAATTTAGAAACTGAAAATAGTATTATAATTAAATAATATTTTCAAATTTTCCTAAAGAGCCCCTCCACCCCCTTTTAAGAAGCCTTCACCTCTAACTCATTACTCATACCTCTCAAGCACCTTGGTTCATCCAAACTATGCTCAAGTAATCTCTCACAATACCTCTGTGACACCTAGAACACCTACCTTAGTCAGAAGGAACTTCAAGAAAGCCTTTTGTTTGAATCCAAAGGGTGTTACCCGATTTAAAGGTAACATCTTCTTTTAAGTTATATTATTTTATATTACTTATCTAACCTCATAAACTATTTTTATTCATTTTTTTAAAACCAAAAAATTATTTAAATGTACTAGGTTTTTTTAATGAGTGGGAATCGAACTACACTTATACCCACCTCCATCTAATGGTTATAGAACATATTGTTTCTCTGGATGGAGAACTACTGCCTCACAAAACGATGATTGATCAATCTTCTCCTACAACATCTTATGGTGGAAATTATGATGTAACAATATTCATATGTGATATAGATTATATTTATATTGTTTCTATGCTTCTTTATTTTTCATTTATAGAATACCTAAATGGTTTCCATAGTCGTTAAATACAATAATTTCATTTGAGGAATTGCGGACTATCACCCCTCAAAGTGAAATGACTCGTTCATTCCATATGTGAAACATATAAAATATAAAGTTAATGAAATTATATATGATATTATGCTGTAATTATAATATAACTATTTATCATTAAATTTTCATTCCATTAAAATATTAAATATAAATGAAAGTAGTGTTCATGTGTACGTATGACTTACCCTCTCTATGAACGATGAATTTCATTTCTTATCTCCAAATTTTATGTATTTTTTTAAATACACATATATAATGGATATATATGATATATATGATATCTAAGTCATTAATATAATTCTATAGATAATGTAATTTTGGGCACTTGGAAAATTTAAAATTATAACAAGTTCATTTCTTAACTCGTGTTCCGAACGTCGACAAAATGTCCAATTTGAACTCAAATAATTAAAAAATTGTTATAAAATGGTAAAATGTTATATAAAAGTAATAATAAAAATTAAAAATATTCTTAATAAAGTAGAAATTAAATTAGGTTTATTATTAAGGAAATTAATGAACGAACGGGTCAAGTGGGACACTAGGTAAGGTGTTTCATATCACACTTTTAATTCCATGAGATTTCCATTGTTCAACACTTTTTTACTGCATTGGGTGTATTGTGAACTTCCATTTGATATATATTATCATTATTCTCAATATATTAGTGGTATTATTTGATTCATTTAATGGTTATTAACTATTTCTTATACGACTCGATTGATTACAACATGGTAAGGGGTTTTCATCTCACTTTGTATTCCCATGAGATTTATTCTATATTTGCCACTATTTTATTTTGTGTTGTTATTGTACTTTCCGTTATTGTATTAATTGTATAATATAATTTAATTTATGAGTATTTACATCTTCATTGTATGACTCTTCTTTAATGTGGTATATGTTTTGTAAGTTACCAAATCGGTAAGGGAACCTTTCACCCTTCTCTTTTTAAAAGACATCTATTTTGTTATGTCTTTTAATTTACAAGTTCTTATGTTGGGATATGTTCTTATATTCCCTTATTTCTTTAAGTTTAATGTCCATGTGATGAGATACCCCTTTCTCTCTCATCAAATCATTTTATGAATTTTAATGTGACGTCGTCAGGATTTTGAATTTCTGTAAGGGAACTTCTTCACCCAACATCAATTCTTTGTGTTAAACATCTAATTATTGATTATGTCGTGCTATGAATATGTGTGAATAACATCTAGTTGTTTTACTCTTAATATCGAATTATATTGGATGTATTTATTCTTGTGACACATAATTATGTCATTGATTTATTTTTAATCTAAGGATACCGTCATTATGAGGCATTTCGTCTCAATTTAGATTCCATTGATACTTCATTGTTGTTATGCAGAAACTAACTCTTATATGGTGTATATAATGTCTTTTGGCATATTATATCATTAATCCCTTTATTATAATGATATAATAAAGTTCTGATTAAATTTTATTCTTTAATTACTTTTATTCAAGTGTCTCTCATTTTGTTAAAAAAAATTAACTAAAATATTGTTTTAAATATTTTATAGATCTATTATTCTAAATATATCCCATAAATGTCCATGTTTTCAAAATGGTTTTTAAGATTTAATTATATGGAAATTAATTTTTTCAAATGATAAATCATTTAAACGTTTCTATGTGGTATGTGACACTTTGATTAAAGAATCTCTTTATTAAATGTTTTAAATGGTATTTAAAATAGTTTGATAAACATTGATTATTTCTATATCCATATAAGATTTATTTTGACTGAAAATGAAATGTTATTTGTGAAATATTTATATATTTTATGGGTTATGATTTTATAATGGTACTTGGACATTTGATGGGTGGTTACGTGATAAATCAAATGACTAGTGGTGATGTGATAAACCAGGATGGGTGGTTATGTTATAACCTCTAATGCATTGGGTATGGAAGTCAGTCTTATGGCTATTCCATTTAGTGATATGTGTGGAAGTCGAGCATATGGAAATTCCATTTTAAGTATGTTTATATCCCAAGATACCTTTATATGATATGTGTTCTTTCTATGGTATTTATGGAAATATTTTGGTTATAAAATGGTAAGTAATGATCATTTATTCAGTTAAGAGTATTTACTACTTCATAAAGGTAAAAAGTATTACTTATGATACGGTATTCAGGGTTTACTTGTTTTTTTCAAAAAGATAACATTTTTTCATCTTTTTGTATCCATCACTGAGCTTTTTATTCTCATCCCATGTTTTCAAAATGTTTTCCACAAGACATAATGTGGAATAGGGTCAAGGATGGGATCATGGAAAAGTCATGATGTCTAAAACATGGAACTAGACATGAATCTTTTATTCAAAGAGATTTTATTTTATAAAAAAATGAATACAGAGTAGAACAATCTACACTGTTATTTTTGAGATGTAATGTAATAGTTATTACCTAATACTCTAAATCTCTAATCCCAAAAAGATCCTGAATGTGAATTATTCCCACAATTCAAGATTATCTAATGTTTAAAGTCGGGTCCTTATAAAATATTACCAATATAACCACATAATATTAGTTTCATTAATATATTAAGAAAAAATACCCAATAATTAAAAAAATCTTTTTTTGAGAAGGAATAGTCATTAACAAGTTATCATATAAATATAGAAAATTTTGGTTGATTAAAAAAAATATTTAATACCATTTTTATTATTACGTTTTTTATAAAAATATTCATCTAATATTTTATCGATTGGTTAGGTTCTATGTTTCATGTGATATAGGATTTCAAACAAATTATTAATTTAGAAAATAATATATTCCAAAATTACATGTTGTTATATACTCTATAATATAATGGACAATGAGAATCATGGATATTTCATCTTCCTAGTCTACCAACTATATTCTGACCAATGGTTGTATAAATATATTGATACAATGGAATTAGAGGATTGTATTGAAACCACCATATTGTAAGTGTGTCGTATGATCCATGCTGACCATAGAGGATTTTCAAACACTCAAGCCTTCAGTGAACATGACCTGAAATGAAAATTATCCCATGCATGATCTTATAAAAGTGGTCAAGAACATTCTGCCTAGTGACACAAAAGAATAATGAACAACCTTGATCATTATTTTATAAATTATATTTTTACTAGGTATATAAAAATATATATATTTAGTAGGACTCCATTGGTTGTCTTCATGACACCACTCATAATATGATCTAATCCTTATCAACATCCTATTAATAACATCCACCATTGTTAGTACCTCATGATATAATGTAAAAAAATGTGGAGACCAGGTAGTGGATCCCTAGATGCATGGCCTCCTCAAAATTCTTCTCCCTATTTTATTCATTTGGATGGACTATTAGATAATAAATAAGATTACGGATATTTATACTAAGTTCTCACAGAGTAGGGCTCCCATGATGGAGTGTAATAATATCATATACATAGGACACTGTTGTGTTAAGAGACTGTAACTCAGCGAGAAATTGATCATAAAACATATCCTATGAAATATTTGACTCCTCATGATCACTATAGAAAAATAAATGCCACTAACAAGCATCCCCCTATAGTGAGAACACATCCAAAAAAGATAAGTTCTACTCCTTCCAAGAATAGATCAAACTGAATTAAATATCCACCTTATCTACTGAATTATTAACATCTCTATCAGATATAGAGACCACATACTGTTTCATGACCGGGTGTTGAAACTCATGATGTGTATTCCTCCAAACACTATCACTACTTATGACCTCCACTGTGTAGAGATATGTTGGTATGTCCTACTAAATTTCATAAAAACCCTAACAGAGTTGTTGAACATGTGAAATACTGATAAAAAATTATGTTTCTCCCTAAACCTATAATATGGATAATTTTAAGTTAATTATTTCCTTAATTTTACCCAAATTCTCAATATCTATCCAAAAAAAACACAATAAAAATCAATAATGATCCATGCCACATACCTAGGGTACCATTAACACAATGATTTTTTAGGATATAGACCTCTATTAATAATTTTTTTTATTGATGGCTTTTTTTACATGTTACACTGAGTTTAAGTAAATTAAATTATATTATTAATATATTATTATATAAAGTCTTAGATATCACCAAGTCATTGAATTGGTGAGTATGAATAGGATTAATCACATTATGAATTATATATTAATGTACTATTTAATAAAAATAAATAAATTAATTATTAAGAAATTAGAACCCAATTTTTATAAGATATTTTATTCTTTAAGAAATATTTTGTGTTCCAAAATGTTATTTATTTAATTTTTTAAATAACATTATAATTATTTTTGGAAGTTATAAATTGAATTTGATAAAAATGAAATATTATAGAAATTACTATATTAAAAATATCTTATGATGATTTTTTTTTGAACTTTTTTAAAAATTTGGATTTTCCAATAAATAATCGGCATAATAAAATTTGTTAAAAACATTATATTTATCTCATTCATTTTAAATGTCTTATTTTTAATTTTTTTCAAATTAAAATTCATTTCCTATATTATGAATAATCTAATTATGTTAATTGGAATCAATTTTATGGTCTAATTTGGTATAAATTAACATTTAAAATTTAAATTCATTACTCTGAAAAATCAATTTAATAATGTTTTATTTTTTATCTTAAATTTATTTATTAACCTAATAAATATATATATATATATATATATATATATTTAATTATGAAAAATTTATTTCAAATATATAATTAATATTTCAAAATTTGAAAAATATACCCCTTTTATTTTTTGGACAATGTCATTATTAAACACAATAAATCTTGTATACAACGGTAAAGGAAAAATGGGTTAATTTGAGTTAAAATTAATTTCATAAGGATTCAAATTCTTCCAAAAATGGTATTTTACTATAATGGTTTATTTCATCCATAATAATCAAAATAGATAACATAAGAACTCCTTTTCATTTATCATTGATTTTGAAATTTATAATATTTAACTAAAAACTAATTTTAAAAAATGTCACTTTCGTGTTTTTAGTTTCTATCATATATTTTGATATGGATAAACACAACATATTTTTTATATAATTGGTTATTTGAAGTTTTAATGTATTTTTTATCAGTTATGTTTATTATAATATTTTGGTGTTGAAATAACTACATTAAACTATTCCTCGACACTGATAATGTTCTTGTTTAAGGGTTTGAAAAAACAAGGAAATGACATTAGAGACTCAAGAAATATTTTTTGAGTGATTTATATTTCCCCATTAATTTTATATATAAATATAAAATTTTAATTATGTGTAAAAGGTTTATATAATAATTATTTTCTACTATGGTTGTTTTGAAATTCCAATTAAATACTCAATTCCAAAAACTACATTAATAATATTTTATATTAAATAATATTATTTTACATGATTATGATTTCTTAGAAATACAATATTATGATAATTTAATGGCATGTGGATTAAAAAATAAATCATGGAAAATTTATGAGTCACTTTTCTTTTATTTGAATCATTGTTAACATACAAAAGTTACATATTTCAAAAATTGTTAAAAGGGTTAACATAGGATAAAACTAAAAGATATGGGTAAAAACACAACAAAAATTTTCAATTTTTATTGTTTGAGTTTATTTAGAATTATTATTATTTTTAATTTGAGTAATTTAAATTTTTATTAATTTTTACCAGAATATTGACTTTTATTATTTTAATAAGATGTTAATTCCAAAAGTGCCACTCCCCTCACATAAAAAGGGAGCCACCTCTCCTTCATTTTTCACAATGTTTGGGCATTTTAGATCAGAAAATACCTAACCTAATACTATCCTGGATTCTGTAACAACATCCTAAATCTATTTTAATATCCAAAATACCATCATTTCATGGAATAATATGTAAGCCCATGATGGGTTCTATGTGAAGAGGTATAACTCTTAACCTATCATTTTCAAATATATTCTTTATTATACCTCAAATAAATATATGGTATCCATTATAAAATATTTACTTTAGTTTCAATAATATAAATTATTTTAATTATGATAATATAACAATCATTATCAACCTTATTACTATCTAATGGATAATTATAACGTCGTTCATGCATTCATACACACTACCACCTCCACGAAGTGATGTGATCCACATATAACATATCCATTTATACTCCGATTTCCGTTAAGAAAATTGAATAATCAACATATAACATATCCTATTAATATCAATTCAAGGATATCTATGTTTATTTATTAAATTTATCTCTATCATTTTTTTGAATTCATATACTCATAATACAAAAATATCATTTTAAGAAAATTTGACTATCTTTTACTATTAGATTATAAATAATTTTCTTCCATGGCCATGTTTAATTAAAAATAATAATGTTTTTATTATTACGCTAAAATTCATTTTAAAATTCATTTTTTCCCATTTTTTAATTTATATAAAAATGTTTCAACAATTTCTTCATATCATTTTCCAAATAAGGTACTTTTTAACAAAAGTGAGTCTATAATTTTTTAATGCACAACACTTGAAAAAAACTTCCCTCCATCATGAAAACTCTATTTTTTGAATCATAAATTAAATGATTCATATCATACTTTTAAATAAAATGTTTTCCTTAATATTATAGTAATTGTTTTATTTTAAATAAGTGATTTCAAAATGATAAGGGTATTTTCATTAAGAAATGTTACTATGATCTTTTAATGTAATTTTCATATATGATTGAATCCTTGCATGTTAATTATTAGTTATTGGGGATATGATCCAATGATACCATACTTATTATTTCAATGGATGGTTAATGATGATGAAGCTGATATTTTTATGAAACCCATTTATTTTCCTCTAATAAGCTATGATGAATTTAAGAAATGTTTAAGATACCTATTTTATTTAAACTGGTTTTGAAATGATGATATGTTGAATTTTTTATGGTATTACTACAGAAATATGTATGGTTTCAATTATGTGATGGGTGGAACTTCAATTATATACCCCTCAAATACATTGGGTAATGTTTTATTTATTATGATATAATTACTCGATATAGGTATATGTGTCTGATTCACTAGGGGAAATAATTTGATGTGATTGATCCACTACGATAAAAATGATTATGTGCTGATCCACTATGATAAACATGTTGTGATTATTTATCCACTATGATATGCAAGACATGTGAAGATTCATGATCATTTATGGTTTTTTCTCATGGTTGTAAACCTATAAATATGAACTGGTTTCTAAACCTATAACGGTGCCCTAAATTTTTTACTTGTTTTTTTGATAATGATTTGAACACATGGTTCAAGATTAATTTATGATATTTTCTCACTCTAATTAATCATGAGTATTGAATTTATTAATTATAATTCAATGAATCATGTTTATGACCACTATAACATTAGTTATGAACATTGTAAGTTATATTCAAGATATCATACTCTTATGGTTAGTATATGCTTCTGTATGATAGTTGAATTATATCTCCCAGGTTTAACCTTACTAAGAATATATGATCACGCTTTAGGAAGTTCCTATTCACTATGTTATAATGAAATTTTTTAAATAGGTTATGTAAGGAAGGTTCCAATGTGAGAAGAACATGAGAACATATAATGAAGAATTTACCTAAATAAGATGTTACTGTATCTACTTTCCAAATAACTTAAACAGTTACTATTCTATCATGTATTATAATTTAATGTATTTAATAGTCATCAAAAATGATATAATTTTTATGTATGGAAATCTGAGGTCACTGTAGTTGGTATCAAAGTAGGGTTTAGTTATTATTTATAGAGTAGGATTAGAAAATTTTTCTAAAAAACATACAGAAGTCAATATATAAAATAATATACTAGTGTTTTTGTTTTGGTCAGCTATATCCTAGTTTGGACCTACGGTTCTATAGATATATAATAACAAGTCCCGATTTAGACATAAAATGAATGATATTTCCTGATTATATGATTTATCACACTGATTAATGATGTTTTAAGGTAACACAACCAATTTTGGTTCTATTATGGCGATGTAGATAGAATAAAGAAGTTGAAGTTGCAATAGGTATGATCAAATATTGAGTTACCTTATTTGATCATATTTTTTATAATTCCAAAATTTTAGGATAAGAATGAGGTAATGATTGTTAATATCCTAAACGATTAGATGTGGATTTATAATTATAAACTCTCAATGATATTATTGTTGTATCTCATGTCTATATATTCTCCAAAATTATCATTTTTGGGAATGTGATTCATGAGAATATAATTAATCTACCATTATATAAATTTTATTTTAATCTAGGAATTTATTGGAATTATTTAAATGGAGTCTATTAATTTTATATGAAATAAACTAAAATTTTATATCTTGAATGAACCAATGTCCATTTATCAGTTTTAGGGGGAATAAAAAATTCTAGACAATATTTATTTAGAATTTTAGATCTTAATTCCAATGGAAGAAGGTTATTTATCTAACTTGGTTTTGGAAAACCTCAAAATTTTAGATATTATTAATATATGAGTTTCTATTGATGAGTATCTGGAAGAGTGGATTAATCTCCATATAAATCTAAAAGTTGAGAATTCAATAGAACTCATATCTCGTTCTACACTTATTTCAATGGGTCCTTATAAAATATCCCCAAATAAGATATAATAATTAAAGAATAAAATATTTTAGAATATTTATATGGATTCATAATCCACTATTTATCACCGTGCGGTGAATCTGTTCTCTTTGTTATGAATAAATATGTGTCAATTATTTTTTTCATTGACTGTCTCGATCATAACAAGATCAATATAAAAAAATGTCTCATATACCTCGTATTGATTAATTATTTGATCAATTATGAGGATCTAATTATTTTTCTAGATTGATTTTTATACCATAAATGGATGGTTGAGAGGGAGTGTTTACCCAAGAAGAAATTACATATGAGGAATAGAAACAGTGAATTTACTGTGATACCATTTGGACTTATTAATTCCCCTACTATCATTATGTATTTAATGAATTGAGACTTTAGATATTCCCTTGGAAATTTTATATAGTCTTTATATATTATATCATTATATATTTAATGATAATGGAGAAGAATTGTTATCATTTGATAATTGTGTTGCAAACCCTAGAGAAGGGCATGCTCTATGTCAAATTTATCAAATTTTAAATTTATCATCTGAATGTTTAATTCTTTTATCAAATAATATCAATTAAATAAAATTTAGTGGATCCATCAAGGAAAATATATATTTGGAAATGGACCAAACTAACTACATTTATATAAGTACATTGTTTTCTTGTATTGAATAAATGTTAACAATAATTTTTGAGAGATCTCTTACAAATATATAATCCACTCAATAAGTGGACTTGGAAGGGGGGGTAGGTTCTTGGGGTAGATGAATGTGAACAGAAGGTTGGTAAGTGAACATGTTCTCAAAGTATAATATAATTGGGGAGGGGTTGTGATCTATAATTATGTATAAAATAAGGGGTTTGGATGCATCCTCATGAACAATGATATGGTGATAGAGCATGACTCATACAAATTGAATCTACATGAGAAAAAAATACCTAACCCATAATTTAAATCTTGGTATAATAATTTATTCAATAATAATATACAGGAATTATCATTACATTAAAATAGTTGATATATGTACTAATGATAAACTTGTACAGTATATATTCACTCGTATATAGTTTAATATGGACTAGGGATTGTGGTTAGAGTTTATTAATGATTATGATAGTTCAATAACTTAACATTTTTGTAAAGGGAACAATGTGGAAGAAGATCTATGTTGGATTAACTACGATAGATTGGACAAGATGAGTATTGAATGAGATCTGATGTTAATGGGTTATTATGTAATGAAACTTGAAATCTTGATGAAATAAGATAGATCCTATCTTTCTTACATAAATTTTGAACCATCCATGCTAGTAATGGCTCGGTAGGCATTGATGGAAGATATAAAAAATATAAGAATGTAAGGGTTATTCATGAGATCAAACCTAATATAGGTGGAATGATAAAGTTAAAGGACCAAGAATGTGAATCTGTAATAGAATAATCAATGAATTAACAATTAGATAAAGCTCTTGGTTCATCATTCTATATTGATTTGGGAAGAATGAAGATGTATATAGATTTGAAAAAGTATTTCTAATTGGAAAACATAAAAATTGAAATTAAAGAGTATGTATCTCAATGCCTGGTATACCTGGAAGTTATGGATGAGATACATAAGGTTAATAGGATGTTGCAACCATTACAGATACCAAAATTGATATTATTAAACATTACCACGAAATTCATTTTCATTCTCCCAAAAAAAATAATGTGTACAATACTATATTGTATGTAGTTCACTTCTTATAAAGTTAGAAAATTGTGTTTCAATAAAATAATATTTACTTCTTAATTAGAATCCAATTATATACAAAAAATAAGTGGAATGATTCCATGCAGTATAACATTCTATTTTATCAAACCGGAATGTAAAGTCTACCTCCATGCTCTAGAGGAGTATTTATCTAGATCTTGATATATAGTCGAGTTTTAGCGCTGCTTATAATCCTTATAAATATGACCCGTTTTATGGAACAATTCAAGATAGGGAGAATATGATGAGATTATATTCTATGGATTTCAAATGTGGATTGGATCCACATCTTCTTTTGGTAGAAATTTATTTTAATTATAACTTTCACCCAAGCATTGAAATGGATCCTTATGAAGCCCTCTGTGGTAGGAAGTCAGGAACACCAATATTATTGAATAATTTTATTCAATAAATTCTGTATTGGATATAAGAATTTTGAGGAGATATAAGAAATAATTTAGATCCTTAAATTATTATATAATGGTAGCACAAAGTTGGAATAATGGTTCCACTGACACTCTTGGTGAGATATGAAGTTTTAAGGGGGTGAAGAGGTATTCTTATTGTTGTCTCCATGGATTATGGTTATTCTGTATGGAAAGAAGGGAAAGTAAATCCCATGATGAATCATTCCTTTTTATATTCTTTGTCACATTGATTCAATCTTATCACTAGGAACATCCAATGAATTTCCTTCAAGTTCATGAATTATTCCATATATCTCTCTGGAGGAAGTACATATCTAATACATTATATTCACTAAATATAGTGGTAGTATCACTAGATAATTATATAATTTTTCTTGGAAAATCAATTAATATTGTTGATTTTAGGGAGAAATTGACATAAAAAAATTCAACTCACCTAGTCATGGTTTTTTGGTGAAACCATAAATTAGAGAAAGATATATGGGAAACCGAGGATGTGATGAAATGGAGATATCTTTAATTGTTTGTATCATAGTGATGGTATTTAGAGGTATAAATTCATTTAAATGGCGTATAATTGAACACATCAACATTTTATTATATAGATTTCCCTATATAATTTTTATTTCATTGATACCTTTCATTTCACGTAATATCAAGTTTTGAAAAATATAGTTATACTATTGAAATATTATAATTAAATGTGATTATTTTCACCAATGAAGTTGATTTAAAAATTATGAATAGTATAAACTCATTTTTAAATATAAAATATGGTCTTAATCAACTAAAATATAATAATTAATTCTAAATAAATAAGAACTCAATATTTGGTGAATTAATTTCATTCTTAAAAAATATTTTTTACTCAAAAATATATTTGTGAGAGAATATTATAAATAATTTTAGAAATATTTGGAAAATTAATTTTATAATAATGATATTAATTTTTAAATAATCAAATAAATATTATCTTAGGATTAATAGTTTGCAATTTTATCAAAAGGATAATTTTCAATTGAGTGCTGAAAAATAATGATTTTTATTGAAAATTATATTTTTGTTTCAAGAATTTACTGAGATATTTTTTTAAAATGGATTAAAAGTAAAATTAGTTATCTAATATTAATAATAATCTAATTATGTTCATTAAAATCATTTTTATTGTTGAAATTTTTATAAAAACTCTATTATTATTTAGATTTAATTTTTTAAAAATATTTTCCTTTTTTTGGTTTTATTATCTAAAATTAGTTTCTACCACTTTAAAATTTGCTTATCATAGTGTGTGAAAATAAAATATTTCCTTTGTAAAAATGTAGTATAGTGGTAACATTTGTTTTATTCATAGAGGATCAATCAATAATAATTTTTGTCAATTAAAATTAGTGAAATATGTAAAGGTTAATTTAATAATTTTATGAGTGTGTAAGAAAGGAAATAAATCAAAAACAAATATAACACAAATTCATAAATGGAGTGATGAGGTTAGGGTAGGATCACATTTGTCAATGTCACCATAGTCATAAAATTAATGCTCCCTCTCTTCCTATTGAATGATATTTGAAATATTTGTTGATTGAGTTGTCAATCACACTTCTTTGAAAAATGTAATGGAAAACTCTCCTATGTGCATGAATTTTCATAAATTATTCCCAAACAACTAAGGAAATCCCAAATGGGAATTTTTTATTCTTAAAAATCCAGAAACAATTCAATTATTTGAAAAAAAATCTAATGATCACTAGAAAATTACCACCAAACACAATCTGTTCAATCGAGACAAACCGCACTAGGTAGATTGATTTTAATGATCATCCATCAAATATTTAAATAATGAATTTACTAATACCCAAAATATGATCTCATAGAGGGAATTGTAAACCTATAAAAATCTATATCACTCAATAGAAAAAGAGAGTTTTATATTAAATCACATGAATCATATGTTCAAAAAAACTAAAACTCCCCTTCCCCAATCATTCAATAGTTTACCCCTCTAAGTGAAGAGTAATAGAGTCGTAAGTAGAAGAATAGAGCTTTTCGATACTAATAAAATAAAAATTGGAAATCCAAGACACACAAACCTTCCAATTCTCCAACACAACCCCTCATTATCCTTCTTACACAAATTTGATGCAGAAGTGAAGAATAATATTTATAGTGATGAGTTGTGGAATATTTTCCCACTAGATTAATTCCACCAAATGTTTCAGTTTATTTTTCATGATAAATATCACAATATCAGATGATTTATTCATAAAGTTGTTCCCCTCTCTCTTTTTCATGAACCTGAGGAGACTCCTAAACTCCCTCCAATATGGTGAATTAAATGGATACCTCAATGAAGCAATTTATAACTGAAATTTAATGATATATGAGGCCTGAATTACTATTTCAAATATAGACAGAACCACCAAATTTTAGATCTCTAAGACATGATATGTCTCAATTAACAAGGTGGGGTTCATCCTATTGGGCAGAAAAATTTGACCGCTTTTGTTAATTTTCTTGGCTAGTGTGTTTTTAATTCGATATGGGTCCATAATACATTGTTGAAACCCTCGAACAATGGAAGAATAAAAAAATAATTTCTCAATTTGGATATATAATGTAAAGGTTATACCAACAATACAGAATATCCAAAATCTTCTAAATTTCCCAAATTAATCAGTTTCCATAATTAATACATAAATTACACAAAAATACTAAAATAATAAAAAGAACCTCAAGTTGATTAACTATTTGGGAGTAAATAATTCAAACACATATGAAAATTAATGAAAATATAAACTCACTTAATCCCCCCATGCATAGAAATCAGACTTCTCAACAAGTCATCATCAAAATCAAACAAAAAAATTGAAAACACATTCCTATGAGATCCAAAAATTCAACACCAAGAAACAAATGATATCATACCTTATAAGAAAAAAAATATTTCATGTCCTCTATTAAGATAATTCAATATATTTCCACATCCTTTCTCTTCCCATGCACATAGTACACCTACGTGACATTAATTTTATCTCATCTCAAAATTGTTAATTTTTAAAAAGGATTTTCTCATCCAAACTCTTGCATGGGTCACCATATGCTTGATAAATTCCTATTTCTCCACCCGCTATGAGTTAAGTATAGGTTTTTATCAAAAGGATGTTTATGGTTTATTCAATGGCTTCTAGGTTGTAGGAATTAGATATTGAAAAAATATGAGGCTGAATGAGGAGGGTTTGGACCTTTTTGAAAAAAGATTACAATATTTTAATTTTTTGCATAAGTATAGTGTCAACAACACTCCCATTAGTCAAAAATTAGATCCATAATTCTAAAAAGTAATAGAATTTACTCAAATTTCATAATTTTAATTGAAAAAATATCAATGGAATGACACATAATTTTTTTAAACATCCTCACATGAAAAACATTCATTCCCCATTAGAAGATCTAGAAATGAACTACTCCTATAATAATAAAATCTCATGAAAAGGAAAATATTTCAATATAATTATATTTTTCAATAGAAAAAAATTATCCTAGTAATTTCATTTTCTGCCAAAAGTATCAAAAAAATGACGTTGAAAAACACGATTTAGCTTCCCACACACTTTTGTTCAAATAGATAATGAAATTACAGTTCAGGAACAGGCTGGATAGGGAAAGTTGGCTTGTAATGTGGCTAAACTAATTGGATGTTTTAAGTTTCTTAGGTATACAATGATTAAATGTACAATTAAGGATTTATTTAAAAGGATTCTCTTGAGAATGGGGATTTAGAACCAATGTATTTTCATAATCATTTAAAACAAAAGAACTTCAAAACCTCCAATTTTGAAAAGAATAAATCAAATTATAGTTAATGAAAGCATGGCCTAGTTCTCTCAAGCAGTGGGGTGAATGTCTAAAATATGAACAAAGGGTTCAGAATCCTCATGAAAATTTGTTTTCAATGATAAAGTTAGTTAGATATGGCATGGGACTCCAAAATCATATTACATTTTGAAAACATTTATATGAACTTATCTTAAAAACGCATTTTTAAACATTCATTTATATACTATTTAATGTAATAAATTGGTTTAATCATTGAATTGGGTTTGAAATTTTTAAATAATAATTGAATCAGCTCAAAATTTTCCAAAACAACTAAATATTTAAAATTAAAAACATGAAAATTTGAAAAATGCACAATTAATTTATTAGAAAATAGAAATTCAGAATTCCTAAAAATAAAATTTTCCCTCCCCAACACATAAATGATGTAATGTTCTTTATAAATTCATGTGGTTTTAACATGTAATTGTAAATTTCAATTTAAACACAACAGAAAAGTGTTAAAGAGAGGTACAACCTGACTTATTGGTAGTGCAACATTGAGTTAAGCTCCTAAGTGTTTCACTCTGAAAACCTAAAAACTATAGTGGTGAATAAAATAAAATAAATTCGTTAAAAGAAAGTAAAAACATAAATATAATGATAATAGATGTAAATATATTGTTCTAATCCCCTATATAGGCCCTTGGTTTTTACTACCTCTATATGGGAAGTTCTAGTTTCTTATCCCCAATCTGATTGAGGGTGGAATTTTTATGTGATAAACCACCAGTACATCATCTTTACTGTTTTCAATTCATAATTTTTGTAGATGAATGGATTTATATTTTATTCTAAATACACCTATATCAAAATGAGATGAGTCTTGTATAGAGGGTTTGGCATAAATAATGAGTCCTCCACTTTCATGGATTCCACTAGCACAACTTATTCTTTATTCTCTAGTTGATTCCCAAGGTATACAATATCAAAGGAATAGTCCAAGGGAAAGTCATATTGTAATTATATTTGATAAAAATAAAATAATGTATAATAAAAGTAAAATTATTCCCATTAAAAGTAAGAATATTGTGCCTCAGTTTACTCTCAAATAGAAACATTGGTCTTCTCTATAACTTCCTCCAACAAATGTTCAACATGGTAAGGGAGTGAAATATTTTTCTCGTCTGGGGAATATCATTTTTGTTCCTCATCCTCCATGGAAGTAAATGTGTTTTGAAAATCTAAATCATATGAAATTTAGATAGGATACTCAATTGTTTTTCAATAAAACTGAAAGATAATGAGTTCCAGAAAATATAATCTCCCTTTTTTTGTTTAGCATAAATTACTTATTTAGTGGTAGGTTCTTATTGTAGATTAATATCATTATACAGGTGTAGGTAGTCATGACATTCCATATTCGCATCAAATTACACTAGTTTGCTGATGTCTTCATTTAATGGTGATGGATAATTTAGATTTTATATAATATGAGGGTTAGTTAGTTCATCACATTCATTTTGAAATGCATCCAAATCTTCTTGATCTCCTTTACTCATTGCATGAGGTAAATATTCTTCATTTATCTCCTTCATAAATAGGTGAGTAGGACCAAATGGATCCACATTGAATTCCATCAATTTCTTTGTGGGTTTTTCAAAATCATTGATGAGTGGGGAACCCACTTCCACTACTAGCTTGTGTTTACATTTGAGTTTCTCTTGGAATGTGTGAACATATTGAAGTAGTCATTCCATTTTTCTCTCTAGGTCCAACATTTCTAGGAGAATTTATTTAAACTCTTATTCTGTTAGATTTCTTTCTTCTTGTTTAAACTCAAATATTTCTTCCAAAACATTTAGAAAATACTCTTGGATTATAAATAATTTTGTAAATAATCTCTCAAACCCTGGTTATATGAGGTCTTCATTAAGGTTTTGATTGATTTTCTTAAATTCATCCTCCTTAATGACTTGGATTAGATCTCCCCTTATCTGTTTAGTAAAGAAATAACTACTATCCACCATAGTCCAAGGTGAGTTAAACATTGTCTCTTGAAATTTGTGGTAATTATTACATGATTTATAGAAATAATTATTTGAAAATAGCATGGGAAACTATTTTTATGGGTTTCTTAATTTTAAAATAGTCAATTATTTACAATTAGATTTTTGTAATAGACTCCTCATCCTATACTTCTCCTCCTCCTCCAATCATTATTCTTAGATAATTTTCGTAGAATTTTCATAATTTTAATCTCCATTATCCCTCAATATAGGTGGTCTTATTTCAGGTTCATTGGAAGATAGTGGAGAGAGTTATTTTTAAATTATTTTATTTTTTATTTTAAAATTATCATTTGGGTTTGGGACTATTTGGGATGTGATTTTTCCTGGGTTTTGGAAATGATTTTAGCAAGTCTTCCCATCATGTATTACATCATATAAATTGAATTATTTAGGTCATAGAATGTGGATTATAGATATTAAATAGAAGGTTTTATGCTGGTGTATGTTTTCTCATAGGCTCTTAATAATTTCTATTTTTGGTGATATGAAGGATAGTTATAAGATTTCTTTTTTGGAAATGCTGGTTGGTTTTTGAATTATTGCTGGAATGGTTGTTGGTTTTGGAACTTATTGTAGTGTGGGGGACTATATTGATTCTAATGATTTCCAAATTCATATTAAAATTTGTTAGGCTCTCTCCATACTTTATTTTTATGCAACTTCCACATATGAAATTTTCCCCCAAAATTTCACAATCCCTATATTTTAGCACAACGGTCAACAAAATAATCAGGTGATTATTATAAACCATAAAACTTTTCAAGTGCTCCTTGGTCACACACTTGTATCAAGGTCATCTATCTTACCACAATGGTCATATCATCAATATTAGTTACCTATAAATTTTATGGATAAGAAGTTCTTAACTCATGAATTCCTATTGCAAGAGTACCTCTTGTACCCATCTTTTGCAAGTTTTGGGAAATCATTTCCATCAAGCCCATAGCTTCTTCTGATGACTTGTTAATCCATGTGCCTCCATATTATGCATCTAGGTTATTTCTATCATTTTCTAGTCTGAATTTTTCAAATAAGAAAATAATTTTAGGATCCTAAATTTCATTTTGTGGGAAGCTAGGATATATATTATTAAACCATTCCCCGTACTCATAAAGGGGTTCTCTATATGATTGTCTGATGGAATATATCTCTTTATCGATGGGTTTGATTCTAGAAGTGGGGAACAATATTTGCAAGGAGAACCACAATATGTAATTCCAATAATTAACATCTCTTAGTTTTAGGATATACCACCTTTCATGCGCATATTCTTCCAATGATAATGGGAATGCTTTATACTTTACCTGCTCCATTGCTACTCCACAGGGTCTGAAAGTAGAGAAGGCAAGTGTGAACTCTTAAATATCATTTTATGTGTCTTCTAATACCATGACATGAAATTTTGGGAGTAATGGAATCATGTTAGGATTCATTTAAAACAATTTGTAACACTGGTATGACAATTAAATTTTTATGAATAAGGAATTGTGGTGTGATGAGTGATTTAGGTGTTTGGCATTGATTTTCAGATATGATGATGGTCTCAAAGTGAACACTTGATGTTACACATGAGTCTTCAATAGAAATTTACTCAAATTCATATTCAAAATTACATTTTTTAATTATATTCCATAATTTTCTTTCAATTATAGGATCTAGGGGTCATAGTTCATTTTTTGAGGTTCTATTAATGAAATATTGAAGAGGAAAGAAAAAAGATGATGAAAAAAAACTTTTAGAAATAACTCCCCTACAACGACACTAGGTTTTTATATATTACTATCTAGTGGTTGGATGGAAACTAATATTTTGTATGAAAAAACGTATTATAGTGGTCATCCTAGGTTATCTACATAGAGGAGAGCTTAAAAATATCATTTTTCAATTGAAAATCAAGAATGTTGCGGTTGTTTCATTAAGAATTGTCTACCTGATAAAATAGTGAAAGCGATAAAAATGTTTTTTGAATAGAAATTGATGAATATAGTGATTGGGTCAAGGTAGAATCATCTTTTTTAATTTCTTAATGGTCATAAAAATCATTCACCCTCTCTTACTATTGAATGATAAATGAATTACTCCATGATCAAGATGATTTTCACCCTTGGTTGAAAGAAGTAATGGAAACCACTCATATTTTCCTAAAAGTTCATAAAAAATTCCCATAAAATAAAGAATCCCTTTTTTGCTGATTTTTTACACTCTAAATCTATAAGAGATTCAATTATTGCACACATGTTCGAACGATCACTATACACTCACCACCAAACATAATCTACTTGATCTAGACAAATATACAAGGGATATGGACTTTAACTATCATCAACCAAATATATAAATGATAAATGAATCCAGAACCCAAAGTATGATCACAATAGTTGAATTATAATCCACTAAAAATTTGGTAAAATTTTATATAAAAACGTTTTATCACATTACCTAACAAGACTCTGACATTACAAATGGAATACCCCCCTTAGCTGACAATTCAAGAGTTTTACCCCTCCATGTGAAGAGTAATAAATTTCACAGGAGAGGAAGAGATTGTTATGAAAATAATAAAATAAATAGATGAAATATGTATAACTTAATGCTTTTAATTCTCATATTATTATTCCTCAAAACCTTTGAATCGAAGTGAACCCTCCTATTTATAGGGTTGAGTGTTGAAAATTATCCCTTCAGATTCAATCCACTAAAAGATTGAGTTTATTTTGTATGATAAATATCTGAATATCAGGATTGTTTCTTTATAAAAGTTGATCCCCTCTTTCTGATGTATGTTCTCAAATAGACTCCTCAAATACCTATAATTTGGTCCATTAAATGGATTCTTCAATAAATGAATTTATTCATGTAATATAATTTGAAAATGAGGCTTATATTTATATTACCAATACAGCTGGAATCACAAAATTTAGAAGTCTATAAGCCTATATAGGATTTAATTACTAATGTAGGGTCCAACATGTCATCCACAAAAATCTACACTTTTTTTTCTAGGCTAGTGGTTTTCGAATTGGATAGTGGTCAATAATACACAGTTAAATCCCATGAATAAAAGAATAATAATAAAATAATAACTCAATATGAATAAAAATTGTTAAATATATGCCTGAAATACATAAGAACGTGAAAATATATAAATTTATAGAAATAAACAATTTCCACAGTTTTGCACAAAATTTCCCAAAAATACTAAAAAAAATTAAATCAACTCAAATTGATTAGTTTTTAGGGATTAAATCATTGAAACCCAACTGAATATTAATGAAAATATTAACTCCATCACACTTCTATAGATATAAATGTGAAAAATTGATTCCATATTATGAATTAGGAGTTCAATATTTTATAAATTGTCCAATTTTATTTTTTGTCTACATGAATAGTAACTATAATAAATATTTGTTTCAACAATAATGTTTAAACTTATTATTTAGGGATACAAATAATGTGATAAGGCATAAAATGTATCCCAAAAATTTCCTTCATTTCATTTTATGAGTGTATTTAGTTTATAATCATCCAAACATTACATTGATTTCAACCTTTATAAAATTTTAGTAAAAGTTAATGTAAAAAATGTCACTTTATTTTTCTATATATTTAAAATATTTCATAACAAGGATAAAAATTTTATGTTCATTAGTAAATGGTTACTTTTATATATCAATTAATATTCTTTATTTTGGTAATTTATTTTCATGTTCTATTGTTGAAATAATTACATTAAATTATTATACAACACCGACATGGTGATTTTTGATGTTGTGGAGAAATCAAGAATATGATTTTAAAAAAACTAAAATTAATTTTTTTGATTGATTTATATTTTCACTTCAATTTAATAAATAAATATAAAATATAACTTTTCTTTGAAAGTTTTATATTTTCATTATTTCTATATCTTTTTGTTGACATGGTTATATTAAACGAATAGATTCAAAAATGACAATAATGATATTTTATAATAATAAGTATTATATTAAATTATTTAGAATTCATATAAATCTTATGTTCATCCAAATTAATTATAAAAGGATGAACATATCAATAACTGTTCATTTATGAGTCATTTATTCTTTTATTCTAACATTCTTAACCATTAGTATAAAATTATGATATTGTGGTCATTAACAAAATGGTTAGTAGTGGGATAAAATTAAGAGATATGGTTAAAAACCCAAAAACATAAAATTTTATTAGATGTTACTATTTATACACTTCATAATATTAAAAAATAATTTTATCAATATGGTTCCATTAATACATGAAATTAGTTTATAATTATTTGATTTTCTAATTAATTTTTTTAGTACCCTTTCCCCCACATAGAAAAGGGCACATTCTATCGTTCCTTATTCACATTATTTTATACCTATGGATTAAAAAATCCATATCTCCATATCATCATAGAAACTGTCACCATATCCTATAGCATCTGATATTTCCATAATTGTATCCTTTCAAAAATTGAGTTTTAAGCCAAAGATGGTTACTCAACAAATAGGTATAATTCTTTATCGACTATTTTAAACATTATTTTTTATTATAAATGAAAAAAATATATGGTATCCATTATAATATAATTATTTTGATATCTTATAAATACCAATTATTTATTATCATGATGAAAACACCATTTTTAACCTTCTTCTAGTTTAATAGAAAATGATATCATCGCTCATGTGAAACAAGGAACTACTACATCCTTAAAATAAATGTGATTTTATTTTAATTTATGAAATACATTGATGGTAATAATGATATAATTTGTGAATTCATATAATATATATTTTATAATAATGAATTTGGAAAATTAAATTATTATATACATTTATTTTAGTCCATTTTTCAAAAAGTGGAAATAATATTCATTTATACGTATACCCTACCAACTCGATGGATAATGTCATTCATTTTTCAATCTATAATTTTTATGTATGAATCTAAATATATATATAGTAATTTTATATCTTATTTATACCATTATTAAAATTATATATGTTATGGTTTCATGATTGATATACATGTATTGGGACTATCAAACCAAATCATATATGAAAAATGATTTATTTATTCCATATAAAAGTGAATTTAATTACAAATTGTTAATAAACTAGTGGTAAGATATGATAAGTAAATCATATATAATATGATATAAATGATTATGGATATGTATAAAAAAAATTATTATATAGGTGGTTTGAACGTGTATAAAGAAATACTTAAATTGAAGTAAGGGATTTATGTTTCAATCCAATTTCATTTATGATTATTTAGGCATGAATTCCCATAGAGGAATCTTATAATCATTATCTAATTATTCAATTTAATTTTCATTCTCATTTAGTAATTTCTTGGGACTATATATTTTCCTTTCATTTTTCTCACTTGATGTACATAATACATCAAAAGAATATCATTAAGGAAAATTGACTATGTTTTACTCTTCATTCATGAATCTATTTGTTCTATATCAATGTTTTAATTTTAATGTTTTTATAAAGTTGTCTTATTATTCTCTAGTAATTGTTAAAATTCATTTTACCCATGTTTTAATTTCTATAAAAATGATTCAATGGAATCTTTCAATCATTTTCTGAATAAGGTACTTCTCTCTAAAAATGAGAATAAAATATTAATTTCAACATACAAAACATGAACATAATTTCTCACCATCAAACCATTGAAGGATTTGAATCATTATTTACAAGATTCCAATTTTTCTTATAAGAAAATATTTTCATTAATATTTTATAAATATTTTTATTTTAAATAAGAGATTCCAAAAATAAAATGGTATTTTCCCCAAAAAAAATATTCTAGTGGTATATTAATGAAATATACATCTATGATAACTCCCATAAATATAAATTATGATTTATTGGGGACATAACCCAATGATAAATTCTATATTTTTAATCTATATAATTCATGATTTCGATAATTGGATGTTTAAAAACCCATGTGTTTTCAATGGTTTATGCTATGATGAATTTATGAAATTTTTATAAAACCTATTTTATTTTAATGGGAAATGGTACACTGATTTATGATCTTATAGAACACATATGTATTGATTTAATATATTTATGTGTTAGAAAAAAATTATATATCCCTTTCAATAATTGGGTAATTTTTTATATCTCGTGAGAAAATTATGGGATATAAGTTGATTCACTTGATCTACTATGGGAAAAAGTCAAATTATTTGATATTGAAGGGGAGAAAAGTGGAAGTGGTTGATCAATTATGGTAAATAGATTATGATTCTTGATCTGTTAGGAAATGGGAAACTAGTGTTGATTCATACTCCACTATGATTTAATATCTCAATAGTTAACGTTATATATGAAATATTTTTTATAGCTTTGATTACGGAACACTTTTATGAAATTTATTATAGTTATGATTTTAACTCATGGTTCATGACTGGCGTATGATGATTTCTCACTCTTATGATTCATATTTTTAAAATGATAAATTATTATTTCATGACACATATTTATGATCATTGAAATATTAGGTATGAAATTTCTAATTTATGTTCATGATCTCATACCCTTAAGATTATTATAAATTTCAAGGACCATCCTGGGTACCTGGGTAACCTAACAACTATGTTGGCCCTAAAATATCCTGAAGGGCATTCCTAATACCCATGGGTCATCCACTAGCACTTGGCATAAATTAATCTGAATTTGTGAATGATTCTGCCACTAATAATATGAAATGAAAATAAAACAAGATGATATGTGTATCAATGAAAAACATCCATTGGTAGTAAAGTAGTAGAATTTAAACAGGAAAAACTACCAAAGTACTAAATCCCAAGTATAGAAAGAGTAAATCAGCCCAATGTCTATTAGGAAACAACTCACTAAGATGAAAGTTCAGCAGTAGGACGCACATCTAAGAGATCCTTTTTCTATTCCTCAAATATGGATGGTGATAATATAAAAAATCCCAAAGGCATAAATAGGGTGTGAGCCGAATCCCAATAGGATGTCACCCAAAGATTATATAATAGATTCTGATATTAATTAATCAAAAATTTTCATTCAATTTTAAAAAATTCAGGTTTTTCATTCTCAAATAATATTTTAAAAAATAATGGTCTACAGTTTAAAAGATAGAAATGCCTTTAGAAAATCATTCTATACATTTCAAATGATGGAAAAACATTTCAAAATATGTAATTTTCCTTTAATCAAGTTATAGTTTTCATAAACAGTAATTCTCACAGATGGATTAAATAAAAACCTTATATAAATAGTTTATATAAATTTTCCTGGCATGTAAAATAGTTTATAGCAATGGAATACATACGCATTCATAAGTGATAACAAATGGGAAACATGGTCATGTGCCCAATATGTATAATATTTCTAGGTTATTGGGATCCAACGCCTTGAATATGAAAAAGTAAGTACATACACCCAATTAGGCCTAAGGTAAAGGGATATCATCACTATCACCTATGGAATGAGATGTTCTAATATGATGTTTTATAATATTGTATAATCTTAATGTTCTATCCAAAATAACTCACAACATAAGGCATACATTTGACCAAGTGAAAATCAATGATTTTCATTTTATAAAAGAAAATTCAATTCATCCCATTCACCATTTCCAATATTCCATGTTTATTTTTAAAAACCCATTAGGGTTGTTAATCAATAAATTGTCTTTACACCAAGATTAGTCCCTGAGGTGTCCATCAAAACATTTTAAGCCATTTTTTAAGCAATTGCTCCATTTTCATTACAAACCCCCAAATTCACTTGATTCAGGGTTTTTCAAAAACATTCCATAAAATAATATTTACAGTAATTAAAATCAACATTTCAATTCATTTAATTATCATCCAAACTAAAATTTAAATTAAACAATTTATATCTCACTAAATTCCATTTCCAAACTGGAAAACCATTATTTCTTCAAAAACTCCAATTTATCTAAATTGGATTTATCCAACAAAAGTATTGAACTCCATTCGATTCAAATATAATAAATTTCATTTAAATTAAAATAATAGAAATTTAAAAAAAGAAATTAGGTTGAATAAACATTTTCCATCATTATGGAACCACCTACCAAAACTAATGGATATTGAAATTCCAAAACCTAATTGGGATTCGTCCATAATGAAAGAAGATCCCATAAATAGGAATCAAGAATAGGTTTAAGATACAAAAAACAAAAGGTATTATATCCAATAATCAATATCAAGATCTATTGAACCCTAAGGATAAAGAGAGAGATCGTGGGAGGAATAGAACGAGATTATTGAAATAATTGGAAGGATATTAACCGACGTTTGCCTAGCTTTGGATATCTTCCGAAAGGGGTTCAAGGAGGTAAGAGTCCTTCTTGGGAGTTCTAAGAAATGGAGGAACATTTTTAGGTCAATGGAGGTCCACTTGGGAGATAAAAACAGGGCTCGAAAACTTTTTATATAAATTTTGGTTCAACAAAAACCCATCGTCATGGTTTCCAAAGATATTGCTCATGGTTATGGAATAATATGTCCTGTCAATGAAAATCCCACTATCCAAAACCAAGAACTGGTGCACAGTTTTCCTAACTATTATTAATCCATGCACAAACCATGCTCTAGCCCAAAAACTTCCATAATTTCTAGAAAATCACCTCAAACAACTCCCAATGAAACAAAACCAAAACTCAACCAAATGGGGGGTTTTAGAATACCAAAAAATAGTAATGGGAGGTTAAAACCTCCTGAATATAGAAACTTTCTATCTCCATAAAGCATATGAAGATGATTTTATATCAAAAAGATGAGGCCACCTCTCCGTCAACAGTACCTCCCTCTCCCACGTATCATGAAAATAAAAAAATGTATTCAATAGAACACGAACCAAAGGTATAATTCTCCTAAGAAGATCCTTGGTGTTAGAATCAACTATGTTGACTAGCCATTATTTCATGGATAAATCAGGTTCCACTTCAAGATCGCGCCATGTCAAAACATGAAATAGATCTGATAAATACTTTTGAAGTTCATATACATGAAACTCATTATGTATTGACATAAGATGTGGTGGTAGTGCTAAGTGGTAAGAAACATTCCCCACCATATCAACAACCTCAAAAGGTCTAAAACAATGGAGGTAATGCTTCTATTTCCTCCCAATCAATCGACGACCCAATAGGGGTGAAAAATTCAAGAGCGCCTGGTCTGCAACTGATAACTCCAAATGTTTACAACAATTATAAGCATATGATTTATAGAGGCTTTGAGTTTTTAAAATTATTTTATGAATCAGCTGAATATTGGTTGTCATCTCTTGGCCAAAGCTCGGTCCAACAAATTAACACTCACTAATCTCCAAACAACACAATGAATATTTATAAGGACAGCCATACAAGGCCTCAAAATGAGGAATCCTAATAATGGACTTGTAACTATTGTTATAATAAAACTCAACCTACCCTAAATTATAATCACACGCTCCATCAAAGTCAAGTTTGAAGGTGGGAAGCCTATCCTCATGAATCTATATAACACTTTCTGTCTGACCATTCAACTATGGATGGTATGCCATTCTCAAATGGACATGAGATCCCAAATACTCCTAAAGGTCTATAAAAAAGTGATAAGTAAACTAGGGATATCAATCATAGACTATAATATATGGAACACCTTACAACCGAACAATCTCATTCACATAGAGATTTCCCAACTAATCAACTATTATTGTATCACAAATGGTTATAAAGTGAGCTTATTTTGTTAGCCATTTAATAACCACCAAAATTAAATTCTTCGTATTCTATTTAAATGAATGTCCAACCACAAAGTCCATAGATATATCATCCCACTTCCATGTTGGGACTGGATGGGGCTGAAGAAACCCTGATGGTTTCGGGGGCTCAGCTTTTACATGTTGGCATATATAACAACGAGAGAAAAACTCATCAATTACCCACCTCATACCTAGCCACCATAACTACCTCCTCATGTATTAGATGATCTTTTGGGTTTCTCAAAGCACAGCTCATAGGGGATTACAAAAATCCCCCATCACATCTTTACTTAGAGAAGAAGGAACCATATAATGTTTCTGATTGCATTGAATTCCCATCTTGGAGAAATAACAATAGGAAACTATCTCCCAATCATTAAAATAGATTGTAATGCTAAAAAACTCATCATCAAGCTGTTGATCTTGAAAAATAATTTCATGAAGACAGGATGAAAACTGAACACAATCCATGGAAAACTTGTCCACTTTTTCATGATTTCCAATATATAATTATTCAAATAGATCCATGAAGTTCCACTCCTCTATTAATTATTTCACTTCCTGGGTAGGAATCTTTCTGTTCAAAAAATACACAATGAAATTCTCTTTTCTATAGGGTATAGGTAATGTCGAAATCAAAAGACTGCAGGTATTCCACCCAATGTCTCTTGCATAGATTCAAACGTTTTTGAGAGAATATGTAACTGAATCTATTATGGTTAGAAAACACGGTAAAATGTCACCATAAAGGGAATTCCTCCAACTCTTATGAGTGTGCATCACAACTGAATGTTCAAGTTCATGGGTCTTATAGTTATTCTTGTGTGGCATAAGCTGATGAGATCTATAAGCAATAACATGATCACTCAGCATAAGAATGCAACCCAAGCCTGAACCCGATGCATCACAAAGGACCATGTAGCCATGCCCAACCTCTGGAAGTGTCTAAACCAGTGCAGTATTGAAAATAAATATCATCTCAATAGAATAAATCTATCATTTCTCATTCAAAACAATCCTCACTCACTTTTAAGTAAGAGTAGTCATCAGAGTGGCCTACTATGAGAAGTCTTTCAAGAAGCAATGTTAATATCTGGCTAAACCTGTGAAGCTCGAATCTCAAAATCATTATGGGGTTGTTCCCACATCATGAAAACCATCAATTTTTCAGGATCAACTGATATACCATGTCCCGACCCCATATGCACCATGAAATTCACTTCTTGAATCAAGAAATGACACATTGAAATCATGGCATAGAGTTTTTGATTTCTTAGAAAAGTCAACACTTTTCACAAATAATTCATATGATCTTCCCAGATTTAGAGTACAGAAGGATATAATCCAAAAATAAAACCATAAATGTATCGAGATACTTATCCAAAATAATGTTAATTAAATCCATAAAAACTATAGGTGAATTGGTTAAATAGAATTACATGACAAGGTACACATAATCACAATTCCTACTCAGAAAGGCAGTTTTCATAATGTCATATTCTTTTATCCACAACTGATTGTTACATGAGAAAAGGTCAATATTTGAGAACCAATTTTCCCCTTTAAAATAATAAAATAGGTAATTAATCCCTAACATCAAATACATGTTCTTTATAGTTACTCGATTGAGCATTCTGTCATCAATGCAATGGTGGAGTGAACCATCATCTTTCTTAGAAAAGAGAACTGGAACCAACAAAGGTAACATCCTCATACATATAATGCCTTTTCCAAGAAGATCATTCAACTGAAACTTATAATCTCCCAGTTTAGCAGGTTCCATAAGGTAAGATGGAACAGAAACTAGATGAATATAAGGTATCAAGTCAATGAAAAACTCAACCTCTATTACTAGTGGAAAACTATAGAACTCAGAGGAAAACATGTCGGGAAACATGAGGATTAATGGAGGGAGATCACCGCTGAAAGGTTCCCACTCAAGATGAAAAGAAAAAATTGATATTACTTTCCCCACCTTCAGATAAGAAGGCCCAGCCCTGCTCAACCTTGGGTACAATTCTACTTGAACCATACGAGACACACCATTGGGCGATGTGAAGGAGACTCATCTATGATAATAATAAATCTAATATTTATCGTCCATGAGACAATCCATTATTAATATGATTTCAAAGGATTTCATTTTGAGAACCAGAAAGGTCTAAGCTAACTCAACATCTTCTATAGAGAAAATATAAGTGAGACTACAAAGACCCCGCTCTCTCTTAATACCACGGGGTGTAGTAATATCCATTGGACAAGATAAAAGCTCCATTGGAATAATAAGTATATTAACAACACAGATTGAAATAAATGAATGAGAATACCGGGTATCAAATAAATCAATCTCTAATGTCAAATCTATACTGATGGAACCTCTCACAGTAGTTGGAATTGTTTATGCTTCCTCTAGAGACTCTTCCACTAAGTGAATAAGCTTCATTTTGGATTCTTGTGGCTGGAACCATATTTCACTTTAAGAATCATACTCCCTCATAGTTTTAGGAGGTGATGATGATCTCATCCCACTATGCAGAGTGGAATAAATATGGCAGAAAATCTGTAAGTGCTGTGAACACCCATATTAGCCACAATTCATGGGTGCCTCATTGCAAACCTTCTTAGAATGCCGTAGAATTCCACACTAGTAACAAACCAAAGGCCTTCATCCTGGTACTACATGAGGTAGAAAAAAACATTGTCACCGAGAACTTCCTTGTGAATCAACACACTTATACTTTCCCTTGAAGAAACTCACACTTCTAATAAGAGAAAAAGAGACTCTAGATAAAACTTACTTAACCAACAGGTCCATCTTGATCATTAGTGCCATATCCAGTACTTCAGTATATGAGGGAAGAATTGGTAAGAAATCCTAAGAATAAATATCTTGATGAAGTCAAAAATAAAACCATTGAGCCTTCATCCTATTTTTTGATACTATCTGAGGTGTGAAGTGCACGAGCTAAGAAAAATGGTTTTCATACTCTATCATAGACCTAAAATCTAGATTATGTTTAAAAAAATGAAAAAATGGAAAAAAAGTAGAAAATTTATATAGAAATGGTTGGTGAAAAGTACTGTAATATCTTTCTACTCAAAGACCTCATGTTTATTTTCAATGAAAAATGTTTCCCACCATTTTTTGCTTGGTCCTTCTATCAGAAAAGTGGAACACATCACTTTGTTCTCATCTGGTGTGTCCGAAAAACCCAAATAATCATTCAAAACTGTTCAACCAATCCTCAGCCTAATGAGGGTCATTTGATCCCATAAACGATGCTATTTTCTGGTGAATGAACTATTGAGAAGTAATCTTGAAAAGGTCCATCTACGGTTCCACAACAAGATCCCAAATTGGAACTGGAGTTGGTGCATGTCCTAGATCTTGGACAGTGTGCACAATCACCTCAATTAAATTCGGATCCACAACTTGATTCGATTGTTGAGTTTCAGGAAAATCTTCCTCTTGGTTCTGATTCACATGTCTTCTCAGAGCCATGATGCATTAGAACATCAGTAGACATCAAGGAAGACATTAGGAAATGCTCAAACTGAGCAACGAGGGAAATTAATCCCAATAGATAGGATGTACAAGATTCGGATTTCAAGTTAACCAAATCAAAATACAGAAAAAACTAGAAGTCAACCACAATACGACTTTCCCTTACCACCCTATGAGAAATAGGTTCATTACGGTGAGATCTCGAAGGAAATCAATAGCAACTACCTACTAAGTCCCAACAAGAATTCACAATGTACACTGACTTCAAGGTAAAATCACAACCTAGAGCTCTGATAAAAATTTGTCATGAACCAACTCAGGCACCCTATTAACTCGATAACAAATTCTATACTCACGTATCCAAAAGGGAGTTCACAAACCCCATGGGTCAGTGACTAGCCTTGAGAATCATATAATCTAAAAGTGGAAATGACTTTTCCACTAAAAATGTGGAATGAAAAGATAAAATTACAATATGCATGTCAAAGAAAAACTCAACTGGAAGTGAAGTACCATAAGTTAAACATGCACAACCACAAAAGTACTATAACCCAAGTACTAAATGGGGGAAATATCCAAAAGTCCCTACGTACACAAATCACCAAGACCAAAGTTCAACAACATGATCCACCTCCAAGGGATTCATTTCCTATGCTCAAACCTTAAAGGAGATAATCTATAAATACTTGAATGCAGAAGTAGGTTGTGATCCAAATAATAGTTGTATTTCACCCAATGATTCCATAATATATTCCAATATCAATTAGACTAAAATATGACTTAAATTTTAATACAAATAAGTTTGGAATTTACAAATCATATATAAACAAATAATTCTTTATATTTTTAAAGATAGAAATACCTTTAGCAAATCTTTCTATACATTTCAAATGATGGAAAGCATTTCAAAAGAGGGAAGTTTCCTTCAATCAAATTATTCATTCAAAAAAAATTCTTCTAAATAAACACATTGTATAAAAATTTTGTATAATTCTCAAGGAATGTCAAATAGTTTATAATAATGGAATACATACAGAATAAAAAATAGAAACAAGTGAGAAACATTTTCATGTGCCAAAGATAGTTCCAGGCTATAGGTATCCAACACTATGAATAATGCAAAGTATGTACATACACACCATTAGGCCAATTCTAAAAGGGATCTCAACACCATCGACTAACAAATGTGATTTACTAATATGATGATTTAGAATGTTGTATAATTGTAAAGTGGAACCCAAAATAATTCACTAACTACCGAAGGCATTCATGATATGAAGTACAAATCAATGATGGGTGATTCATTTTATAATAGAAAATGAAATTCCTCCCATTCGAAATTTCAAATATGCAAGTTTTCTCTTAAAAACCATAATGGGTTTCTAATCAAAAAATACCTTTTCACCAATATGATACCATATGGTTTCCATCAAAACATTTTATGCCATTTTTTATACCATCGTATCATTTTCATCACACACCCCAAAATGCACAAGAATCATGGTTTATCACAAACATTCCATCAAATAAATTTTTCTTCAATTAAAATCAACATTTATATTGATTAAATTCTGATCAAAACCAAAATTTAAATTAATCAATTTAGATCTCGCTAATTTCAAATTCCAAGCCAAAACCCATTTTTCCTAAATAAACCCAAATTCATCAAAATTGGGTTTTCCAATAATAGGATTGAAATCAATTTGATACAAATGTATGAAATTTCATTTAAATTCATACAATTTAAATTGAAGAAATTAAATTCAAGAAAAAAATTAAGTTCAATTAAAATTGGGCATCATAACAATACCACCGACCAAAAACAACAGATCTCACCCTGAAAAACCCTAAGTGATATTTTTCTATGAAGAATTAAGATCACACAAATGGGAATCAAACTATGCTTTAAGATCCCTAAATCAAAGGTTATTAGATCCCCAAATCAATACCAAGATCTATGGATCCCTATGGATAAAGAGAGAGATCATAGGAGGAAGATAATGAGAGGAGGAAACTAACCAGAAGATGATTAAACAAAGTTCTCCTAGATTTGGATTGCTTCTAAAAGTGGTTTATGGGACAAGAATCCTTACTTGGAGCTCCATGGAAGGGAGAAATTTGTTTTGATCAAAGGAGGTCTTTTGAGGACATATAAATGGGGATTGAGGAATTCTAATAAAAATTTTGGATCTATAAAAACCTGTCGGCATAGTCTCCTAGGAAACCGCACAATGTTTGGGAAAATATTGTATAGACCGTGCAGATCCTGTTGTCCAAAACATGGCATGGGCACATAGTTTTTCAAACTATGTGTAAACTATGCTTTATCCCAGAATCCTCCAAACATTTTATAAAATCCCCCGAAACAAATACAAACGAATCCCATCCAAATATCAACCAAAAGAGGGGTTTAGGAAAACATGAAAATTGTAAAGAGATGTTACAATATTATTTTATGACATCAGTGATTAATATCTCCCATGTTTTCCCTTATTGTGTATCAGTGCTCACCCTTTCTTATTTTCCATTCCCAATGTTATGAACAAATATTTTGATTAGTTTGTATTAAGAAGGGTATAAAGTGAGATTAAATTTATGATATATGATGAAGAATGTACCTAAATAAGATGTTTGTGAATCTAGACACCGTGTACACTATAACTTTGTGGTTTTGGGAAGGATTATAATGTTATTTTTTGAATATTCCCCAAAAAATATATAATATTTATGTAGGTAAAGGTTAGGTCACTATAGTATTTACCATATAGGAAGAATCACATTGATTAACACACCCAATAAACTCAATGTCCTTGTGTTAGATCATAGGGGGCATAAAATCCCATGTTATAGATGCTCTCCCTTCCTTACCTCATATGATAAGTTATACTTATTTAGTTTCCAAACAAACCCATGAATCTATAACCATTACTATCCTAATTTTCTACTATTATCTCTAAAAAAATAAGTGATATGAATTTATCACCATGGACCCATACTAGTACCCCTCCAAGGAAAGTAGTAATGGCAGGTTATGAATTCCCAAAGCTCAGCTCTAAAATGTCATTTGTTAGAAAATAGCCCTAAGGGTAACAAATACACTTATTGGAGGCATTACTATAAATGTTCCCCGGAATAAAGAAATGTCTACCCAAAACACTATATGATAAATAATCATCAAATTGTTGCATTTTGTGATATGTCATACAAAGAAGAAATAAAACCCAAATATACAACAAAAAACCTATATATGTTACCATAGTCCCCCCAAATCAATTTTATTCCATGATATTTCACCTCCTAACTTGATCTCTAACTCCTTCTAGAAGACCTAAACTAATTTTATATATAAATATATGAGAATAACATCATACGTAGTAGGATCTACCACAAAAACTCTCACGAAAATGTGGAAGAGTCATTGTAATCCTCAATTAATATATAGAGAAATAAATCCATCACCTAATCAGGTAAATTATATTTCCCAACCTCACCAATTCCCGCTCACTATGTAAGGAATCTAATATACTGACATCTTATCAAGATTATATAAGATCATAATACCCAACTTCCACATTCATACAAATCTATCCCAGCTAGACCCCCAATGACCCATGTCTCGGTACTCCCATATCCTCTTAGTTCATATCATACATCAGTGTCATCATATCACTACCACATCACCATCTCACACTATATACCATTCAACACACCACAACCACATCCCCATCACATCACACAATCTCATAAAAAACATGATCCATTGCAACCCTATGTAAATGAAAAATAAACCATGACACTAAATACCATGAATATTTACACGTGTATAATACATGTATAAGTTATACACATAGGCCCCCATATCCTGCATAGGAAATAATGTTATGTCATAAATTTATTACATCCCTTATGATCTAATGCACCATAACCATTATCAACCACACAATGGTATTGATATAAACTATGTTTACATCTGAATGAGAGAGTGTAAGGTTTGTTCATCCCATTAAAACATCTACAATATAAATTTTGAGAATCACATGGAACACAAGGCCAATATGGGCATCGTCCACCCCATCCGACATGGATAGAGAAGGATAATAAATCATAGAACATAATAACGGGTATAATACACAACAATACTAAGGGGGACTACCAACCTTGGGCTCAATTTAGCTAACATGCATTCTAAAAACTCGGTTTACCTTTTTAGGACTAGGATAACATTTTCATAAATGTTCCTAGGAAACTATATTTTACCATAAATAATATACAAGTGATATTTTCAATATTAAATTACTTTTAAATTTACATGATTCACTTCTAATTCATGTAATTATATTTTTTATAAAATATAATCATGTATTTCATCATATTTAACCTTCATAAATCATTCTTGATCATTTATTTTTATGAATAGTCAATATAAATTATCCTAGGTGTATTCAAACACAAAAAAAACTATTATAATAGAGGGATATACCAAGGGTAAATAAAAAGAGCTATAGAAGGATGAATGTATGAATCTGAAATATGGAAAAAAAACAATGAACAAGCCTAACTCTCAACCTATGTCGATGAAGCAGTGAAAAACTATCACCTTTCCATATATCCACCAAAATCCATATTCTGTCACAGTTATTCCATACCTAAAGAATATCACAAAACCATTCTATCAATTCCATAATAAATATAAGGGTTTAATTAAATTTAACACATAATGGAAGACTAGAATAATTTTTCAACAATAAAAAATAAATATTAATTAATATGTAACACTCTAACATGAATATAATATTAGTAAGGTTTGAATGCGTTTGGACGACACATATTTAAATCCAATAATAATCCCTTAATATTTTAATATTTTAATTTTCAAATGAATGAAACTATAAATTATAGGATGTGAAAAAAAATTCAACAAACGCTAATATATTCTATGATAAAAAATGGTTCAAACATCACTTATAATGATAGGAAAATTAATCAATTATTTTACACTAACTGAAAAATAAAAAATATAGGTAGATATTTTTAATTTTATATTGATAAAATCTATGAGACAAAAATGAATGAATAATAAAATTACAAAAACTCATCAATAATTAGATTGTCTATTCTTTTTTATAAATCATTATTAATTACAATAGAATGTCACTATTACATTCTATATATTAGTATATATGAAACACTAATTCGATATTGATTTAATAGATAGATAATAAATATAGCAGGAAAATCATAGATGTAAATATCACATTGAATATATATATATTTATCATCATAAATATATTAAAAGAAGGTGGAGTAGAGATGACTTCATCTTTGCGTTCGGACACGCAACATCCCCCCCACCCCCCGTTATTTTCGAATTCTACCCTAGATCCCCTACCGCCTCTGGATCCCTTTCCCCGGGCGAACTCCAGTGGTGCTGGCTCCTCGCGGCCCTCATGGAAGGAGGTCCTCCTTAGTGCCTCACTAGGCCTGGTGGCCTCCCACCCATCGCCCCCCCCCCCCCCCCCCCCCCCCCCAGCATCCTCCAAGGGCTTCCGGGGGTTTACGGGAAGTCCCGCTTGTTCTTCTGTCTGAGTCGGATTTCAAGGAGGCCTCGCTGCAGCTGAGCTGGTCCTTGGTGCCTTGCTTTGGTGCTGTCAAGCCCCTGATCAGGGTATTCCAAGAATTTGTTCATTGATGGGCTCTCATCCCCCCGTCTAGGGTTTCATCCCTCAATCGTAGGTCGTTCCTCATTGTTTTGGAGACTCACGAGGACTTCATCCATGCCTGGGCCAGATGTCCCCTATCCTTCGGTCAATGGAGGTTCTTTCTCTCCCTTTAGTCCATGGAGGTCCACCGGAATCAGGAGTCACTGGTAGCTGCAATATGGTTATCCTTACCCGTCCAACCCTTGTCCTTCATGTGCGCAATGTTTATAGAATTGATTGGAAATTCCAACGGGGAGTTTCTCTATGCGGATGATTGGAACCTCTCCCTCTAGAGATCATTGGCTACTCAGATTTGTGTGGCGATGGACATCTCCTCTCCCCCACCATCCAAGATCCATCTTAGTGTTGAGGAGATCCCGGATCAGAGATAGGATATTGTGTTCTCTATCATGCCCCAGTTCTGCTCTCCCTATCATTTGGTTGGCTGTGCGGTGCCTGAGTGCAGGAGATCGTCGGTTGCCAGGCAGTCCTTTAAGGCGTCGTCCAGCGTCCCTCCTCCTGGTGGGCATGTTTCCTCGGTGCAGTGGGACACAGCCCCCTCGTCCCCTGTCCTGAACCCTACCCTCCTTCCCCCTATTCTTCCCCCTACTCCTGGTTTGCCATCTCTAGTGGCCCCTGCCTCCCCCTACCCTCCTCCCCCACCGTTAATTCCCATTTCCCCTCTCCTGACTCCTTCTATCACTCTAGCTCTCCCCACCCCTCTGTCAGATCCTCCCATCCACCCATCTCTACTTCAATGCCAGGCTTTAGTTCCCAAAATCCCTCAGGGACTCCCCACAGCTTTCTCTCCCCCCTCTGCATTCCTGGGTAGTTCCAGTTGGCTTGCCAAAGGGAAAGTCATATTCCTTTGGGATCCTCCTTGCCCCCCCCCCCCCAAAAACTCGTGCCTCTAAACTCCCCTTCCTTCCTGTCTCCTTGAACAACTGCTTCAGTGAACTCGTGCACCCCCCCCCCCCTGCCTCCTATCTAGGCCCATCTGTTGGTATTCTCCGCCATGTTCTGGTCCCCAGAAATCCCCCCCCACCTAGTCCTCCTTTCCAACCCTCTTCCGCGAGCAGGTCAGTTCCCCAACCTAATATTTTTCCCCTGTCCGGGCAGCTCGCTCCCCTTCCCCCAGCACCCCCTCTGGCAGGATGTGCACTCGTTCTGTGGGAAATTCCCTTCTTCTCTCTTCAAGGCAGCTCCATCGTGGACCTTCTCCTCGGGTCAGGACCGGGAGTGTTTTTCTTTAATGATGTCACTGCATATCTAGAATGATAGGGGTTTAGGATCTCGTGTCAAGATGGACTTTCTCTCCAATGAGGTGGTTGGCGCAAAGCCTCTCTTGTGGTTATCCTTGAGATGAAGGCTAGATCTTCCAGAATTGGGGAGTGTGCTAGGAGAGTAGGGATGCAGTTCTCTTTGCACTGTGAGCTAGAAAATCATTATATTTGGATTTTTGGGAAAGATTCCATTCTGGTGGACAAGCTGGTCGTTTCTAACTAGCATCTCTCAGTCAAGGTGGACTCAAGACAATTTATTTGCTACTTCTCCTTTGTCTATTCTAAATGCGAGGCGCAACTATGTGAGAAGTTATGGATGGATCATAGTTATTTTAACCTGGGAGATGAACCCTAGCTGGTTGGGTGACTTTAATTACATCTTGGACCCATCAGAAAAGATGGGGGGAAGCTCCCTCCCTTGGAGTAATAAGGCCCTCTTCTCATCCTTTGGGGCCAAGGATAGGCTTCTTGATTTTGGATTTTATGGTGATAGCTTCAATTGGTGCAACAATCAGAGTGGATTCCATAGGACAAGGTAAAGATTAGACCGTTGCTTTGGGAACCTCCATGCTATATCTGATTTCCTTAACTCGGAGGACATCCACTTAACCCGCGCTCTATCTGATCACTACCCCTTCTTGTCCACCTGAAGTTTGCATCTCCCTGGGGTCGAGGCTTATTTTTCTACAAAATCTGAATATCTATTCCAAACTTTCTTGAGTTGGTCTGTTCCTATTGGGAGGCCCCCTGCGAGGGGGGGCCCTGGACACTCCCCAATAACAATATTTGATGCCTAAAGTCTCCTATAAGTGGCTGGTCGGATTCCCTCCCTGTTGTGCCACCTGATCTAGAGGACTTGAAGAAATAGATCGAGAGGGATGAGGGATGCATGGTCAAGAAGCAAAAATTGAGCGAGAGTTTGCTGGAGTAGGAAAGGTTCCTTTGTGAGCGTTGTCGGGCCACCTGGATCATGGAAGGAGACCCTAACTCAGCCTATTGTCATGCTTGTATAATATAGAAGCAGCGGTAGAAGACTCCGAATATCCAACATGACGACATGTCCTTTACTAGCGACTTGGATGTCATCGGTGGTATGGTTGGCTCATATTTTACCTCCTTATTGTGTAATAATAACTCCCAATGGTAGAATCAGTATCCCCAGGATCAGACCGATATTTTCATCTCAGTCCCAAGGGTGGTCTCCACTCACTCAAATGAGGCCCTTGAACAAGCTCTGGATGAGATTCCACAATTTCTAATTCTAGGAGTTGAAATTTTTGAAATAAAGGGTATTAGATTCATAGGTGGTTTTATAGAATAGTTTGGTAAATCATACATAATAGCCTATTTTTCTAAATTTCAATGTGGTTGGAAGAAATAGATTTTATAGAAGAAAAGTATTTTTTAAACTTTTAAAACAATAACTATTTTACTAGTTCATATATCCATGAATCATTATTAGTAACTGTTTTAAAAACTACAAAAATACTATGTTTTAGAATATAATAAATTTTAATGTAATATACTAATACATGAGCACCCTACATCATCCACAACCAATGACCACAAATAAATTTAAAATCAAGAGATCAATAGAATTATGGGTTAAATTGTGATTAATTATTCAAAATATTGTTCAATTAAAAATTTTCAATCATATTGGTAGTATAAGAAAAAATATTAAAAAACTTTGAATATCACAAATATCATTGTCTTTGAGAAAACATTCCCCCTACTAGTATAATAACAATATAAAGATTACTGGTATATATAGAACAAAAAAATGGATATGAAAACCACTGAAAATAACATTATATAAAGGAATGAATTAGATGAGATATAGAGACAACTCTATGATAATGTTTTTATTTGAAAAGTGAAATCCCTTGTACTAAATGATCAGATGATCTAGCAATGAAAATTTGCACAACTTAAAAAAAATATTCTCTTCACCTCAAGCTTTAGCAATGGGGTGAGAATGTTTAAATCAGTGTTAATAGGTTCATATAACATCATAATTATATATCAATATAGTGTCACTAAAACATCTGATGATATGATTACTCTATTTTAAATGAATGGTCAATGATTCAAACATTATCACATTCAAGATAAAATTGGAATTAATGAGGAAATTAATTTAAAATGAGGGTTTGTTTATAAAGGTAAATCATTTAAACAGAGTTATAATCAGAGTCTAACACAATTAATTATTGATGACATGATTTATATTTTTTTAACTATCTCATCATTAGTTCTGTTGAAAAATATATTATGGTAAAATAAATTAAAGAAGATAGTGGAATCACTTATTATTTCTTATTCCAGGATACCTCATGATATGTGACTAAATATTTATTGTATGATGAAACCGCCTCATAAGTGGTCACTCATAAAAAAGTTTGATGGGTTTATCCTCAAGATAATATCTTTGTAGATTCAAGACATTGTTATAAGAAAGCATAAAAGGTCATGAGATTCTAAGATAATTTACCCAAGAAATTTATCACTGCCTATTTTTCAAGATGAAGATTTAAAACTAATATCATCATGGTTGGTAACCCATATTTAGTTCATTTCCAATGAATTTTGTTAGAATCAAGTTTATGAAATAAATATTTCATATGTGGACAATTTATAGTTTCTATCTAAATTTTATTGGATTTTCCATTCTCTTGCTTATTTTTTACTTATCCCACAATATCTTTCTATGGGTGTTACCATTGTCTTATGAAGTGGGTATGTTTAATATATGTTAAATTTCTATATGTACATTAGTTATGGAGATTCATTGGATAAAATCATACTCTATGCATCAATCTATAGTTATTATGGATGTGTTTCCTTTTTTATAAATTTAAATTTAGAATTCAAAAAAAAAACATTTCTCATAGACAATTAATTATTAAAGAACATAAAAAAGATAATATAATTTTCATTATTGAATCCATAACTGAACCATGGAATTTTATTAGTAACACACTTATTGAAATACCACTAGTGTATCTAGTTATTTAGATCATATAATGCCTTTTCAAAATGATTTTATTCTTAATAACATGTTACAATTTTTTGTACATATCATTCCATACATAAAAAACATTTTATTGAAACATGTTAATTTTTGAGACATTTAATTGATCTCAAAATAACGAGTCTTTCACAACATCCTATTTCCATACCTATGGGGAAAATTTCCACACCTTATATTACTTTATCTCTTTTCTTGAGAAAACCATGGACATGTAATATCTTCTAGAAAATTATTTTTTTCCACTTAAGTGATATGAATTATGAATGTGATATTAAAATGATAAATACAGTTTTTATAACCATGACACATTAAACCACTAATACATTTTCTTTTTTATGTTTCAGTTATGATGAATCCTTTTAATATGTTCCCAAACTAATACCCTTCCCAACCCAGAACATGGATATTTCAATGATGATTTTCAATATATGTGTAGTGGAAAGTGTTAATGTTGAAAATGGTTATTTTTTGAAATGTAAGGAATTTGATGCACATGGATAGGATTTAACAACATGAGTTATATACATTCTTTCTCACCATAGGTTGATTCATTTTTTTTAAAATTATATAGGAATGTCAATCATTTTTTGTTCAAAAAAGTAGTATAGAGGCCCCTCATGTTGCTCAGATTATTTCCACACATCCCAATGATGAATCTACTCCAAATAGAGCGACCTTAAATGAATTCCCACCCCAGTTTTCCTTGTAGAAAATGAATTGTCTCACTAACATTCGTTATGTTAATGCAACCATTTTACAAAGTTCTGGATAATCATTTTCAAGGGGATATAATGGTCCAGACCTCCTGAGTCCATTACTTTGTCAAAATCCAGTGTTATGGATGTTCTGTGATGCAACGGTAGCTTATTTAAAGAGTTTGAAAATTTTCCAATTTTTCCATCGATGAGTTTGGCATCGGTAGCTCACATCGGTAGCTCGGGTCGGTTGGTTTGCATTGGTAGCTCACATTAGAGGTTTAGCATTGGTAGGTTAGGAAATTGGTAGGTTAATGATTAAATGAGGCAGGGCATCAATGAGTTAGGGCATTGGTGAGTCGAGGTGTTAGTAGTTCGAGGAGTCGGAAGGTCAAGGTGTCGGTAGGTCGAGGTGTCGGTAGGTCAGGCATCGGTAGGTCAGGCATAGGTGACTCGTTTCATCGATTCATGTATCGGTGACTCACTTTTGGTGACTCATGTCAGTGATTCATGTCGGTGACTCACCCATTAGTTATTCATTTCTAGTTTTTCAATGTTTTTATAGTTTCACCCCTCCTACGTTTAATTTGACATAAATTGAGTTTAAAGCCTCATTTGAGTATTTATAAAGGGGTTTTGAATTATATTAATTACATATTTAATATCATAACTCTCCTAGAGATTTGAAATAGTAAAACCTCATAATCATGATTGTGATCCAACTATTAATTACTTTGAGATTGTCATTCCATTAATATAGGATTTCTCTTTTTCTATAGCAGAGATCCTCTCTTCCTTTTAACCCTTCTATTTTCTCTTGGTGTGTCAAAAACCTTTCTTCCCTGAGGATTCATGCACTAGTTCTTTATTAGTCTGTTCGATTTTCCTGTAGAGTCTTTCCTGCTACTCGTTCAACCCCCTGTTTTGGAGAAAGTAAGAATCGTTGGCTGTCTTTTATTCCAGGTAGGAATTCCTTCATCTCTCTTTTATCTATGTATCATGCAGGGTGGGTGTACTCATTTCCCCATGTGAATTTGGTTGGAACTAAATTTTATTAAGATAATAAGAATAAATAAATGTGGGGTTGGGAAGATGATGATGATGATGATCACTTTTTTATTTGTTATACTTGATCCATGTCATTCTTTGTAAGGGATATAGGTCTTCTGAAAATAATGTACATTGGTGGTGTCTATTTGAGAACATGTATGGCTTGTAAATACTTGTTATTTATACTCCATGAATCACCAATATTATTATGAAATATGTTAACAATGTATATTCTATTAAATAAATGGATGCCCCATGATATGACTTGTTCAGTGTTAACCCCTATTTTATTAAGTGGAATTAAAGCATGAGTGTTTTCTAAATTTGAATATACTTATCCTTGTTAGTGTGTTTGTGTGTTATGTGTGGTTCTATTTGGCCTTATATCTATTCTATTCATGTGGTGCTATGGATGAGAGTTTGGTTGTGTTTGTAGGGTGGTACAGGTGGTGTAATGGTGTCTATGGTTGAGATATTGGATGATTGGGGAAGGATGAACTTATCATGCAGTGGGAATTAATCTGGGCAATAGGGCTGCAGGTTCAGGTTTTGTGGTTTTTATGTTATTGGGTGTGTTGGGTGTGGTATTGTTAGGTATCAGGGCTATTGATTGTGGTTTTGATGAGGTTTATTGTAGGGATTACATGTAGAGATGAAGGACAGGGTGGTATGACTTTGAAGATTGATGGAAGGGTGTCTAAGAAAGGAGGGTGTGCATTGGGACTTCAAGATGGTTGAGTTTTGATTTTTTATTGCATATTGTTATTTTCATGTACTAGAGCTGCTGATGATGGTTTAGGAGGGATTTTTTTTAAGATGGATGGTTTTACATTGTGTAGGCCATTCCCTCAGAGTTTTTATAGAACATTATATCAGGAATATGTGTTAGAGTGGATTATTTTAATGTCGCCCTTATTTATTTTTTTATATTTCCTAGTGGTTGGTATAGTTGCTTTTCCTTATAATGTGTGTTGTGTTTCATTGTTTCTTGGGTAGGGATGGAATAAATAAATAAATAATCTGATAATGTTGAATGAAAACTGGTAAAATGAACTAGATAGGGGTATATTTCAAGTAATTTCTTTGTCGTGAAGTGGTGTCCATTTATCGGATTGGGAAGTAACCATCGTTTGTTCTGATACGTTCATTTAGAGGTGGTAGTGAGGGAATTGTTTTGTGTGAGGGTTTTTTGTTTTGAAAACACATAGGGTGTGATAATTTTTTATTACCTATATATATACTAGTGGTTCCTTGTGATTTCTATACACACCCTACCCATGTTGAGCACTAAAATCTGAAAACCCCCATCATTATGTGGGGTGTTTTTTCAAACATCTTTATGGGAGGATGGAAGTGTGGTTATGGACTCTACCATGCTCCCTCCTCTTAGAATTGATATCCCTAGACTCTTTTGGTAGTTTATAGTGAGGTTGTGACGCCAAGGTGTCTGTGGGTGAGGTGTGCTTCCCAGGTGTCTCTAGGATGGGGTTGTCGTTTTGTGGCCCAAGTGTTCGTGGGGGGGGGAGGGATGTGATGTGGTTGTGGACAAGGTGTTTATAGGAAGGATGTGGTATGTGTCTTGGATGTGTTCAGGTAGGTTGTGATAGTGGGGCTTGAGGAAGAGCCTGACAGCGTCAGGATGATCGTCGTTAGGGATCTGTAATTTATAAGGCCCCAGCCTTAAACCTTACTTAATCTTGAGTTATTACAAGATTACACATTGAGGATCTTTTCGGGTTTAGAGTTTTAGAGAATTAGATCATAAAACTTGCATTACATTCCACATATAAACAAAGTGGTTACATAAAGATAGTATTCTTCATTCCCATCAATGGAAACACATTTAAAATAAAACATGGATTATTTCTTGACACATCCTTGACTCTATCATCTTATCATGTACCTTTCCCTTGACCTGTGAAAAACATTTCAAAAACTTGGGATGAGCATAAAAACTCAGTATGGGTTATAAAAAATATGGAAAGGAAACATGGGTACATATGTACATAAGGATGAGAACATACTTTACCCATAAAACATAAGCACATTAACATACCTCATCAAATCATGAATAAATCATAGAAATCATAAGACATAAAGGTAACTTGAGGCATTCATAACATTCTTACGTAGGGAGTAACCCTCTTGGTTACGTTTGGAATACCCATCACAGTATATTCCCTAAAATCTCTTCAGAGAAACCTTAACGTTTCACTCCTTTGCGTTACCCAATGCATTGGAGAGCTATATCGGGCTCACCCGCCCTTAGTTTATCACGGAACCACCCGTCTTCATAATAATGTCCAAGAACCATAACATAATCATATCACATAAAACATGCATAAAGGAAACATAAAATTTCCACATTTCAATCACGAGATATCAATACAACACATTGATATAATAAAAACATTATGAAAGCCATTTTCAATACCAAAGTAAAACATGGTATTTATTTTTCGTTTTTAAAAAAAAGGTATGGCTTGTAGAGGAAGCCGAAACTCAAATAACGGTCACGACGGCGGAGAAGTCGTTGTCGCCGCATACGTACGACAAAAACATTCCCTTTTGTCGTTTAGTAAACGCTTCGTATAAAAAAGATTCCTTTTGAATAAATGTAAAATTCAAAGGGGTTTATACACCTTATAAAATAAAGTTGTGAATAAAATATAATATGCCTCAATGAAAGGAGATTGAGACGAAGTCCCATACCTCGTATCCGACTTGACCCGACCGTTCTTTAATCTCCTTTAAAAGTGTAACTCCTTTTGATTTGAGCCTAAAGGCTTCCTTTGAAAGGATTCTGCCCAAAGGGAATCCTCTAGGATGAGTAGAGGGATGTGGAGAGAGTAAATGGGCAGGGGTTGGCCGAGCCAAAGGCTTGAGGAGTGTGTGAAATGAGGTAGAGGTGGGGGCCTTTTATAAGAGGAGAGGAGGGGCACTTTTGGAAAGTAAAGAAATATTACTTTATTTGAAAATGTGTTTCGGTTTCAAAAGGTCCCACATTGATATAATCCGTGGATAAGGTGATAAGGGTTCGAAATCCACTCATCCAATTGGTTTTGGCCATGTGTAGTTCATAGATTTTACATTATCTTTCCATTTTATTTAAATCGTCAAATAATGATGTTATCGCTGCATCATTATTATGTCATAAATAATTTAATTTATTTAATGTCTAAAAATCATAAAAAAAATACTATGATGTAGGAAATCTTTTTAGATTTCCAATGACTATTTATAATCAAATATCTGATCTTTATAACCCCATGTAAAAATTGTTTTCGTAAAACATATTATGTTTGTGTCATTTTTACTTTTACATTAAATAAAAAGTTATTTATGTCATTTCCCAACCAAAATGTCTCCATGGGGTCCCCAAGTTGACCCATGGCTTGTCTCGGTCGGCCATGACACAACCAATAAGGTTGGGACATGTGTCTAGGTCATTTCATATTATTATAGCATTATTTATACCTTAAACTACACTAATTACCACTAATCGTGATTAAAAACTTAATAAGTTACTATTCACCAAAAAATTATTTTAATCTCATTGAACCACATTTTACTTCTTAATGACAACCATGTATGTCGGATTTTCAAAATTCAATACACATTAGTGGTAAACTTTCATTTAACTGAAAAATCAGTTTGCTTGATTACCACTTAGTGGTTTCACTATTCATCAAAAATTGAAGTTTTTCAGAAAATTACCAAAAATTCACCCTAAGCTATATTTGATATTCCAAATTCAAAAATGAAGTCTATTTTACAAAATTCAAATCATATAAGTCACATTAATTAATTTAATAATTAATTCCCGCTGCCAGAGCAAATAGCGTGTTTTTACAAAACAATAAGTATCAAAAGATTGACACCAGTTTAAGTCTAATTTCAAAGTGAAATTGATTTCAATGACCACCATTGGATAAAATGGTAAAAATATATTCTAATTTCACTTCAAAACCAATTCAAAACATAATATAATCATATAAATAAATTAGATTAAAAAGCAGTTTTGATGTAAAATGCAGTATTTTTCACTATTCATTAAAAAATGAACATTGTCAGAAAAATACCAAAAATTCACACAAGGTAAATTTTGATGTCCCAATCATAAAGGATAAGTTTATTTTGACAAACATAGTTTATAAAATTGTCAAAATATAGATTCAAAAATGGTTTGCCATCAAAAGGTAGTAAAACAATCTTTTAAGAATATTAGTGTATTCCATGCATAAGATTGTATTTATTTTCATTTTAAGCCTCTATAACACTATCTTAATCATTAATAGACATAGATAAAAATATCTATTATTCATTACTTACTTGGGATGTTACATCCTTCCCCCCTTTAGAAAATTGCGTCCCCGCAATTTATTTACTTATCGAATAAATGGGGGTACTTATCGCTCATTGCATTTTCAGATTCCCATGTTGCCTCTTCAATCATGTGGTTTTTCCACAAAACCTTTACCTGCTTAATCACCTTATTCCGTAACACTTGCTCCCTGTGGTCAAGAATCTGGACCGGTTGTTCCTCATAAGATAGGTTCTCTTCCAGCTGAACTACCTCTGGGCTCAAAACATGAGATGGATCTGGCATATACTTTCTCAACATCGAAACGTGAAAAACATTGTGTACCTGAGATAAACTCGGAGGTAAAGCCACTCGGTATGCAACTGATCCAACTCTCTCCAGAATTTCGTATGGTCCAATAAACCTTGGACTCAGCTTTCCTTTCTTACCAAATCTCATCACACTTTTCCAAGGAGAAACCTTGAGAAAAACATGATCACCTACCTCGAAAGATAGATCCTTCCTCCGGTTATCCGCATAACTCTTCTGCCTGCTCTGAGCTGTTCTCATGTGTTTCTGAATCAGCTGAAATTTTTCTGCCATCTCTTCTACCAATTCTGGTCCCATCAACTTCCTTTCACCCACTTCATCCCAGAAAGATGGAGTTCGACACCGCTTCCCATATAATGCCTGAAATGGTGCCATCTGTATACTAGAATGGAAACTGTTATTATATGAAAATTCAACCAAAGAAAGATATTGGTCCCAACTTCCCTGATAATCCATAGAACAAGCTCGTAGCATATCCTCCAATGTCTGAATTGTTCGTTCTGACTGCCCATCTGATTGAGGATGAAAAGCTGTACTAAAATTTAATTCAGTACCCAACGACTTCTGAAGGCCTTTCCAAAAGTTAGAAGTAAACCTGGGATCACGATCCGATACAATGGAGAGAGGAACTCCATGTAACCTGACTATCTCTTTAAGATACAAACGGGAAAGTTGATCAAGAGAGAAAGTATCTCGTATAGCAAGGAAATGAGCAGATTTGGTCAAGCGATCAACAATAACCCAGATTGCATTATTACCTCGAGATGTCTTCGGTAATCCAACAACAAAGTCCATGGATATATTCTCCCATTTCCACTCTGGCACTGGTAAAGGCTGAAGCATCCCTTTCTGTAACTGCCACTCTGCTTTAACCTGTTGACATGTCAAACACTTCACAGTAAAATCAGCAATGTCTCTTTTCATTTCATCCCACCAGTAATACTCCCACAGATCTCTATACATCTTAGTACTGCCCGGATGAACTGAAAACGGAGAACTATGAACTTCACATAACAACTCTCTCTTCAACTGTGAATCACAAGGCACACACAATCTCTTCCCAAATCTCAAAACACAATCATTATCAATGTTGAATTCAGGCAACTTACCTTTCTGAACCAGCTCTACCTTTTTCTGCAACTCACTGTCTTGCTTCTGTGCTTGCTTGATTCTATCTGATAGAGAAGATTTCACTGATACCTGAAATAAAATAGAAGGACTTCCTGCACCAACAACTTCTATGCCAAAGTTCATCAAATCGTTAACCAAAGGATCACGTTCCAACCGCAACATTGTTAATGAAGCATTACTTTTTCGACTCAAAGCATCAGCCACTTTATTTGCTTTTCCCGGATGGTAATGAATTGTACAATCATAATCCTTGATTAATTCTAGCCATCTCCTCTGTCTCATGTTTAACTCTTTTTGGGTGAATATATACTTTAAACTTTTGTGATCGGTATATATTTCACACTTTACTCCATACAAATGATGCCTCCAAATTTTTAAAGCAAAAACAACAGCAGCTAATTCCAAATCATGTGTAGGGTAATTTACCTCATGAGTTTTCAACTATCGTGAAGCATAAGCAATTACCTGATCATTCTGCATTAGGATGCAACCAAGTCCTTTCAATGAAGCATCATTGTATATAACAAACTCACCATTCCTGGAAGGTAGTTCCAAAACTGGAGCATTCACCAATCTTCTTTTCAATTCCTGAAAACAATCATCACATTCTTTTGTCCAGATAAACTTAACACCCTTCCGAGTTAGCTTAGTCATTGGACTAGATAACCGTGAAAAATTTCTAACAAACCTTCGGTAATAGCCCGCCAAACCAAGGAAGCTACGAATCTCGGTTACATTTGTGTGTCTTGGCCATTCTTCCACAACTTTTGTTTTTGCAGGATCAACAGTTATTCCATCTTTAGAAACAATGTGACCAAGGAAAGAAATTTGTTGCAACCAAAACTCACACTTACTGAATTTCCCATACAGTTTCTTTTCTTTTAAGGTTTGCAAGATAACCCTTAAATGTTTTTCATGGTCCTCTTTACTTTTAGAAAACACCAAAATATCATCAATGAAAACCACCACAAACTTATCCAGGAACTCATGGAAAATTCTATTCATTAAGTCCATGAATACAACAGGTGCATTGGTTAGCCCAAAAGGCATTACTACAAATTCATAATGGCCATATCTCGTACGGAACGCGGTCTTCGGAATATCTGCCTCCTTTACCTTCAGCTGATGGTACCCCGATCTCAAGTCAATCTTTGAAAAAAACTGAGCTCCCTGGAGCTGATCAAACAAATCATCGATATGAGGCAAATGATATTTGTTCTTAACAGTGATATTATTCAAGGCTCTATAATCAATGCAAAGTCTCATAGAACCATCTTTCTTTTTAACAAATAAAACAGGAGCACCCCATGGTGATGTGCTAGGTCTAATGAAACCTTTCTCTAATAAATCTTGCAATTGCTCCTTCAACTCTAAAAGTTCAATTTGTGCCATTCGATAAGGGGGTTTTGAAATTGGCTTAGCATCAGGAACTAAGTCAACAGTAAACTCAACTTCCCGATCTGGTATTATTCCAGGAAACTCATCAGGAAAAACATCAGGATACTCATTTACCACTGGCACATCATTAATCTGAATAGTTCCTTTATTTTCAATGACGTGTGCAAGGTAACATTCATTTCCATCTTTTACAAGTTTCTCGGCCTCTTGATATGTTATCAAAAGTAAGGGTTCATTCTTGTAAAAAAACTGAAAGTCTTTCTGAAAAGAAACTTCTTTAGCTCTACAGTCAATCTTAGCATGGTAAATAGAGAGCCAATCCATACCCAGGATAACATCAAACTCTACTAGAGGTAGAACAATAAGGTTTGCAAGTAGGTTCTTTCCACAGATAAGGATAGGAAGATTCTTATAAATTCTTTTTGCCTCGACACTTCCCCTAGGTGTTTTTACCAATAGTTCAGGAGTCATTTCTTGAGATGGTATTCCCATTTTACTAGAAAAGGTTTTAGAGATGAAAGAATGTGTAGACCCCGAATCAAACAACACACTGGCATAATCTGAAAAAACAAACAAAGTACCTGATACAACTTCATTTGATGGCCCGACATCTGCTGTAGTAGTTGCAAAGGATTTCAACACCCCTTTCTGCTTGTAGTCTAACTGCTTCCCATCACTCAAGCTCTTTGTCGGACACTCGTTTGCATAGTGACCCATCTCATTGCACTTATAACATTTCACTAACTGTAAATCAAATTTGTTCTTACCTTCACCTTGATCCTTTTCAGTGCAATCACGAGCCTTATGTCCCATCTTACCACATCGGTAGCACTTTCCAGAATTCAGAAGACATTCCCCAGCATGCCTTTTGCCACATTTATCACAAACTGGAAACTTAGTTCTCTTACCATCAGACTTTTTTGAAGAATTCTTACCTTTATCCTGCCACCTCGGTCTCTTCTTCTGCTGGTTGTTATAGAACACTTGGTCATCGGCAAACTCCATTTCCACCTTCTCAGCACATCGAACAAGCTTTTCATAACTTTTAAACTCACGAGAAGCTAATGCCCTTCGATATTTTGGCTTTAATCCTGAGTAAAAATGATTGATTTTACTATCAAGGTCTCGGATAAAATTTGGAGCATACCTTGCCAATCGAGTGAACCTTTCTTCATAGGCAGCCACTGAGTCTTCTTCTTGCCTTAATTCCAAAAATTGCTTTTCCATCCTAAGTCGAACAGCCTTAGGAAAATACTTCTCAAGAAACATACCTTTGAATTCATCCCAGTCAAGAGCATCAATCTCATTGGCGTCCCTGATATTTTTAACCATAGACCACCACTGATCTGCTTCACCCTCCAAATGGTAAATAGAAAGACTAACCTTTTGATTGTCTGAACACCCCATGACATCAAAAATCTTCTCCAGTGCTTTAATCCACCCTTCAGCTAGCACAGGGTCAGATGATCCTCTGAATGATGGTGGATGTTGCCTCATGAAATGTTCCACCACTGACATGTTCCTCTGCGGTTGATCTGGCTGATCTCGTGCATGGATACCACCACCATTTATCGCTTGAGTCAACTGCGCCATTACTGCAACAAACTATTCAGTTCCAATTCCGACCATTTCTGGATACTGATTCGGAAGGTTATTTCCTTCTGTATGCCTTCCTAGCACTGCTTCCCTGTTTCCTCTGCGGAAAACCATTCTGAACAAACATGTCTTAGATGAAGCAACATGGTAATCTTTAAATGCTATATCATTTCGAAAAAAATATTTTTGGATAATCATTTAATAGAATTCTAACTCCTAAAGTTATCTAAACCGACCTTTGATACCCACTATAAGGCCCCATCCTTAAACCTTACTTAATCTTGAGTTATTACAAGATTACACATTGAGGATCTTTTCAGGTTTAGAGTTTTAGAGAATTAGATCATAAAACTTGCATTACATTCCACATATAAACAAAGTGGTTACATAAAGATAGTATTCTTCATTCCCATCAATGGAAACACATTTAAAATAAAACATGGATTATTTCTTGACACATCCTTGACTCTATCATCTTATCATGTACCTTTCCCTTGACCTGTGAAAAACATTTCAAAAACTTGGGATGAGCATAAAAACTCAGTATGGGTTATAAAAAATATGGAAAGGAAACATGGGTACATATGTACATAAGGATGATATCATACTTTACCCATAAAACATAAGCACATTAACATACCTCATCAAATCATGAATAAATCATAGAAATCATAAGACATAAAGGTAACTTGAGGCATTCATAACATTCTTACGTAGGGAGTAACCCTCTTGGTTACATTTGGAATACCCATCACAGTATATTCCCTAAAATCTCTTCGGAGAAACCTTAACGTTTCACTCCTTCGCGTTACCCAATGCATTGGAGAGCTATATCGGGCTCACCCACCCTTAGTTTATCACAGAACCACCCGTCTTCATAATAATGCCCAAGAACCATAACATAATCATATCACATAAAACATGCATAAAGGAAACATAAAATTTCCACATTTCAATCACGAGATATCAATACAACACATTGATATAATAAAAACATTATGAAAGCCATTTTCAATACCAAAGTAAAACATGGTATTTATTTTTCGTTTTAAAAAAAAAGGTATGGCTTGTAGAGGAAGCCGAAACTCAAATAACGGTCACGACGGCGGAGAAGTCGTTGTCGCCGCATACGTACGACAAAAACATTCCCTTTTGTCGTTCAGTAAACGCTTCGTATAAAAAAGATTCCTTTTGAATAAATGTAAAAGTCAAAGGGGTTTATACACCATATAAAAGAAAGTTGTGAATAAAATATAATATGCCTCAATGAAAGGAGATTGAGATGAAGTCCCATACCTCGTATCCGACTTGACCCGACCGTTCTTTAATCTCCTTTAAAAGTGTAACTCCTTTTGATTTGAGCCTAAAGGCTTCCTTTGAAAGGATTCTGCCCAAAGGGAATCCCCTAGGATGAGGAGAGGGATGTGGAGAGAGTAAATGGGCAGGGGTTGGCCGAGCCAAAGGCTTGAGGAGTGTGTGAAATGAGGTAGAGGTGGGGGCCTTTTATAAGAGGAGAGGAGGGGCACTTTTGGAAAGTAAAGAAATATTACTTTATTTGAAAATGTGTTTCGGTTTCAAAAGGTCCCACATTGATATAATTCGTGGATAAGGTGATAAGGGTTCGAAATCCACTCATCCAATTGGTTTTGGCCATGTGTAGTTCATAGATTTTACATTATCTTTCCATTTTATTTAAATCGTCAAATAATGATGTCATCGCTGCATCATTATTATGTCATAAATAATTTAATTTATTTAATGTCTAAAAATCATAAAAAAAATACTATGATGTAGGAAATCTTTTTAGATTTCCAATGACTATTTATAATCAAATATCTGATCTTTATAACCCCATGTAAAAATTGTTTTTGTAAAACATATTATGTTTGTGTCATTTTTACTTTTACATTAAATAAAAAGTTATTTATGTCATTTCCCAACCAAAATGTCTCCATGGGGTCCCCAAGTTGACCCATGGCTTGTCTTGGTCGGCCATGACACAACCAATAAGGTTGGGACATGTGTCTAGGTCATTTCATATTATTATAGCATTATTTATACCTTAAACTACACTAATTACCACTAATCGCGATTAAAAACTTAATAAGTTACTATTCACCAAAAAATTATTTTAATCTCATTGAACCACATTTTACTTCTTAATGACAACCATGTATGTCGGATTTTCAAAATTCAATACACATTAGTGGTAAACTCTCATTTAACTGAAAAATCAGTTTGCTTGATTACCACTTAGTGGTTTCACTATTCATCAAAAATTGAAGTTTTTCAGAAAATTACCAAAAATTCACCCTAAGCTATATTTGATATTCCGAATTCAAAAATGAAGTCTATTTTAAAAAATTCAAATCATATAAGTCACATTAATTAATTTAATAATTAATTCCCGCTGCCAGAGCAAATAGCGTGTTTTTACAAAACAATAAGTATCAAAAGATTGACACCAGTTTAAGTCTAATTTCAAAGTGACATTGATTCCAATGAACACCATTGGATAAAATGGTAAAAATATATTCTAATTTCACTTCAAAACCAATTCAAAACATAATCTAATCATATAAATAAATTAGATTAAAAAGCAGTTTTGATGTAAAATGCAGTATTTTTCACTATTCATTAAAAAATGAACATTGTCAGAAAAATACCAAAAATTCACACAAGGTAAATTTTGATGTCCCAATCATAAAGGATAAGTTTATTTTGACAAACATAGTTTATAAAATTGTCAAAATATAGATTCAAAAATGGTTTGCCATCAAAAGGTAGTAAAACAATCTTTTAAGAATATTAGTGTATTCCATGCATAAGATTGTATTTATTTTCATTTTAAGCCTCTATAACACTATCTTAATCATTAATAGACATAGATAAAAATATCTATTATTCATTACTTACTTGGGATGTTACATAATTAACCATTGGTAAGTGGTGCGGGGTACCCAAATGTCGAATTGCTTACTAATTTATTTTACATTACTTGAGTTATTCAGTGAGAATTCCTTGGTGAGTTTGGGGTGTATATTATACCTAGTTTGTAATGCCCTGACCCCAGTTGCCCAGAGTCGGTGCATTATTGCGTAACATTGGCATGATCACAAAAGATCAAGTCTCGAAAGACCGATTAGTTTAGTAGCCTTGGAAACACTAGATACATTCATAAATGTTACATTATATCATAAAGTGAAAAACTACAATAACATAGTATCCATTTTCCACACTCATATCCTCTTATGACTATCCCTGCCGGCCATTCATAAAATACTTCTTCACATCCTAGAAAATATTAAAACATTGAAAGGGGTGAGTTCAGATTCTCAGTAAGGATAACAATATTACGGAAGCTTTCATAAATAAACATTATCATTTGAGGCAATGTATAACTAAAACAAACGCCTTTTAAACATGAACATCAATATAATATGGCAAAAGTAAAATTAGATAATGCCATTTACCTATTCACATGGATATTTTACTGGTCGAATAATCACATGCAATATCAACAACCACTTTCATAATGATGGAATGCATAATGCCAGACTATCATAACCATGTAGCCAAGGCCTCGTGCCAAGACTACAAATAAGATTTTGTCAAGGCCTCGTGCCAAGACACTAGTTTGTCTCATGAGACCTACCGATGCATCAAGGAGCTGTAGCGGGCTCCACCCGTCACTTATTAAGTCCAATGCATTCCTCATATGAATAGGTTTAAACATATCATAAACCATAACATAATCGTATCACATAAAACATGCATAAAGGAAATATAACATTTTCACATTTCAATCACAAGATATCAATACAACACATTGATATAATAAAAACACTTCCAAAACCATTTTCAATACCAAAATAAAAGAAAGTTAAAACTTTGTATTTATTTTTCATTAAAAAAAGTTATGGCTTGTAGAGGAAGCCGAAACACAAATAATGGTCACGGTGGTGGAGAAGCCGTTGTCGCCGCATACGTAAGACAAAATCATTCCTTTTGTCGTTTAGTAAAACGCTTTGTAAAAAAAGATTCCTTTTTGAATAAAAGTCAAAGACAAAGGGGTTTATACACCGTATAAAAGAAAGCTGTGTATAAAAAAAAATATGACTCAATGAAAGGAGATTGAGACAAAGACTCTTACAAAGATCAATTTTTTTAAATAAAGTAGATCTATTATTTGTATTCACTATAAGTATACATAAATAAAGTAAAAATACAAGATAGGACATAATAATATCATGACATAATTTAAAAGTTGGAGATTAACCCAAAGAATAGAAATTGGATTAAGAAGTTCCCTTACAAAGCTCATTTTTTAAATAAAATAGATCTATTATGTGTATTAACTATAAGTACACATAAAGAAAGTACAATTACAAGATAGGATATAATAATATCATGACATAATTTGAAAGTAGGAGATTGGCCCAAAGAACAGAAATTGGGTTAAGAATTTCCCTTACAAAGCTCATTTTTTAAATAAAATAGATCTATTATGTGTATTAAATATAAGTACACATAAATAAAGTACAATTACAAGATAGGATATAATAATATCATGACATAATTTGAAAGCAGGAGATTGGCCCAAAGAACAGAAATTGGGTTAAGAATTTCCCTTACCTCGTGTCTGACTTGACTCGATCGTTCTTTAACCTCCTAAATAATAAACTAGAGTTAATTTATATTTACTTAAGAACCTTTTTCATGTTCATTATTCCTTTTATATCACTTATTACCTTGTTATGAACATTATGTAATTATTTAAGTTAATAACGGTCATTTTGTCGATCTTTGGTACTTGAGTCAAAAATAAACTTCTTATAATTACAAGTTGTTCATGTGGTGAAATATACATTATATCCAGAATTATATTCATGATTTAGATATCATATATATCATATATATCCAGTATATACATTCATTTATAATATTACATAACATTTAGAGGTAAGAAATGAAATGCACCGTTCATGGAGACGGTAAGCCGTGCGTACGCATGAACGCTACTTTCATTTCTATTTCGTATTTAATGGAATGAAGTTATAATTATATAAAGGTATAATATAATTCCAGTATAATATAATGTATAATACCATTTACTCCATCCTTTATACATCCCACATATGGCATTAACGATTCAAATCACTTTGAGGGGGCGGTAGTCCGCTCTTCCTAAAATGAAATTATCGCGTTTACCCATAATGGAAATCATAAAGTATGCCATAAATGAGAAATAAAGAAGCATAAGGAAAACATGAATATAATATATATATCATATATGAAAATAGTTTCATCAAAATGGCCACCATTATAGGTGTTAAAAGAATATTGAACAATCATCGTTTCGTGAGGCAGTATTTCGCCACCCACAGAAATAGTATGTTCTTTAACCATTAGACGAAGGTGTGTGTAAGTGTAAACCAAATACTTATCATAAAAGCATCCTAGTATATTTTATATACTGGTGTTGTTACAAAATAAAGGAATAAAAGGAGTTTAAGGGGTTGGAGAAGCAAAATTAAACAAAACAACATTAGAGAAGACATTACCTTAAAATCGGGTAACTATTTTTGATTTGATCCAGAGGCTTCCTTGGGAAGCGTTATTCCCAAAGTGAGGCTTCTAGGAGTAAGATAGGGATGTTGTGAGAGTATTTGGGCAGAGTTTGGCCGATCCAAAAGGCTTTGAATGTGTGAGTAAGGTGGTAGTGGTGGGGGCCTTTTATAAGAGGAGAGAAGGGGCACTCTTGGAAAGATTGAAATGTTACTTTATTATGAAATACTTTTTCGGATTATAAAGGTCCCACACTTATATATTTCTAGGATAAGGTGATAAGGGTTCGAAATATACTCATCCAATAGGTTTTTTACAAGTGTATGTCTAAGATTTTTCATTATCGTTTCATTTTATTTAAATCGTTAATTAATGAGGTAATCGCTGCATCATCATGGTTTCATAAATAATGTAATTTATTTAATGTCTAAAAATTATAAAACGAATATCATGATGTATGAAATCTTTTTAGCTTTCTAATGAATATTTATAGTCAAAAATATTACTTGTATAACCCCATTTAAAAATTGTTTTAGTAAAACAACTCTTCTTTGTGACATTTTTATTTTAACATTAAATAAAAAGTTATTTATGTCATTTTCATACCAAAGTGGCTCCATGGGGTCCCCAAGTTTACCCATGGATTTTCTTGGTCGTCCATGACACATCCAATAGTGGTAGGACAAGTGTAAAGGTCATTCCATATTTTTATAATACTATTTTTACCTTAAATTTCACTAATTACCTTTAATTGCGATTAATTAAACTGAAAAGTTACTATTCACCAAAAAATTATTTTAATCTTATTGAACCACATTTTACTTTCTAATGAAAACCATGTATGTTGGATTTTTTAAAATCAAATCACAGAAGTGGTAATGTTTCATTTAAATGAAAAATCTGTTTTTTAACTACCACTTAGTGGTTTCACTATTCATCAAAAATTGAAGTTTTTCAGAACAACGCCAAAATTTCACCCTAAGCTATAATTGATATTCCGAATTCAAAAATGATATCTATTTTAAAAAATTCCCAACATATAAGTTGAATTAATTAATTTTATAATTAATTCCCGTTGTCACAACAAATAGCGTGTTTTTAAGAAACAATATATATCAAAAGATTGACAATTGTTTATGTCCAATTTCAAAGTGAAATTAATTCTAATGAACACCATTGGATAAAATGGTAAAAATATATTGTAATTATATTTTAAAACCACTAAATAGTATAATTTATCACTATAAATTATTTTTATTAAAAAATTTGTTTTTAAGTAATTTTCGCTATTCAAAGCAAATTGGAAGTTCTCAGAAAAATACAAAAAATTCAACATAGGATAATTTCGATATTCCGAATCCAAAAACGAAGTCCATTTGGCAAGATAAAATTTATAATATTTCAAAAATTAGGTATTACTATTCATAACAGTTACTTTGATTGGTTGTGGTGTGTGTTAGAACTCGAAGTTGCGTACAACACACGCTACTGTATTATTCAAAGAGAAGTGTACCGTGGAAGCTTGGGGTGTTACATTCTCCCCTCCTTCAATAAATTGAGTCCTCGCAATTTGAAAATGTTCTTCGAAAATAAAAGGTTGAAAATAGAAAATACCTTTGTGGAAAACCCACATCAGAAATAGGGTTAATAAGAATATAACATTAAAAGAAAGAAAGAGAAGTACAAAGGTCACCTGAGATAGCCCATACTAGGATTCTATGAAAATATGGATATGGAGGAGAAACAAACCATCAAGGTCTGATGGAGAGTTGTAGAAAATAGGATTATGAGAAAGTTATCCATAAGAAAATCACAAACTTGTGATTAGTTAAACGGTCATTGAATCCCCAGTTGGAAAAGTTAACCGACAACATTTTTGTTTTAAGTAACCTTTAATAAAGTTGAGGAGTTTATTTAAGAGATTTACTAAGAATGTAAGGAAATATACTTACTTGTCATGTAGGCTTTCATTCTTTAATAAATATTTTCCACGAACCCATCTTTCACTCCAAAAGGTAATAGATTTCACAAATATTATATTTATCCTAATTGTACAAAGTTCAAAATATTAACACAGACCATTTAAATTAGGAAAACTATTTTGTAATAACCAGGGAATTCCTGTAGGATAGTGGTAGGTAATAAAGGCATGTCGCACTATGGTTGTGGGTTCGATTCCTGCAGCTTTTTCCGACGCGACGGGTTATGCCCCACCCTGCAGGTTGTCCTTTTCCTAAAACTATAGTATTATAATATTCCAAAAATAATCTTCAGAAATGTTTTAACCATAAACAATAATATCCAAAGTTCAACTTAATTCATTACAACCTTTATAGTTATCGAAAATACCTCTATACAGACTTTCTCTAAAAGGTCTCTAAATTCCAAAATCAATTGTAACATCAGATTCCCCAAATAATGTAAAGTGTCTCTTATTATCACATACTAAAAATATGATTACCTTCATCATATTAAAACCTTAATGAAAAAAAACAAGTACTGTAGTACAATCCTTATATATATCACATTATTATTATAACCAGAATATAATCCTTGAGTCCAAAAGCACCAATACATTAATTATTCCACTTCAACTGTAGTAACAACATAAGATTGTCCTTGATCCCTTGGCTCTTTCTGAGGTAAGTTTCCCTGACTCTTAGGACATTAATTTGCATAATGCCCCATTTCCCTACAATTGTAGCATTCAACATTGATAGCCTCTTTCTTTCCCTTGCAATCACGCGCCTGGTGACCTTTTTCCCCACATTTATAACAAACTACCATTCCTTTTAGGCAAGTACCAGGGTGATTCTTCCCACAATTATCGCATAATGGAAAATCCTTCTTTCCCTTTTTCCCTTTATCTGTCTCTTGTTCCACCATTCTCTTCTTCTCTTCCTTTACTTTATTGTCATAAGATTTAGAGAATTCCTTTTCTGTCTTGATAACATATGAGACAATATCTTCGTATGAGGAGAAGGATTGTGAGACCAAGGCTCGACGGAGAAACGGTTTTAAACCATCAAAGAAACGATCAATCTTACTTCTTGGGTTACGTATATAATCTGATGCATGCCTCGCTAACCATGTAAAGTTAGACTCATACTTTGCGACATTCTCATCCTCCTTCTGCCTCAGACTCAGAAATTTCCTTTCCATATCTTCTCTATGGTCACGAGGAAAGTACTTTTCTAAGAAAAGCTCTTTGAACTCCCTCCATTCCATATTTGATACTTCATCATCTTCCTTTGTATTTTGAATCAATGACCACCATTGATCAACATCTCCAGTGAGGTGGTAGACTACCATGAAAACCTTCTCCCTTTCACTACTCCCCAAGGCATGGAATATTTTTTCTAAGGAGTTTATCCATTGCTCAGCTACTAATGGATTTGTACCCCCATTAAATGTTGGCAGTTGTTGCCTCATAAAGAGGTCTAACATTGATCCTCCACATTGTGGATCAGGGTGCTCCATATGAGTAATGTTATTATTCATAACCTAAGTGAGTTGTCCCAGTATGGTAATAATTTGATCAGCACCAGTTGTATCTCCAGATCCACAATAATTATCTTGAGCAGGAGGGCAATCCCTACACGGAGTGCGTGCATTGATACGGTTTCCATTCCTTCCACTAGGCGCCATTTCTAAACAATGGCATAAACTAGATTAGTTTATGAATAAAAATACATAATCCCATACTTGTAAAATACTTAACATAAATTGAACTATTTATGGATATAATCCATAATCATAAAAAGAAATGTTTTCTTTGAGGAAGTATATACTCATAACCCTTCATAATGGTTTGTAAAGAAAATGAGAATTATCCTAAGCATATCCCCCGAGAGTGTCGTAACCAAGAGTGCAGTAAGGCCCGTTGTCATGCACCAGTTCCCGTTCGAGTCTAGCTCAAAGTGGTGTTTTCGTGTTTTACCCCTAGGTACATCCGTGCCAGAGCCGCCTCTACCTACTCGTATCCAGACATGGATGTATTTCTCAGAAAACTCACATCATCTCTATAATACAAAAATTCTAGGAAGTTCTTCTATGCTAATCCTCAAAGTCTATCTTTGGGCTATATGCTCTAATCAGAGTTTATCTAAATCTAGCTTCCAAGGTTAGTACTAAACTGCCTCTGATACCAACTGTAACGCCCCGACCCCAGTTGCCCAGAGTCAGTGCATTATTGCGTAACATTGGCATGATCACAAAAGATCAAGTCTCGAAAGACCGATTAGTTTAGTAGCCTTGGAAACACTAGATACATTCATAAATGTTACATTACATCATAAAGTGAAAAACTACAATAACATAGTATCCATTTTCCACACTCATATCCTCTTCTGACTATCCCTGTAGGTCATTCATAAAATACATCTTCACATCCTGGAAAATATTAAAACATTGAAAGGGGTGAGCTCAGATGCTCAGTAAGGATAACAATATTGCGGAAGCTTTCATAAATAAACATTAACATTTGAGGCAATGTATAACTAAAACAAAATCCTTTTAAACATGAACTTCAACATAATATGGTAAAAGTAAAATGAGATAATGCCATTTACTTATTCACATGGATATTCTACTGGTCGAATAATCACATGCAATATCAATAACCACTTTCATAATGATGGAATGCATAATGCCAGACTATCATAACCATGTAGCCAAGGCCTCGTGCCAAGACTACAAATAAGATTTTGTCAAGGCCTCATGCCAAGACACTAGTTTGTCTCATGATACCTACCGATGCATCGAGGAGCTGTAGCGGGCTCCACCCGTCACTTATTAAGTCCAATGCATTCCTCATATGAATAGGTATAAACATATCATAAAACATAACATAATCGTATCACATAAAACATGCATAAAGGAAACATAACATTTCCACATTTCAATCACAAGATATCAATACAACACATTGATATAATAAAAACACTTTCAAAACCATTTTCAATACCAAAATAAAAGAAAGTTAAAACTTTGTATTTATTTTTCATTAAAAAAAAGTTATGGCTTGTAGAGGAAGCCTAAACACAAATAATGGTCACAGCGGCGGAGAAGTCGTTGTCGCCGTATACGTAAGACAAAAACATTCCTTTTGTCGTTTAGTAAAACGCTTTGTAAAAAAAAGATTCCTTTTTGAATAAAAGTCAAAGTCAAAGGAGTTTATACACCGTATAAAAGAAAGTTGTGTATAAATCAAAATATGCCTCAATGAAAGGAGATTGAGATGAAGACCCTTACAAAGATCAATTTTTTTAAATAAAGTAGATCTATTATGTGTATTCACTATAAGTACACATAAATAAAGTATAAATACAAGATAGGACATAATAATATCATGAGATAATTTGAAAGTTGGAGATTAACCCAAAGAATAGAAATTGGGTTAAGAAGTTCCCTTACAAAGCTCATTTTTTAAATAAAATAGATCTATTATGTGTATTAGCTATAAGTACACATAAATAAAGTACAATTACAATATAGGATATAATAATATCATGACATAATTTGAAAGTAGAAGATTGGCCCAAAGAACAGAAATTGGGTTAAGAATTTCCCTTACAAAGCTCATTTTTAAATAAAATAGATCTATTATGTGTATTAACTATAAGTACACATAAAGAAAGTACAATTACAAGATAGTATATAATAATATCATGACATAATTTGAAAGTAGGAGATTGGCCCAAAGAACAGAATTTGGGTTAAGCATTTCCCTTACCTCGTGTCCGACTTGACTCGATCATTCTTTAACCTCCTGAATAATAAACTAGAGTTAATTTCTATTTACTTAAGAACCATTTTCATGTTCATTATTCCTTTTATATCACTTATTACCATGTTATGAACATTATGTAATTATTTAAGTTAATAACGGTCATTTTGTCGATCTTTGGTACTTGAGTCAAAAATAAACTTCTTATAATTACAAGCTGTTCATGTGGTGAAATATACAGTATATCCAGAATTATATTCATGATGTAGATATCATATATATAATATATATCCAGTATATACATCCATTTATAATATTACATAACATTTAGAGGTAAGAAATGAAATTTACCGTTCATGGAGACGGTAAGCCGTGTATAAGCATGAACGCTACTTTCATTTCTATTTTGTATTTAATGGAATAAAGTTATAATTATATAAATGTATAATATAATTCCAGTATAATATAATGTATAATACCATTTACTCCATCCTTTATACATCCCACATATGGCATTAACGATTCAAATCACTTTGAGGGGGCGGTAGTCCGCACTTCCTAAAATGAAATTATCGCGTTTACCCATAATGGAAATCATAAATTATGCCATAAATGAGAAATACAGAAGCATAAGGAAAACATAAAGATAATATATATATCATATATGAAAATAGTTTCATCAAAATGGCCAACATTAGAGGTGTTAAAAGAATATTGAACAATCATCGTTTCGTGAGGCAGTATTTCGCCACCCATAGAAACAGTATGTTCTTTAACCATTAGACGAAGGTGTGTGTAAGTGTAAACCAAATCCTTGTCATAAAAACATCATATTATATTGTAGATACTGGTGTTGTTACAAAAGAAAGGAATAAAAAGAGTTTAAGGGGTTGGAGAAGCAAAATAAAACAAAACAACATTAGAGAAGACATTACCTTAAAATCAGGTAACTCTTTTTGATTTGAGCCAGAGGCTTCCTTGGGAAGAGTTCTTCCCAAAGTGAGGCTTCTAGGAGTAAGAGAGGGATTTTGGGAGAGTATTTGGGAAGTGGTTGGCTGAGCCAAAAGGCTTTGAAGGTGTGAGTAAGGTGGTAGTGGTGGGGGCCTTTTATAAGAGGAGAGAAGGGGCACTCTTGGAAAGATTGAAATGTTACTTTATTATGAAATGCTTTTTCGGATTCTAAAGGTCCCACACTTAGATATTTATAGGATAAGGTGATACGGGTTCGAAATCTACTCATCCAATAGGTTTTTGACAAGTGTAAGTCTTAGATTTTACATTATCTTTTCATTTTATTTAAATCGTTAATTAATGAGGTAATCGCTGCATCATCATGGTGTCATAAATAATTTAATTTAGTTAATGTATAAAAATTATAAAATAAATATGGAAATAGTTTTAGCTTTCTAATAAATATTTATAGTCAAAAATATGACTTGTATAACCCCATTTAAAAATTGTTTTAGTAAAACAACTCTTGTTTGTGACATTTTTATTTTAACATTAAATAAAAAGTTATTTATGTCATTTTCCTACCAAAGTGGCTCCATGGGGTCCCCAAGTTGACCCATGGATTGTCTTGGTCGGCCATGACACATCCAATAGTGGTAGTAAAAGTGTAAAGGTCATTACATATTTTTATAATACTATTTTTACCTTAAATTTCACTAATTACCTTTAATCGCGATTAATTAAACTTAAAAGTTACTATTCACCAAAAAATTATTTTAATCCTATTGAACCACATTTTACTTCCTAATGAAAAACATGTATGTCGGATTTTTGAAAATCAAATCATAGAAGTGTTAATGTTTCATTTAAACAAAAAATCTATTTTTTAACTACCACTTAGTGGTTTCACTATTCATCAAAAATTGAAGTTTTTCAGAACAACACCAAAATTTCACCCTAAGATATAATTGATATTCCGAATTAAAAAATGATGTCTATTTTAAAAAATTCCAAAAATATAAGTTGCATTAATTAATTTTATAATTAACTCCCGCTGTCACAACAAATAGCATGTTTTTAAGAAACAATATATATCAAAAGATTGACAATTGTTTATGTCCAATTTCAAAGTGAAATTAATTCTAATGAACACCATTGGATAAAATGGTAAAAATATATTCTAATTATACTTTAAAACCACTCAATAGTATAATTTATCACTATAAATTATTTTGATTAAAAACGCTGTTTTTAAGTAATTTTCACTATTCAAAGCAAATTGGAAGTTCTCAGAAAAATACCAAAAATTCAACATAGGCTAATTTCGATATTCTGAATCCAAAAACGAAGTCCATTTGGCAAGATAAAATTTATAATATTTCTTAAATTAGGTATTACTATTCATAATGACTACTTTGATTGGTTGCAGTGTGTGTTAGAACTCGAAGTTGAGTACAACACACGCTACTCTATTATTCAAAGAGAAGTGTACCGTGGAAGCTTGGGGTGTTACATAGTTAGGTTCTTTTGAGTTTCTATTGTTTTCTCACATGGGAATTAGTATTATTTCCCCAAATGTTCACGAGTGACTTCGGCTTTTCCTACCGAGTGTACTATCATGTTCACCATACATATATAAAACATTTTTTAGGTTTTGACAGAGATTACTAAAACTGTGTTAGAACTTAATAGCCCAGACATTGGGGACATTTGTTGTGTCATGACTTAATTTTATTTTAGTACTTACTTTGTTGTTTTTCATGTATTCATAGCAATTTTACTTTAAACATGCAAGTGAGATGGATTTTTTATTCGTTTATATATATTTCTTGGAATTGTTTTGAGTTTGATATATATTTTCTCCCGATCATGGTTACAATAAAAATGTTAATGCCTCCCATGTTGTGATATTTCAATACACTTGATGCTGGTCTCTATCCCAGGGCCTACAGGAGGAAGGACTCAGGGGGTCATTATCTCTCTTTCCCCATTTCCATCTTAGGAGGGGCATATATAGAGGGAGGGGTCACGACAGAATGCAGCCAGAGGCTGATGGTTTGGAGATAGGATGGATTTTGGAGTTATTCATAGTGTGGATTGCACAGTTTTGTAGGGAAAGAGTGTTAGGTGACCTTTGTTCATGACATAGTCTAGGGAATACCATCTAGGACGTTGGATTTTTAGGCCCCCCATGATCCAATGCATGGACTTTGAGCATACCAAATTATAAAGTTAGGCTACACCGATTTTGGGGTAGAGACCCTAGAAAAGTTAAATGCATAATGATGATTTGTGTTCTTGTTTGTTTGTGGAGTTTTGGATAATTAAAATATAAAATGAGTTAAAATGAATCCTAAATAAATTATGTACTACTCAGTCTTAGGAGTTCCTTTATTACCTTTAATGTTTGTTCCCCAGTCATTGTCCATGAGTGGATTGAAAATTGGAGGCTCAACAGGCTGATCAGTCGACTGATGGAGGGTTGACCCATTGGAGTACGACAATGAGTGGTAGAAGACACTTTATGCCTTACAACAATAGACTTTGGGAATGTATGTGGGAAGTGTCTCATACATGGAGACATGGATTTCAGTTTAGGAGATATAGATCACATTAATCTTGATCTGGGTTCCAATAGAGTACTCTTTTTCATTGGTAGTTATTCAAATGTGGGGTGATGTGCGTTAGTGGTAGATGTTGTACCTGGGGGAGAAAAAGGAGGTTTATGTTCTGTGGGTAAATTTTGAGAAGAAGTTCTAGGAATGATTCCTTTCTTTTAATAGGAAGGCTGAGAAGCGATAAAAGTTATTATCCCTCTAGGAGAGGAGTATATCAGTACAGAAGTTGGGGATTAAGTTAAAGGATCTCCATCACTTTTCTCCAGCCCTCTTTCCAGATGAGGAGTCTCAAGAGAGATTCTTAGAGGAGAAACTACTTCCTTCCCTCTAGAATGCAGTTTCTCCCTTCACCCTACATACATACATAGAGGTTCAAATGAAGGATGAGGTGGAGAAAAGGATGCACTCATGAGGAGTTCTACCATGAGTGGGGATATATAAGGGTTATATGAAGGAAACTTCTTCCAATAGTAGGTCTCAGGCACCAGGGCCTTCGTGATTTTGGCCAATGGGGAGTCGACCTCAATAATTTCAATTTCAACCTTCTAGTCCTCATGATTTCACCCATAGAAAAGGGACATATGTTTTTCAACTGTGGAGGCCATGTTCACCTTTAGAGTTAGTTCCATGTTCGAGATCATTATGGTAGAGGTGGGTAGGTTTAGTGCTCGCCTCAGCAGTGACTGAGAAGAGGGTCGAAGACCCCAAGAAGTAAGTTCTTTATACCAAGAATTCTTCTTACGACTAGATCCAATCTCCTGCTAAAGGAAAAAAATAATTTCATGTGATTCCTTTTGATTACGTATCCAGAACCCCCCGGAAAAGCATGAAAAAAAGGCTCGAATGGTACGATCCATCCGTCACCCCAGAATGATAAAAGGGGTGATCTCGTAGTTCTTGGTCTGTGAAGATGCGTTTTTAGGTGCTCCATTTGATTTTTCCATTGAGGCCGAACCTCAACTGCTCGAGAGATAGCAGCCCATACACTGATAAGGGATGTATAGATTCTCGAGAAGAGAGGAGCCGTGGTCCTCCCGGACCGCCCGGATCCCACGAGTGAATAGAAAGTTGGATCTACATTATTGGATCTCACCTGAATCGCATCATCTATCCTCCTGAGGAAAAGTTTGGTTTCAAACCTCACGAGGAGTACTCCATGCTAATGTGCCTTGGATGATCCACATCTCAGGGTCAGGCGCTGATGAGC